>CM053793.1:591268974-591931474 GCA_028749045.1 Cupressus sempervirens | reverse complement strand
TTCTCAATGAAGGATATAGGAAATCTCCACAAGTGTAATGGATTTACCAAAACCACGTCACAAAGCCATGAATGTAAATGTGCATCAATGAGTAATATAATGAATGCCTTAATGAAGATATCCTCCCTTAATGGCCAACAAAATATAGATCTAGAAATGTTCTTTCTTGAGTGTCCTCGCATGTGTAATGATGCTTTGGGATATCATTGATGTCTTTGTGTAAAAATGTGATGGGGACACAACCCAAGAACAAAATGGAACCAACAGAAAGGGAAAATTATATTAATTGAGAAAATAAGATAGTACAAATAGTATAGAGAAAATAAACTTCAAAACATGCCCTAAGGGCTTACAATAGCATAAATCTAGAGATAATTTCTCCTTTTAGGACCTCTTCTCAAACTCCACTCCGAACTCCTTTTAAAATGCCAAAAATATCCTTAAATAGACCCCAGAGGGTTAAGGACTAGGAGTACATTCTAGAAAGTGCTAGTAGGCATCCACTGAAAAAATAGAAGGTTCAAGAAGCTACGTTAGAATTTGGTGCAAATCTAGAAGAATCCAAAAACAGTAACCGAATTTCTGGGAGGCATAACTTTTGAACCGTAGCTCTGATTGACGAACCGTTTACATTTTCGAAAAGCTCTCGAAGCGCTCTATAGCCCTTTGGAAAAGCTTTGCTCGTCCCCCATTTTTTGACCCTTTTTGAGGTTATTTAATGCCCCAAACCTGACTTTGAAGCATTCTTAGGAGGTCTCCAAAACTCAAAAAATTGCAATAACTTTCAAACCGTGGGGCCTTTTGACCTGATTCTTTTTTTGGAATGCTCTAAATCACAATTACATTCATTTGGCCAATTCACACCTTCTAGTTTACCAAAATGATGGCCCAAATACATGCTCCTATTTTTTCAGGATTTTCAAATGCACTGATAGTGGAACTGTGAGAGTTGGAACCTTTATTTGACCCAAATGGGTATCCAAAAATGTAAAGACATGAAATAGAAACTAAGTCTAAGTACATTTTTTTGGGTGACATAGGATTGTCCTTATACCTCTGGATGCTTCTGCATCAAAATGGCATGCCTAGGCTTTCTTTTATATTTGTTTTCAAGCTCAAAAACAAAGCAAGCCAATAAGGTCACCTTATTTTGAAAATTAATTCCCCAAGACAAAATTGGCCCTAGGACTCAAAATCCTTAGGGAATAGGTTAACCTAGTTTGACCTATTCTATAATAGGTCAGCTTAGGTTGACCTATTCCTCCAAAAATTACCTATTCTATGGTTATCTCAAAGAAGGAGAGCATCAAGGGTCTCAAAATTTTTGCTGACAACTAGAAAAGTGAAAAAATAGGAGAAAAGGTTGATTGAGAATAAATCCATCCATGGTCCATAAGGTTACTAAAGGGGGGTAGATAAAAGGTCTTGAATGATGGGTTCTTGATTTTAAGATGGTAAATTTATCGCTAAATTTAGCATGATTATGAGCTACCACATACTCATGGTAAAATAGATCAAAAGCAAGGGTTGATTTTATCACAACCAAGGAGACAAATAAACTACCAAGCCCCCAACAAACTTGAGCCTTTTTCAATTCCAAAATCATAATAAGGGAGATGTCACCAACAAGAAAGGGAGAGAAACTAAGATAAATTTGTTGGAAATATAAGGTAGGCTAGGTTTTCAAGAGGGTAGGGGTGAATCGAGAACCAATAGAACTTTAATTCACTTCACCAATTAATCCTTCACATATTATTTTGATTTAATTACATGCATGAAAGAATGAAAGGAACAAAACATTCATAACACTTTGACACAAGATATGGTAACCCAGAAACCTTCCAAATAGAAAGTAAAACTTTGGTGGGGATTGTTAGTAAACATGTTTGTCCTGTAAACATGTTTTTCCTCTCCAAAAAATACCTTCACAAATGACTCTCAAATACCCAAAAGAAAGAAAAACTCTAAAACCAACAATAGAGTCACTTGCAATTATCTCAAGTGCTCTTTGAATTTTGAAATAGAGGTACAACTCCCGCCTTTTGATTCAAAATAAATAATTTTCTAATATGCCTTTAACCAAAAGGCAAAGAAGAAACACTAACATTCATTCATCAATATGATATGAATGCAAACCTTAATTTAAATAATTTTGAAAGAAAATCAAATACATAGCAGAAAGGCTATCTAATAAATCTTCCCACTTATAGAGAAACAAAAGGGAAATTTGATATTCACTACATTTACGGTGCATAAAACCTTAGGATTCCATGACACACAAGAACCTTGATAAATGAACAAGATAATATTCTGAACATGGCTAGAGTAACCACAAGATCATTTCCAGCTAGAGAAATGTAAATTCAAACCATAGAATCTAAAAATAAATTTCTCTTAATTCCAAACATGTAAACAAAACAACCATAGGATCATTTTATCCTTGCATCATAAACAAGTTTGAAACCTAAATATCATTTTCTCCTTCCCTTCTCTATTACAAATCCTCAAATTGAAAATTCCTTCCCTATCTTGAAAAATGTATAGACATTTCCCAACTTGAGAAGAACAAGAAGACGCTACAATTCTTCTTCATCAATTAAATAATTTTCAAACAAGTTCAACTACCCCCAACTTCTTCTTGCCGAACTAATTTAATTTTTTCTCTTCACTTTATCCCCCACTCCAATCTTACAAATCATTATGCACATTACAATAATAATTAATTCTATTGAGAATTAATTATTTTACTTTTTTCTTCATATTCAATCCACTCCCACTAACTCACTAGTTTACTTCTTTTCCCATAATAATAATTAATTAATTCTTATAGAATTAATTATGTGAGAGATTAATGTTCTTTTTAAATTAATTTGACATTTAATTATTTTGCATTTAAATATATTAATATTTAACTCTTTTGAGAATTAAATATTATATAAAGAAAAATAATTTAAAATTATTAATTTAAAAGCTTTCTTTTTCTTTTCTAATACCTTTTCACATAGTTGAGCGAGAGGGAAACACTTAAGGTTTCAAAACCCTATGTAGCAGGGATGATACCCACAAGCTTTAGTAATGCAATATAAAGTTAACATGTTAAGGCTTACAATTGATCACTGCTAGTGATCTACCCTATTAGGAGCAATAAGGACTATAAGGTCCACCTTGTTAAAGGATTTACAAACATACAATGAAGTATGCACTCGATTAGGAGATTTAGAAAAAGATTGTTAAGTCCACCTAGTTAAAGGATTTAATTGATACACCTATTAGAATAAATCAGTGACTGATCTCTAATCTACAACTCTGATTTTCTGAATGAGATTCCTTGAATTTCAATTATCACCTTGTTGTGATAGATAAATCTATGTTTTCCCTTATACTTCTTGTAGCCTTCTTCAATTCACACTTATACACTTCATATTACTTCTCATTGACACACTTGGATATGATACAATGAGTTACATATATATCAATCCAAATAATTACTTACTGGAGTCATCTACAATACCAAATTCATCATAGTTCACAAAGTCGGCCCAACGATTGTAACTGAGGTTCTGAAGATAAACTTGGTGATGTGATGACACTCAAAAAAAATTGTCGACAATCAGAAAACTTTGGCACTTGGTTAATGTTGAATCTTGTTTCATATTGATCACTTCAAGTAGGTCAAACTTGGTCAACAATGTGTGACTTGGTGAATATTGAGAAACTTGGTAGATATTGAATCACTCAGTTGACACTGCATGACTCAGTCAACACTAGGTTTACTTGGTTAATATTACAAGCTCAATAAACACCATATAACTTGGTTAATAGTATAGAGCTTAGTTAACACTAAGATATTCATTACTTCTACTAGATAGCTCGATAGACACTGCTATGTTTGGGCTGTACTATAAACTGTCTCAACTTCTTGGTAAACACTATATAGCTCGGCATGAACTGCAATCTAACTATTTAGCTTGGTAGAAACTGAAACACTTGGTTAACATTGCTAGATGAATGATAAGATTGGTAGCAACTATAGAGCTTAGTAGCAATTTAACTAACTGACTAAGTGTTGAGTCACTAATAGACAAATTGACCTTAATGTCAACAACCTCCCCCTTTGGCATTAGTGACAAAAACACTTATGAAACCAAAAAAAATCTGAATTCTAAAAATTACAATTCAAAACTTTCTTAATCAACATTTTGTGTCTTCAACTTGGTTTTGACTTCATGCTACTATAGCTCGGTAAATTACGCTATTTTTTTAATTTTTCAAAATTTCTTTTGTAAACTAATTTATTGCTTATCTGTATATATTACTACTTCCCCATACATATGTCTCTCCTATATACATATATCTGGAGTATAATATTCTTCTTCCCCTTTATCAATAATATTCTCCTATGTACTATTAATAACAATATTTATCTTTACTTTTCCCATACTCTATATGGATAATCTTCTTCTCCTCCTTTTTAACATAAATGCCAAAGGTGTATAATATCAAAAAGTTAATACCAAAATGTGACAAGAAATTAGAATATATCTTTAATATTAGTACCATAGTCTTTTCTCAATTCTCTTACAATACCTTACTTGCATGCAAGGCTATCTGTACCTCTGTTGATAGTTCCATCATGTGGTCAGTTATGGAGAATTTATTATCATGGATGAGAGTATTTTCGTAATTCAATATGTTTTTTTAGTGCATCCATTTTTGGAAGACTCGTGCCTTTAATTTTTGCAAATGTGGCCCTAATTCTAGCTTCTTCCCTCAATTTTGCTTGAAGATTTGTCAGATATCTAATATTTGTGAATTGTCAAAAATAGTAACTTGGACCAAGTGATAGCTAGTGTCCACTTGCCTTCATATCCTCATCTATCTTGGCTAATTTTTCCTTATATCTCCTTTGTAAAGATAGATGTGTCACTCAATTTGATAAATAAAGAAACAACATTATTGATAGATGTTTTCAATGAAGTAAGAATAGTAGACAGTTCTACTTGATCTATAGAAATCTTCTATGCTACTAGCTCTGACACTTTATTTTCAAATTTTCTCTCTCCTCTCTACATCAATTTTTCTTATCTATTCAATTATTCATTGTACTTGTGGACAATCTTAGCTAAGTGATCCAAATTAGGTTGTTTCTCATCAACCTCACTATTCAAAGCATCAACAAATATGTTTTCTATGTCTTCAAGGTCTTGATTAATCTTATTCCTCTCTTCTCTAAGCTTTATTTTCTTATCCCTTTTCTTCCAAAGTTCACCAATGGTATCCATCTCTTCTAGAGTGAGGTTAGAGGTATCCTAATTTGGAATAACAATGTTCTCATCTAGATCAATTTCTTCCTCTTCTTTACCCTTAATCTTTGGAATGATAGAATGAGTAATTTCATTTCCCTTATTCAAAACTTTAGTGCTCGGTTGAGATTGATTGTCAACTATCATTGCAATGGCCATGGTGGAAATAATAGTTGAAATAGTAGTAATAAAACCAATGGTACTAATAGTAGAAATAACACTAACAATAGGAATACCTTGATGTTTCTTGATCAAGCTTGATGTTGGGAAGAATTTTTACTTAGTAGATGAAGTGCTAGACACTTTGGTTGTTGAAATACTCAGCAGAACAAATCTAGAGATTAGTTGTATGTTGGGTGTTGTAGATTTGACCTCAACCAACATGGTAGAAGCCTTGTCTAAGATTGATTGCACTAAGGCTTTGATTAAGGAAAGGAATTCATAAGTAATGTTGCAATCTTTTTTCCATCAAATTCTTCAATACTCTATGTTTCTAGAAGACTTCCTTTAGTCTCTTCCTACTCTTCCTCCTCATCATCAAGATTGAAATTGTGTATCTCATCATCTTTGATTTATACTTCTTCTTAAAAATCATCATCTTCACCATCTTTGTCATCAACATGCACAACAAAGCCACTAGGCTTGTACAACCCATAGATATTTTTCCATGTGGTAGTAGTAGACTTCACCACATATTCAATGTCTTTAAGCAGTATAATACATGTGTTTAATTTGAGTGTGAGCTTCTTCTCATTAGATTTCAAATATTCCTTTACCTCTTTCTCACTAAGACTCGAGATAAGTTGTCTCAAGGTTTTTTCATTGATGTCTTTGGCAATTTTCATTGCACTATTCCATCAAGGTTTAACTACTTTCAAAAGAATATCAGGAACTTTCTATGAAATCTCATCAAGTGAATATTTCCACTTATCCAATTTTGTCAAGAGGGTATCCTCAATTTTCTTTTTCTCTTCTTCACTCATGGTCTTATACTTAAGAGACTTAAAACATGCCATACATGTTCCTTGTTCCAATTTCTTTAATCTTTCATGAAGGGTAGGTGCAAACCTCTGAAAGATAATTTTTTCAACCTCATCCTCCTCAACTAACATTAGTTTCCTCTTGGATTTAATAGTTCTTCTTGTGAACATATTAGGGGAAGACTTGGTAGGTTTGGTTATTATAACCTTCTCTTTCTTCTTGGGAGACTCCTCTTCCTCAAGTTCTTCTTCCTCTACATCATCCTCTTCATCTTTATCTTCTATATCAAGAGGAGAACTAGATGGCTCATAATTCTTGATTAGTTTCTCTATCCTCTTCCTTCATCTATTCACTACTTGAGTTAACTTGATCTCAAGATCAATTTTGGCCTTAGCCTCTTCATAAGTGCCAAAATATGTAGCTTTAGGATCCTTAGTCTCATTCAGCAGAGCTTCAACAATATCTTTAGTGTCATCAATGTTAACCTCATATTCCACATGAGTAACCCATGCCACTCTAGGTCTTACTGCCTGAACATAAACATTGTCATAGTCAACCATGAAACATAAATTGGACACAATTGGTTAATTGTGTGTTGTATTTGATGTTACAAAAATTTCATATCATTATAAGTCAATATATGCTGAGCTCACTCGAGTAGCAAAGAAAATTCTCAATATCTATCGAGCATTCTTATGTTTTCCTAGTTTAGAAGGCAATATCTACCGAGTTCACTTGGGCGTCAAGGGAAAAGTTGTAGAAAGTGAGTGTTAACTAAGATCACTTGGTTAATGAAGGAAAGTTGGATGGAACTAGTGCTAACCAAGCTCACATGGTTGCCAAAGGATTTTCATAAGTTTGCAATGTTAACTAAGCTTCTATCAGTTAACAAAGGAAATCATTTCTTTGTTAGTTTCTACCAAGTTGGATCGACTAACAAAGGATTTTCTTATTTTGGAATATTAAGGTTAACTGATTTCTCTATTGGTTCTAGCTAACTAAGGTGATGAATATTGGTTTTTCTAAGTTGTATTTGAGTCAACTTGACAAAGTGGAAGATGTAAGTATAAGGTTTCTTATTTTGGCATATTAAGCTTAATTGATTTATCTATTGATTCTAGTTAACTAAGGTGATGAATATTGATTATTCTAAGTTGTATTTGAGATAACTTGACAAAGTGGAAGATATAAGTATAAGGTCAAGTTGTGATTTCAAAGTGTGTAAGTTATGAAGATGTTATTGAAGATTTGATGATGAGAAGAGGAAGCAAATTTTAAGGATAAGCATAATATTCTTGTGGAGTAGCAAAGCCATATAAGGTGGCAATTCTATTGAATTATTCTCAAGACCTCTAACAAGACCAATCCTAATGGATTGATTAAATCCTCTAATAGGATCACACTTAACAGTGTTTTTTGTAACCTTTAATAGGGTTGGCTCTTAACAAGGCTCACTTCAAAAGAGTGAAAATTAGTAACCAATTGCAATTGGTGGTTTTTCCCAAATTGGGTTTCCACATTAAATGTTGGTATCTAATGTGTTCATGCTATTTTCTTATATATGTTTGCAACATAGTTAAAGTAATTAAAAATAACATCTAAAGTTTTATATGTTAATCATTTACTGAGCTAATATAGTTATTACTAAGTTACAACATTTTGTGTGTCTACCAAGCTTAAGTAATATTCAGTTATTTGTTTGCATTTTGTACTGACATCTAAGGGATCTAAGATTTATTTTAGTAGTAACTAATTTACCATTCCCCTCTCAATTACTAGTCTTATATTTCCAATAATTACTATCATATATTTTGGTGCTTGTAGAGAAGGTTTCAAGGACCTAAGCTAAAGACCAGGATGTCTTACAAAAGAGAGATTCCCAAGCTGAACAGAGACAATTTTGTAGCATATCAAGGAGTTATGAGGTTACATCTGACTACCATCAATTATTTAGGTTGCAAGTATCTTGATGTTGAATATAGGACTCCCTCTAGAACTTTATCAGTTTAAGATATCGCTGAAAAGAAGAATCATAATATCACGATGATTGATGTTGCATCTGCTCTCAATTATGTTGAATTTGATGAGGTAAAAAATTGCAAAGATTCTTTTAAAATGTGGAACAAACTAAAATATATCTATGGAGGAGATGAAAATGTAAGAAGAGCCAAAGTAGAAAGCCTTAGAGAACAATTTGATCAAATGAGAATGAGAGAAGATGAAAACATTGAAAAATATGTGGAAAGGATCAAGGCCAGTGTAAGTGCAATCAAAACATCTGGAGGAGACATTAAGGAGGAAACTGTTGTAAGTAAAGTGGTCAAAAATTTTCTTCCTATTTATGCAAATAGAATATCTACTATTCAAGAAACAAGATGTGATCCAAATAATAAAATAGGCTTGGATGCTCTAGTTGGAAGATTAATAGCTTTTAAATTAGACAATTATGATAACTATGTTCTTTCTTCAAAGAATATTGACTTTGCATTCAAAGAAAAACTCTCACTCAAAGAAAAGGGTAGAAAGTCAAAGTCTAGTCGATTAGGGAGTGAAGAAGATGGATCATTAGAATAAAGTTTAGATAGTGATCTTGAAGGTGTTGAAGCCCTACTTGCAAGAAAGTATTCCAAAGGAAGAGGAAAGTAAAAAGGTAAAGTTCCTCTAATATGCTTTTCCTTTGAAGAAATTGGTCACATTGTTGCTAGGTGTCCAAATAAGGAAATTAGGGATGAGAAGAAAAGCAATAAACATAAAGGTAAGAAGGACTCCAAGAACTACAAGAGCTTCAAGGACAAAGGTAAGAAATTTTGTTTTATAGCTAAAGATTTTGATAACAGTGAAGATGAAATGGTATATATAGTTCTGAAAGATAAATTTAGTGAGGAAGGAGATAAGATGGCACTTATCTCTAATGTTAGAAAAAATGATATATGGTTTTTTGGAAATGGTTACTTACATCATATGATTGGTGACAAAAAAAAATTTGAGCATATGGAATATTATGATGGAGGTAGTGTAAGATTTGGAAATAACGAACCTTGAAGCATAAAAGGAAAAGGATGTATCTTGTTGACTAAAGAACTTGTATATGACAATGCTTATTGGGTTGAAGGACTAAAGCATAATATACTAAGTGTGCCATAGCTAAATAACATTGGATTAAAGGTAGAATTCATGAATGGATAGGCCAAACTGCTAGATGGGAGAGGAAATTTGGTTGGATCTAGCAAGCAAACAAAAGGTAATCTATTTTATCTTGATCTCAGTGATTGTTCATCTTTTATGTCTCAAGTAGAGGAAATTTGGTTATGGCACAAAAGGCTATGTCATGTGAATTTTGATAATTTGGTTAAGATAAGAAAACATAGAAGAGTAAGAGGTATTCCTAGTTTGAAGAAACCTAACATGGGTCTATGCAAGAATTGCCAAATTGGTAAGATGGGAAAGAAAAGCTTCAAGAGATAAGACTATCAGTTAGAAGAAGTCTTGGAAATTGTTCATATAGACTTATGTGGACCTATTGGAATAGAGATTTATAGTGGAGAAAATTTTTTCATTCTCTTTGTTGATGACTATTCTAGAATGATGATAGTAATGTACCTGAAAGAAAAATCAAAAGCCTTTCAAAAATTCAAGTGGTATCTAGCAAGAGTAGAAAAAGAAACTAGAAAGAAATTGAAATGCTTAAGATTAGGTAGGGGTGGTGAATTCATCTCCCATGAACTCAATAATTTTTTCATTGAAAGAGGAATCAAAAGATAAGTATTAGCCCCTGGTACACCATAGCAGAATGGTATACTAGAAAGAAGAAATAGATCTATTATGAACTATGCAAGAACCCTGATGATTAAAAAGAATGTTTCTCTCAAATACTAGAAGGAAGCTATTAGTACTATAATTCATACCTTGAACAGAGTTTAGTTCAAGAAAGATTCAAACATAACACCTTATCTACTATGGTATGGCTACAAACCTTATGTAAGTTATTTGAAAGTATTTGGAAAAAAATGTTATATATTGAAAGAATCTAGAAAAGGAAAATTTGATGTAAAAGGTGATGAAGACATATTTCTAGGATACTCCTACATAATTAAAGCATACAAATGTTTGAATTTTTCTACTCATAAAATGATAGAAAGTGCACATGTTAGAATTATTGAGTTTGCAAAAAAGAGTGAAGAATAAATCAATAAGGAACCTAAAACTATAGAAGATTCATTTACTATGAACTTGATGCTCTACCAAATCTATCTGAGAGAAAAGAAGATTCATCTCCCAAGTCCCTAGAAAATGCAATAGTTATTGAGTTACAAGCAGTACAACCTGAGATGCAAGGACCTAAGTCATAGTTGCAGGCTACCAAGCCAGTTCAAACTGAGCCTGATGGACCCAAGTCACAAATAGAAGGACCCAAGCTTGAAATTGAAATTCAAGAAGAAGATGGTGGAACTTATTCAAAGACCAAGGAGCCTATGTTAGAAAGATATGTTAGAAGGCATCATGCACCTGATTAGATCATTAGAGACAAAAATGATGGAACAATGACAAGAATCAAATTAAAAGGTACATGTTTACTTACTGAATTTGAACCTAGAAGTATCAAGGATGCTTTGAAAAATGAAAGTTGGATTGAAGCAATGAATGAAGAAATAGAACAAATAGAAAAGAGAAAAACTTGGATCCTTGATCCTAGACCCAAGGATAAAAATGTAATTGGTACAAAGTGGGTATTTAGAAATAAGATAAATGAAGATGGAAAAGTATCAAGAAACAAAGAAAGATTAGTGTACAAAGGTTATTATCAAGAAGAAGGTATTGACTATGGTGAGACTTTTGCTCTTGCAGCAAGACTAGAAGCTGTTAGAACTTTACTAGCATATCTAGCACATAGAGGATTTAAAGTATATCAAATGGATGTCCAATATACATTCTTTAATGGAATTCTTGATAAGAAAGTCTACATTGAGCAACCAAAAGGTTTTGTAGATCCTAGCAAAAGAGACATGGTTTGCAAACTACATAAAGCATTATATGGTCTCAAACAAGCCCCCTGGCTTGGTATGAAAGACTCCATAATTACTTGGTATAGATTGGTTTTCAAAGGACTAATGACAACAGTAGTCTATATATCAAAGAAGGACTAGATAAGAAGATTGTGTTGGCAGAAATATTTGTTGATGGTACTCTATTTACAAGAAATGATGACTTATGGAAAGCATTTTTAGAAGAAATGAGTAAATAATTTAAGCTATCCATGTTTCATGAATTGCAAGTATAGTAGAACAAGAATGGTATCTACATCACTCAATCTAAGTATATCAAGGAGATACTGAAGAAATTTGGAATGGAAGATTCAAGACTAGTTGGAACACCTATGTCTACTAGACATAGCTTTCCAAAAATGATGATACCAAAGAAGTAAATAAGACTAATACTAATCAATGATTGGAAAATTGCAATATGTAGTACACACAAGGCCTGATATTTCTCTGGTAGTTGGAATAGTGGAAAGATTCTTAGCAAATCCTAAAGAAAATCACATGATAGCAATCAAGAGAATCATGAGATATTTAAAAGGTACTGAAGACTATGGTTAATGGTAAAAACTTGGAGGCAATTTGGACTTGAACATAGTTACTAATGTTGATTGGGTAGGAATTCTTGATGACAGAAAAAGCACTAGTGGTGGAGCATTCTTTCTTAGTAAAAGACTAGTATTTTCGACAAGCAAGAAGCAAAATTGTACATCTAGTAGTAGTAGAATATGTAGTAGCAGGATATGTAGTAGCAGTAGTCAATTGTTCCAACATTGTTTGTATCAAACAACTGTTGGAATGAACGAAGGTAGAGATCAAAGATCCAATTGTCATATATTGTGATAACACTAGTGCAATCAATATATCAAAGAATCTAGTAATGCACTCCAAAAAAAAATCATATTGCTATAAAATATCACTTCTTAAGAGAGATAGTGCAAGAGAAAGAAGTTAGATTAGAATATGTGAATACAAAAGAACAAATTGCAGACATATTCACCAAGCCATTACCTAAGGATGCATTTTTATATGTAAGAGGTAAGCTAGGAGTCATTCCCCTATCTCAAATTCACTAAGTGAAGTTTAGTGAATGCATCAACCAGAACCTATTGAAGATCAATAAGTTGGTGTAAATTTGGCAAGGGCATATTGCAAATGAATCAATACTTAAGGTACATTGGTATTTATAGAATTATTTTCTTTGGCATGTGTTTTCAAAGAGGGAGAAGTTTATTGCCATATCTGTAAAATTTTTTGCAACCAAAATAAAGTTAGAAACCAAAGAGGGAGAAGTTTTCTAAAGAAGATTTTTTCTGAAAGAGGGAGAAAGTTCTAAATTAATTTGGTAGTAGTTGTTGCAAGAAGAATCTAGTGAAATGAAGAGCTCATACTGACAGAGAGAGTTCTCAAGTCTAAAAAAAAAATTTCATTGTGCTATGACATGTTGTATTGCCATCAATGCCAAAGAGGGATATTATTGGATACAATTGGTTAATTGTGTGTTGTCTTTGATGTTACACAAATGTCATATCATTATCAGTCAATATATGTCAAGCTCACTCGAGGAGTGAAGATAGTTCTTAGTGTCTACCAAGCATTCTTGTGTTTTCCTAGTTTAGAAGGTAGTGTCTACTAAGTTCACTTGGGTGTCAAGGGAAAAGTTGTAAAAAGTGAGTGTTAACTGAGCTCACTCAGGTAACAAAGGAAAGTTGGATGGAACCAGTGCTAATTGAGCTCACTTGGCTGCCAAAGGATTTTTACAAGTTTGCAGTGTTAATTGAGCTTCTATTGGTTAACAAAGGAAATTATTTTTGAGTTAGTCTCTACTGAGTTGGGTTGGCTAAAAAAATATTTTCTTATTTTGGCATATTAAGCTTAATTGATTTGTCTATTGATTCTAGCCGACTAAAGTGATAAATATTGATTATTCTAAGTTGTATTTGAGAAAACTTGACAAAGTGGAAGATTTAAGTATAAGTTCAAGTTGTGATTTCAAAGTGTGTAAGTTATGAAGACGTTCTTGAAGATTTGATGATGAGAAGAGGAAGAAACTTTGAAGGATAAGCATAATATCCTTGTGGAGTAGCAAAGCCATATTTGATCAAGAAGGATCAAGTATAAGCTAGAATAGAGATCTAAAAATAGAAATCTAGTTGCATTCAAATCAGATCATCTCATTGTTATTATCTAACCATGGTAGTAGTGATCTAAATCTCCTAACAAAGTTAGCTTAATAGCTATTTGCGAATCCTCTAACAAGGTGGCAATTCCATTGAATTGTTCTCAAGACCTCTAACAAGGACACTCCTAACAAGGTGATTAAATCCTCTAATATGGTTACACCTAATAGTGTTGTTTTTTAATCTTTAACAGGGTTGGTTCCTAACAGGGTTCACTTCAGAAGAGTGAGAATCAATAACTAGTTGCAATTGGTGTTTTTTTTCGAATTGGGTTCACACATTAAATCTTAGTGTCTAATCTATTCATGCTATTTTCTTTTATGTTTTTGTAACTCATTTAAATTAATCAAAGATAACATCTAAAGGTTGATATGTTAATCATTTACTGAACTAATCTAGTTATTACCAAGTTATAGAATTCTATGTGTTTATCGAGCTTTAGGAGTATTCAGTTATTTGTTTGCATTTTTCATTGACATCTAAGGGATCTGGGATTTATTTTAGTAGTAACTAATTCACCCCTCTACTCTTAGTTACTCCTCTTATATTTCCAACAACATATGCCCTGCTCATAATCTTCTACAATTTTCCTAGGTATCTTAAATTTCTTTTGCATTTTCTCCTTGAATATCTCAAAAGAGTTGTCCATGATACTATCAATTTTTTCTCCCATCTCTACTATGAATTCATTGATTTGATACAATATTGGAGTATCTTTCTTCCATGCTATAGTTCCTTTATAAGGGAAAAACTTATATGTATTATTATTTGATACTCAGATGCTCTCCATATTCTTGCTCAATTTATTTAATAGTAGCTTTGACAAGATCAAAGATTAAGTTATTCTTCACCACCTTGTATGCCAGGTCAAGTACTTCACATAACACACTATTCAACTAGCTTGAGCTATAGATTTTGTGAGCTATCACATGAATGCCAAACTTCAAGCATTAATCATTTGAATGAGAAAAATCAATATAGACACAAAGGCAAAGATGGATTAGGATATACAGAAGAAGTTGAATCATCTTAGCAAGGACCTCAAAAGAACAAAAAACCTACTTGTAATCATTTTGGTTAGATTTCTCATACATGCAATAAATGTTGGAGCAATGATAAAGTAAAATTCAATGGAAAATGTTACAATTACAATAAGCATGGTCACAGAGCAAGTGAATGCACAAATAAACCTAAGTTTGAAGGAAAGTGTCACAATTTCAACAAACAAGGACACAAATCCTTAGACTACAAGACCAAGAAGTGGAACCCAACAAAGAAAATTGTGAAAGAAATATTTGGATGGGATTACAACACATGGTGTAGATGTTGATACCATGGTGAGTTTGGGCATATTGGAGAAACTTGTGTAAAAGATCACATGAGGAAAAGAGACACTACAAAGAGATTTTTTTTACACCCAAATCAATGAGTTGGGTAGCCCAATAATTTCAACTTAGTTCCCTATGGAGATCATTGGAACTATGATTTAGGAGAAATCTTCTAACACCAGTTCTAGCTAGCAAGCAGAAGGATCCAGATCAAAATTAAAGATGCACAAGGATCACCAAGTGATGATGGAAATTCAAAACCTTATCAAGAAAGGTTGGGTCACAAGAACTTACCAAGAAAGATTCAGTTGCATATCTTTTCAAGATACAAATGTCAAGTTGGTAGTTCCTACTGAATCAACAGACCTTACCAAGTTGAAGGTATCTTCCGAGCATTAAAGACCAAACCAAGTGGAGGAAAACCTATCACCAAGTGGATATGTGTATGAAGCATTAATGGTGATCATAAAGACTAAAATTCATTACAAGGAGGAAATTGATTGTATTTTTTCACAACAAATTTTTAGAGCACAAAGAAAAGAGTGAATTCAAAGACTCCAAGTGATTTTAGTAGTTATTGTTGATGATTTCTCCCGTGTTTAAAACCCTACTAAATGATGGCATCTTCAAGCAGTAAGGTTAAAAAAGGTTTTAAAATGTTGGTTCATGGAGTTGATTGCAAGCCTCCCTCATTCAAACTAAGTCCAACATTGCAAAGGCACTTGACTCTACTAGAGCACAATCTTAGATTCTACCCAAGGAACTTCTTTTCCATGGCATATATTCATTTTATCACTATTCTATTTAAGAGCTTGAAACCCTAGAAATTCACGAAGCATACAACGAACTATGTGTGGATGGTAGTGTAAAATATAAGCTCAAACATTTGGAGACAAAGGGTTTGGCACATATAACCTGAGATCAAACATTTGGAGACAAAGGGTTTGGCACATATTTTGCATATACTGAGGGAATTTCAAGTAAAATGGATCAAACTCATCCTAACATGTGTTCATAACATGCAATTATGGTTAGATCACCCTATTTTGATAACCAAGAAGATGATACACAAGATTACATAATTGCTCATGTTGAATAAGGAAAAGACCACTAAAACCCTAGGTTAGATTGAACTATAAAAGTAGAATCTTTCTAAATGGGACAAAAGAGGCATGAAGCTTAGTGGTGTGACTAACATGGAATTTCTTGAGATTTCATCATTCTTTCATTGGATTTCTTTTCAATACTAAGATCATTATGTAGTCTTTCATTCTTTGACCTTAGATTGATAAGCTCTTGATTTGTATCATTGATTTGATCAATAATGTCTACTTGCTAAAGGGATAGTTGTTGAATTTCTTTTTCTTTTTCTTCTATCACTTCTTTGGCTTTTTCTTTTTCTTCCATAACTTCACATAATCGGATTCATTGGATTTCTCACTTTCTTTTCATCTTTGTAACTTCTACTTGAAGATTGAAATTCTTCTCTAATAGATCTTTGATTTCTACATTAGCATCATTTGAATTTCTTTTTGGACATATGTCTTCAATTCTTTCTTCAATGTAGAGATTGTCATCCATTTGTGTTGCAAGATCTTCCTTTTTTTGTAATGATCGAGAGAGTTACTCCTTTATTGTCTTTAGTTGTGCAATAGCTAGTTAAAGATCCATCTTTTCATTCTCAATAGCCTTTTCTAACCTATGTACCTCCATGGCTTCTAATCTTATCTCAAGTTGTTAAAATTCTTCTGTAAGAACTAGTTTCTCTAATACCAATTGTTGGAAATATAAGATAGGCTAGGTTATGGAGAGGGGAGGGGTGAATTAGGGACCAATAGAACTTTAATTCACTTCACAAATTAATCCTCCATATATTATTTTGATCTAATTACATGCATGAAAGAATGAAAGAAATAAAGAATTAATAACACTTTGACATGAGATATGTTGACCCATAAACCTTCCAATTAGAAAGTAAAACTGGGTTGGGATGATACCCACAAGCTCTAGTACTTTAGTATAAAGTTAATATGTTAAGGCTTACAATTGATCACTTCTAGTGATCTTCCCTATTAGAAGCAAGAAGGACCGTGAGGTCCACTTTGTTAAAGGATTTACAAACATACAATGAAGTACACACTTGGTTAGGAGATTTAGTAAAATATTGATAAGTTTTCCTGGTTAAAGAATTTAACTGATACACCTATTAAAATGAATCAATGGATGATCTCTGATCTGCAACTTTGATTTACTAAATGAGATTCCTTGAATTGAAATGAGACCTTGTTGTGATAGTTAAATCTATGTTTTCCCTTATATTACTTGTGGCCTTCTTCAATTCATACTCATACACTTCATATTACTTCTGATTGATACACTTGAATATTACATAATGAGTTTCATATATATTAAAATAAATAATTACTTACTAGAGTACAATACCAACTTCATCATAATTCACAAAGTTGGCCCAACTACTATAACTTTGATTATGAAGACAAACTTGGTGATGTTTTGACACTCGAAAAACATTGTTAATGCTCGGCAAACTCTAGCACTTGGTTGAATTTGGATTCCAATCTATACTATTCACTTTAAATAGCTCAAACTTGGTGAACACTAAGAAACTTGGTAGATTTAGAATCACTCAATTGACACTACATCACTCATTCAACATTTGATTCACTTTGTTAACAATGTGAGCTTGGTAAACACTATAGAACTTGGTTAACACTATAGAGATTGGTTAACAGTAAGATCTTCATCACTTCTACTGGATAGCTTGGTAGACACTATTATGCTCAATCTATACCTTAACTATCCCAACTGCTCAGTAAATATTGTGTATCTCGTCATGAACTATAATCTAACTGTTTAACTCATTAGTAGTTGAAACACTTAGTTAACACTACTGGATGATTGATAAGCTTGATAGAAAACATAGATATTAGTAGCAATGTAACCAAATGACTACATGTTGAGTCACTAATAGACAAATTGACCTTAATGTCAAGAAAAGCATGTGACTAAATTTCCCAATAAGGTGTTCCTTATTGTCAACCACACCAAAGTGATGGGATTCAATAATCTAGTGGGTTTGTGTGTCTAATAGTCAGTCTCATTAAAAAAAATGAGGTAGGATCAAATGGTCTACTAGGTTTGTGTGCCTAATAGTCAACCGTACAAATATTGCTGATGGATTTACACACTCGTGATGTAGTACACCTATATCATGAGAATATTTTGTGCATGTGTTAGGATAGTTCATATGGTATAGCAAGTGTTTGTGACATGTTATTCAACCAATCCAAAACATGTAAAAAGAGGAAGAGTAACTAGCCTTTGCAAATTGTGTTATTCTAGTGTACTCTGTACGTTGTTCTTGAAATAAAGAAAAATATATGCAAATAAGGGATCATGTGTATAGGGGAGAATGTGAATCAAGGAAAGTAAAATTAATCTCCTTACAAAACTCTAACACCTCAAAGGGTGATCAAGGAAGTTGATCCTTTCAATCTCAATTCTAAGATAACTAGATCTAGGAACATTAGTTTTAACCAATTGATAAAGGTGCACTAATGGAAGCAAAGATTTGGTGGTGATAGAATTAGAGGAAGGATACAAAAGTCTTGAAAACCCTAGTTAAGAAAGAGTTGTGAATGAAATTTCTAGATGTAGGAAATAGATGTGCTTAAATAAAGGAGGTAATTAGAATAGTCACTTTGAGAATGAAGAATTTTGAAGCTAGTTTTCTGATGTCTATGCAACTCAAATTGACAAACACACTGAGACTCAAAGTTAAAACTATGAGATATACAAAATCCAAAATCATTTAGTTGTTTGGTAGAGTCAAATTTTCTTAGCAAGGACAAATTTTCCCTATGTAGGGAAGAATATGGCCCTAATTAGCACTGTCTAAACCTAATTCTAATTTTCCACTTCCAAAGTTTTATGAAAAGGGCATCTAGATTTCTAACATGTTTATCTTTCTGAGATCTACAACCTATAAGAAAAATGGTTTTTATTCATTGATGGGGGGTTTTCCTTGGTCACACCTAAATTTAGGAATTACCCTTGAATTGAAATAATTGAAATTTTGAACTACAATGTAAATGCATGAATTCACCTTACAATAGTAGGATCTCTCAAGTTGAATACAATGAGATCACTTCACCAATTGAATTAAATCAAGATCGATGTAGATGAATGGATGTAGAAGATGAAAAAAAGGAACTTGAATGTATTGAGGAAGATTTTAAATTCTAGATAAACTCCTTCAATTTCATGAATGCTTGAATTGTTGATCCTCAATTAAGGGATTGCTTGAATGTTTCAGTACTTAAAAGCTTGACTGCTTGAGAACTTGAGTGATAATGTGTGTGAATGTTTTATAATGGTACAGATGAGATGAGATAAAAAATGAAGTAAATGGATGGGTTTATAAAGGGGTAAGAATTAAATTTATCTTGTAGGCCGACTAGACTTGAGAATTAGCACTTTAGATTCATTCAGACACATGACCTAAGAAGTGGGCCAAAGAAAGGGCCCAAGTAGGGACACACTACATCATTGATTGGCTCAGAAAGGATGCATTGTTTCCTTGATTGAAAAGGGATGCACTACATCCTTGCTAATTAGGTCCTAGAACCTTCAAGATTTCCTCAGGGTCCCAAAATAGGTCATGGATCCTATAAATTAGGTACATATTTGAGATATGACCTTTATGGTGCAAAAAATAGATTTTGATTGATTGGATGAAGGAAATGTTGCAATATTGTTGCAAGCATGAATACTGATGATATTCCTATCGAGGTGTATTGTAGATATTTTACTATAATGATATGTTACATTCATGATTGACTTTTTCATTGATGTCAACATAGCAATAATCTATGTTATTTGATAGAAGAATAGCAGAAAGATCAAGTTGGTATGGATGGCTAGTTGAGTATTCTAACTATTCTTGGTCATGGGAGATATTTCTAAGTATCTAGTATATGTGGTTAATTTTGAAAGAAGAAATAATAAGTCTAGAAGAAGCTATGTAAGTTTTGGTGATGTTTGTTCTAAAATAGAGTTTATAGAGGCATGTTATGGTAAACTTGTTATATGTCTATGCAGAGTTGATATTCTGAGGATCAAGGTTGAGGACATGAAAAATATCTATTGATGATGACATGGCTAAGATTTCTCATCATAATATTGCATGTACAAAAATATATTCAAGTTGCAAGGCTAAAGATTAATGTTATTACTAAGTGTAATGTGTTCTTAATGTGGTCCTATAATGATTAATTGAGAAGGTCTAACAACAGACTCAAGGAATTTTTTTGAGGACTCGATATAAAAGAAGGATATTTTCATTTATAGTGAGGTGTGACATATGACATGTTTTGACTAACTTAAGTAGTAGAAATATTTGAAAGTAAAGTTGACAAGAGCAGTGTAAAAGTGAAGGAAACTTTATTGTTAAGGTTTGTGACATGGTCTAGAAGGTCTAAGAGTGATTGGTTTGGTTGACAAATGATGGAGACACAACCCAAGTATATAATGGACACAATAGGGAAGGAAAAATTTATTAACTATGAAAATATACCAATACATTTAGTGCAGAGAAAACAAACTCCAAAATATGCCCTATGGGCTTACAATAATATAAATCTAGAGATAATTTCTTCTCCCAGTACCTTCTCTCAAACTCCATTCTGAACTGCATTCTACAATGCTAGAAATGTTCTTAAATAGACCCCAAAGGGTTAAGGATTAGGAATACATTCTAGAAAGTTCTAGTTGGAATCCACCACTGAAAAAGAAGGGTCCAGAAGTCACATTAGAAGTTGGCACAAAATTAGAAGAATCAAGAAACGATAGCCAAAATTTTGAGAGGCATAACTTTTGAACCGTAGCTCCAATTGACAAACTATTTACATTTCCAGAAAGCTCTTGGAGTGCTCTATAGCCTTATGGACAAGCTTTGATTGTCACCCAATTTTAAGCCCCTTACAAGGTCATTTAGAACCTCAAACTTGACTTTGAAGCATTCTTAAGAGGTCTCCAAAAATTGAAAAACTGCAATAACTTTCTAACCATGGCACCTTTTGACCTGATTCTTTTTCTAGAATGTTCTAAATTACAACTAAAATCATCCACCCAATTTAAATTTTTTAACTCACCATAATTATGGCTCAATTACATAGTCCTAATTTTTTCACATTTAGATGTATCCCAAGGTGCTTAAAAGCTCTAATTCAGAACAATAATAGTGGAAATATGAGAGTTGGAACTTTTATTTGACCCAAATGGGTATCTAGAAATGAAAACACATGAAACAAAAACTAAGTCTAGGTATATTTTTTTGGGTGACACAGGATCGCTCTTATACCTCTAGATGCTCTTGCATCAGACACCCAGGGTAGATTGAAAAGTGACCCTGTCACTTTATGGATGGTAGTAGAAATCCCAAATGGGAAACGTTAGCTGCTAATATCCAAGTTGAGTCCTCTATTGACTGTCCTTTCCACTTAACCATGTACTCTTCATACTTCTTATTTTTGGTACTCCTGCCCACGCGACTATCTAGAATCTCTTATATCTCCTCCTTCTTAGAAGTAGGAATTGGACATGGCTCTAGCATCAACCCCTCATCTACACCATCATCATGATACTCTATTAAGTCTGCAATGTTGAAGATTGGAGAAATGTGAATTCCATCTAGTAACTCCACCTCATATGCATTTCTTGAGTCATGTCTCTTCAGAATTTCACAGGGGCCAAATTTCTTCATCTTTAGCTTGTTGTAAGTACATAGTGGAAAGCTTTCTTTTCTTAAGTGTACCATGACTAGATCCCCTACTTGGAAGTCCTTATGTCTTATCCTTTGATTAGCTCTAGCTTTATACTATGGATTCATCTTGATAATGTGTGCCTAGAACTCCTCATGTAGGCACTTGATATGTTCAACAAATTCTTTTGCTTCAAGACTTATCCTCTTCTCTTGCTCCATCTTCTTCAATTCTAGTGGAGTCCTTGGGCTACTTCCCTATATAATTTGGAATGGTGATCTATTAGTACTCCTATTTATAGAGTTATTATAAGAAAATTTCACTTGTGGTAGAATCAAATCCCATCCCTTGGGCTTATCCCCAATTAAACATCTCACCAAATTGCCCAGACTTCTATTTACCACTTCTGTCTATTCATCAATCTGTGGGTGATGTGTAGAGCTAAACTTCAAGTCCATTCTCAACTTCTTCCACAATGTTCTCTAGACATACCCCACAACTTTAATATCTTTATCAGAAACTATACTCCTTGGGAGACCATGTAGTCTCACCACCTCTCTCAACAACAAGTCCCTTTGTGTCCTTAACAATCGAAGAAAAAAATCCATACTTATGTCCTCCCATGCCTTTGATGGAATAGGAAATGGCTGATATAGTATAGTATTGTGACTAAATCCCTTGGTTGTTTGACAAACCTGACAACTCTATACAAAATTCTTCACATCCTGTGACATTTGAAGCCAAAAATAATGTTCTCTAAGAATAGCAATGGTCTTATCTCGAACAAAATGTCCTACCATCCATCCACTGTGTTTCTCCTTAATAAGATTTTACCTCATAAAACTCCTTGGAATACATAATTGAATCCCTTTAAACAACATACCATCCTGAATCAAATAGTCTAGCCACTTGGTTCTACCTACAAAACTAGGCTCTTTACAAGCTTTCCATGCTTCAGTAAAATCAAGATCCTTAGGGTATAGATTCTTGAGTTCATCAAACCCAACTACTTCAACCATCATTACTATAAGAAACAACTACCTCCTACTCAATGCATCTTCAACCCTATTAGACTTTCCACTTCTATGCTTCAACACAAATGTATAGCTCTGCAAGAACTCTACCCACTTCATATGCCTCTAGTTCAATTTACCTTGGCTATTTAGGTACAATAATACCTAGTGATCAGTATATAAAACAAATTCTTTTCGCAATAAATAATGCCTCCATTTATTTAAGGCCTCAACTATTGCATAGAACTCTTGATCATAAACATAATACTTCTTCTTCGCATCATTCAATTTTTCACTAAAATATGCAATAGGCTTACCTTCTTGGCTCAATATAACCCCAATAACACTGCCACTAGCATCACAATCCACCTGGAACACCTTTTTAAAATTAGGAAGTGCCCACATGTGTTGTTCTATCACCTTCTTCTTCAGCAATTCAAAACTTCTCACAGCTAGTGCAGTCCATTTGAACTCTTTTCTATCCCCTCTTATTGTGTCAGCCAGGGGTGCACATATGCCACTAAAATTCTTAATGAACTTCCTATAAAAACTAACTAGACCATGAAATGATCTTACCTCAGTAGTAGATCTTGGATTAGGCCATTCCAAGATGGCTTTTACCTTCTCTAGATCCATTTTGAGACCTTCAGGTGATACAACAAACCCCAAGTAGACTAACTCTTTTTTTGCAAAGCTTCACTTCTTTAGATTAATTAATAGTTTCTCTTCCCTCAACCTTTCAAGGAAACTATGAATATACAATAAATTTTCTTCCAAAGTCTTGCTGAAAATTAAAATATCATTGAAATAGACAATAAATTTTTTTCCCAAGAACTTCTTAAGTACCTCATTCATAAGCTGCATGAAGGTGGTTGCGGCATTTTTCAATCCAAAGGGCATGACTAGCCACTCACAAAGAGCCTCCTTGGTCTTGAAAGTAGTTTTTCACTCATCTCCTTCTCATATGCATATCTAGTGATAGTAACTCTTGAGATCTATCTTTGTTAAGTACTAAGCTCCACTTAAGTAGTCCATAAGATCATCCATTCTTGGAAAAGGAAACTGATACTTTGAGACCATTTTGATCCATTTTGAGACCTTCAGGTGATACAAAAAACCCCAAGTAGATTAAATCTTTTTTAGCAAAGCTACACTTCTTTAGATTAATTAACAGTTTCTCTTCCCTCAACCTTTCAAGGACACTATGAATATGAAATAAATTCTCTTCCAAAGTCTTGCTGAAAATTAAAATATCATTGAAATAGACAATAATTTTTTTTTCCTAGAACTTCTTAAGTGCCTCATTAATAAGTTGCATGAAGGTGGTTGGGGCATTCATCAATCCAAAGGGCATGACTAGCCACTCATAAAGAGCCTTCTTGGTCTTGAAGGTAGTTTTCCACTCATCTTCTTCTCATATCCGTATCTGGCGATAGCGAAACTTGAGATCTATCTTTGTGAAGTACTAAGCTCCACTCAAGCAGTCCATAAGATCATCCATTCTTGGCAAAGGAAACTGATACTTGATGGTTATCCTATTTATAGCTAAAGAGTATGTGCACATTCTCAACTCTCCATCCTTCTTTGGTTTAAGTACTGTAGGTACTACACATGGACTTAGGCTCTCCCGAATCAAATCCCTTCCTTAATAGCTCCTAAACTTGTCTATTTAGCTCCTTAGTTTCAGTAGGAGTCATCCTATGAGGAGCCTTGCTAGGAAAACTAGCTCTAGGCATTAAATATATCTGATGACTGATTTTCCTTACTAGTGGCAATCCTTCTGGAACATTAGTAGAGATGATATCTCCAAACTCACTTAATAAATCTAAAAATTCAAGTGGTATTTCACTACTACCTTCCTTATATTTTCTAGGAATCAAACCATAACACATACACTGATGTTTCATGCCATCAGAAAACTTTCTTCCATCAACAAGATAGATCCTAGCACTACTGCATACCTTTTCACCTTCATTTATCATGGGCTTCAATTTGTGGAGAACTCCATCCTTTGTTAGAGAGTATGTGTTTGTAGGACCATCATGTACCACATGCCTATCAAACTACCATGGTCTTCCCAACAATAAATGGCAGCCATCCATTGGAATAATATCACAGAGAACTTCATCATGGTAGCTCCCAATTTTGAACTTCACTAAACATTGTTCACTTACTATGACCTTATGATCATCCTTCACCCAAGCGATCTGATAGGGCTAGGGGTGTTTCTCCCTCTTGAGCTTCAACTTAGAGACCATCTCCTCTAACACCAAGTTGTTAGTGCTACCACCATCAATGATCACATCACAACATTTATCCTCACACTTGCACCTGGTACAAAATAGACTCCTCCTTTGTCCTAGTTCAATCTCACCATTTAGTAGGACCTTTTCATTTACTGGAGTCTCTCCTCTTTCTACATCCTTTGAATGTTATGAGTGTGTATCCTCATCCACATGAGCAACCCTAGCTTGACCTTTAGCTCTCCTATCTGTCCTTCCTTATCATTGAGGGAATTCAAAGGCATGATGACCTTCTTCATTGCAATGAAAATAGGTACCACAAAAACATCCTCTTCCTAAGCCTTGTCGACATCCTCTACCTCTTCCTCTCTTATCTCCAAAGTTTTGATCATGGGAGCGGTTGAAATTCTCATTCCTCTAGTTCCTTCTACTACCCACAACTTCATTTTTCTTTTGGGTCTCATTTCAGCCTCTAGATGACCTACCACTACCCCGTTCGCCTTGACCACACCCTCTTTGTCTCCCTTCAAACCTTTTCTTTAGCTTCTCTTTAACTCACAAGGCAAACTTGTATGCCTCTTCAATGCTGGTCATTCTTACAAGACTTAATTCCTCCTGGATGCAAGGTCACAACCCACTAATATAATGAGCAACCTTCTCCTTATTCACTTCTACATGCCCTGCTCTAATTAGAAGTTAGTAAAAATCCTTTGTATATTCTTGGACTGATTTTCCTACTTTCTTTAACCCATGCATCTTCTTAAACAAATGAAGCTTGTAGTCAACACGAATGAACTGCTTCTCTAGTTTGTCCACCATGTGATCCCACGTTGTGATCTTCTCCTTTCCTCTTCTATTTCTTTCCAATTTTACCTCTTACCACTAGATTTTGGCATAGCATTTCATTTTTTCCTTTGTAAACTTAACCCTATATGGATCCCTAATATCCTCATACTCAAAGTACTCCTCCAGGTCATTGATCCAGTCGATCAACTCATCCAATTTTAGATTTCCAAAAAATACACCCACATCAATTGTAGGTCTTTTTACAAACTTAGTAATGCCCATAAAAATCCTCTCCTTTGCTTGATTTAGAACTTCTCCTTCAACTTCCCCTTCATGTCCAATGTCTTCTTCTTCATTGTCATCTGCTTGCGACAACATTTGTTCCTCTATGGAGCTCCTCCTGTAATGCTTGAACTTGCCTTTAGAGGTCTCTAACATCCTTAGGATTAATAGCTCTATCCCTTTGACCTTGCTCTCTTTGTGGAGGCATCTTCTTAACTCAAACCCACAACTACATGATCTTGGTGCAAATTGCCTCACAGTCGGTGCTCTATCTACACACTCAGGAAAATTGGCTCTGTACCACCTGATGGAGACACAACTTAAGTATAAAATGGACACAAAAGGGAAGGGAAAATTTTATTAACTATTAAAATATGCCAATACACTTAGTGTAGATAAAACATACTCCGAAACATGCCCTATAGGCTTATAATAGTATAAATCTAGAGATAATTTCTTCTCCTAGTACCTTTTCTCAAACTCCATTCTTAACTACATTTTACAATGCCAAATATTCTTAAATAGACCGCAAAGGGTTAAGGATTAGGAATACATTCTAAAAAGTTCTAGCTGGCATCTGCCACAAAAATAGAAGGCTCCAAAAGTTGCATTAGAAGTTGGTGCAAAATTAGAAGAGTCCATAAATGGTAGCCAAACTTTTGGGAGGCATAACTTGTGAACTATAGCTCTGATTGACGAATTGTTTACATTTCTGGAAAGCTATTAGAGTGCTCTATATTCCTATGGATATCTCCACTTGTCCCACACTTTTCAGCCCCTTACAAGGTCATTTAGCACCTTAAACTTGACTTTGAAGCATTCTTAGGAGGTCTCTAGAGAATAAAAAATTGTAATAACTTTCTAACTATGCTGCCTTTTGACCTGATTCTTTTTTTGGAATGTTCTAAATTATAATTAAAATCATCCATCCAATTTATATCTTCTAATTCACCATAATTATGACTCAATTATATAGTCCTATGTTTTTGGCATTTACACATATCCCAAGGTGCTTAAAAACTCTAACTCAGAAAACTAATAGTGGAACTGTGAGAGTTGGAATCTTTATTTGACCCAAATGAGTATCCAAAAATGAAAACACATGAAACAAAAACTAAATCTAGGTATTTTTTTTGGGCGAAATAGGATTGCCCTTATACCTTTGGATGCTCTTGCATCAGACACCTGGGGTAGATTGAAAAGTGACCCTATCACTTTATGAATGGTAGAGGAAAACCCAAATGGGAAACCTCAGCTGTTGATATCCAAGTTGACTCCTCTATCAGATATCCTTTCCACTTAACTAGGTACTCTTCATACTTCATATTTCTAGTACTCCTGCCCACATGACTATCCAAAATATCTTCTATCTCCTCCTTCTTAGAATTAGGAATTGGACATGGCTCCAGCATCAACCCCTCATTTGCACCATCATCATGATACTCTATTAAGTCTGCAATGTTGAAGATAGGAGAAATGTGAATTCCATCTGGTAACTCCACCTCATATGCATTTCTTGAGTCATGTTTCTTCAAAATTTTGAAGGGGCCAAATTTCTTCATCTTCAACTTGTTGTAAGTACCTACTAGAAACCTTTTTTTCCTTAAGTGTACCATGACTAGATCCCCTACTTGGAACTCCTTATGTCTTCTCCTTTGATCAGCCCTTGGAAATCAAATAGTCTAGCCACTTGGTTATGTCTACAGAAATAGGTTCTTTACAAGCTTTCCACGCTTCAATAAAATTAGGATCCTTAGGGTATAGATTCTTGAGTTCATCAAACCCAACTACTTCAACCTACATTACTATAAGCAACAACTACCTCCTACTCAATGCATTTTCAACCCTATTAGACTTTCCACTTCTATGCTCCAACACAAATGTATAGCTCTGCAAGAACTCTACCCACTTCATATGCCTCTAGTTCAATTTACCTTGGCTATTTAGGTACTGTAATGCCTGGTGATCAGTATATAAAACAAATTCTTTTAGCAATAAATAATCCCTCCATTTCTTTAAGGCATGAACTATTGCATAGAACTCTTGATCATAAAAATAATACTTCTTCTTCGCATCATTCAATTTTTCACTAAAATATGCAATAATCTTACCTTCTTGGCTCAATACAGCCACAATATCACTACCACTAGCATCATAATCCACCTGAAACACCTTACTAAAATCAGGAAGCGTCAATACAGGTTGTTCTGTCACCTTCTTCTTTAGCAATTCAAAACTTCTCACACTTGCTGCAGTCCATTTGAACTCTTTTCTATCCATTCTTATTGTGTCAGTCAAGGGTGCACATGTTCCACTAAAATTCTCAGTGAACTTCCTATAAAAACTAACCAGACCATGAAATGATCTTACCTCAATAACAGACCTTGGAGTAGGCCATTCCAAGATGGCTTTTACCTTCTATGGATCCATTTTGAGACCTTCAGGTGATACAACAAACTTCAAGTAGACTAACTCTTTTTTAGCAAAGCTACACTTCTTCAGATTAGTTAATAGTTTCTCTTCCCTTGACCTTTCAAGGACACTATGAATATGCAATAAATGTTCTTCCTAAGTCTTGTTGAAAATTAAAATATCGTCCAAATGGACAATAACAAATTTTCCTAAGCACTTCTTAAGTACCTCATTCATAAGTCGCATGAAGGTTCTTGGGGGATTAATTACTCCAAAGGGCATGACTAGCCACTCATAAAGAGCCTCCTTGGTCTTGAAGACTAGTTTCCACTCATCTCCTTCTCATATCTGTATCTGGTGATAGCCACTCTTGAGATCTATCTTTGTGAAGTACTGAGCTCCACTCAAGCAGTCCATAAGATCATCCATTCTTGGCAAAGGAAATTGATACTTGATGGTTATCCTATTTATAGCTCAAGAGTCTGTACACATTCTCCACTCTCCACCCTTCTTTGGTGCCAAAAGTGTAGGTAGTGCACATAGACTCAGGCTCTCTCAAATGAAATCCTTCCTCAATAGCTAATGAACCTGTTTGTTTAGCTCCTCAATTTTAGTAGAAGTCTTCCTATGAGCAGCCTTCTTAGGAAAACTAGCTCCAGGGATTAAATCTATCTGATGACTGATTTTCCTTACTAGTGGCAGTCCTTTTGGAACATTATTAGAGATGATATCTCCAAACTTACTTAATAAATTTGAAACTTCAAGTGGTATTTCACTACAACCTTCCTTAAATTTTCTAGGAATCAAAGCATAACACATATGTTGATGTTTCATGCCATCCAAAAAATTTCCTCCACTAACAAGACAGGTCCTAGCACTACTACATAAATTTTCACTTTCCTTTATCATGTGCTTCAGTTTGTGGCAAACTCTATCCTTTTTTATAGAGTATGTGTTTGCAGGACCATCATGTACTACATCCTATCAAACTACCATGGTCTTCACAACAATAGATGGCAGACATCCATTAGAATAATATCATAGAGAACTTCATCATGGTAGCTCCCAATTTCAAACTTCACTAAACATTGTTCAATTACCAGGACCTTATGATCATCCTTCACCCAATCAATTCAATAAGGCTGGGGGTGCTTCTCCCTCTTGAGCTTTATCTTAGAGACCATCTCCTCTGACACCAAGTTGTTAGTGCTACCATCATCAATGATCACATCACAACATTTATCCTCACACTTGCACCTGGTATGAAATAGACTCCTCTTTTGTGCTGGTTCAATCTCACCACTTAGTAGGATCCTTTCATTTACTAAAATCTCTCCACTTTCTATATCCTCTGAATGTGATGAGTGTGCATCCTCATTCACATGAACAACCCTAGCTTGACCCTTAGCTCTCCTATCTATCCTTCCTTATTGTTGAGGGAATTCAAAGGCATGATGACCTTCTTCATTGCAATGGAAATAGGTACCACAAAAACCTCCTCTTCCTTAACCTTTTCCATGTACTATACCTCTTCTTCTCTGATCTCCAAAGTTTTGATCATGGGAATGATTGAAATCCTCATTCCTCTGGTTCCTGCTAGTACCCACATCTTCATTTTTGTTTTGGGTCTCATTTTTTCCTCTAGATGACCTACCACTACCCCTTCCTCCTTTACCACACTGTCTTTGTCTCCCTTCAAAACTTTTATTTAGCTTCTCTTCAACTCGCAAGATAAACATGTATGCCTCTTCAACACTGGTCATTCTTACTAGACTTAATTCCTCTTGGATGTTAAGTTGCAACCCATTAATATAACGAGAAACCTTCTCCTCATTTGCTTCTACATGCCCTACTCTAATTAGAAGTCAGTAAAACTCCTCTATATATTCCTGGACTGATTTTCTTGCTCACTTTAACCCATACATCTTCTTAAACAAATCAAGCTTGTAGTCAACAAGAATGAACTGCTTCTTTAGTTTGTCCACCATGTGATCACACCTTGTGATCTTCTCCTTTCCTCTTCTATTTCTTTCCAATTAAACCTCTTGCCACCAAGTTTTGGCATGGCCTTTCAATTTGGCCTTTGCAAAGTTAACCTTATCTAGATCCTTGATATCCTCATACTCAAAGTACTCCTCTAGTTCATTAATCTAGTTGATCAACTCATCCAGTTTCAGATTTCTTGAAAATACACCCACATCAATTGTAGGTCTTTTTCCAAACTTATTAATGGACCTAAAAAGCCTCTCCACTGCCTAATTCAGAACTTTCCCTTCAACTTCCCCTTCATGTCCAATGTCTTCTTCTTCATTTTCGTCCTCACTTTCATCACCTGTGGCAACATTCATTCCTCTACAGAGCTCCTCCTGCAATACTTGAACCTACCTTTTGAGGGCTCTAACCTCCTTATTATTAATAGGTCTAGCCCTTCCACCTCATTCTCTTCATGGAGGCATCTTCCTAATTCAAACCCACAACCAGACAGTCCTGGTGAAAACTGCCTCACAGTGGGCGCTCTGTCTACACACTTAGAAAAATTGGCTCTGATATCGCTTGATGGAGACACAACCCAAGTATAGAATGGACACAATAGGGAAGGGAAAACTTTATTAACTATGAAAATATACCAATACACTTAGTGCAGAGAAAACAACCTCCAAAACATGTCCTATGGGCTTACAATAGTGTAAATCTTGAGATAATTTATTCTCCTAGTACCTTCTCTCAAACTCCACTTTGAATTGCATTTTACAATGCCAAAAATGTTCTTAAATAGGCCCTAAAGGGTTAAGGATTAGGAATACATTCTAGAAAGTGTTGTTATAATTCTTTAGAATAAGTGAGAGGGGGGGTGAATCAGTTATTCAAGGTTCAAATGCCATAATAATACTTTTTTGCTTTTCTCTACAAATCCTTAATGGTGCATAACTGAACTTATCATGCATGCAATTTAAATATTGAAACAACTAAGAAAAGTAGACATGCATCACATTAGATAACACTAAGAATTTGATAACCCAAAAACCCTCCAGGAATAGGAAGGTAAAACTGGGGTGGGGATGATACCCACAAAATAACTGCACAATTGATTTTAACCACTTCTGATGGTCTGCCCTATGAGAAGCCTACCCTGTTAAAGGCTACAACACATTGTTAAATGTGACCTTGTTAGAGGATTTCACCAAACTGTTAGGAATGGGCTTGGTTAAAGGACTTCAAAACATTCATTTGGAATGTCACCCTATTAGAGGATTTACAATATGGCTATTAAACCAACCTAAGTCCATAGGATTTATCTTAACTATTACAGTTGCTAGAAAGTAACAACAATGGCTTTGATCTGATACAACTTACAACATAACTTGCCGATTACAGATCACACTTTAGTTCAATCCTTTGCTTGGCTTTTAATCACTTCAGTTCTGTTAGCGTATCTTCCTCTCAAGCTTTATTTCCTTGAGTCTTCTTTACTCATCATACCAATTCAATCATATTTGTGGTTATCTAGTGAAATAGAGTATTCTTTTCTCTCTTTCTCCTTAGTACTTTTCTTCAGTAGCTCATGCTTTCATACTTTCTCACTACCACCACACTACTGCTTTGTGACCTTATGACTTCTTAAATAGAAATCTGAAATATCTTTCCCGCTCAATTCTCCCTCTCCAATTTTAGGGTTTCAATGGATTAGGTAGGATACAATGTATCTACCCTATATTTCTTCTTCATCTAGAAACCTTGTCTAGCATCTAGTTGTATTCGCTAAAAACCTTTTTACATGGTGTTCTATGCCACCAGCTCATCACTCTTATCTTCTATCTGGTTTATAAACTTCTAGGTAACAACCTTGTCGTCTCAGATCTAGCGAATCTTCAATTTTAAAATAATACAGCAACACAACATTATTAGTTTACTAATACTCAACTTGTTCTATGTTACTCGGCACTTGTTTCTTGCTCAGCATCTATATCTTTACTCGGCACCTATTTCTTGCATAGCACTTGATGTTTACTTGGCACTTGATATTTTCTCGACACTTTTTTTCTGCTTGGCACTTGTTATTTACTCGGCACACTCTAAAATTCAACTTGCTTGGCTTCAACTAAGAATCTGTTTGGCACTAACTAGCTTGTTCGACATTCTCTTATGAACTTAGTTAGGCTATCACAAATAACATAGCTAAACCTTTACATCTTTGATATGTTTTAATGTGTCTATTATATGTGTCTTAGAATATGTCAACAATACACTATTTCATGAATGGCTTAGTTGATCCTTGCACTTCATTACAACATCATAACTTCAACCTTTCTCTAGGTACTCTAGTTACATCTTATTGATTGCCGCCTCCTTTTCAATCAACCAATTGATAGTATTTGGATCACTAAAAAAAATTTCATTCCTGCAAGTAGCAAGTTTGACATCAATGACAAAACAATGATTGAAAAAATTCTTTTCCAGTTCCATCATTCTTATTCAATCATTTCCAACAATCTCCCTCTTTGGCATTGATGGCAAACCAAAGTGATCATATATCTTTACCTTTTAGTTTCTCATAAGTCTTCGTTATGAGTATCTCTCTCTTATTTTGTTTATTTTGATTAGTTTCTTCATATCTCCCTCTTTGACATAAATGCCAAAGATGTAGCATCTTTAACATGTGAAATATAGGCTTTGCATCTCATATTTTCTCCCTTTGTCACCATGCTTGTGACTGATTTGGAGTTTCTTATTTCTGATGTCATCCTTTGCATCACTCTTCTGATATTTCAATGATCTACTCTTGTTGATGTAGGGCAGCGTCTTTGTTGCTCTAAACTACTTGAGTTAGGGGCATTACCCCTAACTTGCCTCTTAGATATTCATAAGCATCCTTGGGCAATGGTTTGGTGAAGATATTTACAATTTATTCCTTTGTGTGAATATACTCCATCTTCACTTGTTTGTCTTCTACTAGTTCTCTGACATAGTGATACTTGATTGCAATATGTTTGGTTTTTGCATGCATTATTGGATTCTTGGATATGTTTATAGAACTTGTGTTATCACAATACAATATCACAAGTTTTGTTACCCCTTCTTTCATTGCTTTCAATAAATGTATGAGCCACACAATGTTTGTGCAATTGACTACTGCTACCACGTATTCTGATTTTGCAGTGGACTGAGATGTGCATGTTTGCTTCTTGCTGGTCCAAGTAACTAATCTTTTTCCTAAAAATAGTGCTCCTCCACTTGTGCTTTTTCTATCATCAATGTTACCTCCCCAATCTGCATCTGTGTCTGCATTGAGCTCAAACTTTTCATTCTTTTTATAATATAGACCAAAATCATTAGTTTCTTTAAGATATCTCATTATTCTTTTTACTCCTTTGAGATGGTTCTCTTTGGGATTAGCAGAGAATCTAGCCACTATTCCAACTACTAATGCTATGTCTGGTCTGCTATGTAAAACATATTGTAGTTTTCCAATCATGGATCTATACATTTTTTGATTAACTTTAGCTAATACATCATTTTTGGATAGCTTATGTCCTATTTCCATTGGTGTGCTGACAACTTTGGAATCTTCTAATCCAAATTTTTTAATTATCTCTTTGATGTACTTTGATTATGTCATAAATATACCATGTTTTAGCTAATGTACTTGTAAACCAACAAAGAATTTGATTTCTCCAAACATAAACATTTCAAATTCATGTTTCATTTTGTCAACAAAACTTTTGCAAAGCACTTCCTGTCCTCCAAACACTATGTCATCTACAAAAATTTTAGATACAATAATGTCCTTACCTTCTTCTGATTTGATGCACATGTTGCTGTTTCATTAGTTCTTTCAAATCCAATTTGCACTAGATACTTGTGAAGTCTCTCATACCATGCTCTAGGTGCTTGTTTCAGACCATCGAGTGCTTTATGTAGTTTACAAACCATATCTTTGTTATTTTCATCAACAAAACCATCTGGTTGTTCAATGTAGACTTCCTCTTCCAATATACCATTCAGAAAAGTAGACTTTACATCCATCTGATAGACTTTAAAACCTTTATATGCAGCATATGCAAGTAAAGTTCTTACTCTTTCCATTCTTGCAATAGGGGCAAATGTTTCCCCATATTCTAATCCTTCTTCTTGAGCATAACCTTTACATATTAGTCTAGCTTTGTTTTTGGTAATTTCTCCATTCTCATCTAGCTTGTTTCTGAATACCTATTTGGTACCCATCACATTTTTGTCAACTGGTCTGGGAACTAAACTCCAAGTTTGGTTCTTCTTTATTTGATCAATTTCTTCTTCCATAGCTTTATACCAGTCACCATTTTGTAATGCATCATACACTGTCTTAGGTTCAATTTTTCTTAGTAGACATGATTCATTTCTTAGTCTATTCCTTGTCATTGGTCTTGCATCTTTGTCACCAATTATCTGTTCAGTAGGGTGATGCCTCTTCACATATTTGGACAATCTTGGTTTTGTCCTTGTTTCCATATTTGATCTTTCATATTCAGGGTCAATATGCACTTCATTGTCATGTAGCTCTACATCTCTGTCATGTGTACTAACTTCAAAGTCAGAATGAGCATTTTCTTCATTCTGCAACTTGGCTTTTGAATGCAACTCGGCATTCACTGGTTGTGAGTTGGCTGAAACTGAAACTTGTTGTTGAGTCCTAGTTTGATTGATAGTATCTTTATCAATGGGCATTCCTTCATAAGAATACATGAAGGTTCTATAGTCATCCATTTTCTTTGGTTTTTCAACTTGGACATCTACATGCTCATCAAATTTTACATTTGCACTTTCCACAATTTTGTCAGTGTTAGTATTTAAACACTTGTATGCTTTACTTCTAGTGGAGTAACCAAGGAATATGCCTTCATCACTTTCTGCATCAAATTTTCCATTTCTAGCATCTTTAAGGATAAAACATTTGCAGCCAAATACTTTGAAATGCTTTACATTGGGTGAGTGACCATACCGTAATTCAAAAGGTGTTGCATTTGTACCTTTTTTGACTTGTACTCGGTTCAGTGTATGAACAACCACACTTATAGCTTCTCTCCACTATTTTAGAGCAACAATATTTTTCATCATTAATGTTCTGGCACAGTCAATCATAGATCTATTTCTTCTTTTAGCAATTCCATTTTGTGGGGGAGTTCTTGTGGCCGATGTTTGTCTCTTGATTCCTTTGTCATTGTAGAATATCTTGAATTCATTTGATGTAAATTCACCACCTCTGTCCGATCTCATGCATTTCAAACTTTTTCCTATTTCCTTTTCAACTCTAGCCACATACCACTTAAACATTTGAAAAGCATCAGACTTTTTCTTTAAAAATATAATAGTCATCATCCTAGAATAATCATCAACAAACAACATTATATATTTGTCTCCTTTGTAGCTTTATACTTCCATTGGACCACATAAGTCAGTATGGACTAACTCAAGTACTTCTTTAGATGTATAATTTTTACTTTTAAAACTTGACTTGGTCATCTTTCCTAGTTGACATTGTTTGCACATGATATTGTTAGGTTTCTTCAGTTTAGGTAAACCTCTGACTTTCTTCATTTTACTGATATTGACTAGATTATCAAAGTTGACATGGCATAGCCTTCTATGCCATAACCATACATCATCAAATTTTGCAACAAGACAAGAGGTATTTTCCAGATCAAGATAAAACATATTACTTCTTGTTTGATCTCCTTTTTCTATCAGTCTACCATCAGTATCATAGATTTTTGCAGTTTTATTTCCAAATTCTACTTTGCAACCTACATTGCCTAACTATGAGACACTTAGGAAATTGTAGTTTAGTCCTTCAACATAGTATGCATTATCGCATGAAATTTGTTCTGTAAGCTTAATGGAACCTTTTCCTTTGACTTGACATGGAGCATCATTACCAAATCTAACAGAATTTCCATCATACTGAGTAAAGTTAACAAACTTACTTTTGTCTCCTATCATGTGATGTGAGCATCCACTGTCTATGATCCATTTATCATTATTTTTCATGCATGTTACTAGTGTTTTTGGCTCTTCTTCATCAGATTGGTCCTTCATGGCCACATAAACAACTTCATCAGAATCCTCTTCAACAATATAACACTTCTTTCCTTTGTCTTTGTAATCTCTCTTGTCAGCTTCTCTTCTATTTTTGTACTTGTTGCCTTCCTTATATTCCTTTTTCTATGTACACACCTTGCAGTAATATGTCCTACTTCATTGCAATTAAAAAAAATGATAGGCATCTTACCTTTGAATTTTCCTTTGCCTTTGTGAAATCTTCTAGCTAGTAGTGCTTTCAATTGTTCCACATCTTCCTTATCAGTGCTACTGTCACTGGATACATATTTCATCTTTCTTCTTTCTTTCTTTCATTTCACCTTATCAACATCTTTTAATGATAGCTTGGCTTTGAAATCAGATTCAACATTCTCGAGTCTATAGTTGTCAAAGTTAGAGAACTCAAATGCAGTGAGTCTACCTACTATGCCTTCAAAACTTAGATTGTTTCCTGGCACACATCTTAGCTCTTGTATAGCTGATACTCTAATAGCATAGATAGGGAGCAAGGTTCTTAAAAACTTACTATTAATAGTATCATCATCTAATTGACCATTCAAGCATCTCATTGCACTTACCACTTCCTTTATTCTAGCAGCATACTGAACAACATTCTCACCTTCTTCCATTTTCATATCATCGAACTTTCCTCTGAGACTTTCTCTTTTTGCTATTTGGACACATTCTGATCTCCTCCATAAATATCAGACAAGGCTGTCCACATTTTGAATGTAGTGTCACATCCTTCGATATCATCAAATTCAGCATACTTGAGTGTAGAAGCAATTTCCAGCATTGTTTGATTGTGTTCCTGTTTATTTTTTAAATCTTCTGTAGTAGGAGCGCCAGTTGGATCAACATGTTTAATGTCAATTGAATTTCGGGCATAATCTCCTATGGATCCAAGATGTAGCTTCATCAAGCTTTGTCAAGCAACAAAGTTGTCTTTGTTGAGCTCGGGAGCTTCTCTCTTAGGCATTTTGATCTTTTCTTCTTCTGATCGTTTTAAATTAAATCAGCAGCTGATGCTCTGATACCAATTGTTATAATTATTTACAATAACTGAAAGTGGGTGGGTGAATCAGTTATTCAAGGTCCAAATGCCATAATAACACTTTTTCCCTTTTCTCTACAAATCCTTAATGGTGCATAACTGAACTTATCATGCATGCAATTTAAATATTGAAACAACTAAGAAAAGTAGAAATGCATCACACCATAACACTAAGAATTTGATAACCCAAAAACCCTCCAAGAATAAGAAGGTAAAACTAGGGTGGGGATTATACCCACAAAATAACTCCGCAATTGATTTTAACCACTTTTGATGGTCTGCCCTGTGAGAAGCCTACCTACTAAAGGCTACAACACATTGTTAAATGAGACCTTGTTAGAGGATTTCACCAAACTGATAGGAATGGGCCTAGTTAAATGACTTCAGAATATTCACTTGGAATGTCACCCTATTAGAGGATTTACAATATGGCTATTAAACCAACCTAAGTCCATAGGATTTATCTTAACTGTTACAATTGCTAGAAAGTAACAAAAATGGCTTTGATCTGATACAACTTACAACATAACTTGCAGATTACATATCACACTTCAGTTCAATCCTTTTCTTGGCTTTTAATCACTTCAGTTCTGTTAGCTTTTCTTCCTCTCAAGCTTTATTTCCTTGAGTCTTTTTTACTCATCATACCAATGCAATCATATCTGTGGTCATCCAGCAAAACAAAGTATTCTTTTCTCTCTTTCTCCTTAGCACTTTTCTTTAGCAACTCATGCTTTCATACTTTCTCACTACCACCACACTACTGCTTCGTGACCTTATGACTTCTTAAATAGAAATTTGAAATATCTTTCCTGCTCAATTCTCCCTCTCCAATTTTAGGGTTTCAATGGATTAGGTAGGATACAATGTATCTACCCTATATTTTTTCTTCATCTAGAAACCTTGTGTAGCATCCAGTTGTATTTTCTAAAAATCTTTTTACATGGTGTTATGTGCCATGAGCTCATCATTCTTATCTTCTATCCGGTTTACAAACTTTTAGATAACAACCTTTTTCGCTCAGATCTAGCGAATCTTCGATTTCAAAATAATGCAACAACTCAGCATTATTGGTTTATTGATACTCAGCTTGTTTTGTGTTACTTGGCACTTATTTCTTGCTTGGCATCTATATCTTTACTCGACACCTATTTCTTGCTCAGCACTTGATGTTTACTCGACACTTGATATTTACTTGACACTTGTTTTCTACTCAGCACTTGTTATTTACTTGGCACACTCTAAAAGTGAACTTGCTCGGCTTCAATTAAGAATCTGTTTGACACTAACTAGCTTGCTCAACATTCTCTTATGAACTTAGTTAGGATGTCACAAATAACATAGCTAAACTCTTATATCTTTGATATGTTTTAATGTGTCTATTGTATGTGTCTTAGAATATGTCAACAATACACTATTTCATCAATGGCTTAGTTGATCCTTGCACTTCATTACAACATCATAACTTCAACCTTTCCCTAGGTACTCTAGTTACATCTTATTGATTGCCACCTCCTTGTCAATCAACCAATTGATAGTATTAGGATCACTAAAACAATTGTCATTCCTGCAAGTAGCAAGTTTGACATCAATGACAAAACAATGATTGAAAACATTCTTTGCCAGTTCCATCATTCTTATTCAATCATCAAGTTCTAGTTTGCATCCACCTCCAAAATAGAAGGCTCTAAAAGTCACATTAGAAGTTGGCACAAAATTAGCCGAACTTCTAGCAGGCATAACTTTTGAACCGTAGCACTGATTAACAAACCATTTGCATTTCTAAAAAGCTCTTAGAGTTCTTTATAGCTTGATGGAAAACTCTACTCATCTTTGACTTTTTGGCCCCTTACAATGTAATTTAGCACCTCAAACTTGACTTTGAAGCATTCTTAGGAGGTCTCAAAAAATTGAAAAACTGCAATAACTTTCTAATCGTGGTGCCTTTTGACCTAATTCTTTTTCTGAAATGTTCTAAATTACAATTAAAATCATCCCTCCAATTTACATCTTCTAACTCACCATAATTTGAGCTCAATTATATAGTCCTATTTTTTTGGCATTTGCACATATCCCAAGGTGCTTAAAAACTCTAACTCATAACACTATTAGTAGAACTATGAGAGTTGGAATCTTTATTTGACCCAAATGGGTATCCAAAAATGAAAACACATGAAACAAAAACTAAGTCTAGGTATATTTTTTTGGGTGACACAGGATTGCCCTTATACCTCTGGATGCTCCTACATTAGATCGCATGTTCTCCCTTCAAGCATCTATACCCTTAAGCCTTCTTTCTTAACATGCCATTCTAGACTCTCAATTAGGTTGCTAAATGAAGCAATACCTTTGACTCCTTGCATTTCTTAGGTTCTCGCACATGACAACCCTTTCTTTTGACTAGCCATCCCTTTAAATAGAGAATTAAAATATTTTTTGGTTCATACTCCATCATCTGATTTAGCGTTAGGATATATTAGGTAGGATTCAATGAATCTACCCCTCATTTCATATCACTTCTAGATACTTCTCCTTCAATCCTCTTTGAATTCATTTCAAAATGGTTTACCATGAATTCTATGCCACCAACTCATTAATCTTATCTTCCACCTAGTTTACACAATCCAAGATAAAAAACTTGTCGGCTTAGATCCATCAAATTCATGATATTTCTAATAATGTTGAAACTCGACATTAACTTACTTCTGATGTTTAGCATATACTACATGTCTTGGTATCCTCTATAAAATCACTCGGCATGAACTAAAGTTTACTAGTGCTTGGTATCAACTAAACATTACTCAACATCCACTATTTTTCTTTGCATATACTAAAATAGACTCTTCTTTGCACTAACGTTTCTGTGAAGCTACTACAACAAACAAACTTTTTTTTAACTTGTTCTTTGAAATTTTCTTAGGGTAACCAACCCTTGCAACCTTATGTAGATTATCATTGCATTACAATATCATTGTCTTAACTGATTCTTGTACACTTTTGTATATCATAACTCAACCTTTCCTCTAGGTGCTATTGTTACATTTTTTGATCAAATCCTCTTCATCAATCAAATAAGTAATAGTACTTAAATCATATAAGTAGTAGTCTTACCAACAGAATAGTAGGTTTGACATCAGTGACAAAATAATAATTGAAACATATTTATCATGTTTGTATCAATCTATTTTCAACAATCTCCTTCTTCAACACATCTCATGCCTAAATGTTATTTCATTACCTTCCCACAATTAGGTCTTTTATAGTAATTATCTATGAAGACTCTTGATACTTTGATTCAACATCATCTCATTCATTTTTTAATAGTTCCCATTATGGCCAGTATTTTAGTCATTGTGATTTCTTAACTCTTATGTTCCTTTTTCATTAGGTTCAACTTTTTCCACCATTCTTTATTATTTTCTAGTAGTTCACTAGTTTTCTCTAGTGGTTCCTTTATTGCAGCATTGGCTTCCATAGAGTTGACACTTCCCTCTGATAGATTTTCCAAATTATTAAGACTCATTTGTAGTTTTTTAGTGAGTTCTTTTTCATTTTTCACAAAGAGTTATCTCAATTTTTACTTTAGCTTAAAGATATATTTATTTTCATGTTCTAGGGCTTCATGTAATTACTTTTGATACTTGTAACTTGCCATTTTCCTAGACCTGTTCAAGTTATTAATACTCCTTCATGAGCCAAGAGCTCTAACACCAATTATTGGTAAGTGATAGGTGACCTACTAATGGTGTTGGGGGGGATTTTGTACCATTCAATTTTAAAAATTTAAATACTTTTTATTCCATGAATAGATATAGTGAAAAACATTACACTAGTAACAACACCAATAGGTTCTATATTCATATAGTTTACTATAAGCTAAATTAAAGTAACTAAAACAAACATTAAAATTCATGAACTCATAAAACAATATTGTGGTCTTGTAGAAAGACCACAATATAAGGGAAAAAATATGGTGGGGATGTAGCTTTTAAAAGTGTCAAATACCCTATATCAATTTTCCTATTAAAGATTTATTTGTTTAGAGATACAATCTAACTAATATAGTGTTCACCCTATTCAAGGATTCACAATAAGTTCAAAATAAGCACTTTTATGTCCTATTGAATCCCACCTTGTTAAAGGATTTAACAATCTTGTTGACAAACTTGTTGAGTATAGAAAACAAGAGATTGGTCTATACTCTCCTATCATCTCTACTTGGTAGGTATTCTTTTTTGTTCACTATCTATTATTTCACCCAATAACTTGTTTTACTATTCTAATGTAAATATTCCTATGATAGATAATCACTATTCCATATATGTGCAAGGCTTTCTCAATACTTTCTTCATCAACCTATCTCTTTATTCTTCCTTCTTTTTTAGTTGTATCCCCTTGCCTTGTTTTATGACCTCGTTAGGGTTTCTCAATATTTCCATAGATTATTCTTTAATTTTTTTACCTTTACCTTCATTGATAAGCTTCTTTATTGCTAATATAACCTTTTAGGGTTCTCATAACACTCCAATCTTTCAAATAGCTTTGCCAATTCTTCAATAACACTTCCTTAGTTAATAGCATCCTTATGTGTAATTCAATTTGTTTAGTATTTTTCCTTTGCACCAACAATGGAAACCTTCAAAATCTTTACCATAGGTTGCTATGATTTTTTCAAGTTAACATAAATTGTATGAATAACTATGATTTTATCCATGTGGTCTTATTAAGTGTGATATCCTCTTTCAAGACAACTATTTATTTTGCTTTTTGTTTGTATGATTCCTATAATATTTCTCACTCCTCCCCTTTTCATTATTAATATTAATTATATTAATATGAAAATTATATTATATTATATATTATATATTATATTAATTATATAAATGATATTCCTTGTAATTAATAATACTATTTTAATAAGTAATACAAATATAATTGTCAATAGTTAATTTATGTGTGTATATATATATATTAATTATTTATATTCAATAATATAGTATTTAATATCTAATATATATTAAGTATATATATTGTATACACATAGTTGTATGATAATATTTATGATATATATATATATATATATATATATATTCAATTTATATACATTATTAATCATTTTAATAATATATAATACTTATTTATTATTAAATTATATATCAAAATGGGGATATCACAATCCTCCCCTCTAGAATTTGCTTGTCCTTAAGCAATTGATTTGATCCTCATTAATTCATAGTTTGGATTCATTCTCTTTCTTGCATGTGTTAGAGACTTGCAAAGTAAACATGTTAGTATATAATAGCATGCACAAGAATATATGAATGAAGACACAAAGTAGGAACATTAATGCATGAAGACATAATGAAAACATGAGGTAGACACATGAATGCATTAAGAAATGAAGAAGACATGAAGTAGACATATTAATGCATGAAGACACAATGTAGACACATAGTATAAATGTTATAATCATGCTTACAATTTGAAATAAGAAAAAGGTAAGGAAATGTTTTACCACTTTGATCGTGAATGTCATGCTCCTTTCCCCTATCTCAAAATCAAATTTCTTGAAGATCCATATTCTATAGATATTACTATAGTAGGGTTTATAATTCCATAGTGTATGGTAGATTTACTATTGCTCGAGTTTGGACACATTTAGCTTGGGGCTTCCTTAGATTTTTAATCCATATTGGGATTCTCTTTCCCCAAGGTGATTGATTTACTCATCCCCCTGTTCAGACTCCCTACCAACTAGGAGCATGTTTAATTTTGATTTTGATGGTAAATTTACTACTTCTTGAGGTTGGACATGCTAATCTTAGGGATCCCTCAATTCTTTATCCATATTGGGATGTTCTTGCCCCAACATGACCAATTTACTTCCCCTGTGCACACTCCCTATCCAACTCCATGGATAACACAATAATTCTTATGGATTCAACCATGAGTTACCAATAGTATTATCCACACATCTTTACTTAATACAATTCATAATAATATTAGATCCTTCAAATACATTATAGATTAAATGTATATTTTGAATATATAATATGTATTTCATTTTTTCTTTTCATATTTCAATATATGCCCCTCAAACATATTATTTCCTTATCAAAATTTTAACTCTAATTAAGAAATTCATATACAAATAGTGAGGAACCCATATTTAGGAATCTATTTTTATCAATAATCAACTATAACTAATTAGTAATCTATATTTTCTTAAATATCATATCCACACAGGGGTTCAGATGTAAAATACTTACCTCCAACTTCCTTTTGACTTCTTCAACCCACATGTAGGAATGTATGTGGAGTGTCTTGGGGTATGTTCCTTATCCTACCATCAATGCCCAATGTTTATACTAAGCTCAATCAATGTGTTACTTGTTATTAATAATATGTAACTAGCTTAAAACATATATATTTGTGTTCATAAATCAAGCATCTCAAGCTCTATTTCAAACATTTTCTCAAATAGTTTGATGTCTTTTCTATTCCCATTCTAGTATCTTAGGCTTTGTATCTGATGGCTCATCAAACAACTAATGGCTAAGTGTGCATTCTTTATCATTTACAACTTTACCAACTGCATTTCCTTCTATGTGTGACACTTATTATATCTCACTCATTTCTCATTCTATAATGGTGACAATGAGTGTGATCTATAAATTAGGTCCAAATAATTCATGTAATTGTGTACTAACTAGAATTACTCTTCTAAAGGCTTTGTGCCCACTCATGGATGCTTTCACATCTCATAATCTTATGAGGATCTCATATGCCTCTGGTCAAAACAATATGACCCTCAAACTACACTAATAATTTTGTCAAACACATTGTTCCCGATGCATCTATGCTTTCATCTTTCATATGTATATTCATGGCCAAATTCGTAGAAGGTATTTGCATATTTTGGGCATTTAGTATGGTGAACCAAGGCATTCTATTGAATGATTCATATGCCTGTCTATCCCTCCATGCATATCTATCATCTGGGCATTTCAAGCTCTATTTGGGCATTCTCTCAAATAGTTTTTTGCCTTCTTGCAAGCTCAAGCTAGTAGCATTGTGAGTAAATTTGTCATTCATTCAAGCCCAACTTCATGTATTGATCCCTCTATTGTAGTGCGTTGATAAGCATTTTTCTCAGTGACACCTTCCATATAGTCCCACAACCCATATTGTGTTCCTACAATGTGCATTCACTATATTTGGGTTGTAAAATTTCTACACAATCCTTCTCCTTCAGTTTATAATTTTCCTTGCCACTCCATAATGGCTCTCAATATGCTAGATGTGTAGAAAATCAAATAGTAGATCCAAACATGAATAAGAGATAAAAGGCTCTTAATGTGCTACAATGAACCATTCTAAAAACTAAATTCTTTCTTGATGCAATAACATTTGATATCTCTATTATTATATTACGCCTTCCCACTGTACATATCAAATGGTCCACAAATATAATTATAATCTTCTATATAAGACATCACGATGCTCCTCTATTTTGTCTCTTCCAGTAACCATGATAATTGACAAAGTGCATTCGTGTTCATTTAGTATTGCTTTGATATAGACATTAAATAATCAATTTGTTGTAGTGGAAGATTGGTTTATGATCATTACTATCGTTTCCATGCCAAGAAATAACCTTATTAGGCTTTTATATCTTTCAACTCATTGCATGATCATTGTTTAAAGTAAAGCAATCTCAAAGCCTACAATCTCTAGGCATCATAGACTAAACATCTTCATGTATTAATAGGATGCTAGCTCTGGTACCAATTTTGATGTCACTTTTTAGGACAACTATTTATTTTTCTTATTATTCCTATGATTCCTATAATATTTCACTCCTTTGCTTTTCATTATTTGATAATATATGCGCGTGTGTGTGTGTGTCTCCAAGAGTCATGCCCTTTCATTATTAATATTAATTATTTTAAAAAGATAATTATATTATGTATTATTATATTAAATATGACTATATATTATATTAATTATATAAAGCATATTCCTTGTAATTAATAACACTATTTTAATAAGTAATTAAGATGTAATTATCAATAGTTGATTTATGTGTGTGTGTGTCTATATATATATATATATATATATATATATATACATATATATATATATATATATATACATATATATATATATATATATATACATATATATATACACACATATTAATCATTTTAATAATATACAATACTTATTTATTATTAAAATATATATCAAAATGGGGATATCACATTAGGTTTAAACCAAAAAAAATGAAAAACTAAATTATATGTTTGACAAAACTATTGTAAGAAAGGGAGTTAAAATTAATATTGGGTAGAACTTAAAACACATTATTATTGTTCTAGGATTTATAAATTTTCTAGTTACCATTAAATAATCTTGGAAATGCTAATATTACAATAATTTTATTGATCGAGATACCTATTGAAATGTGCATTTAGAACCAAAAAGCCATGGTTATCTATATTTTCAAACAATTTCAAAGTGATTGATAACTAGATTGTAAATATACAATATGCTACCTTTCTTGATATTTGTAATGAATTTGAATTTTTATCCATAATGTTTGATATTGTTGGATGTCTATTGGTTGAAATCAATGAACTTCATGCACACAAGGGACTTAAAATCCTTTGATGATTTAAATCTGTTCATTTCTTCTTCTAGCATGCAAATTGATATATTTTCTATATGTATGATGCAGGAAGTTTTAGTGGTTTTTCGATGAATGATCTTTTAGTAATATTTTAAAAGCTTTTAATGCTTTTCTTAGTTTTTTGAAAGTCAATTTTTATTAATAACCTCAAAATATTACTTCCAATTTTGAATGTTAGTTGGCAATTCCTCTTATCTCAGTTTTACAAAGCGTAAAAAAATTAACATTTTTTCAGAGTTGTTTTTAAAAATTACCTAAAATAGAAAAAAATAATTTTATGAAAAAACTATCAAAAATGGAAATTTCGTATTTGTATTTACTCTCATTGTAGGGGAAGAGAATTGGGAAGATGAATAACGGATAATTTGAAGTTCTAATATTTATTTTTGTGTTCTTTCTCTCTTATGTTTATGTTGATTATATGAGGAATTTGTGCTGCATTATCTTAGATTAGAGCTCAGATGATCTAGAAAAATATTATTTTTATATTTGCGTGGTTATGAGTTTATGTTTACGCAAGTTGATAAGAGGAACTAGTTTACAAAAATCAAGGTAGAAAAGAGAAAAGATCCATTTGTGGCAAATGATGCACTCGTTTGAAGAGTTGAATTTATTGACGAAGTCTTTACAAAAGAGGAAAGAAGAAAAGAAAATAAAAGAGAAAGAGAGGAAGAGGAAAGAGGAAGATATTAGATGATTAGAGTTGAAATAAATCTTAAGAGAATTACAAAAAAGTTTTCAACAATTAAGAAAGCTAATGGAATTAGAAATGCAAAAATGGTACCAACTAGTTAAGAAGAAGATCACATGACCTATTCAAAACAAGAAAAGGAAAGAAGAGACACAAAAAATATAGGAAGATCCAAAAAATTAAATGGTGATTATACCAACGATGGTTTTGACATCAAGAATTGAAGAAGCCAATATAAACCTAGCCGTGGAAGAGTCTTTTTGTCATTTTTAGCCTTGTGTTCAGAATGAGCAAATAAAAATGGTTGTCAATAATGAGATTTCAAATGAAGATGTTTCAGATTTTTTTAATCAGGTACATGAATGCTCGAAAATTTATTATGTTAATTGTGGCAATGGTGGATATGCTAATATATTATATGCTAATGACATAAATGGTTATGGTACAAAGGTTTATATAGAAGAAATGCAATTTTAGATTTTAGAGGTTGAGAAGATATTCAATAGAACATGGATTGAGAAAAATAAGAGGAAGAGGGATCTAGTGATAGATGCAAAGATGAATGATAAAATGTCAAAAAATTGGAAGACTGGGAAGAAGGAACAAACTTGCATTCCTTTGAGTCAATAAAATCAATATTTGATACAATGGAAGGAAAAGTTCCAAAAAAGAAATTACACACATTAAAAAATAAAATTGGAGGAGCAGTGTTATTTCAAACATAGGAGAATGATGCAGGAGCTTTTAGTGGCTTCCTAATGCATGTTCTTTTAGTAGTTTTTAAAAACCTTTTAATGTTTCTCTTAGTTTTTAGAAAGTTGATTTTTATTAACAACCTTGAGATATTGCTTCCAATTTCGAATGCTAGTTGGAAGTTCATTTTATCTCAGTTTTAGGAAGCCTCAAAAAAAAAGTTCAGCTTTTTTCTGTTGTTTTTAAAAATTAGCAAAAATGGCAAAAATGGTTTTATGAAAAAATTGCCAAAAATGGTAATTTCAGATTTGTATGTAAATTTGTATTAACTCTCATTGTAGGGGAAGAGAATTGGGAATATGAATAAAGAATAACCTAGAGTTCTAATATTTATTTTTGTGTTCTTTCTCTCTTATCTTTCTATTAATTATTTGAGGAGTTTTGGTTGCATCAATGTAGAGATCCTCTAACCTCTCTATGACCATTGGTAATCTAGTTAATTGGTGTACTACATGATTCTTTTGATGGTTTTTTAATATATTTTTTAATTTTATTTATTTTTAGTACCTTATATTTATGTCTCTTATTTGAAGATTTATAAATTTCAAATTGTTTCTTTTCTTACTAAATGTGATTCTCAAAATAAAAGTGTTTTTAGTTGTTAATGACAATCTTTTTAAGATCATGGTTTCATACGTTGGTGCATAAAACTTATTTTAGGGTTCATATTTTTATTTGTATTTGAAATGTTCAAATGGAATTCTTATTATTAGCTATACATATACTAAACCAATGAATACCCAAATTTCCAAACTTCTCTTAAATTATTTTAGCCATTAGAACTTGAGGTTTTCTTTGTGAACTACACACCAGTCTATAGATTTATACTTCAATAGTAGACTTCATATTTTTTATAGTCAGCTAGAAATAAATTGTGCATTTAAGAACCAAATTTTATTCAACATGTTTAGTTATAAAAAAAAAATCTTCAATCTAAAAACCTAACTAAGGTTTCAATGTGTAAAGATAGATATTCCTCTCAATCTTTGTTGGGACACAACATGTCTTCCCAAGGAAAGAATATTTCTTTAGGATGCTTTGCAAAAGGGAATCCTTATGAATGCTAGGTTTACTAAGATGGGCTTTGAGTGACCCTCAAATTGTTTGTTAATGTGAAAATTAATCTGAGAAGGATGAGCAATTACTTTTCCTATACCCCTTTGCCAGAAACTATTGGGAATGGTTATGTCAAAAGCTTGACTAGTCAACAACCTATCTTGTCAACTTTAGGAATCTTTTTATAGTTGGCTCAAACATGGGAATGTCATAGTCTCCAATAATTTATGGAAAATTTATTCATCCATTACTTCTATGGAAAATATGAAAGGATAGAAATAGAATAATTTTGCTAGCAAAACTTTGTATTTAACCTCATTTCTCAATAAAGTGGAAGCATGTATTTTAGATGTAAAAATTAATAACCTTAAAAATTCTCATAAGGAAGAAGGTTCTTTCTCTAAGTGGGATGCATACAAGCAAAAAAATTGGTTTAATCTTAATAAGCCACTTTTGATCTATTCAAAAGAAAATAATCAAGTTAAGGGGGATTGGAAATGGGAACCTCATCCAATAGGTTGGAAAAATATTAATTTTGATGGGGCCTCAAGAGGCAATCGAGGGCATGTCGGATTAGGATGCATTAAATAATTTCTCATAGACATTATTTTATTATTAAACATGCCAAACCTTAGGGGTACTTTCTAATAATTAGTAGAATAAGAGGTCTTGATTATAGCTCTAAAGCTGAGCTTGGAAATGGATATTAGAATGTTAGTCATTGAAGGGGATTCATAAATGGTTCCAAATTGCATCAAGGAAACAAAATAATCCTAATTGGATATCAAACTCTAAACTTGAATATGTGTTAAAGATAGTCCATCAATTATTAATGAACTATGTAAATGGTTTAAGAACTCTTTGGAGGAACCATGAAATTAATTAGTTAAAAGATTTTGGCTTAATCTTTTCACCAATCACAAAAAGAAAAAAAAGAAAAAAAGAAAAAAAGAAAAACAAACACAACATAATACTTTAAAGGATTTGTATAATATTTTACATGCAAACTAAAAGCGTTTGTACTTTTGATATGTTAATGGGCCTTCAAGGGTTAATCCTAGACAAAGGAAGGAAAGGTGTTTTTGGCAACCACCAGAGGAAGGACAGATACAAATAAATTTTGATGGGGCTGCCTAAGGTAACCCATGTATATCAAGATGTGGATGTATAGCAAGGGATCATGAAGGTAATTTAGTAGCTTTGGTTGCTAAAAGATTAAGGGATGGGACCAACAATGTGGCAGAATGTGAGGAAGAAAAATAGGCTCTAGTGTTAGGAGTCAAACTAGGTATCAGGCGAGTGCATCTAGAAGGAGATTCAAAGATAATTTTAAATGGGATCAAGAAAGGGAAATTGGAGTCTTGGAATCTTGGAATCTTGATAACCACATTAACTAGATAAAGTGTCTTTTGAAGGAGTTTGAGGACTTTAGGATATCTCATGTAAATAGGGAGGCAAATAAGTTGGCAAATAGGTTGGCTAACATAGGATAGAATGTCCCCTTTAGGAAATAGAATGAAATTTTTGAAGATTTTAGGATTCTTATATTCAATTAAGGATGGTGTGTTTAAGTGGCATTATGTTCATATGCTTCCTTCTTAATGGACTAATTTCCAATTATTACCCCCATCATCAAGGACACTTATGAGCAAGTAATCATCTCCACATGACAAAGGATGCACATTCATTAAGAACTCAAAGTGTGTGTTTTTAGCTCTATCATGGGAAAGTTTTAAAATAGGGAGGGGTCTCTTTTTTGTGAGGGAAATTTAGCAGAGTTTTTAGAGATGGAGGACAACTTTTCATTGGAGTTAGACAATCAAACCCATGCTTACAAAGGGAAGATCACAGTAAGATGCTTGAAGAATTTATTACTTGTTGAAGACTAGGATTTCATGAGTGACATCATGGCTCAGATGTTTCACCTGAAATATTTGGACTCCTACTACTGGAGGAGGTCCAATCTAGACATTGTGTCCCTCTTTATGGGCATGGATCTGCTAGTTGGAGAGTCAAAAGAGGAAGTAAGTAGGGTCATCGTTGTGTGTATTGACCCACAATGGCTATTGGGAGTAAAAAAGGGCATTGATAGAGCTGAGCTAGGTTTAGGGTTTGATATGGGGCATGAACCTTCGAGGTTGATTGGAGGTGGGGATTCTTCACTACAACCCTCAATTGTGTGGTCATTTGCAACTCCATGTGAGGATTACATACCAAAAGAGTCCACAGGGAGGAGGAAGGTGATATGCTTTCTACAGGAAAAGATTTGGGTATTGGATGATGGGAAGAAGGGCTTTATGAAGATGACACTAAGGAAGAGTGTAGGACCACCTAGAGAGCTACTAAGATACCAACTTGGTAAGGAAAGATGTGAGGATGCTATGGAATCCACATGAGCAAGCATGTGGGTCGATGTGTCTTTGACAAGGGAGACAAGAATGAGTGGCTCTTACATGAACTGATAATCTGTGGAGGACAACCTCTCCATATCAAATTTCACTATGGAGGAAGCTACAACCTAATTCAAGAAGTGAATGGGGAGGATTTTTTTTGGATGAATGGTTGCTTTTGCAGTTTTTGTGTTTACACAATGTATGGGGATGAGATATGTTTGTAAGTGTTAATGTCTTTTGTTTATAGTATATACTAACTCTTTTGTTAATGTGTTTTTTTATGCAGACTTTTATAGTATCCACTTAAAACTATGACACACTATTGTAAGGATCATCTTTATAATCAATACAAGAATTGTTACCTATAAAAAAAAAACCCATTTCTACTTTGAAAAATTAAATTTCTTTCAACACCTTCAGTGATAAAAGCCATTTCTTCAGCAAAACACAACTTAATTTTTTAAACTATTTAGATTAGTGAATCAATTTTTTAATCATTTCAAGACTTTGCAAGGTACGAACAATACAAGTTAGAATGAAATAAACCTTAAATAATCTGACTTTCTGTATCTCGAATTAGAAAAATATTAGATTTATAGATTTAAATAATTTACTTAAAGAAAACCCACTTTAAATGAAACCTCAATAATTTAATAATAACTATATTAAGTGATCTATTTTAGACACAAAGAGAAGTATAAATGAGTAGTAGGCCTGTAATGAATAGTGGCAATGTAGAGGCAATCCACATACAGTGCAAAGGTTATAGTCATTGCAATTATGGAATGCTCTGAGTTGCTTCATCTATACCTTGACATCAAAAGCGAACAATGGGATTTTGGGCTTCTTTAGTGCCTATATGAATTCTAATTCATAGTAACCGAGAATTTGTCTTCTAGGATACAGATTTATGGCCTCAAACTATCCATTTCGTTCAATTGGCTTGAATTAACCCGAGCCACATACTTCAGTATCGATTGGCTTGAGAGGAAACAATTGTAAAGTCTGCACTGCTTCATTTCTGTCTTGCTGTTCCTCAGATTGTTTATAATCATGTGTTTCTGCCACCCTTCTGTCGATTCGTGCAATTGCCCATCCTCTTTTCCTTAAATTCTTGTTTATACGCCACGGTAATTGAACCTTCTGGTAATTACAATCATCATTATAATCATTGTCCTTGAATTTAGTCGCTATTGCATTCTCTTGAACGTTGCAAATCTCTCTTGTTTTTGTCTCCTGTTACAATGCAATCGTCAAGTAGAAAGAAAACACTATAATAGACAGATGATAATTATATTATTGTTACCTGTTCTTTGCTGGAAATCTTTGCTATCGTGCTTGAATCTCTTGACGTTCCTTCAGCAATCACACTAATTATCTTTTGCGGTGAACTTCCAATTGCGCAATAATCTGGAGCATGCAAATACTTGTAATAAAAGAACAAATTAAATTCTCATTGAACATTGTAGTAATTGTATCAAGGCACGTTAAATATGGTTTTAAATGAGAGGAAGATTTGTGTGCGTATGAACTCAAAACAAATGTTAAATTATGTTGTTCGACTGTTCATTTTGATGAGTCTTACTGTGGTATGTACATACCCCATGGGTTTTCTAGTTATTACTTTTCATTCAATGGATGCTGTACAAACCCTAGTGCAGAAGAGTTTCCATGAAGTATATATAAATTTGTTGAGATTAAGTAAACAGTATATTAATTTGTTAATAGAAAAAGGACTATTCATCAAAAAAGACGTAACACGGGTAGTTGAGACAGTAGATTTGGGAATGTGGTTCACATTATGGTGGCAGCAATTATGGGTCATGGTAAGTTGTGGAAATGTTTTGGTAGTCACGCAATCTGGAAATTGAGGTTATGGTGGTCTCCCAATCATTAGTTGTTATTGTAATAGACCATAGCGAGTGCTTATTCGGAAATGCTAGATTTTGTCCCATTTCTCCAAATTATGGATCAAGGCAGCTTAAGTTATTATAAAGTTTTGGGTAATATAAGATTTATTTTATTATCATGAGAGGTAGTTATCTTCATGTGATATGAAGTTTCTTATTATGTCATAGTAGGCTATTTATTTGAGATTATAGTGTTGGCATGATATAGGTTTTCTAGATAGCTTTTTTTCTTTTTGGAGAGTGAAGTTTTTATTTCTAGAGACCGAGTTGTCATGATGTGTTCCTAGATAATATAGAAATGTAATGGGAGTTATGACAAATGGTCCTAATAGTGTTGTCAATATCTTTTGAGCTTTTATCAAGAAGACTAAGGAGCCTACACTTGAAGCTGGACACGAGTTCATTGTGAACCTAGAGGAGATTGTTCTTAGAGAAGAGGCATTGTGACTTTTAAATGGTTCCTAGTTTTGGAGTGTTTTTGAGCTTTATCTTCATGTTTACAAGGACTTGCATCCATGGTGGTTGGGTGTTGTAAATGCTCTTATTGGGGACATAAAGAAGACGTTGTATGGAAAACCTAAGCACTTAGTGTTGTTGTTAAAAGGATGATTTATGGTTGAAATGTATAGTCCCTCCTAGAGTTCTTATTGAGATCACTTATTGTTGTTCTTCACTATTTTTTCAATAAAAATATGTAGTCTTTTGTGAGAGCTTGGAAGATGTCATGTGATATTTTGTAGTAGGTTGGTTTAAATTTGTATATGATCTCAAAGTATTATGACACCTTTTATGTGTTCATTGACATGATTCATTAAAGTTTTGGTTAATATTTCTTAGGGCGCACACAACTTTCACTTTAATGGTATTCTACTTTTTTTTTGGCACATCAATGCATTCTCTTGAGTTTTGTTAGAAGATGGTATTTTTAAATGGTGAGTTGTTGCGAGGGTTGAAGATGTAGGCATATACAAGATATTTATCTTGCATGACTATTTGGATGTGATTAGCAATTGGCTATGGGTTTTATTCTACTATGGTGTCTTCATTTTGGGAATTAATTATCACAAGCTTTGGTAAGGAAAATAATAATTTAAGCTAGAGGTTGTTCAAATGTGAAGTTGTAGTATTAGCTAGGGATGAGATTATCACATTACAAAGTCTAACTATTCCTTTTTAACTTCTTTTATTTGTCTCTTCATCTTCTATTTAATATTATTGTATGTACATCATTTTGTAGTTGCAGTTTTAGCAAGTTTGAAGTCCTTAAAAATAGGCATAATTTCAGTAAGGTGATGTACAGATGAGTGGAGAACCCTAGTCCCCAAACATATTGAAGGTATCTTAAAAGTGTATCTAGAACATATATTAGTTTAAAGGCTAATTTGAAACTTATTTGATTTATAACAAGGAAACCTAAGTTTCAAGGTCTAACTGGGACTTAGAAGGCTACCAGATCTATTTATGAACAAATATTGAATCAATGATGAAGTAATACCCAAAACCATTTGTAAGTGGTTAATAATGGACAAGGGGAGTACATAAGGGGTCAATCCACATTTTCTAATAGGATCCATGGTCATGAGAATATTTTGAAGGACTTACACTAGTGAGTCTTGGTTGGAATAGGATGGAGTTGCATTTTGGTAGTGAGATCCTTGTGTGGTTAGAAGTTGACTAAATTCTTCCCAAGGAGAATATCAAGAAAATAACCCTTGGAGACATGATACAAAAGGTCTAGTTGATGTCAAGAGGAAGGCCTATACAGCAGTCAAGAGTGAATTGTTTGGGATCTCCCTATCAAATTGTTTTTAGATCCCACAAAGACTTAAGTAAGAGAGGCATTTATGTCTAAATTAATTGGAGAGTCGGCTATGGAGACCAATGAAGAGTTGACCAAGGAGGTGATAGAGAAGGAGGAGGAAAATAAACCCCTAAAAGGATAAATATCATCCATTATTATAAAAAAAAAAAAAAAAGGTAGGGAAAGCAGAAGAGAAAATAGATAAAGTGAGTGAGAGAATAAAAGATGATGAAGTTGAAGGAAAGACAATGTCTATACATGATGAAGTTCCTAAACTTGGTCCACCATTTCAAGAGGAACCATTCTTGAAAAGAATTAAATCCCTATGAGAAAAATCTCTAGAGGGTTTTCCCATGTTTAGTGGCAATATGGAGCTTCAATTAGTTATGAAGTGGATATATGGGATGAAGAATCTCTTTCAATGTGAGGGAATCAGTAAGGCCCAAAAGGTGAAGGTGGAAAAATAAAGAACAAGGGGACAAGCCCTAACTTGGATGATTTTTTTACAAATAGAGAGAGAGAGAGAGAGAGAGAGAGAGAGAGAGAGAGAGAGAGAGAGAGAGAGAGAGAGAGAGAGAATTACCTAACTAAAGATTATAAGATACAAGTCCACAAAAATAGACAAAATCCCAAATGAAGAGAGATGGATGTAGACACCTAAATAAAAGAGTTCTATAAACTGTATTGAAGATCTAAGGTGCAAGATGATGAAAGCATCAAATTGACTAGGCATCTAAATGGACTTGTTGAAGTATACAGGAGGAGATAAACCTCATAAGCCCTAGCATTGTAGAGGAGAAGAACAAGAAGAATAAAGATACCAATAATAGAGGAAGATGAAGGGGAATATATTCTAGATTCCATAGAGAAGTTTATAGTGGAAGAGGAAGTTCATCAAGACCCCAAGATGAGTATAGGCTTACAAAATGAAGTAGTGAATCTAGTGGAAGAGGGAATACAAATTTATGTAGAATCTTTAGTGGGAATTGAGGAATATTTGGAGTTAAAGTGTAAATTTTTTAAATTATGAAGTGCTACAATTATGGACAGCTAATTCATCTATCTTATACGTACTCTGAGAAAGGATCAATCTCTCAATCAGAGAAGAGGGTCAACTATACATCCAAAAGGATACAAATTGTTTGAACTCACAAGAGGTTAATTTTAATTTAGAAAGTGGCCCAAAAATTTAATGTTTAGAAGGATCTTAATCAAGGAACATGTGAGAGAGGAGTCTAATAAAAGAAGGGAATTGTTTACAATCAAATACAAAATTCTTGGGGTAGTATGCAAGGTGATCATAAATTGGGAGTCTATTGGTAATGTAATTTCAGAGGAGGCAATTAATAAATTTGGTTTGATAAATATCCCTCATACTCACCCTTATAGGGTTACTCAATTTTATAAAGGATAAAATGTACTACTGAATGAACAAGCTTGGGTAGAGTACACTAGAGAAAGATACAAGCACAAGATCCTATGTGATGTTCTTCCCATGGATTCCTACTAGATGTTATTGGGAACACCATGAAAATTTAATAGAAATACCATTCATAATTGGGAGAGGAACACCCACTCTTTTAAAAAAAATGGTGTTACTTAGCATATGTAATCCGTAATGGATGAAAATGAAACTAAAACTATGGGTCCTAATGTTTTAATTATAAGTGGAAACAAGTTTTGGAATGATCTCAAGAAAGATAATACAATGAGATTTTCCATAGTAGTGACTCCTAAGGAAGAGACTAAGTAGAAAACAAATCCTATACTTGTAGTGGTGGAAGCATTTCTTGAAAAATTTAGTAGTATAGTAGTGATGGGAGTCCTACAATTCTACCACCAACAAGGGCAGTTAGTCATCTAATTGACTTCATACTAGGGGCATCTTTACCAATAAAATTAGTATACAAGATGACACCTAATTATAACATGGATATTGGAAGAAAAGGTTGTGAATTTCTAGATCAAGGATTGGCAAAGAAGAGTATAAGTCCATGTGTAGTCCAAGAAGTGTTGAACCTAAAAATGCATGTAAGTGGAGATTATTTCCTAATTTTGGGATAATTAGTAGGAGACCAATAAGATATAAGTTTCTTACTAATAGAATAGATGATCTTATGAATTATCTTTGAGGGGTTATATATTTCACTAAAATAGTTTTGAAAAAATTGATACCACTACAACATGATAAAGGAAGGGGATGTGTGGAAAACAACTTTCTAAACCATGCAGGGCTTATATGAATGGTTAGTGATGCCATTTTAGCTTAGAAATGCCACAAGCACTTTTGTGAGAATGATGAATGAAGTTATAAGAGATTTCATAGGAATATTTTTATTTCTATATCTTGATGGTATACTCATCTTCAAAAAAACCAAGGAGAAATATTTAAAGCATTTGGAGATAGTACTAAAGAAGCCATGCAAGGAGAAATTAGCCATAAAAGTGGAAAAGTGTGAATTTATGAAGTAGGATATGGTGTATCATGGGTTTTTGGTTACACAATTTTTTCTAAAGATGGGTCCTATTAATGTTGAATCCATACTAAGTTGGCCAACTACAAGGACAAGAACAATGGTAAGGATTTTTCATGGTTTATCTCTTTTCAATAGGAAATTCATAAGAGGATTTAGTGAGACATGTTTTCCTCTCTTAGATAGCATAAAAGGTGGATTGAAAACAAAATTCAAATGGACCAAGAAAATCAATAAGGGGTTTGAAATAGTTAAATAAGAAGTTAGCCACTTAACCTATCTTTTCTTTACAAGTTTTCAAAAGTTATTTACCTTGGAATGTGATGCTAGTAATGTAGCAATTTGAGAAATCCTTAGTCAAAAAGGTAGTTTAGGAGCCTTGTTTAGTGAGAATTTAGATGAATCTAAGAACATATATTCATCATATGACCTAGAGCTTTATGATTTATTCTAGGCCCTACAAAAATAGAGGGACTACTTATGGCATGAGGATTTTGTTGTATTCACTGACAATCAAGCTTTCAATTTTATCAATGCTCAAGAAAACTAAGTCATAGATATATCAAGTGAATGGGGAATTATCATGAATGATGATGGTATTCCTTTTTGGGAGTATCCTAAGAATTGGAGAGAATTGACATGTTGCATTCACGATTATGTTTTTCATTGATGTCAAGATAGTAGTAAGTTAGTGAAGGTCGACAGAGTAGCAGATAGAGATTAAGTTCACATGGATATAGGTTTGATGATCTAGTGATGTGCTAGTATAGATATGTTCCAAACTATGTCCTGATGATGAGATTCAATGTGTGTAAAGTAAGTCAAGGATGTACATAAGATATGCCTAATTTATAGTAAGTAGTATAGAGACATAAGTATTACAGTAAGACCATCTAATGGTGACATAAGCAAGTGCACACAACCTAGTATTGTACTTGTGAGAAGTTGTATAGATTGTGAGCCAAGGAATTATATTGAAGATAGGGTGTAAAGGAAAAATGTTTTCCTTGTTTGCCTGATGGTATGCAAATAAAGTATGCAAAGTGATCAAGGAAGTGTGAATTGGAATAGAGTGTTTGGTGTATGCAAGTAAGTAATCCAAGGGATTATTGAATACAAAGTTTTTGATCTAGTAACAAGATCAAAAGGAGCAAAGCTCTAGTTGATAGGACAAAGAAAGAGGAAGGAGAAGTACAATACAATTCTATAATTTGTAATGAATAATATAAAGATCATTTGGATAGTGGTTTCCTTGGTCTTGCCGCTAAAGTTGTTTGGACAATGAGTCCAACTTCCTTCCACAACTCCTAATAAGGATTCAAAGTCTCCTAACAGGGACTAATATGTACTGAATGTTGTTATATACTCCTAAAAAGTTCCATCCTTTAATAAGGAATATTTATATTAGTATATCATCTTGTGGGTACCATCCCCACTGAGGTTTTCCCTCTGATCAAGGGTTTTCCTAGCTAACATATCAAGTATTATTTTGCATGAGTATCTTATTATGATTTATTGTTATATTGCTCATATGGTTACGATTTAATAAGGTTGATAATTGTGATATTAGTTGGATAACTAATTCACCCCCCAAATCTCAGTTATATTGGTGGACTATATATTCTATAAATTGGTATTAGAGCACTATTTTTTGGCTGGAATGAATGTTGATGCTTCTTGTATGGAGGAGTATATGTGATGAGAAGATTCATTAAGGACTCTTGGTATTTGGTATTGAATAGTGTCTTTGGACACTTTATCTGGTTTAAGACCTGAAGTAGCAAATTGACATAATAAGGCCCTTTTCATTGATGTCAATGGGGAAGAAGAGTGCATGAAAAACATCCTCTAGTTGAATAGGGTAGAGTCAAGTGTACATATCTATATTACAAAGATTTCGAAAGATTCATGAATGTACATATCAAAGAAGTGTTCCAGAGGATTTGAAAAGTGTAGCAGTAGCTACAAGAGAGTATTGTTTCATATTCTTGGAACTTAGATATTTTGTGTTTCCATCAATGGCAAAGGAGGAGATTGTTAGCATGAATGTTGATTGTAGTCCTTTGGGGAACTATCCTAAGCATTGGAGATTATTGACATGTTGCATTCATGATTGTGTTTTTCATTGATGTCAACATAGTAGTAAGTCTGTGAAGATAGGAATAGTAGAAAATAGAGATCAAGGTCATATGAACATAGCTTTTATGATCTATGATATGCAAGTACAAACACGTTTCACATCATGTCCTTAAGATGAGGTTCAATAAACATAAAGCAAGTCAAGGACATATGGAAGATATGCCTGATTTATAGTAAGCAGTACAAAGACAAAGTAGCTAAGAAGAAATTAATGGTAATTGTATTATATCTTCTAATAGAGATATAATTTAGTGATGCATAGCTAGTTAGAGACAAAATTAGTCATATGGTGATGTCAATAAGTGTGCAAGCCCTACTATCACACATGTGAGAAGTCATATAGATTATGAGCAGATAGTGCTATTGTAATTATAAATTAATTAGTTATCTTATTATAATTAATTGAGAAAGCATGAAGGCCAACTCAAGGAATTACTTTCAGTATAGGGTATCAAGGAAATATGTTTTCCTTTTTTGTATGTGTTTATGTCTAAACTGATCAAGAAAAAGAAAATTAGATCAAAATTTTTGGTTAATGCTAGTAAGCTATCCAAAAAATTATTGAATGCGGCATGTAAAATCCAAGTAAATGGACTCAACCATTAAAAATATAAAACCTACATTTCAAAAATCTAAAATCAATATTTACACTTTACATGGAAGGATCTTTCATATCTCAAAGGTTCATGATGATCCCCAAGTGTGAAATAAAGAAAGATCCATTATTTTCTCATTGACCCTAAACATCATAGTAAACTAGTTCCAAGCAAGGTATTTTTATTACACAAAGATAAATTAATTATCTACTCCTATAATAACACAAAGAGGAAAGTAAAAGTATTAGCTAAAAATTTACATGAAAAATAAACACAATTCAACCCATTACAGGATATATGTTCTAGTTGCAAGCATGAGTATGGTGAAATTATAGAGAAATGTACTTTGTTTTCTATGTCCACTTGATCATTAAATTATAAAAATAGTGTATAAGGATTTAGTATGTGTTGAATAAACCTCCTAAAAATGATCCAAGTTTACAAAAATTTGGCATCAAGACAGGTTTATCCAAATGTTATCATGGCAACATTGGAAAGTTGCAATGTTGCAATTGACAACTATTGTAACTTTTGTGTCTTTCTCTTCAAAATTCCTCCAATCACTCCCAACTTGTGTAGAATTAATTTTTAGACTATATTAAGTCTATTTTCATCCATTTTCCCTTGGAAATTATTGTGGAGGTTAAGTTGTATCTAGGCTTTGATGGCCCTACTTGGTAACACATTGAAAATATTGAGAAACTTGTGGTAAGTCTTGCCAGACCTTGTCCTAAAGAATATAACACACATATTGAAATCCCTTGGATAACTCATTCTCTCCCTAACTTTGATATATTATAGTACAATGCAAAATGATTAAGGAACTAGCCTCATTCCCTAGGTGCTTTTACACCATACGCCTTCATAGAGAACATTCTCACCTTAATCTCCTCCTTAGTGACAAGCCAAAGGAATTACTCATTATTGTTATTATTTGGTACAAGTGAGATGGGGATAATAATATTTTCCCCAACCTCTAAATTAATTTAAACTTCCTACTAGCTAGTATTTCTTCAAAGAGTTCAGCAACCCATCCTTTCATTTCTTCATGTTAAGATAAGGAGGTGTTATTTCCATCTAGGAGGGTTGTGATAGTACTTTTCACTTTTATGAGTGGATGCCAATCTATAGAAGAAAGTAGTATACCTATCTCCCTTAGGAAACCATTGGACTCTTGAGTTCTTTTTCTAGAATATGTCCTCCATAGTGATATTATCCTTCTATTTTGTCTTTAAATTCTCCTCTAGATGGTCATCAATATTTTGTCTCCTTGTTTTTATTATCTTTTGTAATTCATTCATAATTTCTTTGAAATAACCTCCTTTTTATTGACAATATTCCCAAATGAAGACTCCCTACATTCAATGACCTCCCTTTGTTTTTTGATCTCTTAACTAACTTAAATATAGCTATGGCCATCACTTGAATATTTCATCACTCAAGAACCTTATCTCTAAATTCAAAATGGGAATTCCTCATTATACAATGTAATGTGGACCTATACATGTATTTTCCTTCTAGATGAGGATAATAGGATAGTTATCTAAGGTTGTACAAGGGAGAGAATGAAGGATTGAGGATAAGGAGATATACCAACTAGAAAGAAAATAAAGCTATCCAATTTGAACTAGATGCTTACATCTTTCTATTTTTAGACAAAGTGTAGCTGGAGAAGAGGAGCTTAAGGTCCAACAAGTTATTCATCATAATAAAATTATCCAAGTTGAGCATATTGTCATTAAAATCCATTTATCCACTCAATTTCTTAGAGGCGAAGATGGGGGTAATAAAATCACCCATAGAGAGAGCTTATAAATTTCCATTAGACTCAGAAACATTAGTTCTAATCTCATTGTTAAACAACCTCATTTCCTAGGATTTACAAACATAGATGCTAAGGAGAAGCCAAGGGATATCATGGTTCTCAATCATCTTAGATAGATAGTTATGCGAGAAGGAAATAAACTTATGTAAGAACTTACTAGGACTCCACAAGGTAGCTATGTCTTAAGACACACCACTAGCTCTAACATATTGTAATGTAGTACCAAGGAAAAGGTTATTTAGGATAAGAGAAAAATTATCATACTTTAGCTTCACTTATTAGAGGAGAAGGATTTTCAAAATCTTACATTATTAAGGAAAAAAATGCATAAGGACATGATGTGTCACAATTGTAGTACTTATATCAAGCTAATGCTTTGATATCAGAGACTTTCTTAGGTTATGTGGGTTCTTTTCCATATGAGTATTTATTCTAACATTTATCTGAGAAAAGTAAGTTGCATTTGGAATTTATCAAGAGTTGAAGAAAATTACAAAAGCTTCATGATGGTTGGAGCTTTGAAAAAGAGGGAGTTGTGGAACTATGATTTTTGGAAACAATAGCCTAAAGTTTGGGAGAAGTTGGATTAAGGTGGTATGGTGTCATACATGACCATAATGAAGGAAGCCAAGCTGAAGATTACAAAGGCATTCATTAATAAATCTAAAGTGGGTATGACCACACTTGTAGGATATTGTCTCAAATTGGACATCAACATTATGGTTATGATTACAAGCCTCGAAGGAAAAGTTATGAGCTTCTACTAAAATAAAGACATTTCTAAGGAAGAGATGATTAAATTTCCTAAGACTAATGATGGGGTTCTTGTCATAGAAAAGGGGGAGTTATCACTCCTTCTTCCATTAAAACCTTGTGGAACTTTTTTCTCAAATTTTTTATGTAGTATGTTACTAGTGATAGGAGCTACGATAGGGCATGAAATTATCATTTTGTCCTATTAAACCATTTTATACATAAGATTAGAGTTTGTTTCCTATTTTATGTTCTGTGCTCTCTTGCTCATAGTATCAAGTAATATAAGAAAAAACCAAATAAACCCATCCTCCATGAAGATTTGATCAAGTTAATTTTTGAGTTTATGATGGACCATATGAAATAAACTCTCTCATTGTCTATCTCTGCTAAAAGAAAAAAAATATCCCCAAAGTTCCTGGTAGTAGAAAAGGTAAACACAAGCTATTGATGACTAATATGGGAGAAGTGAAAAGGAAATCAATAGAAATAAATAAGAAGAGTGTTAATTAAAAGAAAGTGATGAAAAATCCTAAATGAGATAGAAAACAAAAGGCTAAAAGTTTAGAAATAGAGGAGGATGTGAAGAATGAATTCTTTGGTCAGTTAGTTGAAAATTTGTTTAGATCATCAAGTATTTGTCCCTCCCCTATTTTTTTAATGTTTGCAGAATGTGAAGGATAGCTCACAAAAGAAGGAGATGATGAGAGGAAAAAAATTTGAGACTGATGAAGAAGAGGAGGTAGGAAAAAATGTTGATACTAGTGAAGAAGAGGAGAGTTATGATAAAGAGGCTTAGTGCTATAACTCTTATCTGGAAAATGTGACTCCTTATGTGTACATTGAGTAAGAGAATTATCCTCTCAATGTGGCCCCTAAAGATTATGAGGATAAGCCTGAGGAACTCAAAGAGAAGAAGTATCCTATCACTAATACCATGGTTGTGGATGAGTCCATGTTAAATTGTTGGAGGAAGATCTAAAACTTGTATTGATATTTAGCCTCCTTTGGGTGTGCTTGAAATAGAGAAAATCATCTTTATTTTTTCTTTTAGAATAGAGAAATGGACATTTAGTTCCATTAATAATTTCAACATTAACTATAGAGTACTAAATTAAAAAATGGAGGTTGTTGAGGGTAACCTCAACAAAGAGGTAGGGAGCAGTAATGTTGGGAATGATTTGGGCATAAAGATTAAGGAGTTTTTGACATAATTGAGAATTTGGAAATAAACACCTCTATTTTGATCAACAATTACTGGAATCTATTACAGTCCTCAATGGAAAGTATTAATAAACATGTTGGTAATGCAAATATGGAAATGAACAACATCACATGTGTTGGACTTGGATGATGCAAAGGGAATGAAAGAGTCTCTATGAAAGAAAAAAGCTAGATCTTCAACTAGGAAGATGAAGGCTAAGACCAAAGAATAGATCAAAGAGGATGTCAAAGTATCCATGAAGAAGAATAAGGAAAAGAAGCAACAACTAGCACTAGAGCAAGCCTAATAATGGGTTGGTTATTTTGTCTCTTAGTTTTTTTCCTTTTTGTGTTTTTAGAATAGTTATGTTATTTGGTTTTGATGTTGGTCCTAGATTGCATTTTTCTGGTAACCTTAATGGGTTGTTAGTTGTTTGGTAGTGTTGGCTCTATGTTCCAACATTGTTTTAAATGAAAATTTTAATCCTTATTTTGTAAAGATAGTTAGGGTTTTGGATCCCTTGTAAAAAAAAAAATTTAACCCTTAATCATTAATGTTGATTTACTTTTGGAGGATATTAAAAATCCCTTATATTCCAAGAGAGGACCATCATTTATTCATTTTCCTTTGGGAGCTTTCCAAGGTTGACTAATTTTAGTTATCAATATCTATCTCTTGAGCCTTTGTTCTAGATATTATTCCATTAGGTCTTCCCACCTTGGCATCACTTCCCACATCCATTTTGGGTTAGTCTAGGTTCTTTTCTCTTTTCTTCCTACCCTTAGCTTTATTCATCATGTTAGTCTCCTTCCAAATTAACTTATGGAAAATTAGAGTCTCTGACGATGGATTTCTTAGGGGCCACTAATATTCAGAGGAATGACTTTGACCATGATTCCTAGGATTATTATTACCTCCCTCAAAGTTCTAGTGGACTCAACCTCTTTTCCACGCATAGGAAAGGTTGGGCTTTCTATGTGAAATGAGTACTTTATAGTATTATAGGAGACGATGAATATAAATTTCTCTTAAGGAATTGTGTCTTCCTCAGCTACCCTCTAAATTGAACATCCTAAAGAGATATAGGCTTTATAACCCAATATTTCATGCTAGAGCTAATGAAAAACTATGGGTTTTTCACTCTACAAGGAGTATTTGGCATGAATGGAAGGTTTTTAATAATTGGCTAAGATGATATCATTTTGGTTGTCAAGATAGTTTTTCTCTTAATAAACACAATCTATGGTGGGCACCCATAATTCATACACAATGGAATCCTCTTGTCCCAGTTCTTGGTATTCATGTTGGGCATTGTCACTGACATGACCTCCAAACTCCACAAGATCCCTTTCACTTATCCATGATGTCTCTCTACACTTGGGAATATATTTAAAAAAATTTCAGCCAAACCTCTTAGGATTGAGACATTTTACATTGCTTATTTCCCTTTTGTCACCTCTAAATATTTTTTCATAATATTAAGAGAAAAATTTGTACTCCATGGAGGAAGAACCACAAATAGTATTGTTACATAGAGTTCCAACATTAATGACCATGGTAAGGCTATCTATGGCTCTCTCACCATTTATCAATGCTAGATATTTTAATGAGCAATAGAAATTGTAATCTTCAAATTTTACTTAGATTTCTCTTAATTTTTTAACCATCTTTTCTAGTATTACAAAGCCTCAAGTTATACATTTTAGCTAGTGTATTATATTTCAGGGTTCACCTTTAGGTTCTTATCTCCACCATTTGGGTATTCAAGATCCTAATTGTCCCTTTTACATTCATTAGTGTGAATCTTTCATTCATGTCTTTTATTATTTTTAATAAGCTCAACATTATTGGGTTTAGATTTATGATTTCTTCCCTCCTTTTCTTTAATATGTTTTCCTAGAAAGTGGTCTTCCTAGAAGACAATTCTAGATTCTCATTCCCATTCCCTCAACTTTGGAACACTTTTAAAATATAAATTTTATTTGCAATTTGGGAAGAAAGAAATACAATACTTTTCTTAAATACAATGATTTATACTAATATATCTTTTTTTAGCAAAGCCTATATTTAAAATAATGAGATGCTTCAAATTTAAGTGTAGGCATATAAAATTTCTCTTAAGATTTCCTATTTTAAGAAGGTCATTCAACAATAGGGAAATCCTCCTTGCACTATGACTTGAGCTCCTCTAGAGCTCTTAACTTGTGGCACTCTCCTAACATCTCATGGTCAATGCCATGGAAGAAATGGCTCTTATAGGTGGAGGGATTTTCATTCTCTACCTAAATGTGTCATCACTCTCCTCACCATCATTATTCACCAAAGAGTTATATTGTTCCTCCACACCCATAAGGTATCCCTTGTGTTGGATAGTGATGACTACACACATTTGGAAACCACATTCTACCATTTTCTACCTAGGTGTAGGCGATAACTCAAAATGATCATCATGTTTTAAAGGTTTTCATTAGCTCACACTCACAGTCTTCTCTCACAAAGAAGACAATAGATGGACATTACTAGACACCAAATTCATGAAAAAAATATGATGGGGAGGAATGAAAGATGAACCAGATTGTTTGGCTCCTTTTGCCATTATTATAGTGGCTTGAGAACACTCAACTTCTAGGATTTAACATTTTATTTTTCAACTCATGTTCTTCAACTTTCCTCTTATGACATTGTTTTATGTTTCTTCTTATTTTTTGGACGAACCCATATGTCTTTGTTCCTGGGGCTTACCTCAAGTTAGCTTCTTGGTAGATAAAATATTTTTTTCCACCCATCTCTGTACTCTTGTGTTAAATTTACATTTCTTAAGAAATGACTTTTTTGTCCTCTATATCCATAAAAAAATTGTTTGACAACTTATTCCTCTTTACTTTAATATTGTTTTGGATCAAAATAGAAGTAGTAGACATTTTGACTATTGAATACTATTTTAGAAATATTCTTGAGTCAGTTCTATCATATATATCATACCAAGTTTATTGAAGTAATTAATTGAAACAAAAATAAAAAATCTTCCAAAGGACCCTTATTATTGAAATATATTATTCATGAGAATGATTTATCTTTTATAAAAGAAAACAATAGTGTTTTGAAGACTATTTATTGTTTAACAATTTATCCTATAGGGATGCTTCTTGTCATTTTGTCATTCTATACAATGTTTTCATGATGAATGAAAATATTTAGACACACAAGAACACTTTTCACTAGGATAAAAAAATTTCAGATTGTCTTAAGATAATTGTTGCTAGTAGAATAGTTATTTTGATTGTAAATGCTAGCACCTGCACCTTTGAAGGGTGCAAGGACTAAGCCAATAGTCTTGTATACTTTTGATGATATTCTTGAATAGTTACTTATAAACTCTTCATATCTACTTTGCCACCCTAATATTTATATCTCACTTATTCTCACTCATGGGACACTCCTTTCTCCCTTCCTATACCTATTTTATCTAACTCTCTTTATTGTTCACTCATGTGTATATATATCTTATTTATTTGTTATTCTTTTATTTACTCTATGTATGCATGTTGTCTATCTATCTATCAACTATCCATTTGTGATGTCATATATCTTTAGTATTCTATCTATTTTCTCCCCCCCTATTGCTCTTACTATATCATTTCCTCTCCATCTTACTCTATAATTATATATTTCTCTATTTTTACATCCATATGACTTTCTCTAATTTACACACTCTCCCTATTTTCCTCCATATCCTTTCCTTTATATAATTTTTATACACATACAGACACTCCTTTCTCTCTCACTATTTATATTCTATATTCTCTATTTCTCTTTGATCTATGACCAAAGAGAAATAAAGAATATATAGAGATCAATAATTTTTTTTTAATCTAAGTAAAAAAATGTTATCTACTTGCATACTATATTCAATTGAACAGTGTGTTGATAGGAGTCATATCAATTGTGTTATAGTATATTATTTATGTTATATATTTTAATTAATATAATATGGAAATTCACATTTTTTAGCAGTAAATATATAATCATTGAATAATTTTTTTATGAACATACTTTCATTTTTGGTTTATAATATTAAAGTATAGTTTGAAAAAAATTGTTACATGATTTTAAAATTATGTATATAATAGAAAATAATATATTAACAATATAAAATCATTTAAAGTGTACTAATATTGTAAGTTCAATATAATAATAGTTTGAATAGAAATTTTAAAATATTATATGTTATTTATAAATAAGATTTTAGTTCTAGAGTGGTCAATGATAATTAGAGGGGTAGGGATATGTAGAAGGGATAATGGGAGACATGCTGGGGGGATTAAATAAAATAAATAACATGAGGAGACAAGAGAAATAGAGAGGTAAACACATTGATAAATATGATAAACAATAGGTAGAGAGAAAAAGAAATAGAGGGTGTGTATGTATGAGGGAGATTGATATGAACAAAAAGGCAAAGAAGAAGGAAGCGGGAAGAGAGGAATGTGAGGAGATTGAAGATGGAATATATATATATATATATATATATATATATATATATAATGAAAGCATGTTCATTAAAAATTATTTAGTCATTATATATTTACATTTTAAAAATGTGAATTTCCATACTATATTAATTAAAATATATAACATAAATAATATACTATAACACAATTGATATGACTCTTATCAACACACTGCTCATAACATTTTTTTAAACATGACTTAGATAACAAATAATTATTGATTCCTCAATTTAAAATGTTAGATGAGGATTCAACCTACAACTAGATGAAACCATAATAGCATGCATTTAACCCCATAGACTTGCATCCTCAACAAAAGTGTGATGCTCCAGAGGTGTGTAGAATTGAAACCATACACCAAATGGCATCCAATCGATGAAGAAAAATGATGAAAAATATTTTTTCAAAAACGGTTTTGAAATAAGTAAGATTTTTTCAACAAAATTGTCTAGTCTTGGTTCTAAATTAACAATAAAATTGACTTAAACAATTTACAAATCCACTAGTGTCATGGAAAATTACAAAACAAGACAAGTACAGTTAATCTTTACATACCTAAAAATATTTGCCACAACAACCTCAATACACAGCATATGTGAATTGTCAAAGCCATCTGTATAATATTGAATGCTTCAATTGTCTATATAGCCTACCAAATGGGATAAAAAAATGCAAAGATCAAGGACTTAGGATTTCAAATAAGTTAGATCATTTCCCACTATTTGAAATAGTAATTTCTACTTAGAATTAATCATTCATCATTAGATGTTTCTAAATTATTAGGTTCAGGTTTAGGTTGTGTTAGTTGAAGTATTTTCTACAAGTTTGAGTCAATTTTAGTATTTTCCAAAAATTTGTAGATATTTTTTCTTCTTGGCTAGTCCTAGATTTCTCTAGAAACACTTACCTATAAAAAGGCACTATATATTCATTTGAAATCATAGTGAATGGAATACAATATATTTGTATTGTGTCACAACACATTGTGTTTCTTGTGTTTTGATTTTCACGTGTCTCTGCCCAACCAATAGATTGGTATCAAAGCAAGGTTAGGAAGAGGAGTTTGAAGGATTGTGCATTAGGAGGATTGTAGTAGAGAAAGGGGATAGAAAGTTATTGTAAGATCCATAAGTTTCTTATTGCCCTATTTAGGGTTTGTTTTGTCTATGAATTTTGTTTATGAGTTTCTATCAGGCATGGCTTCAAGGAGTTTTTAGGCTTCAATTCCAATATTTTTTGGAAAGAATCATAATGATTGGGCTTTTAGAATGAAGCTTATATTTGATTCCTATAAGTTATTAGATATAATTTTTAATGGTTATGCTAAACCTGTAGATGAGTCTACATTAAATGCTAATCAAAAGAAAAAGCTGGATTAAAAATAGGTAGAAGAGTCAAAAAACTTTGCAGATTATTGGACAAGCTCTAGATGACTCAGTTCTTAGATAAATTAAGTCAGCTATTATAGCCAAGCAAGCTTGGGACATTCTTGAGACTACATATCAAGGTAGAAGAAAGGTAAATATTGTTAAATTATAGGCACTTAGAAGAGAATTTGAAAATTTACAAATGAAGGCTTCTAATTCTATAGAAAAATTTTCAAATCATGTTATAAATGTGGTTAAACAAGTAAGAATGAATGCTAAAGAGCTTACTATTCAGAAAGTTGTAGAGAATATTTTAAGAAGTATCCCTCCTAAATTTGATAATATTGTGGTTGCAATTAAAGAATCTAAGGATTTAACAACATTATCCATAGATGAGGTGTTTGGATCCTTGTGTAACCATAAAGATAGGTTGAACAAGCTTAATGATAATTCACTGGAGAATGCATTCAAAGCGCAAATGACATTGGGTAGAGGTAGAGGAAGAGAAAATTATTGATTTAGAGAAAGAGGAAGATACAGATATAATTTTCAAAAGAAAGAAGGAAAGAGTCCATATCTAGGAGGAAGGAGAAATCAATACTTCAACTCAAGGGGATGCAATAATAGACAGACATCACAAAGGTATGATAAAAACAAACGTTAAATGTTATTACTACAAAAAGTTTAGCCATTTTGCAAATGAGTGTAGAAAGAAACAACCTGATATGAGTAAGTGAAATGCAATTTTTTCTAAGAGTAGTTGTAAGACAATGTTCATTACTTGCAATGTAGCCCAAGAGAGTTCAAATGATTTTTGGCTTCTAGATAGTGGTTGCAGTAATCATATTATAGGAAATAATTTTTTTTTGAAATCTTGGATAGCTCAATTAAATCATAAGTGAACTTGGAAAATAATGAGATAGTGGAAGCAAGTGGAAAAGGTATAATCAATGTCATAACAAAGTGTGGTAAGAAATATATTTCTAACATATACTTTGTAGAGTTATTTTTGAGAAAAATATGTGTACTATATTTGATATACTTCATAGTAACTTGGTGTTTGCAAGGGTAGAAATAACAAATAACATAATGTTTCCACTCCAGATGAGGAGAAATATGATGGATAAAATTGCAGCAAGTTTCAAGGCAACAAGTCATGATTAGACATGGATATGGCACTTGAGGTATGGTCATCTAAATCTCAAAGGATTATCCTTATTGCAAAGAAAGGAAATGGCAAGAGGCTTACCACCAATTGAAGCATCATTAAGTCCATGTGAAAGTTGTATTTTGGCCTAACATCATATAGAGAGTTTTCCAAAATGGATATCATATAGAGAAAGGGTACCTTTAGAAATTGTGCATTCAAATATATGCGGTCCAATGAAAATGCCATCATTAGGGGGTGCATTTATTTCTAAGCATTTGTTGATGATTTTAGTAGAATGACATGAGTTTACTTTCTTAAATACAAATCTGAAATTTTTGGCAATTTAAAAGAATTTAGGGCTTTTTTTGAGAAACAAAGTGGTTTACCTATCAAAGTATTGAGATCTAATAGAGGAGGAGAGTATAAGACAAATGATTTTTTAGATTATTGCAGGGATCATAAAATTAAAAAACAACTTACTACTAGTTACACACCATAGAAAAATAGTGTTATGGAGGGAAAGAATAGGACAATAATGGAGATGACAAGGAGTATGTTGAAAGGTAACAATCTTCCTAATGAGTATTGGGCTGAAATAGTTTCTTGTGTTGTTTATATTTTGAATAGGAGTCCAACAAAGATTGTGAGGGACATGATTCCACAACAAGCATGGAGTGGTAAGATTCATAGTGTTTCTCATCTCAAAGTATTTGATTGTATTGCATGTGCACATGTTCCTAAAGAAACTAGAAGTAAATTAGATGATAAGAGTGAGAAATGCATTTTTGTTGGCTATGATCAGTAATCTAATGCATATAGGTTGTTCAATCCTATCACCAAAAGACACATTGTGAGTAGGGACATTTTATTTAAAGAGGATGAATCTTGGGATGGAAATATAAATAAAATAGTTATAGGTGCTACAACAATACCATATAGTGAGAAGGATAAAAGGGATCATGAAGATCAAGAGGATCAACCAAGTGACAAAGAAGGAACTCCACCACAAAGTCCACAAGGAGATCACTTAAAAAATGAAGTTGAACAAGGAGAATCTTCAAATTCACAAGTAAGTAATGATTCAAACCCTATACTTGCACAATTAAGATAAATGATTACAAGAAAGAAAACTAGAAGCTTGAGTGAGATTTATGATAAAGGAAGTAAAATAGATTTGCAATCAAATTTTTCTTTATTCACTCAAGATCCTATATATTTTGAAGATGCAATTAAGGAAAGGTATTGAATTAACACAATAAATGATGAAATAGAATGTATTAAGAGAAATGATACATGGGAATCAGTTGACTTTCCTAAGAAAAAAGATTGCATTGGTGTAAAATGGGTTTATAAGACAAAGTTTAAAGCTAATGGAGATGTAGACAAATATAAGGAAAGGTTAGTTGCTAAGGGATTTTCACAAGAGTATGGGGTTGACTATAATGAGACATTTGCACCTATAGAAAGACTTGATACTATCATAATAGTATTAACTATTGCAACTCAAAACAAATGGATGTCAAATCAACATTTTTGAATGGGTGTTTGGAAGAAGAAGTGTGTGTAGCAACCACCAGGATATGAAATAAGAGGACATGAAGAAAAAGTTTATAAGTTGAATAAGGCACTCTATGGATTGAAGCAAGCTCCAAGAGGTCGATACAGCAAAATAGATTCATCCATGATGGAGAAAGGATTCAAGAGAAGCACTAGTGAACCTACATTATATACCAAGATTAATGAACAAGGTTAGATTTTGATTGTTTTTTTATATATTGATGATTTGATCTTCATAGGCAATTTATCTATTGACATGTTTAAATCAACAATGAAAAAGGAATTCCAAATGATAGATCTAGGATTGATGAAATATTTTTTTGGCATTGAAGTTACTCAAAATGATAAAAGAATTTTCATTTTCCAAAGTAAATATGCAAACGATATTTTGAAAATATTTAAATTAATAAATTGCAATCCATTTTCTACACCTATGCTAGTAGGCACCAAACTAAATAGAGAAGATACTGAGAAAGGTTAAATGACTCAACTATATTTAGAAGGTTGGTTGGTAGTTTGATGTATCTGACTACTACTAGACCAAAGATTATGTATGGAGTGAATTAAATCTCTAGATTCATGGAATCACCTAAAAACTCATAGTGGGAAGCAAGAAAAATAATTTTGAGATATATTCTAGGAACTGTGAATCATGAGATTTTATATTCTACTTCAAATGATTCTCAATTAGTTGGATATATAGATAGTGATTTTGTAGGGAATACTGAGGATGGAAGGAGCACATATGGATATGCATTTCATCTTGGCATAGGTGTTGTAGCATGGGCATCAAAGAAGCAACCTGTAGTAACTCTCTCATCATCTAAAGTAGAGTATGTAGTAGGAACAATAGTAGCATGTCAAGCAGTATGGATGTGAAAGATTTTGAAAGACTCGATGCAAGCTCAAGATGGACCTACTACAATCTATTGTGATAACAAGTCTACTATTGCACTTTCAAATAACCATGTGTTTCACAAGAGGACAAAGCATATTGACACAAGATTCACTTCATTAGAGAGTTGGTTTATAATAGAGAAATTAATCTACAACATTGCAAATTAGAGAAGCAATTTATAGATATCTTCACCAAGGCTTTAGCACAGAACAATTTGAGATTTTGAGAGAAGCATTCGCAATTGTAAATATTCATGATGTAAATAGTAGAAATTAGGAGGGAGTATTGGAAATAGTAATTTCTACCTAGAATTAATCGTCTGTCATTACATGTTTCTAGATTATTAAGTTTAGGTTTAGGTTGTGTCAGCTGAAATATTTTTTTAAAGTTTGAATCGGCTGTAATATTTTTCAGAAATTTGTAGATATTTTGTCTTGTCAGCTAATTCTAGATTCCTCTAAAATATTGTACACTTGCCTATAAAAAAGACACTACATATTCATTCGAAACCAAAATAAATGGAATACAATATATTTTTATTGTGCCACAGCACATTGTGTTTTTGTATTTTGATTTTTCTGTCTCTCTGCCCAACCAACATTCATGGCGGTTAAATCAGTTTCAGACGTCCCACAGGTCAGAAAGTCAGAACAATCCAATGGCATTCAAGCTTCTCGGCTTAATTACATAGTGAAACTAACTTCTACTTGTTAAAATTGACTTACTTGTTGGAGATATTGAAGACTGATCAAAGATATCTATCAACAAAAATAATTTTCTAAAATAAAAGAACAAAACCAAAGTACATATTAAGCCGACCAAAAGAAAGAAATGTACAGTCTAAGCTCAGATATGATCCGAGTAATCCTACAGTTCAATCTGCAAAGTCACCATACTTATCAATTTCAAAAAAACAAATTGGCTTCTCTACAATATAAAGAATTATAGTTAAACGTAGTTAATGAATTATATAAACCAAAAGTAGGAGGTATTTTTCTCAGTTACTATCAGGATTCAACATATATAAACTCCACTGTTTGTTTTTGAGTAGAACTCAGGAAAAAAGATCTCAAATACAAATTTCACTCATTGTTTTGACTCTTGAAACAATTTAATGCTTAAATACAAGTCCAGTCTAACATGCCAGTGCAAAAAACCTAACGTGGGCTCATACAAATACACGTCGAAAACAACAAATACACTACTTATACTAAAAGATATTACGTGAGTGAAGAAATTACCAGGTTTGGTCTGTTTGGGTTTGGATTTAACTGAATCCAATATGGCTCCTTCCAATCTCCTGTGTTTATACTTCTTACCGCTGCATTTCCTATTTTTAAACCAATAAAACACACTCTTTGCTTGTATTTCTCCATATCTTCTCAGATGATTGGCAATATCATTTATCTGGTCTTCATTTGGCTTCCGAACAGATTTGCAGTACACTTCTTCCAATATTTGCAGTTGTATTGGAGTTGGCTTCCACCTTGTTGTAGCCATTTTTAGGTTAACAGAGAGCATTCAAAAGCAGACATAAAGAGTATCAAGGCGAGATCTTCTAGACTGCTTCAGTTGGTTTACACTTGGAAGCATCTCTTATGGCTTCCTTATTTTTTCCGTTTTCATAATATAAAATACTATTGTACAGGAGATCTATTGTCTTAATACGGATCTTTCAAAGAGAATATTGCTCATTGTATTGTTTGAAAGCAAAGCTGGTGGGAATCACAATAACTTCTTGTGGGAACAATTTTATATCGACAATCAATACTTCTAGGCAAACAATGACAAGGAAGGTTAAAATATTAAGAAGAAGGACTCGTTCGAACAAAATAGTTTTAAACCATCTCCATCACATATTACATCATCTCACACGTCATATCATCACCCCGGATATATATTATTTTATAACTTCAAGCTAAGGTTGTCTAATTATTTCAAGCGTAGGAGACAATCTTTTTTTTTTTTTTTTTCCATATATTTCATAAATAATATTTTTCTTCTTATTTTGACATTTAATTTTGTTTAATAATATTTATTTTGTTCATTATGGTTTTCTTTATTTGATATAATTTATTCTTTCATTATGAATCTTTTTATCATCATCTTGTTTATGAAGCCTTTCTATATACAACAATTGATAACATACAAAATTCTAACATTACCTTTGAGAAGAAGAAGTACAATCTTACATAAAAACAAATAAACTCTACCACAAGAGCTTAGTTATTTTAACAACAAAATTCAAAGTCATATTATTCATACTTCCTTACAAATAACAAGTAATAAACCTTGTAGCACTACTCTCCACAAAAATAACTTGACCAAAAGTGCACTTCAAAGAGCACAAATTGAACAAAGGCATTACCCTGTACTCAAGGCAAAAAACACATATTACTTTCATTCCTTTTACAAAGTATATTTAAAAATATATATTATATTATTTAAGAGTAATTGAGATTTTCAATTTTAATAAAAAGGCTTTTGAATTGTAAATATTGATGCAATACAAAAGTTATATTATGTTGTTATTTTTAATTATTTATATTAAGAATACAATACTCTTTAAATAATTTCATCAATCCACAATTCCTTTATTTTTAGGAATCCACCTTGGAAGAGTACATGTATCTAGAATTTCAACACTCTCTAGACAATTTACACACACATATGTATATGCACATACATACAAACATGTATTAAATAAGAGAATAGACTCAGATTAGAAATATATTTTCCATTTCATCACAACAAGGAATACCATCCAAAAGCTAGAGTTTCTAAAATATATCGTTATTTTTTAGAAATATATATTTCCCTTGATAATTGAGAAATATTATGAAGCAACAAAAGGTTGATTCAAATGATGATTTTAAACTGCTCAATTTCATGAAAGACTATATTTTAGTTATAGAAGTTATATATTGTCTAACTGATCTTCTAGTTTATCATAATACTTGATGAAGAAGCATAATAATTACTTCAATAGTTGTTGAGTTAAATGCTTGAATGAATATGGATGCTTGAATTCATGTATATGAATGTTTGTACTATAATAGATTTTTCTTTCTTGGTGGAATTATTATCTTGACATTCAATGAAAGAAAGAAGTTTGACTTATAGAAAAGATTACCATAAAACAACCTTACAATGTTTAGAATTTATCAAGAGTTTTTGAAATGTCAACTTGTAAGAGATCACTTCAAACATTGATTGTATATATGTAAATAATTAGAGATTGGACTATTTTAAACATGTAACTATTGATATTAAGGTCAAGTTGTCTATTAGTGACTTGCACTTACTCAATTGGTTATGTTGCTACCAAGTTCCTCAATTGCTACTAAGCTTCGAAACATATGTATAGTTTTTGCCTAGTGTAGTAGTGTTTACCAAGTTTTTTAGTATAAGTGATGGAAACTCTAGTGTTAACTGAGTTCCATAGCATTAACCATGACCTCTAGTGTCTACCAAGAAAGAAGTGTTAACGGTATGAATCTAGTGTTGACCGAGCCATGGAGTGTTAACCAAGTCATTTAGTATATGCTAAGTTTCATATGATTCACTAAGTCACACAATGCTAACTGAGAAGTGATCAGTATGAACAAGCCTCCTCATCAATCGAGTGTCAGGCAATTTTGAGTGTTGATAGTAGTTGCCAAATATCAAAACATCATCGAGTTTGTCTTTAAAATCCAAGTTACAATAGTTGGGCCAACTTTGTAGATTTTGGTGAAACTTGTATTGTAGCCAACTCTGGTAAGTTGTGATTTGGATTGGTATATATGTAATGCATTGTATCATATCCAAATATGTAGTGTAAGCATATGATGAGTAGAAGTGTGAATTAAAGAAGGCAACAAGGAGTATAAGGGACAAAAAAGTATTATCGTTCATAACAAGGTGATCATGACAATTCAAGGAATCTCAACTAACAAATCAGACTTGTAGATGAAAGATCAACCACTAGTTCATCGTAATAGGTGCATCAATCAAATCCTTTAATAGCATAGACTTAACAATCTTTGATAAATCTCTTTACCAAGTGCATACTTTATTGTATATTTTGTAAATTATTTAACAAGGTGGACCTCATAGTCCTTATTGCTCTTAACAGGGTAGATCATCAAAAGTGATCAATTGTAAGCCTTAACAGGCCGACTTTATGCTACAATACTAAAGCTCGTGGGTATCATCCCCACCCCATTTATATTTTTTATTTGGAAGGTTTCTAGGTCACCATATCTTGTGTCAAACTATATTGAATGTTTATTTGCTTTCATTCTCTCATGCATGCAATTAGATCTGAATATTGTATGAAGAATTAATTGGTGAAATAAGATTAAGTTTTATTGGTTCCTGATTCAACACTTGTTGCCTCTTAGTAACCTTACCTACCTCACATTTTCAGCAATTGGTGTTAGAGAAATTTTGGTTCTCACAAAAGAAGTTTAACAACTTGAGTAAAGATCTTGGAGATATACAGGCTAGATAAGGCTATTGATAATGAAAATTTGGATCTCGAATATGCTATTATGTAACTAAAGATATCAAAGGAGAAAATCTCTCAATCATCGAAAGAAGAAAAAATCTTGTAGTGCAAATGAATGACAACATCTACACTTCTACACTAAAGAAAGAATTGAAAATATCTATCCAAAAAGAAACTTAGATGAAGCTAATCAAGCAATCAAAAACCTATTAGAAAAGAATTCCAATGTTTAAGAAGAATTTAGATAGCTCAAAAGAGAATGTGAAATCCATTTAGTAAGATTGTGTGAAGTTATGGAGAAAAAAGACAAAGCCAAATAAGACATAGAAGAAAAGAAAAATGAAATTCAACATTTATCCCTTTAGCAAGCAAACTTCATTGATCAAATTGCAAATGCAAATGAAGAACTCATGAATCTAAGGTTAGAAAATGAAAGACTACAAAATGATCTAAACATTGAAAATAAAACCAATGAAAGAATATTGAAATCTCAAGAATGTATGAATCGGTAGAATGAGAAAAATAAATATAGACACAAAAGGAATGTAGGACTAGGGTACACAAAAGAAGGTGAATCATCTGGACAAGGATCTCTGAAGTATTAAAGGACTATTTGCAATCATTGTGGTAAGATAGGTCATACATCAAAAAAAATGTTGGAGTAATGGTAAAGCAACATTCAATGGAATGTGTTACAACTACAATAAGCATCATCATAGAGCAAGTGAATGCAAGGAGAAACATCTTTCCCAAGTGCAATACTTCATTGTATATTTTGTAAATCCTTTAACAAGGTGGACCTCATAGTCCTTATTGCTCTAAACATGGAAAATCATTAGAAATGATCAATTGCAAACCCTACTAGGCCAACTTTATACTATAGTACTAAAGCTTGTGGGTATCATTCCCACCCCATTTATACTTTCTATTTGGAAGGTTTCTAGGTCTCCATATCTTGTGTCAAATTGTTATGAATGTTTATTTTCTTTCATTCTCTCATGCATGCAATTAGATCAAACTATTGTATGAAGAATTAATTGGTGAAATAAGATTAAATTTTATTGGTTCCTGATTCACTCCCCCTCCACTCCCAAGTAACTTTCCCTACCTCATATTTGTAACAATTGGTGTTAGAGCTATTTTGGATCTCATAGAAGATTTTTGACAACTTGAGTAAAGTTCATGGAGGTATACATGCTAGATAAGGCTATTGACAATCAAAATTTGCATCTTGAATTGGCTATTGGGTAACTGAAGAAATCAAAGGACCAACTCTCTCAATCATAAAAACAAGAAAAGATCTTATAGTACAAATCAATGACAACATCTACACTTCTATGCTAAAGAAAGAATTCAAGATATCTATCCAAAAAGAAACTTAGATGAAGTTGATGAAGCATTCAAAGACCTATTAAAAAAGAATTCCAATCTTTGAGAAGAAGTTATATAGCTAAAAAGAGAATAAGAAATCTAGTTAGTAAGATTGTGTGAAGTCATGGAGGAAAAAGGAAAAGACAAATAAGAGATAGAAGAAAAGAACAATGAAATTCAACATTTATCCCTTTATCAAGAAAACTTCATTGATCATCTTACAAATACAAATGAAGAACTTATGAATATAAGGTCAAAAAATGAAAGACTACAAAATGATCTAAACCTTGAAAATAAAACCAATGAAAGAATATTGAAATCTCAAGAAAGCATGAATTAATAGAATGAGAAAAATAAGTATAGACATAAAAGGAAAGTAGGACTAGGATACACAAAAGAAGGTGAATCATCTAGAGAAGGATATCTAAAGAATTAAAGGCCTACTTACAATCATTGTGTTAAGATAGGTCATCTATCAAACAAATATTGGAGTAATAGTAAAGAAACATTTAGTGGAATGTGTTACAGCTACAATAAGCATCGTCATAGAGCAAGTGAATGCAAGGAGGAACCTAAGTTTGAAGGTAAATGTCATAACTGCAAGAAATAAGGACATAAATCTTCTAAATGCAAAACCAAGATACTGAATCTAGTAGAATAGATTGTTAAAAAAATATTTGGATGGGATTACAATACATGGTGCAGATGTCACTACTCTAGTGAATTTGGGCACATTGGAGCAAACTGTGCAAAACATCATATGAGGAAAAGAGATACCACTAAAAAATGTTTTATTTGTACAAGACTTGGACATCTTGCCAAGAATTGTATAAACATAGGATGAATTGAAGCTAAAAAGAAAGCCAAAGTAGACAATATCAGAAAGATGATGAAGCAGCAATAAATACCAAAATCTCCTAAGAATGCAAGTCTATCTAAGTCATAAAGCAAATGTCACTGAAGAGTTGGGTGACTCAATCATTTCAACTTGAATTCCCATAGGAATAACTAGGATTGGGACTATGAAGTAGACATCTATCATCAGTTCCATCTAGCTAGAAGAAGATATCCATATCAGCATTTAGGATGTAGAAGGATCACTGACTGGTCAAGGAAATCATAGACCCTATCGAGCAAGGTCAGGAGACAATAAAGTACTATATGTGGACACAGAGTTGTCAAGCACCCTACTGAGCAAGAATGATTCTACCAAGCTATGAATGTCTACCAAGCATTAAAATTTACCCAAGTGTAAGAAAGCATGTCACTGAGAAAACAAGCATACCAAGAACTAATGGTAATAGTAAAGAGGAATTTTTTTAAAAGGAAGAAAGTGAATGCATTATTTCACCACAAATATAGAACTAGTTGAGTGGACTGATTTTAGAGCTTAAGATCTATTTTTTTGTTTTTTCTTCAAAAAAATTGAGTTTTCCAAAACCCTACTAAGCATGGTATCTTGTGGTAGCAAAACCAAAAAGGGGGTCTGAAATGTTGGTTCGAGGACTCAATTACAAGGCACCAAACTTTAAATTAAGTTTAGAAATTGTAGAAGTACTAGACCCTACTAGTACACAATTACAAATTCCACCCAAGGTATTGCTCATATATGATATATGTTCATATTACAAATGTTCTATTCAAGAGCTAGGGATACATAAGATGAATGAAGAATTGAACGAGTTATGTGTAAATGAAACTCTAAAACCCAAACATCAACATCTAGAGGCTAAGGGCTTAACAAATATTTCACATATGCCAAGGAAATTTCAGTTAAAATGGATAGGATTTATCCTAACTTGAGTTCACAATGAAAATTTATGGTTAGACCAACCCATTTTGATCACAAGGAAAATGATTCATATAATTACTGGTCTTCCAATGTTGGATAAAATAAAAATGACCAAAACTCTAGATCTAGTGCAACTAAAAAAGAAAACCCTTGCCGAGTGGGACGATAGAGGAATGAACATCATCAATGTAACTAACATGGAATTGAAATTTGGCATCCACATCATTGCTCATAAAATCTACAGGTCTAGTCATCTCAATAGTGTGTCATGTGAAGAAGTTGATCTAGCTCTTAATGTAGTGATAAATAACATGTTAGTTAACCTTGCTAAGTTGTTATTGAATTAGTTCAATTAAAACATGGAAAGCATCAGAGGTTCCAAGAACAACCTATTTAAGTTTGGTTCACTCTTGACTTGTTTATTTTTCTTTGTCCATAAATTTTCCCTTTCTAAAGGATCAGTAGTATGGAGAAAGGATGTCCCTATTTTATATCAAGTAAATAAGTATATATTAGAAATGGGTGAAAACTTCAACAACATCATGGGAAATAACTTTGGAACATTCAAAGAGAAGATTAATAATTGATATAGGATACCTATGAAGCTTGTAGAAGAATACAAGGATGATATATATTTTATAGTAGATTGTGGCAAGGTATATATTTAGGCAGCCATGCTAAGAATAACATGGGTTATACCTCTAGAGTATGAGGTTAATGTTGGAATTAAAAATGGAAAACATATAATTCTGAGAGGGGGGTGAATTAGAAGTACAAACTTTAGGTATTAAAACAATCACCATTCATTAGATGCATGTAATACATGAACTAAAAATAGCATGAAAAGTAAATGCATCTAAAATATGTATTCAATTGAACACACACACTTAACACCAAGTATGATTACCTAGAAACCCTCCAAAGAGAAGGTAAAACTAGGGTGGGGATGACATCCACAAATCTTCACTATTGGAGCAATAACGTGTAGTCAATTAAGGTTACAATGATTTGACCATGAGACATGATCTGCCCTATTAAAGGCTTACAAAAACTATTAAGTCCCACCTTGTTAAAGGAATTTAACACCCTGTTAGAAGTGTGCCTAGCTAAAGGACTTCAAAACATTCACTTGGAATGTCACCTTGTCAAAGGATTTACAACAGCCTATTAGGACTACTACACCAGGGAGATTTAACTAAAATCACCTATTAGGATATTTCAACATAGAGCTTGTGATTGCTTCTAGTTGCCTGATTAAAGATTAAATTTTTATAGTTTCCTTCTTGATCCTCTCTGATCTGATATAAAAAAATTTATATCCTTTTGTTCGTTTTTCTCCTTCAACTAATTCTACAATTCACTCTCACTCCTAAGTTACCTTGAAATGCTTTGTAAATAAATTAAATTATTCACCCCTTGTTACCTCTTGTAACATTATCTCTCACATTTTCTATTCATTCGTCACTTCATTATATTTGTTGGGCCTTTGTCTTCCTTATAAAGACTTTGGTGGCTTAGGGTTAGGTTTGAATCTACAACTGAGAATCATACATTTTGCCACTTAATCCTTCCTATTTTCTAATTGGCTACATTCAAACACATAGGGATTCTATAAAAATATTTGTCTTTATCTTTAAAGAATTGAAATCTAACCTTATGTCAGCTTGAAAATGGTTTACATAGTTGTTTGTGCAATCACAAACAAATATATCCAATCTCTGTTACTCAACACTTGAAGTTACTGATGCTTGACACATACTATAATTTTGTATCTAACTCAACATGTGAACTACTCAGAACATACTGTTCACTTGACACTTTAACTGCTCGACATCTATTATTCACTTGGCACTTGAGGTTACTTGGCACATGAGTGACTCAACACTCATTGCAACTCGGCATAGTCTTGTATTTACATGTTATACCCATCATGCATTACTAGTTTGACATAAACTAAGTAAATTTCTTAAGTGTGTTGACACTCAATTGTCAAAACTAATATGAGATCAACAATCTCCCCCTTTGACATGAGTGTCAAAAACACTTAATTGTACATAATCACTCTAATCTTCTCGAGTATAATATATTCACAACTCAGCTTATATACAAAACTTCAAAATTTCAAAATTATGTATTGACCTATGTACCTCAAAATTTATAACTCCCCTTGAGTTAATGTGCTTGATATGTATCAAACATCTATTCTCCATTCTGAGTGGGTTTGTCTTTGCTAACTAATACTCTTTGGCTTCAATGTGTTTGTAACTAATGCTCTATCATCTGATATGATCTATTTCAGTTCTATTCTAATCTTTCTTTGTCCTTTTTTTGTTCTATTTTCTCCTCCTTTCATTTCTCTCTTCTTTCTTTATTTTCTCCTTTTCTTATTTCTTTTTTTACACTCTTTTCTTTCTTTGCCTCCTATTTCTTTTATCTCCCCCTTTTTGAAACTTATGTCAAAGGTCTATACACTTAGAGTGTATTTGTCCAAAAAGGATTTGTGAACTTCCATAATAATATTCAAAGCTGCATCCCACTTGCCACATGCAACATCCGATGACTTGAGTTGGATTGCTAACTCAGCTACTAGGTGAACTAGTCCATTTGATGTTGAAGGATGAGGATCTTTCTTTAACAATTTTTTTTCATATCCTAGCTCTTTATGGAGTATTTCCATATGTGGGGTGTGGGAAGGTTGAATTTTTGTCAACTTAGCTCTTATATTAGCTTCTTCTTCTATTAACACAACTAGTTGACTTTTTGATTGAAGCAATGTGTGAAAATTCTTCTCAATCTAAACTATTTTTTGAGATGGTTGCATACGTAATACATAGAGATTTCTCTCTAGACTTAGAATTCTATGTCTTGTTTCTTGAGTGAAGAGTGTTAGGTCACATAGCTTAGTGTACAATGAGAAAATATTCTCCAGTACATTCTTCACATCTTCAACCTTTCTGGCTAGTGCAACTTGAGTGAGTGCAATCTCTCTAGATATGTTCTCCTTTATTTACTCTAGAATTTCTTCTCTGACCAATCAAGAAGTCTTGCACTTGTGTCAATATCTTCATTATTGACCTTCTCAACATTTTTTGACAACTACTCCAATAGAGGCTTTGTTTCTTCACATGTAAGCAGGTTGAATGCATCTAAGAAGATTTCCTTGATGTCTTGTTATGCTTGCCTTTGCCTAAATTCCTTTCTAAGTATTTCTTGATGTTTCTTCTTTTCCAAATCTTGTTGCAACATGTTTATTTATTCTATTGTCATTTTTGCATAATCAAAATGAGGTATCACTATTTTTTCATCTAAAGTTACATCACCATAGTGAGTTATCTTGGCAAATTTTGTAGAGCATGAGCTTGGTGCTAAAATTTGTAGTGGTATCGACTATGTGCTTGGCTTCTAAAGGATTTTAATAGGAGTGCTTGATGTTGGTAATGTTACCAATGCTTGAATAGCTTCTTGCTCCTTTTAATTTTTTGTATCCTTGCTCTCTTTAGATCTTCTCCCATCAATCATAGTGATTTAAGTTATACCTTGTGGTTATGCTAAAGGTATAGATGTGTATATCTATCCTATTTTCTCTATTGTTGTTTCATTTCCCTCTTCTTTGGAAATTTTCCCTCGCTCAACTTTGTCTTCTTTGACACTTCTATCAACCTTGATAGATGTATCCTCAGTTGTTTGAATCAAGGGTTGAACACTAGTAGCTGAAGGGATGACACAAGGTAGTTCTTGTGTGTTCACCTTATCCCTTGTGATGTTAGCTACTATCTTCTAAAGCTCATCTACACTATCAATATTGGATTTTTACATAATCTTGCTTGTAGTGTAGATTGGTCAAGAATCTTCTTCAGATCTACTATAGTTAAAGGATTGATGTTCTAAGATTAACTATCAACAACATCCTTAATAATTATGATTTATGAAGGTATACTAGTGTCATGAGGAGGGCTCATAGTTGGCATTTGTATGTCTTACACACTCTATTCTTCTTGTTGTTCTTCAACTATAGCCATGTCTTTATCTTTCTTTTGTGTCTCCTCCTTAGTATTATCCTTTTCTTTATCTTCCCCCTCCTTATCATTGGTATCATCACCATTATTTCTTCCCTTAAATCGATCTTCTTCTCCTTCTTTGATAGTTGTCAATCCATAAATCAATTTCCACATTTGTGTTGATTTCTTAACAACATCTTCAATATTTTTTTGAAGAATGTGGAATGCCTTATATTTTGGTGTAGACCTTCCACCATATTTCTTTTTGGCCTTGATAATATTCCCTTTAGACAATTCTAGCATTACCTAGGCTAGTGTGGATTCTCTCGTTTGTTTCTCCGGGTTTAAACAATAATGCCACTTATTTTCAACAATACTATATAATTCTTTTGGCATACTATTATGTAATTCAAATGGGGTGTTCTTGAATAAAATCATTTCATAAATTGATTCTTGAATCAAATTTGTCTCTTCTCTACCAAGTTTTTCAAAGTTGCTACTTTTCAAACTAGATAAATTTGCATTATTTCTAATATTTTCATAGAGATTCTCAGGATTAGATTTTGGTGGATGACTTACCACTCTAAATTGGCTTGTTTCTTCTAACTCTGTCCTCTCATCATCCATTTTTGACTATGCAATGTATTTCCTTCTTTGCTTCTTATGCTCTGGCCCTTCTTGTTCTATAGCCATGGCCTTTTCTTTGGATTTTTCTTTGGCCTTTTGTGTGGTGGCCCATGTGCTTGCCCTATTTGTTGGTGTTGTTGGCTTTATTGGACTTGTCTTAGTAATCTTCTTTCCCTTTGTCTTTTCCACAAGTTTTCTCTTGGCCTTTCTCTTCTTAGGTTCTTCTTGTATTGGTGCTTCCTCTGCTTCCTCAGCACCTTCTACCTCTTCTTCATCCTTATCTTCTCCCAACCATTGGGTTAATGTAAGAGGTTCTTGAGCTGGTTCCTATTCTTCTCTATTCAATCTGTAATTGTTACATCAAATTAATTGGAGTTACCATCTACAAATAGCTTTGTGGTGTCAATCTCTTTGTATTATGTGTCATTTTTTGCTATGGCAATCTCTTTCCTTCTTGTTAGGGAACTTTTCAAAGCATCTCTAGTCTCTTTTAGTTGATGTAGTATGATATGTATTTTAATCTTCTGGTACTTAATGGTCTTTCCCAATTTGTAGACTTCCATTTCAAGATATTTTCTCTAAGCTATAAACCTTCTTCTTCTTCTAAGAAGTTGGCTTTGATACCAATTGTTGGAATTACAAATGGAAAACATATACTTTTGAGGGGTTGGGGGGGTGGTGAATCAAAAGTACAAACTTCGACTATTAAAACTTTCACATTCATTAGATGCATGTAATACATGAACTAAAAATAACATGAAAAGTAAATGCATCTAAAACATGTAAGAAATTGAACACAAACACTTAACACTAGATATGATTACCTAGAAACCCTCCAAAGAGAAGTGAAAACTAGGGTTGGGATGACACCCACAAATCTTCACTACTGCAGCAATAAAATGTAGCCAATTAAGGTTACAATGATTTGATAATGATACATGATCTAGCCTGTGAAAGGCCTACCCTATAATGGCTTACAAAACTTATTAAGTCCCACCTTGTTAGAAGATTTTAACACCCTATTCGAAGTGTGCCTGGCTAAAGGACTTCAGAACATTCACTTGGAATGTCACCCTATTAAAGGATTTGCAAGAGCTTATTAGGACTGCTTTTCCTAGGAGATTTAACTAAAATCACCTATTAGGATGTTTCAGCATAGATCTTGTGATTGGCTCTAGTTGCCTGATTAAAGATAAAATCTATATAGTGTTCTTCTTGATCCTCTCTTATATGATATAACAATTATTGTATCCTTGTATTCTTTGTTCTCCTTCAACTGATTTTGCAATTCACTCTCACCTCTATGTCACCTTAAAATGCTCTGTAAACAAATTTTATTATTCACCACTTGTTACCTCTTGTAATATTATCTCTCCCACATTCTATTCATTCCTCACTTCATTATATTTGTTGGGGCTTCATCTTCCTTATAAAGACTTTGGTGGCTTAGGTATAGGTATGAATCTATGGCTAAGATTCATCCTTTTTGCCACTTACTCCTTCCTATTTTTTGATTGGCTACATGTAAACACATAGGGATTCTAAAAATATATTTTTCCTTATCTTTAAGGAATTGAAATCTGACCTTATATCAGCTTGAAAATGGTTTACATAGTTTTTTATGCAATCACAAACAAATATGTCCAATTTATGTTACTCAGCACTTAAAGTTATTGATGCTTGGGACATACTATAATTCTATTTCTAAATCAACTCTTGAACTGCTTGACACATACTATTCACTCGAGACTTGAACTACTTAGCATCTACTATTCACTCGGAACTTGAGGTTACTCAGCACATGAGTGACTTGGCACTCATTGTAACTCAGCACAATCTTGTATTTACATGTTGTACTTGGCATGTATTACTAGTTCAGCATAAACAAAGTAAATATCTTAAGTGTGTTGACACTCAATTGTCAAAACCAATATGAGATCAATAGTTAACATAGATGAAACCAAAGATATCATTGAGGCTTCATTTAATGAGCCTGTGGATCCTAAGGCACCATATTTTGGGACTTATGAAGAAGCCAAGGCAAGAATAGAACTTGAAATTAAGCTTCTTTAAGAATTTTTCAAAGGAAGAAAGAGGATAGCAAGACTAAAGCAAGAAAATTCTACTCTCTTGCTAACAGAAGGAAAAGGTGACAATGTGGAAGAAGACATTGTAGAGGATGAAGATGACGAATCCAAATCTAAGGAAGAAGAGTGTTTAAGAAAGAAAGGTAAAGTTACCATAACCAAACCTACCAAAACTTCTATTTTTCTATTCACAAGAAGGGCACCAAAATCTTTGAATAAATTGAAGTTAGGTGAGGAGGATACAAAGCAAATTATCTTCAAAAGAGATCGACCTACACTTCAAAAAAATTGAAGAAATTGGAAGAAGGAGTTGGAATGGAAAATTTCAAATCTCTCAAATATGAGGCTAGGGATTCTTATGAGAAAAATAATATTGAGGACATGCTTATGTCAAAATTGGGTAAATGGAAGTACTCACTAGATCAACCTGTACAATAAATTTCTAATGAGCTTATGCAAGTAATTAAACCAAGATAGGAAAATGCACAAAAGACTGTCATGGATATCTATGAATAGAACTAGAGGTAATTAATGCCATGTCTTAGTAAGAAGGAGGTGAAGGAATCATTGAAGAAAAATCAAGAGAAGTTCACTCTTAAATTAAACACATGTGTGATATTGATGAAATAAATAGAATATGTTATGAAGACTTCTACAACCACAATGAATAACATTTACAACTTACATCAACCTAGTGATTTTGGTGTTCATGTTGATGAAAAAGATTATGAATTAGATTATGTAAATTTGGATGATGAAGAGGAAGAACATGAAGCTACTGGAGGAAAGCATTGATGAAACTGATGCATAAAATATTTCAATAGTAGTAATGGCTTCATTTCCTCATTCTCCAATCAAATCCTTAGTGCAATCTAGCTCTGAGAAGGATTCTATCAAGTTGGTTGTGACTACCACTACAACACCATGCACCCACCCAAGCTTAGGATCTATTTAGCTAGGTATCCCATCACCCAAAGTGGACAACACTTCAGCTACCAAGTAACAAGAACCTCCTTCATCAAGTTTCATCATGCAATAACAAGGTATTTCTTATATCAGTGCCATATCTACATTTTTTTCTAGCCCCTCTATTTCTACTATTGTTTATATTCCATATATATCTAGTAAAATGAAAGTTGAGGACAAGTCTCAACCAAGTACTAAAATTTCAAATAAGGATAAGGGTAAAGAAGATATTGATCTAGATTGATGATATAGTTATTCCACATTGGGATATCTCTACTCCCAATTCGGATCAAATGAACATCATGGGTGAATTATTGCAAAAGAGAACTAAAAAATAGAAGCTTAGAGAAGAGATGAAAAATAATACCCAAGTGCTTGAAGATGTAAATGACATATTTGTAAGTGTAGTAAATATTGAGGTTGATAGTACACAACCTATTTTGGATCAACTGGTATACATTTTCAATAAATTTAATGAAGACTTGAATAGATAGGATAAGTTGCTCCAAAAAGCTAAAAGAAAATTTGAGGACAAGGTATTGGAACAAATAGCATAGAAAATTACAATAAACCAAGTAGAATTGACTACTACTTTTGTTTCATTGGAGATGTTTGTAAATAATGTCACTTTATTATTTGTTTTAATTTGTGTGACACATCTATCTTCATACAAGACATTAAAAGTAAACTATCAAAGATAGATGAAGAAATGAAGGAAAGTACACACCAGTGGTCACTTGACCCAAGCTATAGTTCTGCTCATTATTTGAAGATCATATTTTTGAAAAATTTGTAGGAAAAATTACTAAAGGAAGAAGCTAGGATCTGTTCCACACTTGCATAAATCCAAGGCATGATTCTTCCAAACATGGATGCACTACAAACACGCATTGTACATGTTAAAACACTCATCCATGATAGTAACTTCTCCAAGCTAACCATATGATGAAATCATAAGCATAAGTTCAAATTGCATTGCATGCAAGCAAGGTGTTACAAGAAAATTAGGACAAGACAATGGCATTAATCCTAAACTAACACTCTAAATTCTTGCCACATTTTGGTATTAACATATAATATATACCTTTGGCATTTATGTCAAAAATGGGGAGAAGTATATATAAAGATATCATTATATATGTATAAAAGTGGAGAAGTATATGAAAAGATATGTAAAGTGCACATATATGAGGGAGAAATACTATAGACCTATGTATGGGAAAATAGTATTGTATTGAACAGATAAGCAGAAAACATTTTTGCAAAAGTAATTTTGAAAAATCTAAAAATAGAGTATGTCACAGAGTTTTAGTCATGGAATGGAGATAAGAGAATGCTTTTGATTTGTAATTTTGTATATTCAATTTTTGGATGATAATTATTTTTTCACTAATGCAAAAGGTAGAGATTATTGAAATTAAGGTTAATTTATCTATTACTCACTCACACTTAGTCCATTGGTTACATTGCTACCAAGCTATGCAGTTACTACTGAGTTTCTTAGTTGCTATTGATCTTCATAACTTGTGTATAGTTTATGCCAAGTGTACTAGTGTTTACTGAGTTTTTTAGTACAAGTGATCAAAACTCTAGTGTTAGCTATGTTCCATAGTGTTAACCATGATCTCCAGTATCTACTAAGCTAGAAGTGTTAGTGATATGAATCTAGTGTAGATTGAGCCATGGAGTATCAACCAAGCAATTCAGTATATGTCAAGTTCCATAGTATTCACCAAGTCACACAATGCTAACCAGGTTCAAGCTACTTGGAAGTGATCAATATGAAACAAGCCTCTTCATCAACCAAGTGTTGAACAATGCTGAGTCTTGACAGTAGTTGTTGACTATCAAAACATCATTGAGTTTGTCTTCAGAACCTGAGTTATAGTAGTTGGGTAGACTTTGTGGATTTTGGTGAAACTTGTATTATATCTGACTCTAGTAACTTGCTATTTGGATTGGTATATATTTAATGTATTGTATCATATCTAAATATGAAGTAGTGTAATCATAAGATGAGCAAAAGTGTGAATTAAAGAAGGTTACAAGCAATATAAGTGACAACAAAGTATTATCTTTCATAGCAAGGTGATCATTAAAATTCAAGGAATCTCAACCAAAAAATAAGAGCTATAGATCAGAGATCAACCACTAGTTCATCCTAATAGGTACATCAGTCGAATACTTTAACAAGATAGACTTAACAATCTTTGATAAATCTCTTTATTGAGTGCATACTTCATTGTATGTTCTATAAATCCTTTAACAAGGTGGACCTGATAGTCCTTATTGCTCTTAACAAGGTAGATCATCAATATCTAGAAAGTTTCTAGGTCACAATATCTTGCATCAAATTGTTATGAATGTTTATTTTCTTTCATTCTTTCATGCATGCAATTAGATCATAATATTGTATGAAGAATTAGTTGGTGAAAGAAGATTAAGTTTTATTGGTTCTTGTTTCAGCCCCCCTCCCCCCCTGCCTCTTAGTAAACTTGCCTACCTTATATTTCCAATAGTCATGAGATTTTTGGGCTCAAAACTGAAAGGTGCCAAAAAACAATCTAGAAATATTATTCTACCATTTTAGATGTGGCCTCGATTATAATTCAAAGTATAAATAAAAGAATGAGTTTTTTCTAGGTGATCCATGCTCGTGAAGACATGGGCCTTCATGACTTCTTCCTTGAAAAATATGATGAAATCTATTTTAGGATTTGGGTATATGGATAAAATGCTTAAAATTTAGGTTGTATAGGGCTCAAATACTTTAATTTAATGTGGAATATTATATATGCTAAATGGGACCTAATTAAAGATCTATTCACAGGTTATTATATATAATATTATTATATTTGTCCCTCACATTAGTAGGACTATGAGTCCACCCGATTCTTACAGTAAAGGAAACAAGAGAGATATAAATGAAAAGAAATGATCATTGAAATAATTATAAAGAGATAAGACATCACCATGTTTAACAATGTGAGCCCCTAAGTGAAGGATCTTAACATGGACAATTACATGTAAGTACACAAAAATGAAATAAAAAATTGAAAAGAAAAAAGAAAAAATGGATCAAAGACACCTCAAAAAGGGTTAGTCTAGTACTATAAAAATTTCAAATAAACTAATTGGAGAGACTAGAATTTAGAAAATAATCAAACAACTAGAAAAATTTCATAGATGATATTGAAAATAAAAAAATAGTCATGTAGAAATTAAAATAGGATACAATAACAATAAGAAAAATTCCATAACCTATTCCATTGGAAAAACTTTGAGAGAGTGGAGAGAGATTATGAAACCATGAATTTCAATAGTTAAATTGTGAGAGACAAGATGAAAGAGTGGAAATGCTACAAATTTATATTATGTGTGTTCCACTCATCATTAGAGATAGGCTTATATCAAGGTATAATTGATGGTCTACTAAGATAGGTTATCCTAGTCAAGTCTACCATGAAAAATGATTTGTTAACATTTTGTGTTATCTTAAATCAAGCTTTATCTCCTTACATTAAAAAAAGGCGAGTTACTCCTATGAAAATGAGAATCCCCATAGATATCCATGCTAGGGGTCAATCATAAGGAAGTCATAGTCTTCTTTATGATCTATGAAATGAATTATTCCTAAGGATAGAATGATCTCTTTAAGTATCTATAAGAGGGACAATTCATAAGGAAATAATAGACTCCTTAATAATTTTTAATGAATAAGGTCATATAATTTACTAGGAGGAAACATATATCCCCTCTATGTGAAGTTGAAATAGGAGTTATTGACATTAAGGTCAATTTATCTATTAGTGACTTAACACTTAGTCAGTTTCATTATTATCAAGCTCTATAGTTTCTATTGAGATTATCATTCATCTAGCAATGATAACCAAGTGTTTCAATTGCTATAGAGCTAAATAGTTAGATTGCGGTACTTTTCAAGCTCTACGATGTCTACCAAGCTTTAGAGGCAAAGCACAATATTGCTTGAGTGTAGTAGAGTCTATTGATCTTTCAAGTAAAGTATGAAGATCTTAGTGTTAACTGAACTTTGTAGTGTTAACCAAGTATATTAGTGTCTACCAAGCTAGCAATTTTACAAAGAAAATTTAATGTTGACCGAGTCATGCAATGTCAACCAAGTGATTCAATATCTACTGAGTTTCTTAGTGTTCACCAAATCATACAATGCTAACCAAGTTCATGATACTTGAAGTGAGTAGTATGGACCAAGCTTCAACTTCAACTAAGCACCAAATTTTTTTGAGTGTTGATAGCATTTGTTGAGTGTCAAAATATTACTAATTTTGTCTTTAGAAACTAAGTTACAACAATGGGCCATCTTTTTGAATTATGATGAATGTGGTATTAGTCAACTCTAGAAAGTAATTAACTCAATTGATCTATATGTAATGTATTGTATCATATCCAAATGTAATCAAGTATGAGTATGTGAAGAAGGAAGAAGCAGATGAGTGCAAATTGAAGAAGGCTACAAACAATATATTGTATAGTAGGGACATGTCTATTACAGTAAGGTGATCATTGCAATTCAAGTAACTTTATTCAACAAATCAAAATTGTACATCGGAGATCAACCATTGATTCATCCTAAAAGGTACATCAATCAAATCCTTTAACTAGGTGGATTTAATAGTATTTTGCTAAATCTCTTAATATAGTACATACTTCACTATATGTTTGTAAATCCTTTAACAAGGTGGACCCAATAGTCCTTATTGATCCTAACAAGGAAGATCACCAAAAGTGGTCAATTATAAGCTTTAACAGGCCAAATTTATATTGTAGTACTAAATCTTGTGGGTATTGTACCCACTTTAGTTTTACATTCTATTTGGAAGGTTTTTGTGTCACCATATCTTGTGTCAAAGTGTTATGAATGTTTATTGATTTCATTCTTTCATGCATGCAATTAGATCAGAATAATATATGAAGGATAAATTGGTGAATTGAGTTAAAAGTTTTATTGGATCCTGATATTCCCCTTCCCTCTAAGTAACCTAGACTACCTTATATTTCCAACAATTGGTATCAGAGCCTTTTCCCTTGAAAATCTTGCAACATATGCATAATATGTGTCAAACCCTTCATCTCCAAATGTTTATGTTCAAGTTTTAGAACACCATCCACACAAAGTTTATTGAATGCCTAGCTCAATTCTAGGGTTCCATGATTTTGATTTAAAAATTTTTAGAATGACCTAATATCGTGTATAAGAAGTACCTTCAAAGAGATTTGTTATTGCATTCTAATTTTTTCAAGTGCCTATCCAATTGTTGGTGTGAGTTTGAATGTGGGAGCCTTGCAATCCACTCCATGAATCAACATCTCCAAACCCTTTTTTGCTTTGTTTCTTGAAGAAACCATTCAATCATTTAATTATTGGAAATGAAAATAACCTTCACCAATTACTACTTCAAATCACTTGAGGGCTTTTGGAATTTCTCTTCACTAATATCTCTAAGTCTACTACTCGATAGAAGTACTCGGTAAAATAACTCTAGAGATTGGTTGGGTGCTTGTTCATCCAATTTTAACCTCAACCAACTTGGTATAAGATTTCTCTAAGCTAGACTTTATTAATTCTTTACTTAGAGAATGAGTAAGGGAAGTCATAATTTGTGCCCCTATCTTTTCTACATTAGTATCCTCAATACTATGAATTTATGGTAGACTATGATAAATTTTACATTCAAGCAGCTAGGTAAAGAGTGGCATAGGTAAAACCTTTGGGTTATGAGGTGAACATTGATGACACCAAAGAAATTATTGAGACTCTCATTAGTAATCTTTTGGATCCCAAGGCTACCAATTGTGGCACATATGAGGAGGCCAAGGCTAAGATTGAACTTGAAATTGAACTTCCCTAAGCAATAAACAAAGGAAGAAAGAGGAAAGAGAAAATTATGAAGAACATCAAGTCATCAAGCTCTCTTCTTATACTTACTAAAGGTAAGGGATGTGACATAGAGGAACATTATGATGAAGAGGAGAATGTAGAGGAAGTAGAACATAAAGCAAAGGAGCTTCCCAAGAAGAAAGGGACAATCATAATAATAAAGCTTGAAAGTCTTCCCTTATTGTGTTTAAAAGAAGATCCACCAAATCTAAATAGAAGCTAAAGTTGGGTGATGAAGAGGATGAAGATGAACAGATCAAATTTTAGAAGAGTACCCCTACTTTTGAAGAGAGGTTGAATAGAATAAAATAAGGAGGTGTGTCATCCTTCAAAATACTTAAGTTTGACACCAGGAGTGCAACAAAGAAGAAACAAATTGAAGATTCCCTAGTGGCATAGATGACAAAATGGAAGTATTCTCTTAATCAGATAAAAGAACATGTTCTTGATACAATTCTCAAATTAGTTACAACAATTCAGGAGAATGTACTTAATGTTGCTAAGGACATCAAAGAACATAAATTCAGGATAATTATGCCTAAGTTGTTAGTCAAGGAAGTCATGGAATCTGTTAGCTAGGGTTTTGGAACCCTAAATATTTCCCCTCTTAGCTCAACAACATGAGAAATTAGAAACCTTTAAAACTCACAATTTATTTTGCATTTATATTATTTGGGTATGTGCAGGATCATGGTGTGCCAAAAAGTGGCGATCTGAAGAATATGTAGTTCTGAAATGCCTCAAAGAATTTCAAAATCTATTCCCACTTTTTTCCCACCCATCCTGATACTAAATGAAAACAATTAATACTTTTATAATTCCTACTATATCTTTCAATACCAACCTTATATGGTCATCTTTAAAACATCTCGAAAATGTGTTTTTGGCATGTTCTTATGTGTTTTTTACTTCAAGCATGTAGCTGACGACTTTTTTTAAACCAAAATTTGATGTAATGAAAAGGGTTTCTTAAGAATGTTCTTAGCTTTTCATAAATGTAAGTTTTGTCAAATTACGAGTTCAGTAAGTAATTATTACTTATTTTCTAATGGAGTTAGCTACAAAGTGCCGATTGACATACTAGTTGAAAAATAGCTATAACTTTCAAATCGTATAAGATTTGTGAAATCCAAAAGATGCATCACATTCTATGCTTTGACTAGTATAAGAAAAAAAAAAAAAAAAAAACTTAATTTTGAATTTTTTTGAACTAGTTAAGGTGGTCAGACACAGGAGTTTTTTAATTCTGAAAATAGTATAGTAGAAAATTCATAATTAATTATTTATTTGGAATAAAAATTGCCAAAAATATGCGTCACATCCAGGCATGAGTCTAATTTTTATATCTAAAATTATATTTAAAAATATTGTCATTTGATTATGATTAAGGTGGTCAGACATACACCTACTTTTTATTTTTGCCCTAAAAATTTTGTAGTACTGCATTAAAATCCAAACTTTTGACCAATCAAATAATTTTTTCTCTAGATAAGGCCTTGTATTTTAGAAACTAGATTCAATTTCCTACAGATTATTTTCTTACAACTTTTTGATATAAAGTCCAGAACCACTTTAAAATTATGTGTCAAGTTGACATAACCCTGATTTGTTGGTTTTTCACTGCCACTTAAGGCCATAGTTTGGTACACCATGATCCTGCACATACCCATATAATTCTTTAATGAATTAAATATATTCAAGTTGAATGCAAAGTCATTAATTATTAAACCATTACTCTAATTTCTCATATGATTCATTCTATAATGAATTAATTATAATATGAGGGTGAAAGTAGAAGAATTATATTGGAAAATAATGATTTAAAATAATTAATTCTTTTTTAAAGGAATTAATTATTATTATTGTAATTAGTATTGGTAGGGTAAGTTGGAAAGAGATTTTAAAAATGATTAATTCTTTAAGGAATTAATTATTAATGTAATAGGGGGTTTTATGGAAAAGTTGTATGGGATTGGAAAGTGGATTTTAGAAAGGAAGTTAGGGTAGTTGAGAAACGGCTTGGGTAGGATTTCTTTAAAAATAGGAAATTCTATTGTAAATGGGTTCTTCCCATTTTGAAGGAGTCTGCACTTCTGAAGGAAAGGGAAGACAATTTATTTTTTTTCAATCTTGTATCAGAAAGGTTCATCTCTCCATATAATATTAAGTCAGAACTATTTTTGCCTAAGTATTCTATGCTTTAAAACTTTGAATATATTTTCTAAAGTTGTGGCAAAGTATATAAAATTCTACAGTTTTATATGTTATGTTAAACTTTTTGGAGTAGATACTATTGTTTACTCTACTGTGATTCATGTTCTTGTGGATATTAATTGCATGTGAAAGTTTAGCTTTCCTTTGTTGCATATTGGAAATGTATTTTGGAGTTTAAAAGTTCAGAGAGAGGAAGTTAAAATTGTTCATCTACTTTTATTTTAATATCCAGTCATGTTGATGAATGAATGCTAGTATTCCTTTATTTCCTTATAGGTTAAAGGCATAACCAGAAAATCATTTATTGTAAATCAAAAGGAGGGAGCTGTACCTTCATTTCAAAATTCAGAGAGCACTTGACAAGACAATTGCAAGTGACTCTACGGTGAGTTTCAGAGTTTGTTTTTCTTTTGGGTATTCAAGAATCAATTGTAAAGGTGTTTTTGGAGAGGACAAATCTATTTACTAACAGAATCTTTGAAGAAAAATGAGAAGAATCTTAATCCAAAATTTAATGCATTTATAATCCTATCAAAGGACATAGAATCTGTGATAAAATCCAATACTATTCCATCGAAAAATATCAATGGGCTTTACAAGCCTAGTGATAATGATGTGTAAATAGATGAAAAGGAATGACAAGAAGAAGTGGAAAAAGATAATGAAGATGCAAAAATAGAAGATGAGGAAATAAAAAATTAGATATTAATGATGTTGATGAGGAAGAAGAACAAGAAGCTATAGAAGGGAGAAAGTCTTCCAAAAATTTAGAGTATTATGGATATTGATGCAAAAAAGATTGCAACAAAAATTATTACTTCCATTCCTCATTCTTTGAGTGAAGCCTTAGTGAAATATAGCTTAGAGAAAGCTTCTACCAAGTTGGTTGATATTAAAATTGGATCAACAAGCACTTAGCCAATCTCTGGAGTTAATTTACCAAGTACTTCAATGAGTGAAGTGTCTAATAATTCATCTATTGTGTAGTAGGCTCAGATCTTTCCAGCATTAGGCTTGACCAAGCAATGACAAGCTATTCCTTTTGGTATTCTTACTTCCATACATTTATTTCTATTCCATCTATTTTCATTATTGTTTTGACAATGGCTAGTGCAATGATAGTTGAGACTCGGTCTCAACCATGTACTAAAGTTTTGAATAAGGGAAAATAAAGTATTTCATCTATTATTCATAAGGATAAGGGTAAAGAGGAAGAAATTAATCTTGATGAGGACATTGTTATTCCAAATTAAGATACCTCTAACGTCACCCATAAAGAGATGGATAGCATTGGAGAACTTTAGAAGAAGAGAGCAAGGTAGCAAACGCTAAGAGAGGAAAGGATAAAGAAAAACTAGGTACTTGAAGATACAAAGAGCATGTTTGTTGATGCTCTGAATATTGAGGTTGATGAGAAACAACATATTTTGGATAAATTGGTTGAAATTGTCTAAAATTATAATAAAGAACTAAATGAACAAGAAAAAATTTTGCAGAGAGTAGAAAGGAAATTTGAAAACAAATTTTTAGAGCAAGTAGCACAAAAAATAGCTATTGATCAAGTAGAATTGTCTACTATTCTTGTTGCACTGGAAACATATGTCAATAATGTTGTTTTTTTATTTTTCAAGTTGACTAACACATCTATCTCTACTATGGAATTCAAGGATAAGTTATCCAAGATAGACAAGGACATGAAGCCAAGTGCACAACAATTGTCACTTGATCCTAGTTATAGTTCTGCATATTTTGCAAAGATCAAGTACTTGATAGATCTTCAAGTAGAATTACTAAGGGAAGAATGTAATATTAGGGCCACTTTTGCAAAAATCTAGGGCATAATTCTTCCAAACATGGATGCACTACACAAGTACATTGTGTATGAAAAGACACTCATTCATGACAATAACTTCTCCATAATTGACCATATAATGAAACTTTTAGTAGAAGTATAGATAGCCTTTCATGTATATAAGGTATTACAAGAGAATTGGAATAAGACCATTGTGTATGCTAATTGTGGGCCTTTGAATTAACAACACTTCAACATGATCCTTATATGTGACAATCATCTTGAAATTAACATGGGATTGTTCATTCAAAATAATCCTACAAATTGATATATTGCCTTCTAACTAAGTGGATTGTGTTGTCCACTCTTAGAGTTGAGAGATCAACAACCAAACCATCTAGTACAAAGGATTTAAACCTAAATGATATGAAAGTTTAAGATAAAAGTGTGAAAGTTAATCTAAGAATAAAATGAGAAATTTAATCTAAATGTATGCATTTTTAAGCTATATGAATATGTATGTATACAAGCAAATGTAGTTATGATTAATACAAATAATTCAGTCAATAATTTGGCATTAGTTTGATACTATTCATATGAATTTCTCAAATGAGAGGTTAAGGGTTTCTTAAATAGAATCCTAGAGTTTCATCAATGGTCAAGATCAAATAAATTGAACAGTTGAGATTGAAGATGAGATTCAATCAAAATAGAACATTCCCTTGTGAAAAGAGAGCTAATGTTGAGATAATCGATGTTGTACACATTTCATAAGATTTTTCTATTATATTATTTTGTTTTATTATGTAATGTTGTACCTAGATGGATGTGCAACACATAAAAATTCCCATGGGATATACTTGATGAGTTTTTTTGTAACATTAAGATAATATTTAATGTAATTATTTAATATTGGGGAAAAGAAACTAAATTTCCAATATTAAATGTTGGGTCAATGGGTTAGATAGCACATGGTTTCAACATATGGTTTATGTAATACCACTTGGTGGTTTTGTGGGACTTGCTACTATATAAGCAACCACAAGTTTAGTTGTAGGATAAGATAGAAGGAAAAAAGGGCAAGAGTCGAGCAAGATAAGGCTTGATAGGTTAGTCAAGGGGGCATTTGTGAAGGTTGCATGCATGGCATGGGATGTGTGAATATATGCTTATTCACATGAATTTCTTTGATGTGGCTATGGATTTGAAGACTTTCATGTTTGTAATTCAATGGTGATTTTTAGCTAAAGAATACATGGTGATGGATGCTTTTGGAGGCTAGGTTTTTTTAAATGAATGTTGATGCTGTGGAGGAGCATTGTAGAACATTGTTATGATGTATTTGTAGCTATGTTTGTCATTGATAAAAACACAGTAATAAGTTTGTAAGAGACTAATAGAGTAGTAGACCATGCTTTCTATATTGAGAACATTAAATTACTTATCTAGTGTTGCATAGTTACCAACACATACTATAATATGTATTTTCTACATAGGAAAGTGCACATAACATGAATCGATAGTGTACAAAAGATATGATTGATTTACAAAGAATCATATAGAAATAGAGTATCAAGAAAGTAGTTCCTATTGCATGATTGCTACAACTTGTTACAATTATAGTGAAGGGTTGTGCAGTTAACTAGAGATAGTTTACTAACCTTGATGATGTTAGAATGTGTGCATGTATAGAAGTCACATGTGTGAAAGTTTTTGTATAATTGTTAGCTGATAGCATATATTAAATGGGTATTTCATTTAATTAATGTACGATAATAAAGTGTGAAGCCAACTCAATGATTTATTATTGAGCATGGTATAAATGGAAGATTTTTTCATGTTTTACAAACATAATGAGGAAGTGAAGACTTGAAAATTACTAAGCTGCAGAGAAAAGTGACATACTAATGCGTGCAAGTGACCTTAAGGGTTACTGCTACTAATCATAGAGTTCTAGATTTGATTGCATGATCTGAAGGTGAAGAAGTTCAACATACTAAAAAAAGGAGGAAGTAAAATTCTATTACACATCTATTATTATGAAAGGAATAGTACCAAGGTCAATTGGACAATGGGTTTGTTGACCTAATCCTGAAGTGGTTTAGATAGTGGGTTCAGTTGCCTTCCACAACTCCTAACATGGATTCAAAGTCTCCTAATAGTGACTCTTGTACTAAATGTTGTAATAGACTCCTAACAAGGTCCATCCTCTAACAAGGAACATTCATATTAGCACATCATTTTGTGGGCATCATTCCCACCGAGGTTTTTCCTTTGATCAAGGGTTTCCCTAGTCAACATATCTGTGTAATTATGTATGAGCATCTCTTTATGGTTGATTGATCAAGATTGTTTAAAGAGGATACTTGTTTTAATTATCACATAACTAAATCACCCCCACCCCCAATTATATTGGTGGACTATTATTTCTAACAGTTGGTATCAAAGCCTTGAGTCCTTGAAGAGAAAGTTTAAACAACCTTGGGAGATCCATGGTGAACATGTTTAGAAAAGAAAGTTTGAGATTTGATGGCATGAATTATGATAGCTGTAAGGATAAAATGAAGATTCATCTCTTATGTATGGGTCCAGGATATTGGCTTGTAACCAAGGCATCTAAAAACATTGTAAAAGAAGAAAATCTTGAAATTTGTACCGAGGAACAAAGAGAAGTTTTCATGTGCAACATAAGGGAAAGAGAAGCAATATTGTCAGCTCTACTTGAAAGGGATTATAGGTAGGTAAAACAACTCAAAACATGTCATGAAATTTGGAAAACCTTAGAAGTTAATTATGAGGGTGATACACATGCAAAAAGAGTTTGATTAAAAAATCTATATTTCGCATTCCAAGATGCTAAGATGATGGAAGATGAATCTATGAGAACCTATATTGGCAAAATATCTGAGATTGTTGCAGGAATCACATCTCTTGTTGGAAAGAAGTTTGATGATGAAGTAATATGGAAGATCTTTAAAATTCTGACACCACCTTTCAAGATAATAGTATAGATAATTCAAGTAATGTTACCTTGCACCACTAATTTTACAAAGAAATATTGCTTGATAGATTGGAAGATGAAGAATTTGATCTAAAATAATCTGGAGAATTAGAAAAAGTTGAGACAAAATTTAGTTCCTTTAATATTAAACCAAGTCTAGTAATGAACAGAAAAGCACAAGGAGACATTGCTAGCAGTAGAAAGTCTATTGAGGAAAATATCCAAGAAGGAGTGGCTCTTCTTGTGGAAAGAGAAAAAGATGGTACAAATATCTTTAAATGTTGGACATGTGATGAATATGGTCATTATGCATCTAAGTGTCCTAAAAGAAAAAGAAAATATAAGGGAAGATTCAAATCTAGAAGACCTAGAAATTGTTTATATGTTAATGAAGAAGAAGAGGAATAATCTAATCAAAACAGATGTGAAGATGAATTAGGATTCGTAGCTATAAAGGAGGATGAGACACCTACTATTGAAAAAAAGAAGTATAAATCTATGATTGATGGATTGTAGAATCTAACTCATAGTAGACTTGGTATAGAAAATGTAGTTGGAATTGTAGCAAGATTTCAAGCTAATCCTAAAGAATATCACTACAAAGCAGTATAAATGATATTCAAATATCTTAAAGGGACATCTAATTATGGCATTTGGTATGAAATAAGTAATGATTTTACTCTTTACACTTATACTGATGTTGATTGGGCTAGAGATATAGATGATAGAAAGAGCACTAGTAGAGGAACATTATTTCTTGGTAAAAGATTGGTCTCTTGTTCAGCAAGAATCAATATTGCACCTCACAAAGCACTGCAGAGGAAAAATTTGTTTTGACAATGAACAACTATAATCAAGGTATATGGATGAAGTAGATGATGAAGTGTACTATAATTACATTTTAAAGAACCCATTATCATTTACTATGATAATAAAAGTATGGTTAACATGTCTGAGAATCCTATTTTGCATTCTAAGACTAAGCACATCTTTATAAAGTATCATGTGTTACAAGAGAAAGTTGTAGAGAAAGAAATCAAACTAGAGTACATTAACACTAAGGAATAGATTGTAAACATTTTCACAAAGGCTTTACCAAAGGATATTTTTGAGTACCTAAGAGGTATGCTTTGGATTATGCCCCTACCTATTTTAGAATAAAAGATGCAAAAGTGCATCAGTCCAGGGTACATAGAATCATTGTTAGCCTAAATTGAATGTTGATGCTTCCTCAATGGGGGAGTGTCTATAGTGAATATATCGAGTAGAGGACTCTTGGTAATTGGTAATTTATATACAACAATGTCTTTAGAAACTTGAGTTGTTTATGGATTTATATACAAAATTGTAAAGCAACAGACTAGCTTGTGGTCATGCTAATTAGATGTTCAAGAAAATTGAACCATTTGTGTACTATCTTTGACATTAATGTTAATGGGGGAGAAGTATGGCATGAAAAATATTGTATTGTGGGGGAGAAGTGTTTTTAGTAAAGGATTTTCATGATTTAAGATTTGGTTGATGAATAGACTTGTTGGTATTCTTGGAACTAGATGTTTTTCATATATGTTGTCATCAATGCCAAAAGGGGAGATTGCTAGCATGAATCTTGGTGCTATGGAGGAGCATTCTAGAACATTGTTATGATGTATTTATAATTGTGTTTGTCATTGATGACAACATAGTGATAAGTTTTTAAAAGACTAACAGAGCAGTATACTATGGTTTCTATATTGAGAATATTATATTACTTATTTGATGTTGTGAAGTTACTAACACCTACTACAGTATGCATTTGCTACATAGCCAAGTGTGTAGAACTTGAATCGGCAGTGTACAAAAGATGCAATTGATGTATAGAGAACCATATAGAAATAGAGTATCAAGAAAGTAGTTCCTATTGCATGATTGCTATAGCTTGTTACAATTGCAGTGAAGGGTTTCATAGTTAAATAGAGATAGTTTATTGATCATTCATGATGCCAGAAAGTGTACATGTATGAAAGTTGCACATGTGAAAGTTTTTGTATAACTATGGGCTGATAGTTCATTGATTAAATGTGTATTTCATTTAATTAATGTATGATAATAAAGTGTGAAGCCAACTCAAGGATTTATGATTGAGCATGTTATAAAGGGAAGATGTTTCCATATTTTAAAAACATGATAAGGGAGTGAAGACTTGCAAATTACTATGTAGTAGAGCAAAGTGACATAATAATGCATTGAAGTGACCTTAAGTGTTACTATTACTAATCACAGAGTTCTAGATCTGATTGCATGATCTGAAGGTGATGAAGTTTGACATACCAGATAGAGGAAGAAGTAAAAGCCTATTACACATCTATTATTATAAAAGGAATAGTATTGAGGTCAATTGGATAGTGGGTTTAGTTACCTTCCACAACTCCTAATAGGGTTGGAATCTCCGAACAGGGATTCAAAGTCTCCTAATAGGGGCTCTTGTACTAAATGTTGTAATAGACTCTTAACAGGGTTCATCTTTTAACAAGGAACATCCATATTAGTACATCATTTTTTGGGCATCATTTTCACCAAGGTTTTCCCTCTGATCAAGGGTTTCCCTAGTCAACATATCTAGTGTAATTGTGTATGAACATCTCTTTATGGTTGATTGATCAAGATTGTTTAAAGAAAATAATTATTTTAATTGTCACATAACTGATTCACACACACCCCTCCTAAGTTATATTGGTGGACTATTGTTTTTAATAGGTTTCCCCCTCAATGAGGGTTTCACAGGGTATATCTTATGTCACAATTTTGTGGATATATTATTTATTCTCTTACATGTGGATTTCAATTTCATATTTATTTCAAATCTATTATGGGATATGTGGAAACTATTATATTATTTGTTGCAAGATTCCTTACAAGTGGTTAATTGTAGATCAAAAGGTTTTGGGTTTGTTGTTATGATGGGATGTTGAAATATTCTAGACATGTAAAATTATTGGTCAATAGGATTTTTTTAGATGTTTCATTTAAATAAGGGTTTTAAGAGGGAGCTTGCAAAAATGACCTCTTGGGCAAAAACATACCTCACCATTGGATTTAGGTCAATGTTTCCATAAATTTTGATATATAATATGTGCTAGTTTGGCCATGTTCAAAGGAAATGAAAGAATTCTTTAGTTTTAGCCTATGATGGTCATCAAATTTAATCTCGTCAAAATTTTAGTCACAAAAAAAATTGTAATGAAAATGGTAAAAAAGATTGTCTTAGTAAAAATGCCATAACTTTCTATCAATATATCAAATTTTTGACTTCTTATAGGAAATAGAAAGATAATTCAGAGCACTACAACTTGGTCTAGGTTTAGTTAAGTGATTTTGACATTTTGTCAAGTTTTAAGAGCCCAAATTTTAGATTTTATTTATTTTGAGTATAGATTAGGGCATAACTTGTGCATACAGAGTCAAATTTTGGACTTGTAAAAGTCAATGGAAAGCTCTTGGAGAATTATACACATTGGTTTAGATTTGGTGTAGGTTTGGCATGATTTATTCAGGGATATATTGATTTGAATAGTTTATGGTATATATTGACTATGGTAACATTGTCAGCTTATGATGTTGTATATTTTGGAGATTTGATTTTGATGTCATTGTATACTTAGATTATACTTTAGATTGGTTTCATAATGATATAGTTATTAGTGTTTGATTTGGATATGTATGATGACTTTTTGGGTCTATAATTTGTGTAATGTTGTAAGCATTCTATACTTATAGGATACATTTATGGCTTGGATATGGGTTGTCTTTTCTCATTGATTTTTCATTATTGATGCATATTCAAATTGGTGGCTTAGATTTGGGTTGTCTATGCCGATAGTCACATAATTTTATGATTTTTGTTGATGTAGAAGGGATGAGATGTTGTTACTAGGTATAGTCATAGTGGAAGATTGTGGTTGACTATTTTATTTTGATAGGTTGGACACTTTGAGAGTCAAATGTTTAATTCATGGATGTGATCATGGTGCCATAGATTTTTGCATGACATGATTGCATATACATGTACATCCTTGATGTTCATTGATTTGGATTTCTACTTTGGTTATGGTGGTATATCTTCTTGGTTAAGGATCATGGTTATTTAGTTTCTTTTGAGGAGCTCATGATCTGCACTTTGAGTTCTTTGATGGTTTTATGCCTTGGTTGATTCTCATGGTTAGAGGGTGTTTTTTTCATCATGATGTAATGGATAGATTAGATTGTAATGATTTAGTAGGAGATTATGACAATGATGAGGTGGCAGTGCAAGTTTAGTTTCTAATTTGGTTTGTATCTTCTTGGTTTGAAGATCTTGGTTTTTCACTTGGTACTGACACTTTGGTTGTGTGAGTATAGGCCTAGAGGATCTTCATATAGAAGATGGATTTTATGATTCCATAAATGACTTGGTACCATGGTTGAGTGGAGTTATTGGCATTGATATATTATTTGAGTGTTTGCAAATGTTGGAGGTTTGTCTTAGATCATGTTGCTGCAGAAGCGTCTTTGACATTTGCATGGTGCACTTGTTATCTTCATGGTGTGTTGAGATGGTTCTTTATGGTATGTGTAGATATTTTTTTATTTATAGCTAGTGGAGATGGTCTTTCATGGTATGTACAGATGGTTTTCTTCATGGTGTGTGGAAATAGTTGCATCTTGAAGTCTAATTGGGTTCTTGGTAAAGGTGTGGTTTATTCTTTCATTTGACATGTTATCCTTGGTGTTAGGATGGTTTCATTATAATGTCATGGTATACTCTTGATACAATTTTAGAGTTTTGACATGTTATGTTATGTTCATATGGAACATGTTTTGTCTTTGGTTGAGATGGTAAGATCATGTTGTCATGTTTATGTTCTTGAGGCCATGGTTGGAACTTTGACCTTAGTCTTTATTTAGTTTCTTGTTATTGAGTACATTGATCATAAGTTGAATATTTCATGATATTGCTATGTTGCATTTGGAGTTAGTATGGATTGATTGGTTACAGGTGCTCATGGATACTTAGAGATGGTGGTGATGATGAATTATTTGTTGGGATGGTTGATGGTTTCAATAGGAGAGTCTAAGGGGCATTCACCTGATATGGACTTAAGAGGATATTGTTCTTAGACAAGTCTTGGTTGGAGACTTGGATAGCTTGATTAGCATTCTCATTCCCCACTTTTGGTCTACTCAACATTTTTCTATAGCCTATTGTTCCTTTTAGGTGCATTAAATTTATGCTTGTCTTTCATGGATATGGATCTTGAACTACGGTACATGAGTTAGTTATGTAGGGTTCATTTGAGGGCTTATTTAGCATTGGTTATCTCCTTATGCATATTTTGTTATGATAGTTAAGTTTGGGAGATGGTTTTATAAATTGGGCATATTCCTTGGATTAGGAATGATTTATGATTTTCATCTTCTTGTGAGAGGCCTACATCCATGATTAGTTAAATGGTATGGTTTGGGTGTTGTTCTCACTTCTTGTTAAGGTTTTATGGAGGTGATCATACTTACATAGTGTACATATAGAGGTGTGTCTAGAAGGACATGATACAAGTTATAATTTGCATGGTTTCTCTTTGGTCTTGGTTATTTTCCTGGATGTCCAATTTTTATTACATTGGATTTGACATTGGTTAGAGATTGTGATCATTGGTCTGTGTTCATATATGTCATGTGAGAGATCACATGGTTATTCCTTTATTTATTTCCTTTGATGGTTGTGGAAACCTTCAGAGACTATTGGGGATTTTTTATGAGAGTTATTCTTGCAGGTTATTAATTTATGTGTTGTGGATGTCCTTCATACTACATGGATTGACTTCTTTGAGATGTTGTGAGTGGATTGGTTATAGATTTGACATTATCTTTTGTAGTGGGAGCTTCTTGGTATATATGTGGCAAGTATTTCTCTTGAGGCTTGTAATTGGAGGTTAAAGATTACGTATGTTGATGATGTGAGATTCACTTGGTATACCTTTGGAGGCATGGATAGTTGGATGAGTTTAGCACTTGCTATGGGTTCTATTTCAGCTATGGATAATTGTGGGCCTCTGAATTAACCACACTTCAACATGATCCTTATATGTGAGAATCATCCCGAAATTAACATGGGATTGTCCATTCAAAATAATCCTGCAAATTGCTATGTTGCCTTCTAACTAATTGGATTTTGTTGTCCACTCTCAGAGTTGAGAGATCAAAAACCAAACTATCTAGTACAAAGGATTTAAATCTAAATGATATGCAAGTTAATCTAAGAATAAAATGAGCAATTTAATCTAAGTAGATTCATTTTTAAGCTATATGAAACTATAAATAAGAAATCAAATGTAGTTGTAAATACATATAATTGAGTCAACAATTTGGCATTAGTTTGGTACTATTCATGGGTAAGTGCATCAAGTTGTGGTGCCAAAAGGGGGGTATAGGTGGACACCTTTTTCCTAAAATCTACAATTTCTAAACTTCAACAAGAATTTGAAGATAGTTACACACAAAATTTTAAGATATGACAAAAACAAAAGTTGTAGTCCTTTGCATCTAGATTCTAAACTACTAATTTTTTTTCAAAATGGTTTAGTTTTAGGTCCTTGAAAAAGGGGGCCACAAAAAGTGGCACTGTTTATTCCAAAAAAACATAACACAATACAAAGTGTGGCCCCCCTAAAATTTTAACTATATTTTTAAAATTCTTTAATCGCTCTAGTCAAAAGTTACTTAAGCATTACATAGTTTATCTTAGATTTTTTGGGTAATTTTATAACTTTTTTTTTTAATGAATTTTTAACTAGACACATCCCAAAAATGTGAAATATCTATGTGCTCCCCCTAGAAATAATTGAAAACTAATCTAAAATCAAAACTACTTTTTTTTCAAAGTGTGTAGAATGGAGTCTAGTTTCTAAAAAACTAAGTTGTTGCAAATTTTGATGAACAAGCTAAAATCTATAGCCCAATTAGTACATGGTGGTTTTTGACAAAAAATGAACATAAATTCAAAATAAATTATAGATGAAAGGCTTGAAATAGTTTAAATTAAAAAAAAATATTATATGGTTAGATAGCTAACACAGAGACCTACAATGCCATGTAACCTGATCTTATCAATACCCAACCATGAGGAATCTTGAAGGAGAGCACACAAGAAAAATAAATTATTTTTGTATGTTTGTTGGAAAACACATCTCAGACCTATTTATAAACTCCAAACCTTTGGGTTGGATCTCCAAGGCAAAACCAAGCCTTAGGCTTGGTTTTACTAGAAAGTTTTCAATAGTGCATGCACCCTATAGGGTGCACATGCTATAGCACATAAATTCTACTAAAAGAATTTGAATTTTTAATAGTGCATGCATGCTATAGGGTACATGCACTATTGAGACCTAAATAGTGCAGAGTTACAAAGCAAGAATGAGAGAGAGCAGGAGGGAGGCAGTGGAATGGCTATGTGTGTGTGAGAGAGAAAGAGATAAAATAGGGGATGGGAGAGGGAAGAGAGTAGGGGATGGGAGAGAGAGGAAGTGAGAAAGAGTAGGGGTGGAAAAGAGAGTATGGGATGGGAGAGAGGATGTGAGAAAGAGTAGGGGTGGCAGAGAGAGTATGGGATGGGGGAGAGAGGAAGTGTGAGAGAGTAGGGGTGGCAGAGAGAGTATAGGATGGGAGAGAGAGAGGAAGTGTGTGAGAGAGTAGCAGTGGCAAAGAGATAGTATGGGATAGGGGAGAAAGATTGAAAGTAGGGGATGGGAGAGAGAGGAAGTGTGAGAAAGAGTATAGGGTGGGAGAGAGAGATTGAGAGTAGGCGATGGGGGAGAGAGAGTAGGTGGTGGGAGACAGAGTGGGAGAGGGAGAGCAAGAGAGAGGAGGATGGGAGTGCATGAGAGAGAGAGAGAGAGTAGAGAATGGGAGTGGGGGGAGACAAAGTAGCTTGAGAGAGAGTAAGGGATGGGAGAGAGAGTAGGCAATGGGAGAGGGAGTAGGAGAGGGAGAGAGAGGGGGATGGAAATATGTGTAACAGAGAAAGAGAGAGAGTAGGGGATAGGAGAGAGTATGAAAATGTGAGAGAGAGTAGAGGGTAGCAAAGAGAGAGTAGAGAGGGAGAGAGTGAGAGTGAGAGTGAGAGTGAGAGTGAGAGTAGGAGGTGAGAGAGGTAGTGGGAGAGGGAGAGTGAGTGAGAGAGGTAGTGGGAGAGGGAGAGTGAGTGAGAGACAAAGTAGGGGATGGGAGAGGAGAGAGGGGGGATGGGTGTGTGTTTGAAAGAGAGAGAGAGAGAGAGAGAGAGAGAGAGAGAGAGAGTAGGGAATGAGAGAGGAGAGAGAGATAGAGAGAGAGTAGGGGATGGGAGAGAAAGAGAGTAAACAATGGTAGAGGGAGTGGGAGAGGGAGAGAGGGGGGGATGGGAGTGTGTTTAAGAAAGTAGGGGATGTGAGAGAGTGTGAGAGTGTGAGAGAGAGTAGGGGTGGCAAAGAGAGAGTGATAGTAGGGGATGGGAGGGAGAGGGAGAGAGTGAGAGAGAGTGATAGTAGGCAGTGGGAAAGGGAGTGAGAGGGAGAGAGAGGGGGAATGGAAGTGTGTAAGAGAGATAGAGTAGGGGATGGGAGAGAGTAGGTAGTGGGAGAGGGAGTGTGAGAGAGAAAGAGAGGGGGAATGGGAATGTGTATAAGAGAGATAGAATAGGGGATGGGAGAGAGTGTGAGAGTTTCAGAGAGAGTAGGGGGTTGCAGAGTGAGCTCGTATAGGATGGGGAAGAGAGAGGGAGAGAGAGAGAGTAGGGGATGGAAGAGAGTGTGAGATAGAGTTGGAGTAGGGGATGGAAGAGAGAAAGTAAAGAGTAAGAGAGTACTTGGGAGAGAGATAGATAGTAGGTAGTGCAAGAGGGAGTGGGAGAGGGAGAGAGAGGGGGGATGGGAGTGTGGGTGTCTATGAAAGAAAGAGAGTAGGGGATGAGAGAGGGGAAAGAGAGACTAAGGGATGGGGGAGAGAGAGAGAGTAGGTGGTGGGAGAGGGAGTGGGAGAGGGAAAGAGAGGGGGAATGGGAATGTGTGTAAGAGAGATAGAGTAAGGGATGGGAGAGAGTGTGAGAGTGTTAGAGAGAGTAGGTGGTGGTAGAGAGAGCTCATACGGGATGGGGGAGAGAGAGTGAGATTAGGGGATGGGAGAGAGAGAGTGAGAGTAAGAGATGGGGGAGAGAGAGAGTAGAGAGGGATAAAGAGAACTTGAGAGAGAGAGATAGTAGGCAATAGGAGAGGGAGTAGGATAAGGAGAGGGAGAAAGATAGGGGGGATGGGAGTGTGTGTGATAGATCTAGAGAGTAGTGGATGGGAGAGAAGAGAGTGGGGGGAATAAGAGTGTGTGTTTGTCTATAAAAGAGAGATCAGGGGATAGGAGAGGGGAGAGAGAGTAGGGGATGGAGGATAGAGAGTAGGTGGTGGGAGAAGGAGAGAGTGAGAGTAAAGGATGGGAGAGTGTGTGAGAGAGATAGGCGATGGGAGAGAGTGTGAGAGAGAGTAGGGAGAGGGAGATAGAGAGATGGGGATATGAGTGTGTGCGACAGATCTAGAGAGTAGGGGATGGGAGAGAAGAGAGAGAGGGGGATGGGAGTATGTGTGTCTATGAAAGAGAGAGAGTAGGGGATGGGAGAGAGTGTGAGAGTGTGGGAGAGAGTAGGGGGTGGTAGAGAGAGAGAGAGTACATGATGGGAGAGATAGAGTGAAAGGATGAGAGAGAGTGAGAGAGAGTAGGGGTGGTAGAGAGAGAGTACAATATGGGAGAGATAAAGTGAAAGGATGGGAGAGAGTGAGAGAGAGAGTAGGGGGTGGATGAGAGAGAGTACAGGATGGGAGAGATAGAGTGAAAGGATGGAAAGAGTGTGAGAGATAGTTGGGGATGAGAGAGAGAGAGAGAGTAAGAGTAGGGGATGAGAGAGAGTAGAGAGGGAGAGAGAGAACTTGAGAGAGAGAGATAGTAGGTGGTGGGAGAGGGGGAGTGTGTGTGAGAAATCTAGAGATTAGGGGATGGGAGAGGAGAGGAGGAGGGGGATGGGAGTGTGTATCTATAAAAGAGAGAGTTTAGGGGATGGGAAAGGGGGGAGAGAGAGAGAGAGAGAGAGAGAGAGAGAGAGAGAGGGAGAGAGAGAGTAGCAGATGGGAGAGAGAGAGTAGGTAGTGAGAGAGGGAGAGAGAGAGGTGGGGATGGAAGTGTGTGTAAAAGATAATAGGGGATGGGAGAGAGTGTGAGAGAGAGTAGGAGGTGGCAGAGAGAGAACATGATGGGAGAGAGAGAGTGAGAGTAGGGGGATGGGGAAGAGAGAGAGAGATAGTAGGTAGTGGGAGAGGGAGGATGGGAGTGTGTGTGAGAGATCTAAAGAGTAGGGGATGGGAGAGGAGAGAGAGAGAGAGAGAGAGAGAGAGAGAGGGAGAAAGAGTAGGTGGTGGGAGAGGGAGAGTGAGAGAGATAGAGAGTACAGGATAGGAGAGGGGAGAGAGAGAGAGAGAGAGAGAGAGTAGGGGATGGGAGAGGGGAGAGAGAGTAGGGAGAGAGAGAGTAGGGAGGATAGAGAATAGGGAGGATGGAGAGTGATATGTTTTGACATAATGTGCATTTTCTTTATAGTGTGTACATGCTATAGTGAATATGCACTATGTGAAATCACCTAAAAATGGTCAAAAAGAAACTTTGGGGCCCATTTCATCCATTCTCTACTTTTGGTCTATTGTGCACTCTGTTATTCTAATAGAAATCATAGGTTTCAACATAGAAAACACTATTTCAACATTTTTTGAAGCTAGCATACACCAAATTCAATCATTGGATATGTGATTTGAAGATTTTTTGAATATTCCTTGTATAGAAAATGTTAGTGCAATCCATTTTAAATATTTTTTGTTGATATATAAACACAAATTTGATTATAATTTGACATGTTGTTTAATATATAGTGAATTCATTGAAAATTGTATGTTTGAATAAAATGTTATTACAAAATGGTTAGAAATTTGACAAGTTGTTTGATATATATTGTGTATTCATTCAAATAATTATAATTTTTATATGTATTTGAAGAATTTGTAATTTACACATGTTGTAAGTAATTTAGATTATTGAATAATTTGACATGTAGAAATCATCATTGTGCCAAAGAAGAAACTAAAAACTCAAAAAAATGAAGATATGGAGAGAGAATTGGAAATTAAAAGAGATAAAATGAAATTTTGATGTGAAAAAATAAAATTGCAAAGCAATAATTAAGATTTGACTTTTGAAGAAGATCAAGAACCACTGGTACAAAGAAATAAAGAAGAAGAATTGGAAGCACAAAGAGAACGAATGAGACTGTTGCACTCAAGAAGACAATTGAATTGTGAAGCTACACCATCTTCCAATGTTGGAGTCATATCATTTGCTACACTATCTTCCAATGTTGGAGTCATATTGTCCTCTCATGTTGAAGAGACACTGATTTGTAGATCCAACAATGTACACACTTCATCATGTCATGTTGAAGGCACAACATCAACACATCAAGTAGATGATATTCCATCTTTTGCATCTTATTGTCAAGGCACTTCATCTTTAGTTCAAGGTATGCAATACACTCAACCTTATGTTAATGTTCAAAATGTTGAGGGAATTGAAGAGATTATAACACCTTCTAGAATTCATTTTAGAAGACCAAAATATTTGACTGATATTGATACTAACATTTTGAAATCAATGCCTGACAAGATTAGCAAGCGTACTTCTCAAAGAAAAGTTAATCATATGTGGAGATTATTTTTTGAAGAATTAAATATTATAGGTCAATGCCAATTATTTGTTGAAATGATGAGGAATTTGAAATTTAGGGCTATCATGAAGATTCTTGGGCTAAGAATGATGGATGATTCAAATGAAAAAAGCATTGTAAAGAATCTAATGAGTTCTTATGACAAAGTGGGTTCTAAATCATGCACCAAAGATAGTAATATTACAAGACAAGTACTTACATTGACAATAGTAAGTAGCCAAATGAAGAAAGCTCGACTCATGATAAAGACAAGAAAAACATTAAAAATTGGTAGAGGTGCTCTAAGGAGAGCCATGCTAAGGCATGAGAGATTGGAAGATCCAACAAAAAATGAGTTATGGACATTTAGCGGTAGACTACCACAAAAAGATAAAGAAATTAGTGCAGTTTTGAGATCATTGATCAAAGATTTTTGGAAAAATAACACATCTATTTCTCCTAATCAAAGAGATGTTGTAAGAAGGAGGATTGGTAGCCAAAATTGCAACCCACATGCAAAACATTTTTTGGACTCAACTCAGACACATTTTTTTGCAAAATTTATTGGTATGTACCCTCAAATTTGAATAAGTCAAAGATTTTTTGAGATGGGTAAACCTTTTTGTGTGAAGATAAATCGCACATGCACAACTTGTTGTTGTAGGATACATATTGAATATTCTAACCATTTTGATGTTTTAAGGCATATATGCATGTTTTTGCATTCTTAGTTTTCTTTGCAAGATTGTGACATGAATGAGCCACCAAGATCTTCAAGGGAATTGATATCCAATATTATATGTGAAATAGGGGATGGCAAACAATTTTACAAGACATAATGCTTGGATGGTACATGCTTATTTTGTGGTTCTTTGCAACTTTTATCGATTTGTCAACATATGGATAGTACACATGCATTTGGAAATGAAATAGTAGATTACAAAAAATTTAAGACAATGACATATGCTCTAAAAGATGGGAAACATGGTAAAAGATGTGATATAGTCATTGAAAAGATTCCAATGTATGAGTTTATGAAGATGTTTCATGAAAAGATTATTTATGAGTATGCAAGGCATACCCATAGAGCTTAATGGTTGGATTTTCAATTCAAGTTGTGCAAGGATAAATTTCCATTGGATACCATTGTTTTAGTTGTAAATTTCAAGAGAACTACACACTAAAACCACAAAATGAGTTGCAAGAAAAGTATTGTACTTCTCAACAAGTTTTCATACTTGTTCACATAACATTCATGCATTCACCTAAAAGTATAGAGGATGGCAGGAAGATTTTGAAGGAGTACCATTTTTACATTAGCGATGATCGATCACATTCTACGTAGTTCTTACATGGTTGTTTTCAACTATTTTATGGAGATTTGGCTAATAGGGGCATAACATATCATCAGCACATTATTTGGTCAGACAATTGCACATCTCAATTCAAGAAGTCATGGATGTTCTATTTGTTGAGTAGGATGCACAGGTTGTGTAGAATTCAATATATGTGGAATTTCACAGAGGCTAGTCATGGAAAGGGAGAGCACAGTAGTGCAAGCACATGCATAAAAAGAGCCTTGCCTCATGAAGAACCAAAGTGAAAAGATGGAGCAATATTGATAGATGCAAAATCCATCATCGAATGGTGTAACACTAGAATGGGTCCAAGTAATGAAGGTGAGTCTATGGTTCGTAGATGTTTTTGGTTGATAGATAATACTAACATTGCATCATATGAGGTTTGTTGCACACTAATAGGATCTAGTGAGTTACACTCTTTTAGAAGATCTGATGTAGGTTCATGGAGTATCCACACATGAAAAATGGCATGCTATTGTCTATCATGTGCAGTGGAAAATTGGGATGATTGTGAGTCAATTGAATGGGTGGACAAATGAGATATACAAGTTTTGGCCCCAATTGACACCTATCATCCCCTAGAAGCACTAGAAATGGTAGAGATGGATTCATCTATTGACTTTGACCATTTTTTGGTTCTAGCACAACCTGTTAATATATATATTTATATATCTTTGTAATTTCAACATGTAACTTTATAACTTTTACCTAAGTATTTTATAAATTAATGACTGTATTTTGTACATTTGTCACTGCAGGCCATGTTTTTGCTATTATTACACTTGAAGATAATGAAGAAGGAATAGATTATTATTTGTGTCATTATGTCCAAGCCAAAAAAAAATTGGATCACTTGGTTATAGATGGTGAAGGTTTAAAGTACCATGTTGGTGCAGTGGTTGTAACTGGCACATGGCTTAGACGATATTCTATAAAGAACCCTAACTTGTGGTTATTTGAGGATTGGCAAACAGAGAGAAAGATTATTCATTATTCAAACCTTGTTATTGCATCAAATGTCCACTTGATAAAATATGGTGGAAAACCACATAATAAGATTCTTTGGAAAGTTCACGAGTCAGACCACAAGGTAATACTTGAGATATTAAAATGTAGAGTAGATCCAGTTGGCTCATTAGATTGAATAGGGAGAGAGGGAGAGGGAGAAAGAGTGATCAATTTTAGGATCCAAATACAATGTTCCAACCTCTCCCCCAAGACTATCCACATGACAAGGTGGGTATTGTTATATGTGTAAGTGTAAGTGATGATATAAGTTTAAATCATAGATTTTATGTTTTGATTTGTTTAGGATCTAGATACATTATTTGAATTTATATTAGATTCTTTAATAGGACACATTTTTAGATTAGTTGTTTGAATAAGTAAAAGTTTATAATTTTTTGTTTAGATCAAAATATAATGAAAGAACATGAAAATTGTTAGAATGTGAATGCTTTGGGATGAAAAGTCATGATTGTGTGCATGTAACCAGAAACTTCAAATTGGCGAAAGCAAGGATACAATGGGAGAAGTTTTCAATACTCATCAAGAAAGGGTTATCATAAAACTTAGAAAGCAAGGATTTGTACAAATGGATAATTCTTAATCACAAGCCAGATTTAATTTTTTCATTCTCAAATTTTAGTGGATTAATCTTATCTTAGATTTTTTACTGTGCTAATTCTTCATTTGCAAGTTACCAAAGAAGAGGGCTAATAAAGTTGAAGCACCAGTGGTAAAGCGTGAGATGCCAAAATCATCTATGAAACACTATTATCAATTCACATCCTCAATGTTTATTAGTTCTTTTTGTTCAAGTACCATTGTGTGTTAATCATCTTATGCCTAGGATTGCAAAGGATCACTATCATCAAAAAGTAAAAAAGAAAATAGGTCTCCATCTAATGATAATGGGGTAGTTACAGATATAGTTCTCTCTAAGGATAATGTTGATCAACCAATGTATAAGTTGAGAAAACCAAAATAATTTTGATATTTTGATATTTTTGGGATGTTTTTTGCAATAATGTCAACACTTGATGAAACCAAATATTATGAGTGGAACTTAGTAGTTTTGTTTAAGCATGTCTAGATCCCTAAAAATAGTCAATGAAAAATACATTTAGTAGTTGATGTTTATTTCTTTGTGGGGTGCTTCTTGTTATTCCATACTATGATTTTGAGGTGACCATTCAGTTAAGCAATAAAATGATATTAAAAAAGAGGTTCAAAATTGATATTTCTCATGTTTTTCTTCTCTTGTGTACATGTGGGATACTTTTACTTTTGCTTCTTGTGTGCTACACCGGTTCTTTCTTATTGATGACACAATAACTTATAATAATGATGCATATAAAATATTGTAGTCATTGGCACCCTTTCACTTAAAAATCATGCCACCTTAATGATGTTGGCCAAGTGCATTTTTATTCACTTTTTACATTTTCCCAATAAGGCACTTAAATCAAGGTTTCTTCATTTTCTTTTTTTGGGTGTGGGGAGGAGTTGGGTGGGGTACATTAAGAGGGGTTGGAAAAAGCTGATGGATGGACAACATACTTTTATTATAACTCCTTCCATGCATGGTTTGGCCCATGCAAAGATAATTATGCAAATTACTATATTTAACTTACCTCATAACTCTGCCCTTCAATATCTATGACAATATTTTCCAACATGTTTGTTGTATTCTTCATGTTGCAAATGTTAAATAAATTGAAATGGCTTAAGTGACGATATATGCATTTGAAGAAAGGGAATCAGTTAACCCCAAGTTGTGCATAGAAGGGTTGTTAGGGAATTTCTATAAGAACAAACTAAGGATGGAAGATATATGAGCTAATTGCACAAATGAATATGAACTCTAATGAAGTTATTCACACCTCAATGCTCATCAAATGAAGATCAAATGGATTGAAAAAATTTCATATGAAGTGAGATGATGGAAAAGTTCTTGAGCTTATCTATGGCCAAAAAAAAAATTAAAGCACCAATCCCCAAAATGGATTGGAACACTGAAGCAATCAAGACTACAAAGGATAAAATGAACAAATTAGTTGAGAGGAGTGAAAGATATTTTAAGGAAAAGAAGAAGCAACTTAATCTAGAGATGGGAGAATATTTAGAGGTTAAGGTGAAGTAAGAAGAGTAGCAGTAAGAACAATAACAAGAAGCACCTCATAAAGCAATAAACACAATGGAATACAAAGAACTTTAAACAACTATTAAAGAAAGGAAGAAGAAGAAGCCAAAAATTGACTTTTTGTATCAAATGTTGACTCAAAAAGGATGTCCCTCACAAGTCCCAATAGTCTCTCTCATCCTAAGCACAACTCTAATATCAACCCAATAGGATAGGTCGTACATCTAAACCTCTACACCTTGACACAACAACAACACAAATGGATTAGCATTAATCCATAAACTTGACACCTAGAAACCTTATTCAACATCCAAGAAATGGTGGATCTTCACAAATTAAGACTCTTGGCATGTAAAGGGGGTTCCATTTATCAGAAAAACCAAAAAAACAAGGCCATACAACAACTTGAACACGGGTTCCATAGTTCTGTCCAAATAATGTAGCACTTAGCATTAATCCATGCAACTTCAAACTTGATTCAATGCTCCAAAAATGGTGGATCCTTAAAAAAAAAGTTGAACAACATAATAAGGGATTCAATATGTCAGCAAGACCAGAAAACATGTTCAACACGAGTTTCATGGCACTGTTTGAGAATGCAGCAATTAAGGCTATTAGCCCATCCAAGACAAAATGTGCAATACTTATAAAAACTTCCAAAGGACCTCCCCAACCAGTTCACATTATAGATACTCTTTATGGAGTTTGTTAAACCTTCAAAAGGACAAGTGTTGCAACCAAATATAAGTCCTCCAAAATTGAATTGTCATACAAACATTCCAAATTCCAATCAGCACCTTAACTTGCTTTCAACCTCCAAACAATGGTGTAGAGCATCTAATAAAAATGTTTGTTTTTTTTAATGTAATAAGGACTTAGGATTGACTAAGAAAATATCCTCAAGGCCATCCACCCATGTAATGGATACAAGACCCCAAGGTGTTAATATGAACCTGGGCATCATTTGGTCCAAAAGGTGGAATTTTGGTTTATTTTATGTTTGTTAGGATAGTTTAGGTATTTTGAGTCTTAGAATAAAATTTAGGAATGGTTAGAATTGAATTAGGATGAAGGTTTGTCAAAATGGAAAAAATTGCAAAAAAATTGCAAAAGTTGCATTAGTAACTTTTGCAATAATATGACAACTTTTTCAAAAAACTGCTCTGAATGGCTAAAACTGCCATGGGGTGGTTCTACATATTTTTAATGGCCTATAAAGGCTCTAGACACCTGAGCAAAGAGATAACATGAACAAATATATGTACTTTCTCTTTAGAATCAATAAAATCTTCTATTTATGGACTATTTTGACTGGTTTTTCTGTATAGTACGACCTGCAGTGATTGGGAAGTCAAAAATTTTGCACTAATTTGATAGTCCTACTTATTTATGAAGTTTTGGTTTTGATTTTAAGTGTTCATCAATCAGGATAACCAATTTATTGGTTTTTCTTCGTCACTGCCCTATGAAACCCTCAAAACAAGAGTTTGGCTAAAGAAATGGCCCTAACTTGAAACTCCACCATTGGAAATTGTTCCAAATTTGTATGGAGCAAGTTAGGGAAATGCATTATCATATTTTAAAGGTCTTGAGATAGGAGGCTACATTAGAGATTTATGAGAGCAAGCCCTAGGTCTAATATTAGCAATGTATTAGACCTTGTTTGTGCAATTTGGTTGAGTTATGTGAAGAAAAGGAGTTGAGGAAATCGTGAGTTAGCAAAACACTTTTATTTGGGTTAGGAGAACACTCTGGAGTTAGAAGATTGATTCCATGAACCCATTTCTTGGTCATTGCCTTGTAGACCACACGTAAAGTTACTAATTAGGTTTGAGTGCATGGTTGGGGTTAAGGCATGCTCGAGTGGAGTGAAGTTTTCAAACTTTGGAGTCTTTAATCCTTAGAAAGGAGTATCTAAAACTATACTTTGGTGGCTAGTTCATTTGGAAGTGTTTTGAGTTATTGCTGAAAAATTGAAGTAGGAGGCCTAATTACCTAGTAGGTCAAATGTTGGATTATATTTTGTGGGTTGTTTGCAGTAGGTCTAATTAGTGATTTTCTTTATTTTGGTCATATTAAGGTTTCCTCAAGCCATCAATTGTGTTAAAAATCTTGGGAACACCATAGACCTACTTTTCCCAAGTTGGGGGGTAGTAGGCCATTGTTGATCAAAGTAGTAAGAAGTTGGATTCTTATCTTCTTTGGTGAGTTGGATTTGTAAACCTATTGGAAAGTTGTAATATCAGAGTAGTATCCATTTGGAAGTGAGTCATAGCCTTTTCTTTACCCTTGTGGAGTTTGGAGGTTTGGGGGGTGGAAGGTTGATTTTTTGGTGCTTCCTTGTACTTACTCTGCATCAAACAGCAACTAGGCCTTCTTCCAAGGTTAGTGACTGATCCACTAGACCTCTATAGACTCTATCTCTAAGTGGACTTGACTTCACAAGACCAACCCTCAAACCTAGGGTGCTCAAACAACTTGGACCAACCACAACACTTAGGGACTCCCTATCACCAATAGACTTAAAATGGAAAATACTTATTAAATGGTTCAAACACTCAACTTTTCTGATGGAAATGGTTTTTTATAGACTCAAAAACAATAAGAAAATGCCAACTTTAAATTTTCTCACACTTAACAATCAAATTGCAAAAACTATTACCAGCACTTCTTATTAGGAAAATTCCTAGTTTCAATGGAAAACTCCCAAACTATACAAAGGACCATCCAATGTTGTTACATCAATAAAAACCCTTCAACCACTCCTAATATATTCCAAAATATCAATTAGAAACTCTACTCCAGCATCAAGTTATGCCCACTTTGTGTCATAGTCCTAAATGGCTAGTTTAGGCTAGGTTACAAGGAAAACATTAAAAAAATGGCTTCATAAACTTGATTAAACCCCTTTGATCTCTTCTAAACCTTGAATTTTTCCTTCTACACCATTCACCTAGGTCAAATCAATCAACTTGGGAGTCTGATCCTTCTTTTTCTTTCAAAACTAGACTAGACATAAGACTATGTTTAGTCTAGGGCTTACTAGTAAAAATAGGTGCCCTACTCCTACAACCCTAAAACTCTACCATCTTAAATATCCCTCTCCTAAATTGGATTCCACAAAGTGGCATTGAAATCCCACAATGGGTCTGCATGTTAGGAGGCCATCTTGCTAAAACCCTCAAATTTAGGGTAAATCCCATAACCTTCACAAAATCTGCTATAACTTTTGTTCTAGCTAAGATAAACACTTCAAACCAAATTCAATGGAATCCTCACTCAACCCTCTATCCAACCATATGAAACTTGGACCACTTCCAATCTATTAAGGCCATACATAATTGAAAAAATAGTAAAAAAGGGTAGAAATTCTGAGTTTTATTCACCAAATGCTATCCATCTGTTTGTACAATGACCCTCCCCATGTGTGGAGACCTTAAATAAGTTCCTTTCAATGGTTGAAAATTCCATTTGGATGGTTGGAATACCATATAACTTCCTTTTTTTAGTTTGACAACAAAGATTGTAAAAATTGCTCTTTAGCAACTTTTTGCATTTTGCAATTTTCTTGCACTTTTGCACTTTTTTACAAACCTTTAATCCAAGTATGGATATCTAGTATGGTTGGATAGCTCTGTGAATATTCTTTTTGTTGCACTTGGAATGAGGTTCTAATTTTCTCTACAACTCAAGATATTCCCATTTTACTAACTATTATCCCCATTTTGTGCCATTACCTAGGGTTTCATCTATTTTCCCTCATATCTTGAGATTCCACCATGGGAAATTAATGAGCCTTGGTGGAATCTAAGTTAGGAAATTTCTTTTTATGTTACTTTTGGTTTTAGGTAAAAATAATGAGTTTGGAGAGAAAAACTTGATGCCCTAGGCATGCAAGATTCATGTACATGCTAGAAATTCATAGCAACATCTTCTATAACTCGCTACAGAGAAGGTTTTGAGGCTTGAAAATTGGTATGTGATCATATGACATTATCCCCCTCATGTTAAAATTTTTGGATTGATGTTTTTCTTAAGGGGTAGGGTACTTCTTTTGTTAATAGATGCCTAATTGCCTACATTCCTAAGTGAGCCTTAAAAAACTTAGTTGTTGCATACTTCTCTTGAGATCCCAAGGCTATATTATGTTGTATAAAACCAAAAAGGGTATCCAAATCAGTGATTATTTTCTTCTTTTTGTGAGGATATGTTTTTCATTTTCCATGTTCAAGGCTACAAGCCTAGTCTTGAGTTTGTGAAGCAACTGGCCAATGAAAGTTGCCTAGTTTGAATCTAATGTTAGATTCATGTTAATTTAAACAAAAATAGACCATTTCCATGCATTGAAGTCACCCCTATCATTATTTGTATTTGTGGGGTTTTGTGTCAAAGAAGCCTTGTGATACCCTTAAGAGAAACTAGTGATTAGTTGTCTTTGTGATAGGTTTTCCTTGTGATTGTGGATTCCTAGGAGTGGTTGGGTTTCTTAGAAGGTTATAAAGTTCCTTAGGGTCATTAGGTTAAGTTTCAAGCATCTAGGAGTTAAGATTTCAAAAATTGCAAAAAATTGCAAAAGTTGTTATAGCAAAATTGCAAAAATGTTGACAAATTTGTAAGATTTTGGAATTGGTGAAGGGCTGAGCATTTTGAAATAAGTCATTTTAGTGTTGCTGAAATTTTTCCAATTTGTAGAATTGGAATCAAGTGAAAAATGTAAAAATAGCACTTTTTGTACAAAGTTACATTGTTGAAAGTTGTAAAAGTTGCTCAAATTTGAAACGTATTGGAAAAGGGGTTGTGGGATCAAATTTTCTACTCCATTAGCTCCAGGTGGCCAGGTAAACTCTATCCCAAACCTTGTCACATCTTGTCTAGTCCTCGAATGTTCTCAGGCACACTAAACCAGAACATCCATAAGGGTCACTAAATGCCATAGAGCTGCGATCTTTGATGGGGGATATCTTAGAGCTTGTACAAGGTATGGATGTGATTCTAGTTCCTATAGGACCATTTTGTAGAGACCTACACTAACCTCTCTCACTTTTTGGAGATCATACTTTGTTTTGATTTTGTGATGCCATCTTGTGTGATGCTGATACTTGTAGTGTTGGCCAGTACAAAGTTGCCAACTACCAAATCTCTCTCACCTTTCACTATGTGATCAAACTATCTACTTTGTTAGCTCTGGGTGGCTGGGTAAACTTTATTCCCAACCTTGTCTTATCTTGTTCAATTCTTGAACATTCTCGGGCATGCCTAACTAGAATGTCCCTAAGGGTCATTAAATGCCATAGGGCTACAACCTTTGATGGGGCATATCTCGGAGCTTGTGCAAGATATGGATGCAATTCTAGTTCCTATAGGACTATGTTGCAGAGAACTACACTAACCTCTCTCTCTTTTTAGAGACCATACTCTATTTTGATTTTGCAATGCTAGCTTGGGTGATGCTGAAACTTGTAGTGTTGGCCAATACAAAGTTTCAAACTGCCAAATCTCTCTCGCCTTTCATCATGGGATTGAACTATTTGCTTAGTTAGCTCCAAGTGGTTGGGTAAACCCTATCCCAAACCTTGTCCCATTCTCAATCCACTCTTACACAACATCATATATTCATGGAATAGACCCATTATGATGCAAACTTCTTGGGTACGTCGAACTGGAACATCCCTTAGAGTCACTAAATGCCATAGGGCTGCGATCTTTCACGGGGCATATCTTGGAGCTGATGCAAAGTATGGATGCCATTCTAGTTCCTATAGGACTGTGTTGTGGAGACCTACAATAACTTCTCTCTCTTTTTAGAGATCATACTCCATTCTAATTTTGCAATGCCATCTTAGGTGATGTTGAAACTTGTAGTGTTGGCCAATACAAAGTTGCCAACTACCAAATCTCTCTCACCTTTTGTCATGGGATTGAACTATCTTATCTATTAGCTCTGGGTGGCCAGGTAAACCCTATCCCCAACCTTATCTTTTCTTTTTTTGTGCTCTAACCTTCTTATGCATGCCAAAACAAAACATCCCTAAGGGTCACCAAATGCCATAGGGCTACAATCATTGATGAGGCATATCTTGGAGCTTGTACGAGGTATGGATGTGATTCTAGTTCCTATAGGACTATGTTTTAGAGACCTACACTAATATCTCTCAAATTTTGTGGATCATACTCTATTTTGATTTTGTGATGCCATCTCGGGTGATGCTAAAACTTGTAGTGTTGGCTAGTACCAAGTTACCAATTGCCAAATCTCTCTCACCTTTTATCATGGGATCACACTATCTATTTTGTTAGCTCTGAGTGATCAGGTAAACCCTATCCCCAACCTTGTCCCATCTCATTGAGCACTCAAACATTCATGGGCATACCAAACTAGAACATCCCTAAGGGTCACTAAATGCCATAGGGCTGCAATCTTTAACAGGGCATATCTTAGAGCTCATGTGAGGTATGCATGTGATTCTAGTTCCTATAGGACTGTGTTGTGAAGACCTACAATAAGCTCTCTCACTTTTTAGAGATCATGCTCCATTTTAATTTTGTGATGCCATCTCGAGTGATGTTGAAACTTGCAATGTTAGCCAGTACAAAGTTACCAACTACCAAATCTCTCTCACCTTTCATCGTGGGATCAAACTGTATGCTATGTTAGCTCTAGGTGGCTAGGTAAACCCTATCCCCAACCTTGTCTCATCCTATTCAACACTTGAATATTCTTAGGCATGCCAAATCAGAATGTTCCTAAGGGTCACTAAATGCCATAGAGTTGTGATCTTTGAGGGGGCATATCTCAAACCTTGTGTGAGGTATGGATGTGATTCTAGTTCCTATAGGACCATGTTGTAGAGACCTACACTAACCTCTCTCACTTTTTAGAGATCATACTCCATTTTGATTTTGTGACACCATCTTAGGTGATGCTGAAACTTGTAGTGTTGGCCAGTACAAAGTTGTCAACTATCAAATCTCTCTCACCTTTCATCATGGGATTGAACTTTCTACTCTGTTACCTTTGGGTGGCCAAGTAAACCCTATCAAAATGAATAGTTTTAAGGTTAATAATTAGAACAATACAAATATTGTACAATGTTCATGGATATATGAGCTTGGATATGTGTTGCAAGATGAGTATATACCTTATATCTACAATTGCAATACTTTATGTAATGATTTGAATAAGTTACAAATATTTTAGTAGAGACTAGTTACAGGCTAGTGATAGATAAATATGTCAGGTATTGTTACTATATTTTGGTTATAACTTGTCGGTGACCTAGAATTAAGATTTGGGAGTATAAAGCATGGTAGAAGACTTGGAATAGTGCATGATTTGGGATTTGCAATTCATTTGGTTTGTGTTGTGATGATCACTAGCATGTGGCATACATATTAATACTTCTAGGAGATGAGGGGTTGGTGTAGTGTATTCTTTGGATTGGCGAGTGTTAATTGGTAATTAGGAATCTAATGAGTCCTAAGTGTTCTATTCATTCTCATGAGAGATGGGTTCATGCAAACCACTACTCATGCAACATGGGTCAATGAATTTGACTCAAAAACAACATAGTTGAATCTTGATAGAAATATCACAATTTGACATGTTGTGGAATATATATGTTACTTATCAATTAACAAGCTTAAGGGGATTACTAATGAATGGTTCATAAGGCACAACACTTGATGAAGCTTTTACAAATTGAGTTGCAAGAAGGGTGGTTTTAACCATGGGGAAGAATTTTTAGTTAAGCACCTTGAGTTGGAGTAGTACTAGGATGGGTGACCTCCTAAGAAGTATTCATACTTCACCTCTCTAAGCATCAATTAGATTCAATGAGTGCCAAGTGTTCTATTCATTATCATGAGAGATCAGTTTGTGTAAACCACTACTCATGAAACATGGGTCAATGAATTTGTCTCAAATACTACATAGTTGAATTTTGATAGCAATATCACAATTTGGCATCTTGTAGAAATTTCTCCTACTTATCAATCAATGAGATTAAGGGGAATTCTAATGAATGGTTCATAAGGCACAACACTTGGTGAAGGTTTTGCAAATTGTGTTGTAGGAAGAGAGGGTTTAACCATAGAGGAAACTTTATAGTTAAGTGTGCTCAAGAGAGAGTAGTACTGGGGTGGGTGACATCTTAGGAATTCCATATACCTCAACTCTATGAGAATAACCTAGATTTGATGAGTGCTAAGTGTTCTATTTACACTCATGAGAGAAGGAACCAAAGACTGGGTAGGCAGTAAAGAGCATGGGCATGGGTGACTGCCCCAAGTAGAGAAGTACGAGTTTTATCCAAAAAAGGATAATTTTAATGTTTGATATCATCTTTTGGGATTATTTTAAGTGTTTCTAATCCATTTACAAGATCTAGAGAGATTGGGAGATGAGTTTTCAGGAAAGCCCTAGGGTAAAGGGCCTAGAAGTGAGGGTTTGGTAAAAGGGGATGTAGAAATGCTAGAGTGACCAAAAAAAATTTGAAATCCTTTCATTTGAGTCATACTTCAAGACTTTTTGAGGTTGTTAAGGTTCCAAAAAATAAGGGGATATGAGTTGCTTTGTAAATGACCACTAATAAGGCCTAGTTGTGTAATTGAGATAGCAATATTTGAGAGATACTTTCTGAAACAACTATAGTTGAAATGTTGGTATGTTCTAGAAGGGGATAAATTTTATCTAGAACACCAAAGGGTTTTGAAAGGTCAATGGAAAATTTTGGAGAAAATGGACAATTACTATCTGGCAAGGGCTAGTTGAGTCAAGCCTAAAATAGGCAAAATTGGGAAAGTGTAAGAGATGAGTTATTGAGAGGTTGCAAGGAGTTGGAACATGTTAGATGGGATGTGTTGAGATGAACCAAGGTGTTGGGGCCATGGTGTGAAGCCTATGATGGGTTTTGGTATGTTGGAGGCACCAGGATACACTAGGTGCATAGGTAGAAACGTGGATATTTTGAAGACAAATTTAAGAACTGAGTTTTAACCTCTTAGATATGGTTGTGGAAAGGTATTACCAACTTAGAGACCTCCTCTTAGAGTTAGGTTCCTTGGGTAGATTCCAAGAGTACAAAGGAATCCTAGAGTTGAATTATGATTCCTAGAGAAATAGTGGGAGGCTCTACATCAAGTGCAGGGCTTATGATCTTTTCTAGGGACTATTTAAACACCAAATCCACCTTTACCTAGAAGGGTGGTATGATGCAAAGTCCTTGAAAATGCTTCATGAAGACCTTGAGTGCCTTGAGTAACTTATATATATATAAGTTATTTAAAAAGTAAAATAGACTAGCAGTAAATTTAAATTGCTTGTAAGTTTTTTGGCCTATCTACACCTAAAGAATCAAAGGAATCACAAGTCTCAATTTCAATAACCACAATATTACAAGAAATTCATTCAATAATCTAAGAAATCTAGAGAGTATTTCTTCCTTGTATCCCCCTAACAGGTAACCTAAGAGATCACATAACTAATAAGGGTAAAAGTGGAATAAATTTTATTCTCTTTTTAACACAAAATTGAAGCACATAAATTTCATTTTCAATTCTTCTAACATTAAATATTTGATATATCTCATTGATTAAATGTATGAATATCCTATATTAACTGAACAACCAAGTTCTTATAGGTTCCCAAACATCACTACTAGAAATGCATACACAAGTTCCCATAAGTAAAAACCATCATAAGTATGTGAACAATATTTCATTATAAATAATTGAATCCATTATTACAATTAGATAGCATAAAAATCACATAAGAATACCGAGGACAATCATCTTGATATACCTATTCTTCTTTATTGCAACTAAGCATGTGTACATATACATATTACAAGGAGCAAGTAATCATTATATATCATGTTTTCATATACTTCTAAAAATTTTCTCCTCCAACATGATCTCTATAAAAAATGGGTAGATAAGTATTATATCATAGTCATGATACAAAAATATGATGTTGCAACATCTAGTCACACAAAAAAAAAGATGCAAAATTGGAATGTGTGAAGAAAGATCATCCAAGGCTCTTGAAAAACTCTGCAAAAATACTCAATGGATAAAAGACTTTCTAGCCAGCCATGGAACCTTACTGACCCACTCCCCTAAGCTAGGAGATAACACAAGGCCCCACACAAAGTCCAAACATAAGCAAGGGGATAAAATAGCTATTTTAACACTGATAAAGTTTATTGCTGATCAATATTCTATCAAAAATTCAAACTGATTAGGTATTGAATTAAACTTGATAAACAAATGATAGAGAAGGAAAATTTTAAGCATGAACAAGAACATAAATTATATGATGATTGTTGGAGTTGAGGAAAGCCAACTCCGAAGATGCGAAGATCACCTGCATACGAAACCTGTCAAAGAGAAGCCATAGAAGGGAAGAGCATGGAGCACGGGTAAAAAACCCTAAACAGACATGAGAGCCATCATAATGCAAACACAAGAAGAAATGTATTTACAATAAGAAATGATGTTATGATTTGATAAAAATACAAAGAGGGAGCCCAAATATAAAGAGCTCCAAGAATCTTCTAGAACACACTAGAAGGTTGTAGAAGATAAGAATGACAACTCAGCACATATCCACAAAAAAGTGGAATATGCTAAAAAAGGAGCAAACTCCCGAGTTGTCAACAACTAACCACTACATGCATTAAATATAAAATATTAAATAAATGCATGACCTAAGTAAGCTTAAGCAAATAGAATAAATAATTAATAATTAATTATTTACTCTAACACCCCCCCTTAAGTGCAACTTAGGGAAATGCCTTAAGCTCACAAAGCTAAGATGAATGCATAATGGGTCCCAGAAATGAGGCCATGTTAGGTACCCATGTACAATGCAAGAAGAAATGCAACCTCTGTAAGCGAGGAAAGAGAGAAAACCACATGGGAAAAACCCTCCCCCCAAAAGAGGTAAGAACCTAGTGAAGAACGGAAGAAGTCTCCAACTAGGGAAATTGTCCCCTAAAACAGGAACAAGAAGTGATCATGAAGAAGCAGCATCATTGAAGCATGAAGAGCCGCAAATCTGTCAAACTGCTGATCTGAAGAACCTCCATGGAAGAAGAAGGCACGAACCGAGCATGTCTATATGGTAGATGATCCATCTCACCGAAATGCATAGATAGCCAGCCACTGCAATCGCCTTGTACATAGGATCAACCACTGAATACATAGTTCACACTATCAAAAAATTGAACCATGAATGCATTAGAACATAGCATAACCCCCCCTTAATGCAGACGAGGTGTGATGACAGGCAACTGAGAAGGTGAGCCAAAATCTCCTGCAAACGAACCAAGAACGAGGAAAGAGGGAAAGAGGTACAGACACTGATAAAGACACGATCTAACTGACTCTGCATGGGCTAATGTTGTGGAAGGGACACTCACTTGATAAAGGGAGAATGCCTAAAACAGCAAACAATAATCCCCCCCATGGTGCTTTATGAAAATAGTGCAAGTACACCTGACTCAAAACAACGTTCATGACTCCCAGAATGCAAAAGTGACACTTTATCTCAGTGCGATACAAAGAAGTGCTTCAAAATGATAGCTACAATGATCAAAATGGAAAAAGAGCTGTGACAAAAGAAAGTACAGCCGAACATAAAATAAACCATGCCAAGAAAATGATCCTCGGGCCTAAAATACTCAAAATATCCACAATAGAGCAAAAATACCAAAACTATGATAGAAAGAGAAGAGGCCAAAAATGAAGAAAAAGGACTACATTTCTGAAAAGTACACAGAATCAGCTTTCCAGAAATATAAAGTTTTTAAAAAATAGGCATGGGACGCAAAAGATATGCATGCCGAAGTCAAAAATAGGACTTCGGACTTCAACAGAAAAAAAAAGCAAAACAAATGCATCAAAACCAAAAAATACCTACACCAATTCTCTGTCTTGGAACCAGCTTTCTGGCGCTTCTTTCGGATCGGAAAAATACTTTCGTATGCAAAAGTTATGGCCAAAAAACCACAAGTAGGTCCAAAAGCAAATCAGGGGAGGTGCATGCAAGGTGCTGATGCAGGATGATGTCATCAATCCGAGCCATTAAATTTGACGGCCTCTAGCCCGTCGCAACAAAAAAAGAGTGCCACGTGGCATGCCATGTGCCAACCACGTGGCAAAAGTGCTGACATGGCAGGGTCCACGTGGCACCCCTGCCACGTGTCTCACGCGTAATGGGCTGACAGATCCTCCACGTGTCAGTTGCAGAGGTGGCGGGGCGGACGGGTTGACACCTATCGAGCAGAGCAGATTAGCAGAGGCAGAGCAGATGGCGGAGATCGGCGGGCAGAGGTGGCCGCAGGGTGGCGCTGCTGCTATGGGCGGTGCGGGGGCGGCCGGCCAGCAGCGGCCGGGTCGGGGCTGCCCAGCGGCGGCTCAGCCGGCTGTGGTGGCCGGCGAGCGGTGCGCAGGTGGCCGCCCGGCGGCGCGCTGGTGGCAGCCCATTTTAATAAATTTTTTGATTTTTTCCGACTCTGCGTCCGTACGATCCGTACGGCAGACCCTGGAGGCTTCAAAAAATCCCCAAAATTGCCCTGTGTCCGAAATTGAAAAGTCTTATATGATTTCTGACTGTAAACAGCCTTTCGGATCCATTGCTAATGTTCGTTTGGGTTGAAAGTGTTCTGAAAATTTGCTGATCCCCTGATTTGAAGAAAAATTGCACAAACAAACTAGGGTTTGTGACTCCAAATCACAGCTTCAAAATTTCTTCAACGAAGCAGCAGCAGGAAGGCTCTGATACCATGTTGGAGTTGAGGAAAGCCAACTCCGAAGATGCCAAGATCACCTGCATGCGAAACCTGTCAAAGAGAAGCCATAGAAGGGAAGAGCATGGAGCACGGGTAAAAAACCCTAAACGGACATGAGAGCCATCATAATGCAAACACAAGAAGAAATGTATTTACAATAAGAAATGATGTTATGATTTGATAAAAATACAAAGAGGGAGCCCGAATATAAAGAGCTCCAGGAATCTTCTAGAACACACTGGAAGGTTGTAGAAGATAAGAATGACAACTCAGCACATATCCACAAAAAAGTGGAATATGCTAAAAAAGGAGCAAACTCCCGAGTTGTCAACAACTAACCACTACATGCATTAAATATAAAATATTAAATAAATGCATGACCTAAGTAAGCTTAAGCAAATAGAATAAATAATTAGTAATTAATTATTTACTCTAACAATGATGACATATTGGAAATGATAAACTTATGCTTAAATAGTGATAAAATTTATTGTTAATCAATATTCTATCAAAGTTTCAAACTGATTAGGTATTGAATTTAATGTCATACATAAACAAACATATCATATATTAACCAATAATGTCATAAGTCTAATAATGCCATGCATCAAATAAATGTCATACATCAAATATAAAATGTCATAGATACATCAAATGTTTATCAAATATGTCCACTGACATAAAATCCAACATATATGTCTGTTGATGCCTATACATGTACATGTCTATCAACTATATCTTCTCCTTCCCACAAGGGGATGGAAATAAATCTCTAGAGGCCTTTAGTCATCATGTGGAGGGAGACGGTGGTGATGATGGGGTCCTCCTCACACACTCACTTGTCCTCTTGTTGAGGCTCTTCTCTAACTTGAGTTGATACAAAAAATGTATAAATGAATCAATAATTATTATACATTGAAATCAAATATATGTACACACAAAATTAATTATTTTCTTACCGCCATCATATAGTCACTCTACAAGTCCACCTTGAACACTCATGGATGATTGTTGTGACAAGACCCTACAACAATTGAATAAATATAATAACTTATAAATAAAATTAGAAATTTTGATACTAACTATTATAAAGAACAACTAAAACCAAGAAAATTATTTCATACCTCAGTCAATGGCTATGAACTAGCCATAGCTATGGGCACTCCACGATCGATAGACTATCAGAGATTAGGAGGAGTGTCCGATGTCATGAACTGCATGTCATACAATACACGTTACATGTAACATGAAACATGAAACAAATATAATCAAATGAATTAAATTAATATGAAACAAATGTACCTCTATGAAGCTCATATGATGTCTATGCTCTGAGTTCGTAGTAAATGTTGATGGTCCTATAGAGAACTGATGTACATGCATAATTTTTTTTGTCAATCCTTAATATGATTACTTAATAAATATATGTAATTTAAATTATTAAATTGATACATACCTTTGGACTCATGGACAGAGAAAAAATGGGGCCAAGGGATCGCTACTAGGCCCGCCAACACTCTGACCCTGAATTTTGAACAATGTCAATAGATGCTAATTAATTAATCATTCACTATACATATGAAATGTGATCAAATTAGTAAATTATAATTGCAATTTACCTATGTGTCAATGCCAAATGTGTCACTTAGGAACTGATCAATGATGAGCCCATCATCCACACCATCACTAGCATGAGTGCCAAATGTGCATAAGGATCCACATGATGTGCAAATGTGATCTTGGTGCACTGAAGGTTCCCCCTCAACTAATGAAATTGTGTAATGGATGAGAATTTGTGTCAAAGAATTAATGGTCCCTAGAGAATTGGCCTCTACATGTTCCTTCACAACTAAAGGCATAGTCACATGCTCACTTTGTGGCTTGCCACAGGTTCCCTAACTACATTAGGGTCACGACGTGCCCCCAACCTCTCAAATGATGACCCCCCACATCTACCCTGGGAGCCTAATATATCAAAATAATTGGGGATCTCCCCAAGGACAAACTCACAATACAATTTCTTTAAAAAATACATGGGGACCTCATGATTATTGCAAGGAAGGGGATCAAAAACCATCCACCATCTATCCCAAAAATTATTTCTAATAGCATCATGTCTGCACCAATGGATGGGGAACCATTTAGTACCCTCTCTAATAGTATTTTGTTCACCAAGTTTTTTAAATAATGTACATATTCTACCTTTTGGTATATCTTTTTTTTTAACATCTTGATATGACAATTTATTTGCATAAAATCTTTTTTGTTCATCCCTCTTAACCTATCAAACATCTAACTAACAACTAAGTGAGGCTATCTGAATCTTAATGGATTTAAGGGACGATGCCAATTGAGCCCTCATTGGATTGGTTTGTCCAAATTCTTTCAACTGACCAATGAGTCCTTCTAATTCAATTTTGGCTCTTTCTATTTCATTTATTATATTTTCTTGTGTGCCAGGCAAAGGTCTTGCAATTGGTTTAGGTTACAGAATTTGTTGTTCTTCTTGGGGAGGGTTTTTATTTTGATTTTCTTGAGGGTTTTGAGCTTCTTGGGGATTTCCTGGTTGATTATTGACATTTCCTAATAAGAAATCAATTGAAATATAAATAAATAAACAAATCTAAAGAAAAATTGTAAAAACCCTACAAAACAATATAAAAAACATATCAAACAATGCTAAATGAAACTTAGATCACATACAGTGTGGGCGTGCTTGTGATCTCAAATTTCAACAGCAAGGAGGCATATTGGCAAGGTGGGTGGTGAAAAGCTTTGTTTTCTCCAATTCACATGCACACTACTATTGGAGGAAGGTTAAAAAAAAAAAGATAAAATAAATGGGTTGTGGGTATGTAGCCCATTTATAAAAAAATTCTTTTTGTAAAGTGCTTACACACTATGGCTTGGGTTACCCAAGCCATAGTGTGTACGTGTTATAGTAGCACGTATGCATGTAGGACTCGGTGTATATACCCTCATATGCATATCTCAAATGAGAGGTTGAGGATTTCTTAAATAGGATCCCATAGTTTGACCAATCGTCAAGATCAAATAGGATGAATGGTCAAGATTGAAGATGAGATTCAGTTAGAATAGAATATTCCATTGTGAAAAGAGAGTTAACATTGAGATAATGGGTGTTGCACAAATTTCATAAGATTGTTTTGTTGTATTATTTTATTTTATTATGTAATGTTGCACCTAGATGGATGTGCAACATGTAAATATTCCCACGGGATATAGTTGATGCATTGTTTTATAACATTGTGATAATATTTCATGTAATTATTTAATATTAGAGAAAAGAAATTAAAGTTCTAATATTAAATATGTGGTCAATGGGTTAGGTAGCACATGGTTTTAGCACATGGTTTATGTAATACCACTTGGTGGTTTTGTGAGAGTTGCTACTATATAAGCAGCCACAAGGTTAGTTGTATTACAAGATAGAAGGTAAAATGGGCAAGAGTTGAGCAAGATAAGGCTTGACAGGTTAGCCAAGGGACCATTTGTGAAGGTTGGAAGAATGGTAGGGGATGTTTGGATTCATGCTTATTCACATGGATTACTTAGATTTGGCTATGGCTTTCAAGGCTTTCATGGTTGTATTGCAATGGCAATTTTTTGCTGAATAATACATGGTGATGGATGCTTTTGGAGGCTAGGTTTTTCCCTCAATGAGTGTTTCTCAGGGTATATCTTGTGTCACAATTTTGTGGGTATGTTGCCTATTCTTCTACATGTGGATTTCAATCACATATTTATTTCATAATTATTATGGGTTATGTGTAAACTATTATATTTTTTTTTGCAAGTTTACTTATAGTTAACTGACCACTTCTAAGTATGATATGAAGCTAACTAATCTCATTCATCTTCCAATTCCAGTTCATTCAGTTTTCTATTTCTAAACTTAAGAGAAATAAATAATAGAAGACATTTGATTTAAAAAGGATAAATATGACCTCATACTTGAATAATCTATTTAATTGAATAATTAAATTCAATAATCAAAATAAGGATATTTAATTAAATTAAATACATTTAATTTCCTTGTACATTAGCTAAAAGGTGATTTTAATTTAATTAAAGCATGAAAACTTATAATTAAATTAAACTTAATTAATAGGTTTAATTTAGCCAATCAAAGACAATACTTAGGAATTAGATAAAATGTATAGTTCTTGATGTTTGTCCACTATCTTGCATCTAACATGTAGTAAGAAGATACATAGTTAGGCAGTGATAAAGGATAGTACATTTGTGATGTCAGCAAGTGTGCAAGCCCTAGTATCAAATGTGTGAATTTTTTATAGACTCTGAGTCGGAAATTCTATTGTAACTATAATTAATTAATTATCTTGTTATAATTAATCGAGAAAGTCTTAGGGCCGACTCAAGGAACTATTTTGAAGATATGGTATAAAGGAAAGATGTTTTCTTTTTTGTAGTGTTTGTGATCATTGTATCAAGTGCAAAGTGAAAAAGGGAGCCAATTGCTAAATATAGAATATTCTTGATACTACAAAATAAAGAGGAATTTGTATGATAGCAAAGTAATTTACTATGGAAGACCATTTTTGGGCTAACTAAAAAGAAGGTATAGACTATGAACATTGATGTTGAACACAATAGTGGAGAAATATCAAGTATACCATGTCTACAAGGCAGCATGTCTCCTATACATGCTAACACTCCTCACACTCTAGAAGCTCAGTAGTCAAGACTTACAAATGATGAAGAAGATGGTGAAGATAGAGAACTAATTAAATAGAATGATTGTTTCATCACCTTAGATTGAGGGAAAAAAAAATTAAATAAGGCTGAACCAAGTACAACTATTTCTATCCTAAGCACAAATGCACAAGCAATATTAAGTTGTTACACCCCCTCACCTACCCCTAAGGTAGTGTCAAGCAATAGTACCCCTTCACTAAATAAGAAGAGAAAAGAAATAAAAGACATTTTGATAGATATTGAGGTTAGTCTAGATGAGATCACTAAGATGCCCACATTTGATTTGGAATATCTCACCTTGTAGAAAAACTTTTCACTACAAGAAATTTTGAAGAAGAAGAAGAGATAAGAAGAGGTAAGGAGAGAGAAAAAGAAGCAATAAACATTACATGATGTAAAGCATATTTTTGTTGATTCTTTTGATATACAAAATTTAGATGAAGAGACACTAATCATTGATCAACTTGTAAATATAATTGATCAAGTAAGAGCTAAAATATTTGAATCAAATGAGAAACTAATGGATTGGTTAGAATTAAGAATTGAGATCAAGGTTGTCAACAAAGTTTTCATAACTATAGCTGAGGAGAAATTTCTATTGCAAGAGAAAGAATAGATTATGATGAATATTATACAAAGAGTACATAATTTGTACACAATTTTGTCAAATGTGCCAAGGTTTACAATATTCATGCAGACATAGATAAGACTCAAGATGAGATGAAGACATCCATTAATATTATTTTAGAGTTATTAGGATCTATAACTTATGACTACAATATTCTACTAAATGTTCAAGGCTTATTGGATGAGCTTCAAGTAGCTAACAACACCATGAGATCTAAATTAATGTCAATTTAGGAAATGATGATACCTCAATTCGAGGTCATGCAGAGAGAACTAAAGACAAACTATTATCTTATTATTGAGGATCATAACTTATCAGTAGCTGAGAGTTTAATTGATTTAGATAAAAAACCAGAAGTATAGAATCAAATTTTGGAGAGAGAAAGAACCACATGGAATCATGCATTACCCATGATTATAAAAGTTCACAAGAATTCATTAAACCATATCGATTACTTCAACTCTTTCAACCCCAAAAATAGTGATAAGAAATAAGGGGGAAATGTATACCAGGGAGAAATGCATATGGAAGAGAGAGTGTATTAAAAAAGAGAGGATATATAGGTATAATATAAAGGTTGTAATGAATTTATTCATTACTCATAAGTTACAAGGCTTAGGGAGAGAGCTCATATTATCTAATTGTATTGATATGAAAAAGTGATGTAAATATGACAAAGGGCGAGATTGTTGGTATCTCTAACCATTGTTGTATGTTAGTGTCAACCACTTAGTCATTTGGAAGTTTGAGTTAGATAGTCATAAATATAATTGAGCTACCCTTTATAGGTTGATTCATGTACATATGATAGTGTGTACTGAGCAAGTTCTATAGAAGTCAAGTAAGTGTATGGTCACAAAGTAATTTTTGAAGGATTTGAGCAATACAAATTCACAAAGCCCAAAGAATACCTACATGCGAGACATTGTCACATAGAAGAAAAAGAAAAGAAGGGGCAAGGGTTTTTCTCTAAGAATATGAAAATTATATTATTAGACTGAAAGAATGGGAGATAATTAAAAAAGATCAATACTTATAGAAGGAGATTAGAAAACTTAAAAGGGAAAACCTGAGAGGTAAATACTATTTAATAATTACTAAATAATTATTAAATATAAATGCAAGTGTATAAAGGGAAATCATAAGAAGGAAGTAAAGGTAATTTAATAAGTAAAATAAAATAAACCTTTTACTCTAAAACCCCATTAAGATGAGCAACAATGCAGCTATAAACAACGTACAAAGAGGAAGGAAACTACAATGCAATGCTGAAAGAAAACTTGGGTCCTAGCAACAAGGCTTGATGAGGTACCCAATCACAACCAAATATCTATGAAATAGAGAAATAGAGAAAACCTAGTGGGAAAAACCTACTCCAAAAAGAGACAAAAAATGATGCATGAATGAAATATCTCAAGAGACTCTCTCAAGACCATTAGTACAATAAAACCCCTTATGATATAATATTGAGACTCCATAGCCCCCCCAAATTCCAAGAACTCCTTTGTTAATGAACACATCAATGTGGCTCCAATCCGATAGAAATAAAGGTAGTGGACAAGGAGGGTAAAGCCCATGAATGTAAGGTGAAGTTGGAAATCCTAGTTGATGCTCAAAGGAGAATGCATGATAATCTTGAAATGTAATCTCTAATGGAGGTAAGATAATAGGTTTTTTGAATTTATCATCAAAGAGGAGATGTGTTTCCTCTAATATATCCACAACAACAACAATAGGTGGCTCAATGAGTGGAGCTAAAATGGTAGGCAATGTTGAAGAGTAATCCCATGTGATAGATTTAGTCTAAATAGGACGTTGAGTTGTAGAAGGCACAACAATGGTCTCATGAACAACATATAAGTTCAATATACATGAATTCACCTTAGTAGTCTCTCATGAATGAGGAGAGTGAGTCTCTAATAGTGGAGATTATAGACCAAAATGAGAGAAAGTGTATAGGTGGGAACTGTGATCAATAATCCCTATAGCAATAATATTGCATGTCTCACTATCTCTGATGTGTATTGAATCTTGTGCAAACTCAACTATATTCCCTATCCCATTGTATGTAATCTAATAAATAGAGAGAAGGTTAGAGGAGACAGATAGAACACAAATTAAATCATGAAATGTACCATCATCAATTTAAATATAATATTTCCCATGTATAGTCATAACAATATTGTTCCCCATCAAAATGTTTGGAGTAGGAGAAGACTCAAAAGAAGAGAAAACATCATTAGATTATGTTTTATGGGATGAAGCACTTGATGTTGGAAATATAATAAAAGTAACTAAGAGGGGATGGGTGAATAACTTACAACAAAAATAAAATTTAGATCCCTTAGATGTCAATAAAAAACATAAACTCTTATGAAACGGATGTTACTCAATTAACACTATCAAGACAGTGTAACTTGAAAAGCACTATAATAAAAAATGATACTTGGAAAATACTAAACATGCAAATCTTAAGATATTAAATATGATTAACCTTAATTAAATTATTTTCATACATATTAAAGAAATAACTTAAACATAAGTGATACCAAGATTCAACGTGGAAACCCCATTTGGGAAAAAATACCAATTGCATCTAGTTACTATTTTTCACTCTTTTGAAGTGAGCTCTATTAATATTCAACCATGTTAATGGTTAAAAAACACACTATTAGGTGTGACCTTGTTAGAGGATTTAATCACCCTGCTAAAAGTGGCCTTGTTAGAGGTCTTTAGAAACTTTTGATGTTACTCAATTAACACTATCAAGACATTGTAACTTGAAAAGCACTATAATAACAAATGATACTTGGCAAATACTAAACATGCAAATCTTATGATATTAACTATGATTAACCTTAATTAAATTATTTTCATACATATTAAAGAAATAACATAAACATCAGTGATACCAAGATTTAACGTGGAAACCCCATTTGGGAAAAAATACCAATTGCATCTAGTTACTATTTTTCACTCTTTTGAAGTGAGCTCTGTTAAAATTCAACAATGCTAATGATTAAAAAAGAAACTATTAGGTGTGACCTTATCAGAGGATTTAATCACCTTGTTAAAAGTGGCCTTGTTAGAGGTCTTTAGAAACTTCAATCTAGAAATGCCACCTTGTTAAAGGATTTATAAACAATTTTTAGGCTAACTTTGTTAGGAGATTTTATACATTGCTACAATGGTTAGAGTATAAAAATAAAATGACCAGATCAGTTATGAAACTATATTGCTGATTTAAGATCTCAATTTTGGCTCAAATACTTGATCCTTCTTGATCAAATTAATCTTTCCAACCCAACAAGGATATTCTACTTATCCTTCCAATTTTCTTCCTCTAAGTATCTTCTTATCTTCTACACATTCTCACATATTTTCAATCCTCAACTTGACCTTATAATTATATCATATAAATTTTCAAGTCAACTTGGATAAAACTTATAACAATAGTAGTTTATTTCTTCAGTCAGCTAGAACAAACAAATAAATCCATTAAGCTCAATATGCCAAAACACGAAAATCCTTTGTTAGCTGACCCAACTTGGTAGATGCTAATGCTGAAATGATTTTCCTATGTTGACCAAGTGAACTTAGTTAACATTGAAAATTTGTAAACTTATTTTGTTAACCAAGTGACCTTGGTTAAACTAGTTCTATATAGCTTTTTCTTTATTAGCCAAATGAGATTGGTTAATACTAAACTTTTGCAAACTTTTCTTTGGAGCTTGACTAGACTCGGTAGACAGTGTCTTCTAACCTTGGAAAACACTAGAATTCTTGGTAGACATAAGAAAATATATTTATCACCTAAGTGAGCTTGTAAGACATTTTCTAGTAGATATATGACATTTTGTGTAATATCAAAGACAATATAGAATTTATCAATTGGTTTCAACAATCTCCATCTTTGGCATTTATGAGAAACACAACATCTCATAATACAATAAAATTTTAGAGGAACAAAAAGTAAGGATAATATCCTTAGTTTCATTCTAATTCTCATCCATGAGAACTCCCTCTATTAGTTTGAACCACCTCTAAAATCAATCTCTCCTTCTGATTCGAGTTTCTCCCTCTTTCTACAAACTCTCCAAGTTTATTCTTCATCAAACTCTTCTTTGACATTTTCAAAAATGAAAACTCTTTCTTTAGAAAATTTTTGAGATATGACACAAAAAACTCTCCCTCTTTGACTTCTTATGCCAAAGACAATATTTACTAAATTTCAATGTACTTGATGTACTAATTCATATGGAATCTTCCCTTTGATTACTACATAAAATTGACTGGTGTTGAACATGCTTTGGTTGATGCATCACTAAACTTCATTTAGTGAGCTTCAGATAGGGGAATAACCCCCATCTTACCTCTTAGATATAAAAATGCATTCTTTAGTATTCCATATTCGAATCTTACCTCTTTTTCTTGCACCAATTCTCTCATAAAACAATATTTTATTGCAATGTACTTGATCGTGGTATGCATTACAAGATTCTTTGATATATTAATTACACTAGTATTATCACAGAATATAACCACTAGATCCTTGATTTATACCTTCATACATGCCAATAGTTGTTTGAACCAAACAATATTTGAATAATTGACTATTGCTACAACATACTTTGCCTCTATTATAGACTAAGAAATGCAATTCTTCTTCTTACTTATCCAAGACACTAGTCTCTTACCAAGAAAGAATTGCTCCACTAGTGGTACTCTTCCTATCATCAACACTTCCTACCTAATTTGCATTAATGAAAGCTTTCAAATCTAATTATCCTCCTTTCTTATACCATAATTCATAATATTTAGTACCCTTCAAAGACCTCATGATTCTCTTGATTTCCATCATGTGATTTTCTTTTGGATTAGCTAAGAATCTTACCACCAGAGCAAATATAAGTTTAATATCAGGCCTAGTATGTCCTACATACTTCATTTTTCCAATCATAGATCTATATGTGGTCTTTCAAGATCTACCTCCTTGGAGTCATTATTTTTGGAAAGCTTATGTCTAGTAGACATAGGTGTTCCAACTAGTCTTGAATTCTCCATTCTAAACTTCTTCACTATCCCCTTGATATACTTAGATTGAGTAATGTAGATACCATCTTTCTTCTATTCAATCTTCAAGCCAACAAAGAATTTGGTTTCTCCAAACATTGATATCTCAAATTCCTTCCTCATTTCCTCTGAAAAATATTTACACAAATCATCATTTAGTATAAATGATGTATCATCCACAAATATTTGTTCCAACAAAATCTTCTTATCTAGTCCTTTGATGTAAAGACTGTTGTTATCATTTGTCCTTTCAAAACCAATATTCATCAAATAACTATGAAGTATGTCATAGAATGCTCTAGGATCTTGTTTGAGATGATATAATCCATTATATAATTAATGAACCATATCCTTTTTACTAGGATCTACAAAATCTTCAGGTTGCTCTATGTAAACTTCTTCTTCCAAAATGCCATTCAAGAATGTAGATTTCGCATCCATTTGATACACTTTGAATCCTTTCTATGAAATATAAGAAAGTAAAGTCTGAACACCTTCTAATCTTGCAAAAAGAGAAAAAAATTCACCATATTCAATCCCTTCCTCTTGAGAATAACCTTTGCATACTAACCTTGTTTTGTTTCTTGAAACTTCTTCATCTTCATTAAGCTTATTTTGAAACACCCACTTAGTGTTAATTACATTCTTATCCTTGAGTCTAGGAACAAGAGTCTAGGAATTATTCCTTTCTTTCTATTATATCTCTTCATTCATTTCTTCAATCCAATTTTCATTATTTATAGTTTCAAATTTAGTAAGCAATCATGGACCTTAAAATTTATTCCTTATCATTGTACCATCTAATTTGTGTCCATTGATTTCCTTAGTTGCATGATGCCTTCTAACATATCTTGCAAGTATAGGTACTTTGGATTTAGGGCTTGTTCTACTTGTCTCACCATGATCTTCTATATCATGCTCAGGTCCCACTATCTATGACTCAGGTCCTTCAAACTCAAACTCAAATTGCATTATCTACAACTTGGTAGCTTCTTACTACAACTCAGGTTGCACTACCTACAACTTAGGTGCTTCTAGATATTTTGGGGACTTGGGAGGTGCAGTTTACCAACATCTACTTGGATTAGGTAATGTATTAGGTTAAAAGTAAATAAACTTTCTATGGTCTTCAAGATCTTTGTTTCTCTCTTCTTCACTTTTTTCTGCAAACTCATCAATGCTTACATGTGCACTTTCTATCATCCTATGAGTTGTTAGATTCAAACATTTGTATTCTTTACTTTTGTTGGAGTATTCTAGGAATATTCCTTCATCACTTTTGACATCAAATTCACCATTCTTAGTCTCCTTAAGAAATATAACATTAGCTACCAAATATGTTCAAGTAACTTACATTAGGTTTGTAGCCATACCATAGTTCATAAAGAGTCTGATTTGAGTCTTTGTTCAGCTATACTATGCATAAGCTATGAACTATTGTACTAATTACTTCCATCTAGTATTTGATTGCAACATTCTTTGCTATCATTATGGTTGTTGCACAATCTATGATTGATATGTTCCTCTTTTTACTTTACCATTCTATTGTGGTGTACCAAGGGATGATACTTGTCTTTTAATTCCTCTTTTAGTGTATAATTCATTGAATTCATTGGAAATGAATTCACCTCCTCTATCTAATCTCAAAAATTTCAACTTCTTTCCTATTTCTTTCTTTACTCTTGCCATATACCACTTGAATTTTTGAAAAGCTTGAGACTTATGTTTGAGATACATTACTGTCATGATACTATAATAATCACCAAAAAATAAAATAAAATACTTATCTCCATTGTATCTCTCTATGTCAATAAGCCCACAAGGTTTGCGCGAACTAGCCCCAAGGCTTCTTCAAAATGATAGTTCTTGCTCCTAAAACTTGTTTTGCACATCTTACCAGTTTGACAATTCTTGCACATGCCTATGTCTAGTTTCCTCAAACTAGGAATACCTCTCACTCTTTTATTTCTTCTTATCATGATCAAATTTTTAAAGGTCATGTGACACAACCTTTTATGTCGTAACTAGATTTCTTCTTCTTGAGGAATGAAACATGAACTTTCACTGATATCTATGTAGAATAATTTAGCTTTTTTTCAAATTATTGGACCCAACTAGATTTCATTTTCCATATAGCAACTTGGTCTTCCTATTCATGAATTCTACCTTGAATCCAATGTTATTCAATCATGCCACACTCAATAGAGTATGTTTTAATCCTTCAACCCAATAAGAATTATCACATCTAAGTTCATTGGTTAGATAAATACAATTGTTTCCTTTTATGCAACATGGTTTATTGTTCCCAAATCTTACACTTCCACCATCATAGTGTTCCATATGTTCAAACATTATTTTATCACCAATCATATGATGAGAACAACCACTATCAATAATCCATATATCATTTTTGCTAACATAAGATATAAGTGTCATCTTATCTTCATTATCTGATTCATCTTTTACAATAATATAAACCATTTCATCATCATCAGTGCTATCTAAATATTCAGCCAAGAAACAGGACTTGATACCTTTCCCTTGTAGTCCATGTAGTTTTTGAAATGGGTATGTGTAGGATCATGGTGTGCCAAAAAGTGGCAATGTGGAAAACATGTAGTTTTGAAATTCTGAAAAGCATTTCAAAATACACTTTGACTTTTTTCCCACCCATCCTGGCACCAAACCAAATGCATAGTATCTTGTCTGATTGGGTATCTAATTTGAGAATGTGTATCCAATTTGAGAGTTGGTATCCAATTTGGGAATGGGTGTTTGATTTGAGACTGGGTACCTGATCTACATTCCCCAATCATGACACAAAATTGAATTGTAAAGGGAGTAGAGAATTTTTTTAAAGATAAATATTAAATTTTATTTACCAAACTCAAAGGCAAGACCAATTTTTAAGTTATATCATGTCCTCGAATGATATAGTTGTAGCATAATTGGGGGGATGGGGGGATCAATTATTAGATATAGTTACTAAAATTTATTATATAGTATTAAACAATAAAAATTATTTATTATATAGTTATTACTTATTATATGTTATTATATTATTATTATATATTATATATTACTAACCTAAGTTAATAAACTATATGATGATGTATGTTCCTAGGGGTCCTCCTAGCAACATACATGTGTTCCAATGAATCCAAATACATCATGGGATACCCTATAACCCATCTTGACCCATTATATGAAAACATATATTTCTAAGGGTCAAAGGATGCCTATAGACATAAATCATGTGTTTCAATTGGTAGAAAGGGGTTATGGAGTATCTGATGACCCCTTTTGACTATGACATGATAACATATGTCCCTAGGGTCCTAGGATCCTTATAGATATATATGTTGTGTTCGAAAGGGTTGAAATAGGTCATAGAGTATCCTATGACCCTTTCAACCCATTACATGACAACATACATTTAGGAACATATCATGTATGTCCATAGAGGTCCTAGGTATCCTAGGGACATACATCATGTGTTTGAATAGGTTGAACCCTATGACCCCTTTTGATCCATTAAATGATAACATTCATTCATAGTGATCCTAGAACCCCTAGGAAAATATATCACATGTTAAAATGAGTTGAAAGGGGTCATAGAGTACTCCATGACCCCTTTCAATAAATTATATGATAATATATGTCCTTAGAGGTCCTAAGACCTCTAGGAACATAAATCATGTGTTTAAATGGTTTGAAAGGGACCATAGGATAACCTATGAGCTATTTTGACCCATTAAATCATAGCATATGTTCCTAAGGGTCCTAGGACCACTAGGAACATATATCATATATTTGAATGAGTCGAAAGGGGTCATAGAGTAGCCTATGACCCCTTTTGACATATCTCATGACAACATATCTCTTTCGAGGTCCTAGGACCCCTAGGGACCTATTTTATTTATTTGAATGGGTCAAAAGGGTTCACCCCTAAGGACATATGTTGTCATGAAATGCATTGAAAGGGGTAATAGGATAATCTATGATCCCTTTCAATGCATTTCATGACAACATATGTCCTTAGGGGTCCTAGGATCTCTAGAGACCTATTCCATTTGTTTGAATGCATTGAAAGGGATAATAGGATAACCTATGACTCTTTTTGATGAATTTCATTCTAAAATATGTCCTTAGACATCTGAGGTCCCCTAAAGACCTATTAAATTTGTTCAAACATGTATTAAAAGGGGTCATAGGATAGCCTATGGTTACTTTCAACATATTTCATGATAACATATGTCCGTAGGGGTCCTACAACCTCTAGGGACCTAATTAATTAGTTTGAATGGGTTGAAAGAGGTCATAAGATAATCTATAACCCCTTTCAACACATTTCATGACAACATATGTCTCTAGGGGTCCTAGGAACCCCAAGGACCTATTTTATTTGTTTGAATGGATTGAAAGGGGCCATAGGATAACTTATGACCCCTTTAAATTTGTTTCATGACAACATATATCCCTAGGGGTTGTACGACCTCTAAAGAAATATTATGATCATTTATATGGATTGAAATGGGTCATAGAAAAATCTATGACCCCTTTCGATGCATTTCATGACAACATATGTCCCTAGGGGTTCTGGGATCACTCAGAACTTAATTAATTTGTTCAAATGGGTTGAAAGGTGTGATAAGATAACATATGGGCCCTTTCCAGATATTTCATTGCAACATATGTCTTGTAGGGTCTTAGGACTACTAGGGACATATTGGAATTTCTCATATTAGTTGAAATTGGTAATAGAGTAACCTATGACCATTATCAACACATTTTATGATAACATATTCACCCCCAGAGACCTATTTTATTTGTTTCAATGGGTCAAAAGGGGGTCATAGGATAAACTATGACCTCATTCGACACATTATAATTGTTTATATGGGTCAAAAGTAGTGATAGGATAATATATGAACCCTTTCAACACATTTCATGACAACACATGTCTCTAGTGAGTCTAGGTTTATTTGTTCTAAAGGGTTGAAAGGGACCTATGACCCCAATTGACACATTTCATGATAACATATAACCTTAGGGGTCCTAAGACCCCTAGGGACATATTATAATTGTTCATATGAGTTGAAGGGGTAACAAAGTACTTTAGGATCCCTTTTTAACCATTAATTGAGAACATATGTTTCTAGGGCTCCTAGGAACATATATCATGTGTTCAAATGAGTTGAAAGGGGTCATAATGTACTCTAGGACCCCTCTTGACCCATTATATGATAACATATGCTCATAGAGGTACTAGGACCCCTAGAGACATATGTGATATGTTTGAATGGATCAAAAAGAGGTCATAGCCTACACTATGACCCCTTTGGACCTATTATATGACAAAATATGTTTTTAGGAGTCCTAGGAGTCCTAGGGACATACATCATGTGTTTGAATAGATCAAATGTGCTCATAGGGTGTCCTATGACCCCTTTTGGCCCATTAAATGAGAACATATGTTCCTAAGGGTCCTAAGTCCTGTTGGAATATATATCATGTGTTCAAATGAGTCAAAAGTGGTCAAAAAGTACCCTATAACCCATTTTGACTAATTATATGACAACATATGTTCCTAGGACTCATATTACCCCTAGGGACATACATCATGTGTTTGAATGTGTTGAATCAAGTTATAGGCTACCCTATGACCCCTTTTGACCCAGTACATGATAATATATCTTATCATATGTTTAAATGAGTAAAAAAGGGTCATTAAGTACCCTAGGACCCCTTTCAAGCCATTACATGATAACACTTATTAAGCCTAGGGACATACATCATGTTTTTGAATGAATCCAAGGGGATCATATGGTATGCTTTGACCCATCTCAACCCATTATATGAAGACATATATTCTTAGGGATCATACAACCCCTAGGGACATACATCATATGTTTTAATTAGTTGAATAGGGTCATAGGTTTCCCTATGAACCATTTTGACCCATTAAATTATAATATATGTTTCTAGGGGTCAAGATATTTCATGTGTTTGAATGAGTGAAAAGGGGTCATGTAGTACCCTATAACCTATTTCAACTCATTATATGATATCATATGTCCCTAGGGCTCCTAGGATCCCTAGGAAGATTTTCCATGTGGTTGATTAAGTCAAAAGGGGTCATGGAGTACCCTATAACCTATTTCAACCTATTATATGATAACATATGTTCCTAGGGCTCCTAGGACCCATAGAAAGATATTTTGTGTTTGAATGAGTCAAAAGGGGTCATGGAGCACCCTATAACCTATTACAACCTATTATATGATAAGATATGTTCCTAGGTCTCATAGGACCCCTAGTACATACATTATGTATTTAAATGGGTAAAAAGGGGTCATATGGTACCTTGTGACCTCTTTTCACCCATTAAATGATGACATATGCTCCTTAGGTTCCTAGAACATTGAGAAACATATATCATGTGTTCAAATGGCTTGAATGGGGCCATAAAGTATTGTATAACCCATTTCCATCCCTTATATGACAAAATATGTTCATAAGTGCACTAGGATATCTAGGGACATGCATCATATGTTTGAATAGATTTAAAGGGGTCATAAGGTACCTTATGATCTCTTTAGCCCCATTATATTTGACAACATATGTTCTTATAGGTACTAAGACCCCTAAGGATATACATCATGTGTTTGAATGGATCAAAATGGATCCTAGGGTATATGTTGACCCCTCGTAGTCCATTATATGACAATGTATGCTCTTAGGGGTCCTAGGACACCTGGGGAGATACATCCTATGTTTGAATGGGTCAAATGTAGTCATAAGGTTCCCTATGACCCCTTTTGACCCATTAAATGATATCATACGTTCCTAGGGGTCCTAGGACCTCTAAGATATATAATGTATTTGAATGAGTTGAAAGGGGTCATAGAATACCCTATGACCCATTTCGATGCATTATGTGCCAACATATATTTCTAGGGGTACTTGCACCCCTAATGACATATAACATGGGTTTGAATTTATCTAATGGGATCATAAGGTGCTCAAGGACACCTTTGACCAATTAAATGAGAACATATGTTGTTTATGGTCTTAGGATCCCTTTAAACATATATCATGTGTCTGAATCCTATGAGCCATTTCGATAGATTTTATGACAACATATGTTCCTAGGGGGCTTAAGACCCAGAGGGACATAATTTATGTTTTATGAATGGGTAAAATGGGGTCATAAAGTTACATATGACCCCTTTTGACCCATTAAACAAGGAAATACATTCTCAGGCATCCTAGAAACATATATTATGTGTTCAAATGAGTCAAAAGGGGTAATAGAGTATCCTATGACCCCTAAGAACACTTAATATTATTATATGGGTCAAAATGGATTGTAGGATATTCTAAACCTTATTTTGAGCCATTTGATCACATCATTTATGTGCTTAGGGGTCCTAGGATACCTAAACACACATATTGTGATTGAATGAGTCAAAGAGTGCCAATGGGTAGACTGTGACCCCTTTTAACCTTTACAACCATTATAGGTATGGCTAAGTATCCTAAAGCCTTTAAAAAAACATATTAAGTATCCTAAAAAAGGGTCATACTATTATAAAAGAAATTTTTTTAAAATGGCTATATGATTTGAGAACATATATCCAATTTGGGAAAGGGTACCCAATTTGGGAACATGTATCTAATTAGGCTTGTTTTTTCTCTAGATGCAACCCTCCATGGTCAACACCAAAAATGTCCCAAAAATCTATTTTTTGGCTTGCTATTGTGTGTTTTTGACTTTGACAATGTAGCTAACGACTTTTTTTCATCAAAATTTGATAAAATGAGAAGGGTTTCTTGATGATGTTCTCAGCTTTCCATTGATATAATGTCTATCAAATTGTGAGTTTAGTAAGTAATTATTACTTATTTTCTAATGGAGTTAGCCACAAAGTGTTGATTGACATACTAAATGAAAAATAACTATAACTTTCAAACCATATAAGATTTTTGAAATTTAAAAGATGTGTCACATCCTATGCTTCGACTACTATAAGGAAAAAAATTCTACTTTTGATTTTTTTTTAATTAGTTAAACTGGTCAAACATAGGATTTTTAAATTTTTTTCAAAAATATAGTAGATAATTCATAATTAATTAGTTTATTCAAATAAAAATACCCAAAAATATGCATCACATCTAGGTGCATGTCTACTTTTTATATCAATAATTATATTTAAAAATATTATCATTTGATATTGATTAATGTGGTTAGACATACACCTACTTTTTATTTTCACCCTAAAATTTTTGTATTACTACAATAAAATCCAAAATTTTCAACAATCAAATATTTTTTTCTCTAGATAAGGCCTAATAATTTAGAAAATACATTAAATTTCCTACAATTTTTTTTCTGATTTCTTTTTTATTTAAAGTATAGAACTACTTTAAAATTATGTGTCAAGTTGACATAACCCTAATTTGCTAATTTTTCATCGGTACTTAAGGCTATAGTTTGGTTGACCATGATCCTGCATATACCCTAATCTTTCCTCATTTATACTTTTCTTTTCTTTTCTTTTTTGTCTTCTTTGTTTGGACACCTTGCAACAATGTGACCAACTTCTTCGCAAGAAAAATAGAATAGAGGAATTTTACCTTTGTACTTCCATTTTCCTTTGGGATATCTTCTTGCAAGGAGGGATTCAATGACTTCAAGCAGACTATTAAAACTATCTTCCTCTTCACTTTCAGATTGTTTTCCTTTAGACTTTACATCTTTCTTCTTGAGTGATAACTTAGCTTCAAATGGTGACCCAAGATTTCTAGAACTAGAAACATAATTATCATAGTTATCTAGCTCAAATATTGTCAACCTTCCCACTAGAGCATCTAAATTTATCTTGTTATTGGGATCACATCAAATCTCTTGACTATATGACCCTCTAATTTCATAGATAGGAAGAAGGGTTCTAAGTATCTTTCTCACTAGTGTGACATCGTCAATTTTCCCTCTAGAGGCTTTCATTTCACTTACACCAGATTCAATTATGTAAACATATTTTGCAATGTTTTCATCTTCTCTCATCTTCATTTGATTGAATTGGCCCCTTAAGCTTTCTACCTTGGCTCTCCTCACATTATCATCACCTACATTGATATATTTTATCTTTTTCCATATCTCATGAGTAGTAGCACACCCTTTGACTTAGTCAAATTCAACATAGTTAGGAGTGGATGCAATATCAATCATCATAATGTTATGATTCTTCCTTTTAGCAATCTCCTCCATAGTCAATGTTCTAGTAGGAGATTTATACTAGGCATTCAAATATTTTAGACATAAATCACTAATGGTTGCCAAATGTAGCTTTATTAGTTCTTGTTATGCCTTGAAGTTATCTTTGTTCAACTTGGGAATCTCTCTCCTGTAAGACATCATGATCTTTAACTTAGGTTTTTGAAACCTTCTCTACAAGAACTAGAATCTCTAATACCAATTTTTGGATATATATGAGGAGTAAATGAGAGGGGAGGGATGAATTAGTTACAACAAAAAGAAATCCTAGATCACATAGATGTTAATACAAAGCATAAACTCTGTTGAAACTATTGTCACTGGGTTGATGCTCATGCACTTAGTCAACACTATCAATATGTTGTAACTTGGCTAACACTATAATAAAAAATGACACTTGGAAAATATTGAACATGCAAATCTTAAGATATTAACTATGGTTAACCTTAATTAACTTAATTTCATACACATAAAAGAAATAACATGGGTACAAGTGACACCAAGATTTAACATGGAAACCCAATTTAGGAAAAACCACCAATTGCAACTAGTTACTATTTTCACTCTTCTAAAGTGAGCCCTATTAGGAGTCAACCCTATTAAATATTAAAAAATGAACTATTGGGTGTGATCCTATTAGAGGATTTAATCACCCAGTTAGGAGTGGTCTTGTTAGAGGTCTTTAGACACTTCAATCTAGAAATTCCACCTTGTTAGCAGATTTACAAATAGCTATTAGGCTAACTCTATTAGGAGATTTGATACACTGCTACAATGGTTAGAGAGTAATAATAAAATTACATAATTGCTAATGCAAGTGTATTGATGATTTTAGATCCCAATTTTAGCTTAAATACTTGATCATTCTTGATCAGATTAATCTTTGCAGCCCAAAAGGGACATTTTTGTTATCCTTCTAAGTCACTTCCTCTAAGAATCTTCTTATCTTCCACACATTCTCACACATTTTCAATCCTCAAATTGACCTTATACTTATATAAAATACATTGTTCGATCAGTTTGAATACAATTTATAATAATAACACTTCATCACTTTAGTTAGCCAACATAGCTTAGTAGACACTAACACTAAAATGATTTTCCTATGTTAAACAATTGAACTCAATCAATACTAAAACTTTGTAAACTTCCTTTGGTAACTAAGTGAGCTCAGTTACCACTAAACTTCTACAAAGTTTTCTTTGGAGCTTAAGTAAACTTAGTAAAGGCCATTTTGTGAACTTGGAAAACATTAGAAATCTTGGTAGACATAGGAAATTGTCTTCATTGCCTGAGTGAGCTCGAAAAATAGTGATTGGTAAAGATATGACATTTTGTGTAACATTAAAGACAATATAAAATTGATCAACTATTTTCAACACCTAAGTCCAGTGACCATCTAGAAGAATATGGATTAGTAGTTGAAACTTTCCTATAACTTTACCATCTAACTGAAATGATGATGATGAAGAAAAACTATAAGAATTAGAAGGAATAACATTTTTTCTCTTCTAAAGGAGAGAAGTCAAATATGAAATCTATTTGGCATAGCCATCTAACTTATTCTCATGTTAATGTGACTCATCATGGTTAGGCTTATTACAATAGTAAACTTCAATTTTTCTGGTTTTGGTTTATCCCGTTTAGGAGGAGGTGTCCATAATGAATTGTGAGGGCTAGAATCAATCTAAGACTTTATAGAATGTGATTTATGTATCTTCTCCTTTGCCCAAGATGATGACCAAGCTACCAATGCATAAATCTATGAGCCTGCGAGAGAATCCAACTGAGAGAGCTTATCTTTCTCTCGAGTCAAATGATAAAAATACTCAAAGGATGGCATGGTAAATTTATTTCACAAAGCATTTTTGGTGGAATAGAAGGTAGAAGAAAAAATTTGAAAGTTTTCATTAAGCTTAGAAAGAATTAGGTAAATGCACTCAGTGTCAGTTTGGGTTTTCCACAACCCTATAATAAAGTTCTATATTGTTTGAACTTCATCAAGAAGTTCTCAATGGAAGGAAAAGAATTCAGTATAAGAGAGGTTAGCTCTAGTTGAATTTGAAATGGTCTGAACTTGTTGATGGTACCAAAAAAGTCATTGAACTTGTCCCAAATTTCTTGAGGTGTGAAACACTCATCAAGATGAAATTATAGATTGTTTGAAATATTTGAAGAAATTAGACCCATGGCTTCATCCATCTTATTACTATGCTGTAAAGTTTGATATTGAATCTAGAGTATTGGCTACACTATTTCTAGACAAGACCACAAACCCTTTGATCAGAGAAGTCATTGCATATGGGATTTCCATATATGATATTTGTGTGGGTTTAGAAGTACTAGACAAGAAGAGGTCTCAACCATTTTTTTAAGAAGGATTTTTGAAGTTTTTTGATATGTTGATATTATAACAAAAAGTAATATAAAAATGCCCCTCACAATGTAAAAAATTGAACCCCAACTTGTAGAAGGAATGTGTATACAAGAAAAGAGAAATAGACTTAGATGTGTATCACAAATAGCTAGTATAAAATATTAGTGAAATGATAGAGAGATTCTAGAGAGTTCTTGAGAAGAGAGATTTTAGGTGTTTTTTTTAGATTAAAAAATGGAGCTATAATGAACAAGTTATGATCCTCAATAGATGGAAGATATCATTAGACTTTAAGTGAAAAATAGGTATTGAAATTTAAATAATTCCAAAAAATATCTATACCATTGTCTCAATTTCTCAATCATCTTTTTAACACCTTTTAGATCAAGAAAAGAACCCAATATGCTCAATTAATTGCAAAAAAAATTGAAAACTCATTTGGAATGATAAAAATAAATAAAACTCAACCCTTAGTCCCCCATGTGATCATGAGCTAGGCTAGGAGGAGCAAAGTGGCCTAGTGCTGGAGTCACCAAAGGAGCAATACTAGAGGGTAGTAATAGCGATGGCCAAGTGGAGGTTGCGAGGAGGAGGCATCATTGGTGGAGGTGGGTCACATACCACAGAGTGGTAGAATGCATGTAGGGCTAGAGCGACTGATAGAGAAAGGGCAACCCTGATATGTAAAAATAATTTTCCTTCTAGGTCAATGTTGTCCAAAATTGACAAACTTTATATGAAAATGGGGATTTTAATGCCTTATGAATCTAACCTTGAGCTCTATTTAGCCTCAAAGTTCTTTGAAAATTAGAGAACCCTGTATTTCACAAAAAATACTCAAAAAATGTCATATATGTTCTCCTCTTTCTTCTTCTTTTTCCAAATATTGAACAAGCTACAATAGATCCACCTCTGATACCATGAAGGATTTAAGTATCACATATCCATAAAGCCCAATGAGCCCCTGCATGCAAGAACCTATCACAAAGGAGAAAAAGAAAATAAGAGGCAAGGGTTTTTTTCTGAGAATATGTAGATTATATTATCAAATTGAAAGAATGAGAGATATTTGTAAATGATCAATCCTTATAGAAGGAGATCAAAAAACCAGATAGGGAAACTATAAGAGGTAACTAACATTTAATAATTAATTATTAAATATGTCCACGAAGTTTAGCTTAGTTGGTTGAAGCTATGAGTTCTCATTGTGGAAACCTTGGTTCAAATCCCAAGAAGGACATCTTTGTGGAATTATAATTTGCAACTCTTGGTCTTCCAAAAGTTGTTTCTAGTGTGGTTGCTCAAAAGGAGATTGAATAAGTTTGTTAGTTTTAAGTTATTTCTTGAATAAGCACAAGATTTGTAAATGATTTGATTATTTAAAAAAATGAAATAAAACTAAAGAATATAAAAAACTAAAGAAAACAAATTATTAAATTAAAATGCAAGTGCATAAAGGGATATCTTAAGAGGGAAGTAAAGGTAATTTAATAAATGAAATGAAATTAACCTTTTACTTTAATAATTTTCTACATGTACCGAGCTCATTAGCAACCAAGGGAGTTATCAATCCCTGAGTAAATTTCAAGAATATAAGTATGGAGTGATGTAGTATGTGTTGAGCACACCATATGTTGAGAATTAGAAGGTTAACAAAGGTCAAGCAATAGCAATGTCAAGAAACAAAAATAGTAAAGGTTGAACAATGCAAAGTCTAGATAAAAGTTGGGAATGGAACACAGGTTTGGACAAAATGATTATCAAGCTGACCTGGAAGGTTTATTTAATATTTCAAGAGGTTGTTACAAAATATTTCTATGATGTGTAATGCATATCCCTATGTGTATGTTCAACAATTAGGATGAAGATGAAAAACGTAGAACTATCTAGAAAACCCTTTATAGAAATCTTTAAATAGTGATGATCTTAACCTAGATCGTATACATGATGAGAAGGTTACAAAAGAGAAGAGTATAGGTGCAAACATAAAACATTACATGATGAAGGATTGAGAAGATCAAAATTCATTGAAAATTTCTATTATTATCTTACAAAGCAAGTGTTATATTCATAAGCAGTGAATTTAAAAGGGAAAGACAAGTGTTATCCATTTAGTGGAGAGGATAAGTTAGTAAGGAGGAGACTTGAAATCATCTTGTAGAGAAAAATGAGAGTTAGGTACTAAATTGGTTTTAACAGACTTGAATTAGGGTAAATATCTTAAAAAATTTATCTTAACAAATCTTTGTAAATATCCTAATAGAATCATTACTTAGTTGTAAGTGTTAAATCCTTTCACAAGGTGAAACCTAATATTTTTTTTAGTCTTTAACAGGACAAAATCCTCATAGAGTAGATCATATTTTATGGCCAAACATTGTAACCTTAATTGATTACATTTATTACTAAAGTAGTGAATATTTTTGGGTCTCATCGCCACCCCAGCTTTATCTTCACCTTGGAGGCTTTTAGGGTAACAAATATTGTGGCATCTATTATTACTTTCATGCATGTGACTAAACTAACTTACCTGTTACAAGAAAGTTTACATTTATGGTTTTGCATGCACAAATTATTGATAGATGTGGATGAATTTTTGAAAAGTGAAAAGTGTTTCTAAATTTTTATTCACCACACCCCCTCCCCTCTCAGTATCTAGTTTACTCCATAAATAAACACTTACTTTTTCATGTCCCCTAATTATAGTAATATAGGTGAATCATCTAATGTCCTAATCAAGGACATTACATACTTGTCCAAGACACTAACCTCTTACCAAGAAAGAACTCTCCTACACTAGTAGTTTTTCTGTCATCAATGCTTTCTCCCCAATCTACATCAATGAAGGCTCTTAATTTAATATTTCCTCCTTTCTTGTACCATAACCCATAGTCCTAGTTAATTTTAGATATCTCAAGATTTTTTTTGACTATCATCATGTTATTTTCTTTAGGATTAGAAAAAAATATTGCAACTATACCAATTGTCAATGCAATATTAGGTCTTGTGTGAACCACATATTGAAGTTTCCCAATCATTGATATATAAGTAGTTTGGATTCCCCTTTGAATAATCATTCTTTTAGATCTTATGTCTCATAGACATAGCTATACTAACTAGTTTCAAATATTTCATTCCAAATACTTTTATGTATTTTGATTGAGTGATAAATATCCCATCCTTTATCTAATTAACTTGTCAACCCACAAAGAATTTGATTTCTCCAAACATATAAATTTCAAATTATTTCATCATTTTTTAGAGAATTATTTACATAAGTTATCATTTCCTACAAATAAGATATCATCTATAAATATTTTTGCAAGCAATATCTTGTCTTGAGGCCCTTTCTTGATATATAAATTGTTATTATTATTTATCTTCTCAAAACCAATTTTTACTATATATCCCATGAAATATTTTATATCATTCTATTGGGAATTTCTTTAATCCATATAGGGATTTATGAAGTTCATGTACTGTGCCTCTTTGGCTTGGATCTATGAAACCTTTAGGCTAATCAATGTAGACTTCTTCCTCTAAGGCTCCATTCAAGAAAATTTATTTGATATATTTTGAATCCCTTTTTTGTTGCATATTCTTGAAGTGTTCTAACTCCTTCAAGTCTTTCAATAGGGGAAAATGTTTCCCCATAATCAATACCTTCTTCTTGAGCATAACTTTTGTAGACAAGTCTTTCCTTGTTTCTTGTTACTTCGCCTTTCATATTCGTTTTATTTTTGAATATCCATTTTGTACCAATAACATTTTTATCCTTGGATCTAGGAACAATAGATCTAGTTTTATTCTTTTCTATTTCCTCAATCTCTTCATTCATTGCTTCTATCCGAATTTCATGTTCTAAATAATCTTTTACAAATCTAGGTTCAACATCACTATGTAAACATGTACCCTTTACTTTGTTCCTTGTCAATATACCTTTTGTCTCTCCTCTAATTATTTGATTAGGTGCATGATTCTTTCAGACATATTTTGCAAGCCTTGGATCTTTCTTTCTTTTCTTGGATGTTGGTTCACTTGGTTCTTCAAGATCTTCATCTTGATTGATATAATGCAAGGTAGTTTTCTTCCTCAGTCTTATTCTCTTTTAGGACTTGACCAAGATCTTATCTTAGCCTACTAGAGTTTCCTAGTACCCTAATCTCTAGAGGATCTCTATCCTATCTCCTAACTACTCACTACCTAGTTACACCAATGGTTGTTCCTTCTTTCTTTTCCAAATGCCTATACAAGCTGACTTGTCCACTTTATTTCATAGTCCTCCCTTCTAATTTCCTCAATTACATGAAGTGTTGGACTTATACATGAGGATTTTATACCACCCCTATGCTCCTAGATACAAATCCCACAAGTTCTTTTCAAGTTCCTTTCCAATTTTCTCTAAACTAGGTGGAAAAAAAGTTGTACATTTGAGTACCCTTTCAGAAAAAAGAAAAAGTATTTTGTGGGTCTCAAGTCTCCAAGCCATATATATACCTAAAATTATTTTTCATGCATATAAACAAGGGTTTTACAATATGAATGACAATGCTAACTAGGGTCTAATATTTCCCTTAGAAAATCTCATTTTGAAACTCCCTCCTCTGGAAAATATCATAATGACTCACCCCTCTTCATTCATCAATTTCTTTTTGAAGTATCCATCAATTTCAAACCCCCAAAAGCTTCTTGCTGATTTTGTGACCACCTAACCGAGTGACTATGACTTATGTTGGGAATCACATTAAAAATGGGTAACCACTACTCTAGGGTCCCAAAATCTATATATAATATGTACATTGGACCCAATCCCATTTACCTTAAGGTCATGATGAATGAATGATAAAAACTCATGGGAGAGCCATTTTTGTGCATACAACCAAGACTTAACCAACACAAGGTTTTCACAAATGGTTTTCAAAACCTAATTAAATGAACTTCTAAAACCTACTAATCTAAAGTAAAAGTAATTTTACAAGCAAGAAACACACTAATCCAATGCAAAAATTCAAACATCAATCCATTATTGAGATCATATAAACCAAAACATTAAAATCTAGATCAAGACTCAGTATAATTCATAGATTTCAATATCAAAACTTCTTTCTTACAATTTCCAACCTCTAGAATGAGTGTATTTCATGTTTTTATAAGTTTTCCAAGATTTTTTCATTTTTAGTAATTATCTTCTTTACACTTTCATGGAGTTCTCTCATGGATTTGGAAAAGTCTTCAACATATCCACTACCTTGTACTCCATCCTTTAATTCTGTCAACTCAAAAACCACTATAGAATGCAAACCATAAACTATTCCAAAAGGACTCTTATATGTTGATCTATTCACTATGTCATTGTATGTTGACATATTAGTTAAGTATGTTATTAGTGACACATACTTATTTAGATTATATATATATATATATATCTATCGAGCTCATTGAACAATTTACAGTGTTTTCCATGTAATTTAGTAGCCACCAAGTTCTAAAATTTCTTTCGAGTCCTTTGGAATAATTCTAGTGGTTACCAAGAAAATTCAGTCAGTGTAAAGTCCAACAGTTTAAACTATGCATTTTAGTATACCCAAAGTTTATCAGTGGTTACCAAGAATTGTAGTGTCTACTAAGTTTTTAGTTCATGTGATACAAAGCCAGTGTTAACTGAGCTACTTTATGCTAACCAAGTGATTCAGTGTTTGCCAAGTTGCACAATATCTACTGAGTCACTAGTACAAACTAAGCTCAATACTACTTGAAAGTGATTAGTATGGATTGAACTTCTATGACTACCAACTGCATGATAATGTCAAGCATTGACAGAGGATGTTGAGTACCAGAACCTTATAGAGTTAGTCCTTAGAACTCAAGTATCTTCATGTGGGCTGACTTTGTAATATTTGTGTTAAGTTGTATCATGGCTGACTTTTTAATTTGTATATTTGGATTGATATATATGTAATGTATTGTATCATATCTAATGTAAGAATGTGAATGTGAAATATGCATGTGAATGTGGATGTGAAAAGTTCAAGTTATGAATGTAGTAGGTAAAGAATTGTAAAGGCCATAACAGTATAAGGAGTAGTAGAGACATATCTATCACATAAAGGTGATCAATACACAAAGGAATATCATTCAACAAACTCAATTGCAAATCAGAGATCTACTACTTCATCCTAATAGGTGAACTAGTCAAAATCTTTTAACAAGGTAGACCTAACAGTCTTTCATAAATCTCTTTACCAAGTGCATACTTCATTGTATGTTTTTAAATCCTCTTATAAAGTGGACCTAGCAGTCCTAATTGCTCCTAATAGGGCAAATCATTAGAAGTGATCAATGTAAGCCTTCATAGGCCAACTTTATCTTGCATTACTAAAGTTTGTGGGTATCATCCCCACCCCAGTTTTAGTTTCTATTTGGAAGGTTTTTGGATCACCAAATCTATGTGTCAATGTGTTATGGATGCTTTCATGTTTTCAATTTATCATGCATGCAATTATATTAGATGTGATGAATCAAGTGCTAATTGGTTCATTTGATTATAATTGCTAAAGTTTTAGAATTTACTGATTCAACCCTCCCCCCTTAGTAACTTAGGATAGTCTTGAATATTTCCAACAATTGTAAGCATATTTAACCTACACAATGTGTTGGTCCTATGTCCACCTATAATCCTTTGTGAGAAACCTCTACCAGTTACCAAGACTCCTATTAGTCACCTATGCTTGGCCATCTATGTGAGGGTGATAGGTAGATCCAGAAGATAAGTTAGTTAGGTAAAAGTACAAAGCTATGTCACCTTTTAGGATGATTTATCAAAATGACTAAATTTGAGTATTTCTATCCAAAAATCAATTTTTTTTCAAACATATGATCTAGATAAATTGATTTGAGCTAATTTATATATGGTCTAATGCTTTTCCAATTGGAAATTTCTATTAAATGAATGTTTTATACAAGTTTGTACCAAATTACTAAAGAAATTAAATTATTTTAGAAAAATGACATTTCAATAACTATTACTTTTTTAATGATTTTTTTTAGTAACATATAAATACCATTTTATAGAGGTCATGGTTAAGAATATTTTCATATAAAGTTTATAGTGTTTTAATTAGATATAGTATATTGTAATTAAAAATTCTAGAAGCACATATTTTAACACTAAAAAAGTATAAAAATTATATGATGTTCTAGAGGAGAGAGTCCTCTTCTAGAATGTATAATTTTTTTTTTGTTCAGAATAGATTTGTTTTGAAAAATGTGGTGGGAGATGAAAACTATTGATTTTAGGTGAGTTGAAATTTGAATCATTATAAAAGAGAAAATATAAGTCTAAAGTCAATTTTATTTTTTATTGTTCTAGCCATATATGTTATCTATAACATAGTCTAATTTCGAATGGAAATAAGTTTATTTCCACATATTTTTGTGGTGGGAACTAAAACACTATTTTTCAATGTTTTTTAACAACTAAAAAATAATCTATAAAAAAATAAGAATATATATCAATTCTTATTTGAAATAATTATTAAAAATTATAATCCTAAGCTTCATCCATTTCTAAACATTTCATTAGTTTACTTAATTTTCAAATTCTATATAATAATACCATTTTGATGTCATTGAAGGTGAACAATTATACTTTTGTTAGCCTTTTCCTTTACAAAAGGGTGACACAACTTTGTGTTTTTACCCAGTCTAAATCCTTCTCCACAATGTCTTTCAAAAGTGGCTCATGAATTTGGTGTCCCTATCTGAAAAATTTCTTATAGGTGGTTCATGGATCTTAACCATCTCTCTTAAAAAAAAGAGTAATCTGACAAGCATCATGTATGGCCTTGAAAGGTACAAAATGTGCCATCTTAATAAATCTATCCACAATCACATAAATGCTATTATACCCCCACCCTATCTTTGGTAAGAAAACTAAAAAATCCATAGAAATGCATTCCCATGGCCTACTAGGGATTACAAGTGGTTGATAAAGACTAGAATTGGTGGATGTCCCCTTTTCCATTTTACACACTATACAAATCTCCACATACTATCTAATATCTCTAGTCATCCTAGGCCAAAAATAGAACCTAGTGAGTAAGTTTTGAGTCTTATTGACTCCAAAATGACCACTAAGTGTCCCATTATTATTTTCTTGGATCCAATTCCACCTCATTGACCCTCTAGGAACAAAATTTTTACCTTAAACAATAAAGCATTTTACAATGTATAATTAGAAAAATCATCATCAAAATTGTTTTTGAACTCCCTGCATACCATGTAGATTTGAGAAAAATAATCATCATCAACCTATAGGTCTTTGACGATTTTTTTATGCTTATGCTTTGTCGTTGAACTTCTTGGATTATGAGTAGTCTCCTACTCAATACATTCACTACCTTATTTTGCACTCCCTTCTTGTATTTGATGGTAAATGTGTAGGCTTGTAGATATTGTACCCATTTCATATGCTTTCTATTGAGTTTTTCTTGGGAGTTAAGGAAATAGAGAGCTTAGTTGTCTGAGTACACAAAAAATTCCTTTAGAATAAAATAGTTCCTTCACTTCCTTAGAGCTTGGACTATAGCATACAACTCTAAGTCATATGTAGAGTACTTCATTTTTTCATCATTGAGCTTCTCACTATGAAAATCTACTAGCCTCCCTTTTTGGTTTAGAATAGCCCCAAAAACCACATTAGTGGCATTACGCTTCATTTCGAAAAACTTCTCAAAAGTAGGATGCACTAGTTTAGGTAGTTCTACTATCTTATTTTTGAGTGTCTCAAAACTGTGATCAACTTGTGGGGTCCAATGAAACTTTTTCTTCATACCTCCCTTGAATGTATACAACATAGAAGCACATATGCAGCTAAATGTCTGAACAAATTTCTATAATACTATGCCAAATAATGGAACATTCTCATATCTGATGTAGTCTTAGTAGTAGGCCAACATAGAATGACATCCACCTTCTCTTGATCCATTTCGAGGTTACCTTGAGAAAAAACAAAGGCAAGATAAAATAGCTCCTATTGCATGAAGTCACACTTCTCCAAGTTTATAATTAGCTTCTTATCATGTAACTACTTGAATTTTTTTTGTAAATGCTTGATATTATCCTCTTTAGTTGTGCTAAAAATTAAGATGTAACAAACTTACCAATGTAATCTATGAATACCTCATTCATATGCCTCATAAAAGTAGATGAAGCATTAGACAAACAAAATGACATTCACAAGGCATTCATATAAACCTTTTGTATTATTGAAGGTAGTTTTCCACTCATCCCCTTTAGTTATTCTAATTTGATGCTAGCCACTTTTTAGGTCTATCTTGGTGAAATATTTTTTAGAAATAACAATGGGAAAGAAAACTTAGATAGGAGGGGTGAATCAACTCTTCAAAAATTTAAACATAAAATAATCACCACACATCCATCTAGCAATTTAGCATGTAAACTTAAATAGCTAACTACACATGTTCATCCATAGGATGAAAAAATTAGCACATGACACAATAATTTTTTTACCTAGAAACCCTTCAATGAGAAGGTAAAACTAGAGTGGGGATGACACCCACAAATCTTCACTATTGCAGTTGTAAAGTGTAGCCAATTATGGTTAAATTACATTTTCCTAGAAACTATGTACTACATTGTTAGGGGTCTTCCCTATTAAATTCTTACAAAGGCTATTAAGTCTCACCCTATTAAAGGATTTCAACACCCTTATAAATCAGTTCCTTGTTAGAGAACTTAAACTTACAATAAAGAAAGCACTTAGTTAAGAGATTTACAAAAGTATGTTAAGAATACTCCATTAGGATATTTACTTTGTATCACCTATTAAAATGATTCGACACCATGATATTTCAGTTAGCACTCTATTTCTAGATGTCATATTTTCTCTTTCTTGATGAATCATTGATCCTTCTTATTAGATATTTCTCCTCTATTGTCACTCTACTTTTCTCTATTGTCTCTAATTAACTTTACAATTTAGATCATTGTCACAACCTCCATAGCCACCATGAATGCTCTCTTTACACTTAGCTTTCATCTCCTTCTACACATAAAAAACTCGTTAGGGTTTTCCTCCTTAAGTAAACATAGATGGGCTAGGGTAAGAATTAATATCTGGTGTTCATCCATACTACCACTAAAACATCCCCTAATTTGATTGGTTGCATGTATTACATAGGGATTTGTAAGAATCTTCCTTAGGGTAGAATTTACCCAAGACCAAGGAACTCAAAAACACAAACACAAATTAGACCAAAGTATGATCAAAATAATTTTATAGTATTCAATACAATGTACAAGTACACTAGGAGTGCCTCAATATAAAGGGTTCTGAGATGCATCTAGAATGCCTTAGAATTAGCATCATGATAAGTCCAACAACTAGGCACATGTCCACCAGATATGGGTTATCTTCCATTAAGCATGGAGGTAAGTGTGATGATGAGACGATAAGCCTACAAAGGTGAAAGATGCACATCAATGTTGTAGACAACATGTGCTAAATTAGGAGTGCAAAAAATTGTGTTGTCTACATGACAACTCAAGAAGGTGCATAAACTCCTAAGTCTCTCATAAAGAGAAATAATAAAATAATGCACTAACCTAAGTAAACATAAGTAAAGTTTAAATAGTAAATAGCTATTTACACCAACACCCCACCTTAAGTGCAACTTATGGGAGTGCACTTAAGCTTACTAATGCATAATGGGTCTCGACTACGAGGCTATTTTAGGTACCCATGCACAAAAGAGATGCTAAGAATGATGCAATGCAATCTCTCATAAAGAAAAGAAAGAGGGAAAACCTCATGGGACTCCCCTTTTTGCAACATCCTACACCCCCAAGAGATCTTGCAAATGAGTGTACTTGACCTTGGTGAAGGGTTTGGTGAAGATATCAGTGACCTACTTTGCTATAGGACAATACTATAATGCAATGATCTGCTCATAAATAAGCTATCTTATATAGTGCATATGAACCTCAATGTGTTTTGTTCACTGATGTTGAACTGGATGCTTAGAGATCTCAATGGCACTCTAGTTGTCAGAATGAATAACTATAGGCTTAGGTAGATCAAATCCAAACTCCTCTAGGATGTGCTATAGTCAAAGAGCCTCTATAGTTGCATTGACAACTCCTTGATACTTAGCCTCTATGGAAGGAAGAGCAACATTGTTTTACTTCTTGGTTTGCCAACAAATAGGACTAGAATCAAGGTGAAATATGTACCCTAAAGTGGACTTCTAAGAATCTATGTCTCTTTCATAGTCTGAGTCTATGTATCTAATCAACTAAAGCCTTGTACTACTGCATAATGTATCCCATGTGTATGTGTTCCCTTAATATAGAGCAAAATGTGCTTGGCAGTCTTCTAATGAAGATCATGAGGTTCTTGCATAAAGCATGAAGCCATACCAACTAAAAAGTCAATATCAAGGTGTGTGTGTGTGTGTGTGTGTGTGTGTGTGTGTGTGTGTGTGTGTGTCAAGTAGATAAGGCTCCCAACTAACTATCTATATAGAGTAGCATCAAAAAGTGGAGTGGTACACTTAGTCTCTAGCTTGACACTTAATAGGAAGGGAGTACGAGCAGGCTTGCAGTCACTCATGTGAAATTGAAAAAACAAGTCAAGAGCATACTTGGGCTGTGAAAGTATGATCCCTTCTGAAGACTGTATGATCTCAATGCCAAGGAAGTAATGTAGTAGACCCAAGTCTATCATGGAAAACTTTTCTTGTAAAGAGGTCTTAACACTTGCTATGATGGATGAAGTTCTCCCTGTAATGATCAAGTCATCAATATAAAACACTAAGATCAAGTGAGAGTCATCCTTCTAAAGAATGTAGACATTCAAATTGAAGTGACATCTAGTGAAACCTACTAAGAGCAAGAAGGAATCCATTTTGGCATACCAAGCCTGAGGAGCCTACTTTATACCATAGATAGACTTCTTCAATCTAAAAACCATAGTAGAATCATGTATGAACCCCTATGGCTGCTCCATATAAATTTCCTCATGAAGGTCACCATTCAAAAATGCACTCTTAACATCCATCTACTATACAACTCGACCTTGAGCTATAGCAATTGCTAGTGTCAAGCAAATGGAGTTCATCTTGGCAACTCCTACAAAATTCTGTGTATAGTCAATACCTAGAACCTACAAGAAACCTTTGACAACTAATCTAGCCTTATCTTTATCCACACTTCCATCCGCTACAAATTTGGTTTGATAGATCCACTTACATTGAACCACTTTTCTTCTCTTATGAAGGGGAACTAAGTCCCATGTATTATTTTTCATCAATGAATTACATTATTCCTCCATAGCCTTGTCCCATTCTAGAATCCCTAATGCTTTCTTAAAAGACTATGGATCTGAAGCAATGGCTACATATGCATGTGGAAATGACTTGTGTCATGACCTAGTCCTCCAAGTGTCTAAAGGATTTTCCACCAATGAACCTATTGCATCAAGAGTTTGTTGTGTCCAACAAGGTTTAGTGGAAGAAGAAGAAGGAGGAATGTCCTCAACTGCTTGTTGGCCCTATGAAGGTGGTGTCCTGTGAGTCAAAGTTGGAGGAATCTCATATTCTGAGTCACTTTTGTCACTATGATCACAATCCATGTAGGAGGAAGAAGGAGGAGTTGAAGAAGCCAAACTTGGACATGTCTCTTCAAAGTGAACACTCCTCTCATAAAAGATTTTGTGAGTCTCTAGATCCATTAGTTTGTATGCCTTGAGATGATCAGGATATTCAACAAATATGCATGGTTTTCTTTGTGGTTCTAATGTCTTTCACTTTTGTGGAGGCATCCTTGCCCATGTTGGATAACCAAAAACTTTGAAGTGCTTAACACTTGGTTATCTACCACACCATGCCTCAAAAGATGTTATTCCATCTAAGGCCTAATGCAAACTCCTGATTTGGATGTAGTTGGTACAGTACATGGATTCAACCCAAAAAACTTGTTCTCGAGAGACTTGTGTTGAAGCATGTGAGTAGTCATATCCTTGAGGGTTTTTTTCTTTCTTTCAACTACACTATTTTATTGTGGCATGCATGCAACTAAATTTTTAAGATCTACCCCCTCATGTCTACAAAAGTCTATAAGTCTAGAGTTGACATATTCTCTAACATTATATGTCCTTGATTTTTTCTCAACTTGAGCTTTGAATGTGATAAAGTTGTCAAAGACTTCATTCTTATGACTAAGAGAAAAGACCCAAGTGTACTAAGAAAATTCATCAATAAATGTAAAAATGTATTAGGCCTTACCAAAAGATGGTAATAGAAAAGGTCTGGCTACATCACTATGAACCAATTCTAGAACAACAGTTGCCTTCCAAGACTTCCCCTTGTCATATTTCTCTTTGGTATGTTTACCTACTTCACAACCTGGACATATACCCTCTAAAAATTTGACTTGATGTAGACCAATGACCATTTCCTTGCTACTTAATTTCTGAAGGTAGCGATAATTAAGGTGTCCAAATCTTTCATGCCATAGTTTACTTTGAGTGTTTGAATGAGTCAACAAGGCAAGAGAAGTGGACCTAGGTACAAAGTGTGAGAAAGAATAAAGTCTAGTCTTATGGTTTGCCTTTCCAATCACCTTAATTCTTTACCAAGGCTTTGGTTTTGGAAGACTTCAGAATTACCATTCCCACAAAATTATAATGTTCAAAGATCAACATTTCTAAGAATTTCTCGAATGAAGGCTTAACATAGGCACTAACCCATTATCACTTTGTGTGTATTAAAGCTAGAAAAAAGAAGGATCATATTCAAGTGGAAGATGAGTCATGATGTGTTTGATCATCTTTCCATCCTTGATGGGTTCACCACAATCCTTCAATTGTGCCCTATACATTTCTACTTGGGTAAGATAGTCTTTAATTGTGTGAAAATTTCTAGGATCCAACTTGATAATTTTATCCTCTATGGTGTAAGCCATGTCTTCATCTACTGTCCCATATAAAGCTTCCAGTTTAACCCAAACCTCTATTGGATCTATAAGCTTCCTACTATGATATTCGACAGGATCAGAGATATTTTTCAACAAGGTTCCTAAGGCCATATCTTGTTTGGATTTGCAGTCTTCTTTTCAAGCTTCATCAGCATCAATAGGAGGTTTCTTTGTAGCACTCGTGACATAATGCAATAAACCTTTTTCTACCAATGGCTCTTTAATGTAATAGTTATGTGGAGTTAACTTTGAAAAAGAACCCATAATGCAAGAACACAAGATCAAGGAGACATAGTACACAATCACACCCCCCTTTTCAGTCAATCAAAAATTTCCCCCCGCCCCCCCGCCCCCCCCCAAAAAAAATGATTTTGGCACTTTATATAGAGTGCATTTACAATGGGCCACTTGCCAAAATGGATAAAGTGGGCTTTCTGATTTTGCTGATTACAACCTCTATATAGAGTACAAATCTGGACTATTACAATGTAGCTCCAAATTACAATGATTATGAAGAAATACAATGCAAAATAGGACCTATCTCTAAAATTGATACTTTTGTCCAAATAAGACTATAATTTGACTTTAGATCTGAAAACTAGATGAAAAAATATACACTTTCTAAAAAAAGGGAACTTGAAAAGGAGTCCAGGTGAGCCCATACGATGCATTTGATGCTGCAAAAAGAAAGATTAGGTAGGTGCAGTTGCCAAAAAATTCTTATACTAACCAATCCATGCACCAAAACTAGAAACTAGTTGCACCACTAAAAAATTCAAAAAAATTTATCGAAAATCAAAGAAATCACACCTGATTTGGAGTCCAGATGACCAAATTATGGCCGTTTGAAGTCGAGCTACCAAATTAAAACTACATCTAAAGAGGGGTATGTAGAGGAAAATACTATCTTAAATTTGACAATCAAGTACTATCACATTAGTTCAAAAACACCCTAGAATGATGGTAAGATAACCAACAAATTTAGGCTCATGATATGCTGAGGTCAGCATCTACACAAGCCTATGATGATGTCATCCTTTATGGTTGATGATGTGGCATGTATAGATTGTATAGAATGGTATTGAAATTTTACAAAAAAGTACAAAAAAGTATGGAAAAATCCAACTAGATAGTTGACATGGATTGCTGATAGGGCAATGACATATCACTTGTGAGTCAATTGCTGATGTTAGACATTGACTTGTATAGATGATTGCATTGTATGGTATGTGAAGGTGGCTATGTGTGTGGCATTTTTGGCTCTATTAACTTGTCCACATGTCTTGGATTATCACCTATAATGTGGTTGCTAGGTTTGGGAGCAGCTCGTCGGAACTATGTTATATGCTTGTTGGAATCTAGTAAGTGAATGTGTTTTCCAATGGTGGAAAAATATTAAACCTCGCACCAGAGAATATGGTCAAAATGTGTTTTCTCACTATAAGATTAAATTCCAACTAGGGACATTAGTCCCACATTTGGTGTTCTATAGACTAAGAGGGTTTTATATGTTAATGCCTATGGGAAGAATGTAAACAAAGGCACTTGCCTTCGATGGTAAGTGGTTTGGCCACCGGTGGTTGATGACTGTCAATTTGTGTGAAACCTACCAAAAATGGTAGTCTAGATTTTATAATATGGTTGGCTTAGATTTAATTGAACATGACCAAGTATAATAAGTGATTGATTAATCTACCTGCAAAAATTGAATATACCCTATGTAGGGCTGGCAGCTAATAGTTTGGTGCATGTGTGAAAAAATTTGTCTATATACTCAACTAGGCATAACTAAATTTGAAAAACAAACTAAAAAATACAAAGAAAAATAGTAGGATTAATAGATCTGATTAATTAATTTAATAGATCAACAAAGACCATACCCAGATTTGCAAATCGAGCCTTCAGGTTTTGATTTGCAAAAAAAAATTTCCTCTGGCTTGACTATGGTTTAAAATAGGAAAATTTATAGTCAATCTTCATCGAATCATCACTCCACATGCAATGGTAAGGTCTGCTTCAGCTCTAGATGCTCCCAATTGCAGTTAAAGCTTTGGATCTAAATTGGCTCCCTTAGAGAGATGAAGCAACAAGGTCTCCAATGGTTATATGAGAAGTATCTCCCTCAGCTCCGATACCATGTAAAAGTCTGCCTTAGGGAAGAATTTACCCAAGTCCAAGGAACTCAAAAACACAAACACAAATTAGACTAGAGTATGATTAGAATAACTATATAGTATACAATACAATGTACAAGTACACTAGGGGTGGCTCAATATTAAGGCCTCTAAGATACATCTAGAATACCTCAGAATCAACATCATGATAAGTCCAACAACCAGATACATGTCCACCAAATATGGGTTATCCTCCATTAAGAATGGAAGTAAGTGTGATGATGAGAGGATAAGCCTACAAATTTGAAACACACACATCAATGTTGTAGACAACATTTGCGAAATTAGGTGTGCAAAAAATTGTGTTGTCTAAATGACAACTTAGTGAATGATGTAAACTCATGCGTTGTAGACACCATATGCACAATTAGAGTTCCATAATTCTATGTTGTCTACATGACAACTCAAGATGGTGCACAAACTCCTAAGTGTCTCATAAAGAGAAATAATAAAATAATGTAGTAACCTAAGTAAACTTAAGTAAAGTGTAAATAGTAAATACCTAGTTACATGAATAGGATTCATAATATACCTCCATACATATCTTCTAGAATCATAATAAAATCTTTATCTTGGCCCAAATTGGTTTACATAGAAGTTGGTGTCATTACAAACAACTATGTCCAAAACTGTTCACTCAGCATTTGAAGGCTTTGAAGCTCAACCATCACTAAATTGTCAATGTTGTAACTTGACTTTTGAATGGCTTGGCATACACTATTTACTTGGCTCCTAAATTACTTCACATGTATTGACAACTCCACTCATGAGGGACTTGACACATACTATTTGTTCGACATTTATTGTCTGGTAACTAATGTTTGGTGTGCTTTGATCATTTGGCTTGCACTAATTTAGCTTGGTTTGATCACTTAGCTTGCATTGTAATACTAATAGATAATGATTAAGTGTTTTGTCACTACCTTGTCATAACCAATCTGAGATTAACAATATCCCCCTATTACATGAATGGAAAAACATGTTGTCATGCATATATACAATCCTTATTATGAGCATAAATGAGATAATATATATACATTACTTGGCTCTCATACAAAATTTCAAAACTTCAAAAATTTACAAAATGGATGACTAATTATCATACCTTATTTCTCCATCACTCCTCGTGAATAAATATTTCCTTTTTTTCTCTGAATCTAATACTTCTACTAAGAAGATTTGATATTCAATGTTTCTTCATTATTACTCCCTTGTACTAAAAACTTCATAATCTTCATAATCCATTGCCCCATTATATTCATTTCCAATTTTTTTGACACTTATGTCATGGATGGTACACTAATAATGTATTTATCCAAAAAATATTTATGGATCTCTATTATAATCTTTAATGATTTATCCCAGTTGTTGCATGCTACCTCTAGATATTGATACTAAATGTCTAGCTAGGTAGCAAGGTGAACTAAGCCACCATGAGTTGAAAGGTTGTTATATTTCTTCATCACTGTCTTAGCAAATGATAGTTCCTTATGAAACACTTCCATGTTTGGGGTCAACATGGATTGAATACTTGTCAAGGTAGCTTGAATGCTTGCATCTTGTGCTTTTAGTTCAAAAAGTGTACCTTGAGTGGACATTAATCTCTAAAAATGAGCCTCGCTTTGACTAGGAGATAACTTAAGAGTAGTACCTATAGTTTGTAAATCTCCTTGAGTTGGTCAATAGTCCTCTAAACTTCCTATGTGAAAAGATTCACATAACATAGCTCAATATATAGAGAGAAAATATTCACAAACACTCTCTTCACAATCTCCATTGTGGTTGGCAAATCAACCTATCTTAGTGCAATAATACTAGATATCTTCTCAAGTACCTTAGTTTGAAATTTTCTTTTAAACCATTCTAAAAGTTTAAAATTTATGTCCAAGTCTTCATCCTTTATTTTTTCAACAATAGTGACAATTTGTTCAATGATGGGCTTGTCTTCATTCATCTTAGGGAGACTAAAGGCATCATAAAATACGTCTATTATCTCATGAAAAACTTGTTTTTTTGTATACTCTCTTCTCATCATTTCTTGTGTCTTATTTCTCTACAAAGCTTCCTATAGAATGACCATCTCTTCAATTGTGATGGTTGCTAGATCAAACTTGGGAAACTCAATCACCTCATCTAAACTTACAACTCCAAAATATGCATCATCTATGCTCCTTGATGTACTAGTACTTGGCCTTGATATTTTAAAGGGTATAAAATGTGTACTCAACCTATGAAGATCTTGACTACTAGGAAGAGTAATAGAAACTAGTAGGGTAAAGAGTCTATATGGTAATTTGTTCCTTGGGTGAAGTAGTCACCTTCAATACTTCAAGATTATCATATTTACTCTCTTCATGTTGTGCTTCACCTTGTGTTTATAGAGTAGATAGAGGACTTTCTTCCTAATCTAGTTTCACTTTAGTTTTATCTTTCTCAATTGTTATCAAATCTTGTAAACTAGAATTGCTAACATTTGGCACTAATGGTTTGATATTTTCTCCTTCTCCCTCTTTCAATTCAAATACAAAAATAGCCATAAAATATTGTATCTATTGTATTCTACCTTGTTTTCCTTAGTTTACACTTTGATCTTCCTTTTAATCCTATGAATCTATCTCAATCACCTTAGTAGATTGAGGTGGAACATTAGATATTTCTTGTGGTTTCTCCCCTAAAGATGCAAGTTTTTCCTTCTCAATATCATCCATTCTCACTGGTATATGTAGATTGAGGTGGAACATTAGATATTTCTTGTGGTTTCTACCCTAAAGATGCAAGTTTTTCCTTCTCAATATCATCCATTCTCACTGGTATATGATTAGTACACAATTGTACTAACATGGTGGAATCTTTCAATATCTTTCTCAAGTCTTCTTCAGTCAAATGATTGATGTTGAGAGATCAATTATTTGGAACATCTTTTATTTGTATTGAGTCCTATTGACTCACTTGGTCTATATGTAGAGGACTAACAATTGACACTTATTCATCTTGAACATCCTATGATCTTTATGTTGATCCTCAATTATGGCCTCTTCTATTGTCATTTCCATAGTACCTTTAACAATACCATCCTTGTCTAGAATCACTATTGTAGTCTATGCTACCTCTTGTTCACCTTTCGTAGGATCTTGCATTTCTTGCTCACCTATTTCTTTGATTGCTGGAGTGGATAGCCCATATAGGTATTTCTAAATTATCATTTTTTTTAAAAATCACATCCTCATAATTCTTATTCAAGATATAGAAAACTCTATATTTGGGAAAAATTTAGTTGTGTTCTTTTCCATAGCTTTAACAATCTTTCTTTTATCCAATTCTGAATTTGATTTCCTGATATATCTTCTAGTTTGCAAGCTATATTGACATTTCTTCTCAACTCAGTCATATTGGCTCTTAGGTAGTGAGTTGACAATATATAGAGGAGTTGATTTAAATGTAGCCATCATGACATATATGGCTTCCTCAATTATATTTTGATCAACTTTTTCTATCTTATCAAGTTCAATATGTATGAAACTAGATAAATCTAAATTTGACTTGATATTATCAAAGAAATTGTCTAACTCAGAGGAGGGATTGTGGCTTATTAGTTTAAATTGACTTATGTCATATAACTTTGTTTTATCCTCATCCAACTTAGGTCGAGGCAATGACTTCTTCTTCAATCTATTGTATGTTTTCTTAATAGGCTGACTTGGCTCTATTGTGTTAGGCATGCTCATTCCTTTAGGCTTTGCAACTTCTTTTTCTTAAATATTGGTTTCCCTTGTGCTTGACCTAGTAGTAGGTACTATAGGCTTGTGTTGTAGCTTCTTCATAGGTTTCTTAGGTTTCTCCACTATTTGTTCTTTTTCCTTTCTCTTTTTGGCCTTTGTGTACTTTGGTGATTCCTCAACTTCTTCTCCCTCTACACATTCTACATTTTCCTCTTGATCCCCTCATTAACCTTGAGTTAATGCTAATGGGGCTTGGCCTTGTCCTTCCTCTTCATATTCTTCTTCTTCTTCTTGCTGCTCTCCTTCACCAAATCTTTCCTTTGACTTTTTCACCAATATTTTCTTCTTCCTAAGAATACTAGTTGTTTTCAAGTCTATTGTGATCCTAGATTTGACTTCCTCATAATTACCAAATGAGGTGGTACTCTTGTCAATTTATCCTACTAATAGAGTTGCAATAGCTACAAAGGACTCATTTACATTCATCTCATATGGCAAGGGCTTCATCCATCTAACCCTAGGTATAGCTACTTGGACATATGCTTAGTTGACATCCACTAAGTAACACACATCATCATAATGTTTCTCCACAAGTGATACATGGATTCTTAATGTTTGTTTTATGGATTTCTTAAAATCCTCAAAGTAACTTGTCTTTACTAAATCAAAATTATCACCTAAATGCTCTATGAATTTTGAAATTTGTTGTCCAATTGGTTTGTTGGTCTTCCAAACAACTCTGCCAAAGATGGGGAAGATTTTTTGCACATAAAAGATTATGAAAACAAGTAAAGAAATAGATTTCATAATGCAATTTTTGCTTTCCTGATGACCTCTAAGTTTTTTGATATTTATTGTACTTGCAACTTGGCAAGGTCATATGAATAGTCACTCTTTGCTATCCTGTAGCCAAAATTAACAACCATACATGATACACTATTTAGTCAGCTAGACTGAAAGAACTTGTGAGAAATCACTCTCACTACAAAGGTAATTAAGGGATCTAAGATTGTGTCAATAGACATCCCTCTTTTGTTCCATACTACACATGTGTTCCTCTCACTAGTACATTTGAGGCCATTTTTTGACCAAAACTGGTCAAAATTTTGACCCAAATTTTGACCAAATTTGACCAACCCATTGGTCAAAGTTTTTCTTGTCAAAATTTTGACCAACCTACTAGTTGGTCAAAATTTTGACCAATACGTTGGTCAAAAATTGTCAAACATGTTGGCCCAAGTTCTGCCAAGCATTTGTCAAAATTTCAACCAATGCTTGTGAACCGCCTCACAATAGGTGTTCCATAGTCATGCACTAGGCCTGGCTTAGGAATAATCTATTCAAGCTAAGGACTACTTTTCCCCTACCATGAGGTTCATTTATATTTTCAACCCAAGGAGATATACTTGAAATGGTCGGCACAGTATGTGCACTAGGCACCTTGATGAGTCATTATGCTTGTGTTGCAGGAAAGTAAAAATGCAAAGGAAGGAAACTACACTACTGTTGTGGAAAGGAAAATACTGAATCTATGAATGTTGAAAACACAATGACAAGATAACAGAGATTCCATCTTGACTCATCCACTAGACTGTTCTCGCAGATGCTACAGGAATGTTCATGAAGTGTGATGCTACAGGAAGGAATTAACTAGCTACGTCTTACTTAAAATACTGCTAATGCTAGTAAAATGAATCTATTCTATCGTAATCTAATCCACCTTCAAAGTGGGCCCCCTTGGTTAGCTTCTCTAATCTACCAACATAGGATAGAAGCTAAAGAGAACTAATTCATTTCATTAATCAGTCATTACATGATTCAGAATTGTAAAACACAACTGCAACAAACTGTGAATCAGTGTTCTCTCTTACTCGATAAAACTTATTAAAAACCAAAAAATTCACACACAGGAGTCAATCCTGACATATATAGGGAACCTACTCTTTATTACATAACAAAAAAGTAACTGTCCTAAGTTAAGTCTACAGGAGAGAATATAGGAGAAGAACTGAAAGTAGAAAGGAAGGATAACAGAATTGAGAAGGGAGCAATGAAGTTTCAGCATCCGCTTGTTACAACATAAATGTAGAGAAGGAAATGGCTTGTAAAAGCTCCTCCTTATTTGTTGCCACGTTTCCTAGAGTGGTTATAACTTCCTTTTTGTGGTTGTTCCTTGATCCTCATTTCTCCTTGAATGTTGTTGGCAACCAACTTCTGGATTCTTCTGCTCATCCTTTAATCCTTATCATCAGGTTAGTTATGATGTAAGACATGTTTTCAAATAAACATCCATCAAACTAAATTCAAGCATAAGAACACACATTTGGATATTTATATGAAATACTGCATATTAGATATAATTTAGGCAAAAGATGACATAGTTTTTATACCCCATAAATCATCAAAGGTTTATCAAACATAGGCTTATAAGTGTTAAAACAAGGATAAATGGAGTATCATAAAGTATCTTAAACATAACAAAATAAAGGCATTTTTTAGACTCATCATCTACCCCCTACTAAACTAATGCTTGTCCTCAAGCATTACACTTCTTTATCAAAGATCCGAGCTCCCCAACTTCTATCTTTCCTTTTTTTCTACTCTTGAAGGTGTAATAGAATCCTCTGGTCCTTTCCCATGCTTCTCTCATGTGGTCTTCCTGCAACTTATCAAGTTTGTTAGCATCAATATCATACAGGGGCCATCAAAGCATTAGAGGTTGTATGGTCAAAGGACACCATAGCTCTGGCCTTAGTTGTTTTCCTAGTTCTAAATATTTTGGAACTCTATATAGCGTTGCTTCCAAATTAATAGGACTGTGTGACTCTGATTTCTTGAGAGAATCAGGTAATCGTGCCCATCTACTTCTTACTCTAGTCATAGCTCTCTGGAATGCAAAGTAGGGCAAGTTTTCATATTCGGCATACATTTTGGCTCTAGCAGCAAATACCTTCTTTCTAACTTCTGGATTACTCTTCCCATCGGTTAATGTAAACTAGTCTCAAAGCATTTCTTCTGGTTGTTTACTTTCTACCCTCAAGGGTAAAGGTTTTGTTCTCTCCTCATCTCTGTAATTAACCAGTTGTCTGTCATAATTCGCCTCATTAGACATCCATGACATAAAAGCTTTCAAATGCACATCTCCTATATAGAGCAAAGGATTCCACTCAATTTCTGTAGGAATGACAAAATTATGAATATACAACTCACACAATAGATTTTTCTGCCATGGTGGTAAGGTTTGATACAACCCATAAAACTCTTGTACGGTTTTGAATTCTGCATTTATATTTCTGAGGGTTAACATCAACTGAAACAAAAGATATTGTTCTTCCAAAAAAAAAGCATATACTCGAGGAGGTGGTCTGCAAGCAAGAGCTTGATTAGCTAATTTAAGTGCATGTTCCATGCGCTATTTTTGTCTTTCTAGTTGTTCTTTCAATTCTTCAATCTCCTCATTTTGTGATGTTATGATCTTGCTCATTCTTTTCTTCTCCTCTTTCCATAATGCTTTAGCAAATAAATGTTGTCCATATAATTGGAAAAAGAGTTTTTGCAAGGTGACGGCATTGTTATCCTTTTCATAATCCTTTTTCTTTTTCTATTCCTGCCGTAGATGTTCTGCCAAACTATTGATCCATGTTGACTTATATGGGACTAAGGCAGTATTTGAATCATGAGATTTAGGAACTACTTCATTCTCATGGCTTAAAACACCTGGTAAATCCATTAAGGCTTTGTTAATTTCTTGCTCACATGTTGTAGGAGGATTACTAGAAGCTTCTGTCATCTCAGTGTGAAGGGGAGAATGGTCAGAAATTATCTGCATAGGAGACTCTGGAGCAGGTGCTTTAGACAATATAGGATCTTTAAAAATTTTCCCTCTCATTCTAGGGCTTCTCTGCAAAGGAGTCTCTTCTTGTACTACTATCTTTTGCCTACTTTTCTATTTTGGTATCACTGCTGTAGGATTAGTTGCTGCAAGAACCTTCTTTGTTTTCTTCTGTTGCTTAATTGCAGGACTATGTTTTTGTTGAGCAGTGGTTTCTTCTAGTGACTTCTGTTTCCTTTTAGCTTTACTAGTAGTGGGTTTAGGGATGTCCTATTCAGGTGGAGGCACATTCTCTTGAGTGGAAGCAAATTCTGGTTCAATCCCTTGTGCGTTTTCTATTTCAGCTCCCTCAATATTTTATTCTGCAAGCTCACTACTTGGAACTACGTTTTCCTCACCCTGCCATTCACTAAGGTTAACTTGGGGTTGTAGGGTTTTAAATTTCACAAAGTCATCCCATGTCAAAGGGGATACATCCCTAAGAGACCTTTCTATTAACAACTTAATCAAGGCATGGTGAGTGACAAAATTATCTTTCCCTTTTTGAGTCTCTTCTACACTAATACAGAGCATATTATACAAAAAATTTGGAAGATTCACACCAATATTGTGCCTTATACAACTAAGCAACTTAAAATGGTGTGCATGTAAGTGAGAAAATTTGTCTTCACAAGTAAAATACTTGATGACATGCATTGCTAGCTCAGGGTATGGAGGCGGCAAATACAATCTCTTGCACCCCTACTTTGTAACATCCAATTGAGGGTCATTTTGGGTAGTGAACTGGGCCCTTGCTGACCTAGCATCATGCGAGCTTGGATAATGCTCTCCAATAGAAGGTAACCCTGTTACTTTTGCAATTCATTTTTCTGTTGCAATTACTGTCAAATCCCACACAGAAGCTTCACCTTCATCAAATGTCTTGGTGAATTCTACAGCTGCTTCTTCATCATATGCTATTAAATTCAAACAATAACCTAACCACCCACATGCATTGAATCTTCTTACTGCTTCTACGTCAGAGAGCAAAAAAATGTGCTCAACCGGCTCTCTTCTCTGTAAACCTCCTCCCATTTCTTGATACTTCTTCTGCTACTCCGTTTCTCTCTCCCTTTCTGAATGTAAACTTCAAGATTGCGTTATTTCTCAGATGCTTCACCACTTCTTTTTGGGAACATTAATTGCCATAACCAATTTTTATGTGCCATAATTAAACTTTAGGTAAAAGTAAATCATGAATTTGCATGGAAATCGCCCGAAAACATGGTTCAAATGCCAAAATTTTAAAAATGGGTCACATCATGGCTTAGCATGAAAAATTTGGCACGAACAAGGAAAAAAAATTCATTCAAAAAGTGGGAGTACAACACTTGACATGGCATACTTATGGCAAAAAATTCTCATTAATAAGGGGTAATGCCAAGATTTAGAAAATCATCACAGTTAATCAGGCATGTCGTTGGATAGTATGACACTCCCCTACCCCTACTAATTTTATGATAAGTGTCCTCACTTGTCAAACTAGTATGGGTGAGGGACTGGAATATGCCGTAATTATAGAGACTATGCAGTATTATATATAATTAACAAAATCTGCAAACTTATAAATGAATAATAGTTTGAAAACATTTATACCTGCCAAGTGGATTGTCACATGTTCCAAAAAAAAGGTAACCAAAATAATATAAACGGTAGCATCCATCAGCATGTGTAGATTTGATTGAAAACACAAAAACTTAATTATGTAGAAAGTGAGTGGATGGAAGATTAAAAAATGGAGTGGGGTGGGTGGATGGAAGATTAAGATATGAATGAAAAGAAATATCATGAAAAGAAAATGGACTTTATGCGAACATAAGGTTATTATTATGGACATGCAAATTAAAATTAATGTTGAAGAGGAGCAGGCGGAAGGTTTTCACCTTCTGCTATAGGAAGAGATACTTGAGTTGTTGTTGGATCCAGTTATTTGAATTGTTGCATGAATTTGGCTTTTGTTTGAGGCTATTTGTAAAGCTTAAGTCGATGACCATTGATCAATATTTTGAAAGGCACATCATCAATTGTGGTTAGTTGAACTATTCCATTGTCAAAGACATGGATGATTTGATATGGTCCTAACCATCGCGTCTGTAGCTTCCCTGGCATATCCTTAAAGAGGGAATCATACAATAATGCCTAGTCACTAGCTTTGAACTGTTTGTTGAGGATATGAGAATCATGCCAGTGTTTTCTTTATTTTTGTACCAGTTCAGTGTGTTCTAAAGCGGTCTTGTGCATTTCATTCAAAGAATTAAGATGTAGGATGCATTCTCTTTGTGTTGCAGGAAGATCAATATCTAAGGTCAAGGCTGTTCTTAAAGTCTTATGTTCAAATTCAATTGGAAGCATTGCCACTTTCCCATACAAAAGCTCAAATGGTGTGAATCCGGTAGTGGTTTTTCAAGTTGTTCTATAAGCCCAAATAGCTTCTTGTAACTGGCTAGTCCAATCCTGCCGATGCAAATGGACTGTTTTAGTTAGAATATTTTCCAGCTCACGGTTGGTAACTTCTGCTTGTCCATTGGCTTGTGGATGATAAGGACTGGATCTACGATGCCTGATGTTATACTATTTCATCAACTCTGAAATTAGGTTGGAAGTAAACTGTGTGCCTTGATCAATAACCAATTCTTTAGGAACTCCATAGCATGTAAAAATCTCTTCATATAGGAATTCGACAACTTTTTCATCATGGGCATGCTTCATAGCCTTAACCTCAACCCATTTGGTTAGGTAGTCAGTACAAACCAGAATATAAGAATTCCCATTGGATGGAGGATCAATAGGACCGATGAAGTCCATTCCCCATTTGTGAAATGGTGTTAACACCACTTGAGGATTTAGAGGCATTTCATCTATTTTGGTTGGGTGACTCATTCTTTGGCATTGGTCACACTTCCTTGTATAATTGATTGCATATTTATGAAGGGTAGGCCAACAGTAACCAGTGGCTAAGATTTTGAAAGCTGTTCTTTTGGCTGCAAAATGTCCTCTGCAAGGCTCATCATGGCATGCATGCAAAATATCATATGTCTCATCTTCTCTTACACATCTACGCATAACTTGATCAGGTCCAATATAGAATAGAAAATTGTCTATCCATGAGAAATGGAAGCTTTTCTATATGAACAGCTTTCTCTCCTTATAAGAAAAATGTGCTGGTGCCTTATTAGCTGTAATGTAGTTAGCAATATCTGCATACCATGGAACTTTAATAGCAATATGAAACAAATGTTCATCTGGAAATGCATCATCTACCAGAGTAGTATCGGTATCATGATGATTGATTCTTGACAAATAATCAGCTACGACATTTGTTTTTTCAGGCTTATCCACTACGATTATGTCAAATTCTTGTAGCAATAGTAACCATGTTGCTAACCTACAAGTTATAGCAGGTTTGTTCATAAGATATTTGATTGCTGCATGATCAGTATGAACATAGATAGGATAACCTGTGATGTAATGCCAAAATTTGTTTAGAGCATAGACTATTGCTAACAATTCTTTTTCAGTCACTGTGTAATTCAGTTCTGGGCCATGAAGACTCTTACTGATATAGTAAATGACATTTTCAATATTTGAGTGTTTCTGTGCTAAAACTGCACCTATGGCATAATCAGAAGCATCTGTATATATGTGAAAAGATAGGTTCCAATCAGGGCCTTGTAAAATTGGGGCTGTGGTCAAAAGTTGCTTAAGTTGCAGGAAAGCTTTATCATGCTCAGGTGTCCAACCGAATTCAACTTCTTTGGTGAGCAACTTGTACAAGGGACTAGCTATTTTACTAAAGTCTTTTATAAAATGCTTGTAATATCTAGCATGTCCTAGAAAAGATCTGATATCTTTTAATTTAGTGGGTATGGGTAATGTTTGAATTACCTCAATTTTAGCTGGGTCTACTTGTATACCTACAGTAGATATGAAATGACCGAGTACCACACCCTCTTGCATGAGCATGAAACACTTTTCACTATTTAGTGCCAAATTATGTTCTTGACATCTTACCAAAACTTTTTCAAGATTTATCATTGCTTCTTCAAAAGTAAATCCAAATGTTGTAAAGTCATCCATATAGATTTCCATAGAATCATGTGAGATATCAGCAAAAATACTAATTACAGCCAGTTGAAATGTTGCAGGAGTGTTACAAAGACCAAATGGTAAAACAGAGTATGCAAAAGTGCCCCATGGATAGGTAAATGTAGTTTTGTCTTGGTCTTCAGGAGCAATATTGATTTGATTATAGCCACTCTATCCATCTAAAAAGGAGAAGTACTTCTTTCCAGCTAGTGTATCCAAAACTTGATCTATGAAGGGTAAAGGAAAATGATCCTTTTTAGTAGCCTTATTCAACTCCCTATAATCTACAAAAATTCTCCATTTTCCTCCTTTCTTAGGTACTATAACCAGTGGTGATACCCATTTACTATCAGATATAGGATAGATAAAGCCAGCATTAAGCAATTTCTGCAATTCTATTTTGACTATTTCTCTAAGGCTTGGATTTATCCTCCTCTGAGGTTGACGAAGTGGTAGAAAACCTTCATTAATGTATATCCTATGGGTACATAGTGTAGGGCTTAATCCTTTCATATCACCATAATCCCAAGAAAAAGTCTTCTCATGCTTCTGAAGCAATTCTTTTAATTGTTCCATCTGTACAAATGTCAATTTGGGGTTAACATGCAGTTTATGGCCTTTACTCAGTTCAATAGGAATAGTGGATTCTACCATAGCAATTCCAGAGATTGGGCTTCCTTCTAATTTACAGGGAAGTAGTGAACAAATATTTTTAGGTTCCTTAAGTAAAGTACAACTTGTATCACACTCTTCATATGTAATCAATTCTAATATAGAGCTTTCAGACACATCTTTTCCTACCACACAAGTGTTGGTAAGGATGCTCTGGATTATTGAATCTTCTTCTTGAAACTTTAGAAAAGATTGCTTATGTAACATCATAAGTTGTACTATGGAATTTACCTCTTCTTCTTCATCTCCTAAATCTGGCCAAAAAGATGTACTCAAATCTGGTAATGGTTGTGCAGGAGGATATAGATCAAATTGCTTGGTTTCTTGGCCATTTGATATGGTCATATTCCCTAATCTACAATTTATGTTTGCATCAGCTGTGGCCAACCATGGTCTACCTAGAATGATAGGATAGCCAGATAGGTTTACTTTAGGGGACAAAATCATGAAGTCCGCAAGATATTCTAGGGAATCTAAGGTCACAACAATATTTTCTATCATTCCATCAGGAATGACAGTGGAACTATCTACAAGCTGCAGAATAGTTGGTGTGGGCCTTAATCCTTCTATTTGTAACTTCGTCATGGTTTCTTTAGTCATCACATTTATAGCAGCTCCCAAATCTATTAAGGCATTTTTATCAAATTGACCATTTATGCTGACACTTACTACTAGACTCCCTGGGTCAGAATATTTTGGTGAAATCACTCTTCCTAACATGATATCAGCCAAGTGTCTGACAACATGAACTATGGTAGGATCCTTCTTCTTCCTTCCAGGTTTCTTTAGACAAGCTTCCCTTATAGCTTTTCCATAAGCAAGAATCTCCTTAATAGCTTGAAACAAAAGTATTTGGACATGCATATTCTTCAATTGATTAACAATGTCAAAAGGTTGTTCCTTGCTTTGTTCAGGTTCCTTTTGTATTAGTTGGTCTGGAAAAGGAGACTCTACTATTGGTTGAACTAGTATTGGTATGGTAACATTAGTTGGGTCAACAGGTTCATCAACCAAAGGTTCTGATGCTATAGGAGAGTCTGATACTTCAGTTATAAGAGGTGGCTTTGGTGCTGGTAAGGTCGTTCCAGATCTCAAATGTATATCTACGACATCTAGGGCATAAGCAAGGTACTACTGGGTATCAGCACTATACATGGGCTATTGTGGTTGACTATTTGGATTTGGTTGAGGCTGTGCAAGTAGCTGTGTTTGATTTTGAGGTCCACTCTTTGTAGGTGGTGGCATTAAAGCAAGTTTTTGAGCTAGAGGGGGTAATTGTGGAGCACCAGTATTTTGGTCAGGCCATTGTTGAGATCCCTTCCATTGGTTTGGAGATTGCCAATTCCCTTGGGGTGGTTGCCATTGGTTCTGTTGGTTCTGGGGCCATTGGTTATTCTACTGGTTAGGCCAAGGTTGTTGGGAATTTTGAAACCATTGAGACTATTGTGGGTTATTTTGCCCAAGATTATTCCAATTGGGTTGGTTTTGTGGAGGACCTTAGGTATTGCGGTTTTGCCATTGATTACCATATGAATTTAAATTTTGCAAGGGGTCTTGAGGCATACCTTGAAATTGAGCCCATGGTCAGCATTGAGCAACAAAGAATACTTGCTCATCATCCCCATCTATTTTTACATATCTAGTTGGAAGATGCTGGTTCTCCATGCTTGCAACCAATTTACAGTGGCAATCCTTCTTTTGCTTTCGGCAATGAGGACAGTACTCAGCTAGTTGTAACACAACCTCTTCTTGCTTCTTCTTTGTAGTCATTGTATCCAACTATGTAGAAACATCATTAATGATGTCTTTTTTGAAATATGACAACAAATTGGATATTTCAAGTTTTGAAATGCCTTGACTAATTCCTTTTGTAACCATAGAACGGGGTCCTTGACCTTTCTTCATGGTTGACCTTGAGTAGTTCTGACATATCTTTTTGAGGTCATCCCATTGAGCTTGATATACATCTCCATCAGCCATCAGATCCAATGCTTCCAAACAGTCTTCATTCACTCCTCTTAGAAAGACTAGTTTTTGGGAATCTTCAGACAATGTGTGCTGAGGATTCTTTTGTAGTGTATATAAAAATTGAGAAACATAATCTTCCTCCTTCTGTGATGTCCTAAAGATATCATCTCCTCTTGTGCCAGATGCTTTGCAATATTCTTTATATTTTTCCAAAAACAAGGCTTGCATTTCATCCCAATTCGCAGCTGCATTGGCTCCTAAGCCCATGAACCATCGTAAAGCTGATTCTTTCAATGTGGCTGGAAATAATTTAAGCTTATGGGCATCAGTGTTGTAGTTAAAACTATGACAAAGGATGTTGAACTCAAACAAGAAGGTATTAGGGTCTTCAGTTGCAAGGCCATAGAACTTCAGAAGAGTAGTGGGAGGTATATTCTTGAGATTGGCATTGGTTATGAGACTTGGAAGTGGAAATGGAAAAGTGGGTTGTGCCATGACTGGTGGGACTGGATTATGAGGTTGTTGCTGAAAAGGAATGTTAGGCACTAGATGATTAACAACTGGTGGGTTCAAGGTAGTGTTATCAAGAAGACTGGTCACTATTTCAGTGAAAGGTTGGAGACTAGATATATCTAGGGATTCAGCTCTTGATGATGATACTGTGGGGAAAATAGGACTTGCATCTTCAAAGGTCAACTCAAATTCTTCTTTAACTTCTTCATTAAAATTAACATATCCTTGTGGAAGAAATCTGCCATATTCATCTTGCCGTCTTCCTCTTCGGTGCATGCAACTAAAATTTTCACACTGGTAAAAGAACTTAATCTAAAAACTATGACTCAAAAATGCTCCTAGCTTGACACCATCCCTGGCATCAGTGCCAAAAATGAACCACCTCACAATAGGTGTTCCATAATCATGCACTAGGCCTAGCTTAGGAATAATCTATTCAAGCTAAGGACTACTTTTCCCCTACCATGAGGTGCATTTAGATTGTCAACCCAAGGACATATACTTGAAATGGTCGGCACAGTATGTGCACTAGGTACCTTGATGAGTCATTATGCTTGTGCTGCAGGAAATTAAAAATGCAAAGGAAGGAAACTACACTACTTCTGTGGAAAGGAAAATACTGAATCTATGAATGTTGAAAACACAATGACAAGATAACAGAGATTCCATCTCGACTCATCCACTAGACTGTTCTTGTAGATGCTGCAGGAATGTTCATGAAGTGTGATGCTACAGGAAGGAATTAACTAGCTACGTCTTACTTAAAATACTACTAATGCTAGTAAAATGAATCTATTCTATCCTAATCTAATCCATCTTCCAAGTGGGCCCCCTTGGTTGGCTTCTCTAATCTACCAATACAGGATAGAAGCTAAAGAGAACTAATTCATTTCATTAATCAGTCATTACATGATTTAGAATTGTAAAACACAACTGTAACAAACTATGAATCAGTGTTCTCTCTTACTCGATAAAACTTATTAAAAACCAAAAACTTCACACACAAGAGTCGATCTCGACATATATAGGGAATCTACTCTTTATTACATAACAGAAAAGTAATTGTCCTAAGTTAAGTCTGTAGGAGACAATATAGGAGAATAACTGAAAGCAAAAATGAAGGATAATGAAATTGAGGAGGGAGAAATGAAGTCTCGGCATCTACTTGTTACAACATAAATGCAGAGAAGGCAGTGGCTCGTAAAAGCTTCTCCTTATTTGCTGCCATGTTTCTTGGAGTGGTTATAACTTCCTTTTTGTGGTTATTCCTTGATGCTCATTTCTCCTTGAATGCTGTCAGCAACCAACTTCTGGATTCTTCCACTCATCCTTTAATCCTTATCATCAGGTTAGTTATGATATAAGACATATTTGCAAATATTAATCCATCAAACTAAATTCAAGCATAAGAACGCACATTTGGATATTTATATGAAATACTGCATATTAGATATAATTTAGGCAAAAGATGACATAGTTTTTCTACCCCATAAATCATCAAAGGTTTATCAAACATAGGCTTATAAGTGTTAAAACAAGGATAAATGGAGTATCACAAAGTATCTTAAACATAACAAAATAAAGGCATTTTTAAAACTCATCAACTTGGTAGTTCTTGACCAAACATTGGTCCAAATTTCAAACAACATTTGGTAGTTCTTGACCAAACATTGGTCAAAATTTTTACCAATACTTGGTAGTTCTCAACCAAACATTGGTGGAGAACTTTCAAACATGTTGGCTCAAATTCTACCAAGCATTGGTCAAAATTTTGACCAATGCTTGAATGTTCTCGACCAAACATTGGTCAAAATTTCAAACAATACTTGGTTGAAAACTCCAAGGATTGGTTGAAATTTTGACCAATGTTTGGTCAAGAACATCCAAGCATTGGTCAAAATTTCTTTTAGGCTCACACTTGTTGAGGTTCACTTTAGCAATGGCCCTTCTTGTGAAATTTTTGTCTAAAACCTTTCTAATGAGATAATGTGTTATGAGCTCTTCATCAGTGGGATGGAACGTGAATCTAGGAGGTAGTTGTACATCACCCATATCATGACTATAACTAAAGTTAAGAGCCTCTACTATTGAACTCTCTTCCTTATCACACATATTCATTTCCTTTGCTATGGGAAATAAGGAAGAGAATTCAATAATAGAGGATCTTAACTTTAGTTACAGTCATGATATGGGTGATGCGCAACTGCCTCCTAGATTCACATTCCATCCCACTGATGAAGAGCTCATAACACATTATCTCATTAGAAAGGTTTTAGACAAAAATTTCATAGGAAGGGTCATTGATGAAGTGAACCTCCATAAGTGTGAGCCTTAGGAAGGGTTCAATTCCCTCCTTTATTATTCACTATACATATAATCCCACACACCCATTTGATCTCAAATAATGATGTACTAAATGCTGAGTGTCTATGTTGAGTGCTCCAAAACCATCCATTTTGTTGGTGTTTGAAACTACTGAGCAACAAAATGCTCAATATCACAGTGAACTTACTCACACAATCTAAGGATTAGCCAATTCCTAGTAGCAATTACATGAATAAACCACTTTGACCCAACTTCAACAAAACCAAAAATGGTTTTCTACTCTTTAGGCTCTACTACACCAAGGTAGGTATACCTAGGGATGATTCTAATGCAAACTGTGGTATGAAATTATCTTAGTTTCATTTTGATTCTCATCTTTTACCCTCATGCACATACACAGTTTATCAATTTTCTCTAAAAGCTTCTCAAATCTATATGCATCTACTATAAGCAGATATGGTTATAAATCTCCTATTAGTTTACAAGTATTCCTAGAATTAGTGGTTATCTAAAACATAGAAAACTATATGCAAATGAGTGGTAACTAGCATTTGTAACTTTAAACAAAATCGAATGAAATAATTTTAATTTTTTAAAAATGATTTGATATGTAGCAGCAGAGTTCACCCTTGCCCATTTCCAACTCATGTGACCAGTGCCTTATCCATTGGGCAAAAAATATACTATTAGTGGGAGATCTAATTCAAATAACTTGCAAATGAATAAATCAATTGTAATCACCCATTTCCCTTCTTATGAAATATCCCTTTTATAAGCTCACAAACTCTACTGATTCACTGAAGTATTTCCATAATTCTTTGAATTATAAACAACAATAAAACTAGCATACAACCCATCTAGATTGCATTCAACCAATTAAACCTTATTTAAGTGACTTCGGAGTAAACAAACTCATAAAATGGAGATAGAAATTGGTGAACAAATATACTATTAATACCGCTTTGTATTATCCTTTTGAACGAGGAATACAATAACCAATAGAATTCAAAGAAAAGCCCAAAACGTCTTGCTAATTCTTTCATTTCAATATCGCTAGAGAGTGCAAGTGGAAGCAAACTCAAAATAACTACATACTATTGGACTGACTGTCTATACTTTTCTTGAGAAACATAAAAATTATACAAGTTTTTGGACCATCACATTGCCTTGAAAACTCATTTATATAGACATGAGTTGCAACAAGCAAAGGGCAATTGTGATTGACAAGTGTCCTTCCAAACAAGAAACAAAACATCATAACAAGAGACAAAAAAGAGCATAACAGAATGCCAAGCGCATCAAAAACTCTTTGGTTAGGCCCATTTCTGTTACTGCTACAAATCATCAACTTTTGATTTGTCCCCTACTATTCTGGATCTTTAGAATACATGGCTACCAAACTAGCCAACGAAGGGTTATCCTGTGGTGCCTCCAAATCAATTTTTTCCTATGGATTTTCACTACTTTCACCTTGAACAAGCAATATTACCTTTTCACCTTCTTCTTCTATCATATTTGGTGCTGATGTGTCAATGATATGCACCTCACCTTTCAATTCTTCATCATCATCTGTACTTCCTTTTTTTAACTGCTCATTAGGAGCAATAGCTACCATCCAGGTGTTAAATTGTGCATCATCAGGCTAGCTAAATCGCAAGATATCATCTTGCTTTATCAATATATAGTTAGCCTCATTTTCAAAACCAACAAACTCTTGTCTCAAAGAATCAAAAAATAATTGAACTTTAACCAATTCCTCTATCATGATGGCCCACCAAGCATGCCCCTTTTTGTTTACAACTTTATTTATCCTTATGTAGAACATGTCATCTAATTATTTTCTCCATTCATCATTATTTTTCAATTTATTCTTTCTATCCAAGGCACAAGGAAATAAATCAAATTTTTGATTCTTATACTTTCTTAAATAAGAAACAATTTTCAGTTGCAAAGCAATTCTCCTATTATCAAAATATGACAGGTCATTAGAAACATCATACACTTTTTCAATATGGTCATGGGAAGACCAAGAATAACATAAAAGGGTGATTTATTTATCCCTTTTTCCCCACTTATTAACAATAGGCTTGAAGATTTCATCATGGGTTTTCAGTTCCTCCCATACACTTTTTACTCTTGCCAACTAATCATAAAACAAGGGCCATTCAATTTTATCTACTAAATACATTAGTGCCTTTCTAAGCTTATCCTCATTTTTGCATATTTAGCTCTATCTGTAAGGCCTGTATCTTGCTTTTGTCTTCTTCAAGATCCTTAGTTGTGTAATATTTTGGCCTTTGAGGTGTGTCTGGTATTTCTACAAGGGGGCTGGATTTAAAAGGTTCCACTAGATGATGGGGGCATGCTATTCTTGGCTTGGTGGACTTCCCCATTAGCTTGTCTTCAAGCTCAATTCTCCTTTTTACCTCTTTATTATAGGCCTCAAGAATTGTCTCATATTTATTCTACAACTCAAACATAGCTTGTTCTTTCTTCCTAGCAGTGACCAAAAGAAATTTGGATGAATCCACATTCCAGTGTGATGCCTGCACATGTGAGGTATCAACAACGCTTCTTACAATTATGTTTCCCATCAACCCAAACTCATCTAACTTTGATGGTGTGGCTCTAGATCCTCTTGTTAATGACCAACTAACCAATGTAGCTTGATCCTCAACAAATGTAGTGCCCTTGAAATCCTTTTTATTGTGGTCTTGTAAATTCAATTTATTTGAAACAAAACTAAAAACTAAAGCATTAGCAATATCCCAATTTGGTAACAATAAAATGTTAGAGGCCTTTACCATTTGCCTCCCCTCCTCAGGGCTTATATTCTAAAATTCTTTCATCATTTCCTCTTTTATTTGCTTCTGGATGGAAGTTTCATCCATTTCTGGATGTTCTATTTTCAGGCTTTTGCATCTCTCTTAAAAAATATCCATGTTTGCCTTCCATGCAAACTTTTGGAAAGCCCTAGATCTCACGAAGTTGTCATCAGCCAAAAATTGATTACTTGCCTATTCTAACATAGGGCCCAACTCCCTGCCTCTATAGTCTACTATTGTTAGATCCAAACTTGGTAGGGGAGGTTCTGGAGGGTTGCCCTCATCTAATTCCACTTGAGTAATATAGATACCTCCTTTTGATCCCATCTATTCAATTTTCTCGCCAGTGATCTATTCTTCTCCAATCCTCAAAGGGGATTGAGTGGGTGAATATTCCTCAACTTGAGGCTTCTCTTCTTTCATTACCTTCTGCCTCTTGGGACTAGGTTCATCAGGTCTCTCCTCTTGGTATGCACTAGTAGATCCCATTATTTGCTTGCCCTTATCTATAGGAGCCCTTTTATTTTGAATGATAGTATAACCAGGCTTCTTTTGTACAATTATCTAACCAGATCCTAAATTAGGAGTGAAAGCCAACCTCCTCATGACCTCTCTAGCCTTTTCAAGATAAGAATCAATTTAAAATTGTTTCTTCTCATTCATAGCTTCCATTATTTCAGGGAAGTTATTCATGAGCTTATTTATTCTGTTAGCCTTTATATTAACATTATCTAAAGGACTATATTTCTGATCAAAATAATGAATGAATTCTAGGACCTGGGAATAAACTCTCCATTTTTCCTTTTTAGTTTCCTACTCCTACAATGAGAATTCATTCCTTATAATGTCTTATGGATAATATGAACATGTTTGACCTATCCCAACTTAATTCTATGCCTCAAAGTTTGATTAAAAGATCCCTTAGAATCACAAAAATGGGGATGGGAGACAGCCATCATATATTGATCCAAAATCTTATGCAAAAAGAGCCAACCCCCTTTGGTAATCACAAACTTATGGGCCACTATATAGGTAGGGAAAATTGACCCTAGTTTCCTTTTCAACAGAAACATTTCTTCTACTACTCCTAATTGCCACAAAACTTCAGCCATTCCTACCTTGAAAGGTACTTGGTAAGGCAAGACATGAGAACTCCCTTTAAAACCATAAATTTTGAAAATTGTAGAAACAAGGTAAGGAATGATATCTCCCCAATTATGTGAAACTTTCAAGTTATGGGGTTTTTCCATAGGTCTAAGGAGGTCCATTAATACCTTAGGGATTTTGGGATTGTCTCTTAATATGAGGCATCTCAATTTAGAAGCAAAATACCTATCGAATCTGACAAAAATGGTATTATTTGCATCCCAGGTCATATCCGCACTCCACAACTGGACTGGCAGTGCTTCCCCATTCTCTTCCCTATTCAATTCCATCTCATTACCAAAATATGTCACCCTCTTGAACAAGAACATATGCATCAATAGAGAATAGTGGCCAAAAGTTTTGCTCCACTTTGCCCTCCGCAATTCCAACTAAACTAGTATGAATTTCCTCAGCCAAAAAGGAGGCAAAATAAAAGATAACTTCTACATCGAAAGAAGAAATCTAAACCATCATATACATTAGGCCAATGGGCATGAAATCCTCCTCATCCTCACCAAAAACATGGCACAAGGTTCTATATATTTCTACAGCCCAAAAAGTGAAAAGATTCTTCTTAAAAGGTTCCCTAGAGGCTACAGTAATTACCTATAGAGTTCCTATTGTACCAATGTGTGCCCTCAGTGCACCTCCACTAATCACATCCTTCTTTTCTTTGTATTCATTTTCTAGTTCTGATAGATTTATTGGTACATGCTAATCTGACAATGGTTCTAGGTGAAAAACCTCTCTAATTTCTTCAGGACTAATCAAGATCAGAGGCACACCATCATTTCTTCTTGCCACCCTAATAGCTTGGTCATAATTCTTTGTAATGGCTTCAAGCAAATCATAATCCATGAAAACGCTTGGGACTACTAGCTTTCCCAAATCAATATTCTAGACATTAGCATGTGGGCCAAACAAATTCCTCTCTGAAAAATACTTTTTAAACAAGACAAGACCAATTTGCATAGTTTTTGCATCCCTAACCCAATTCCCCTTGTCATATAGGCCATTAGCAATCTTAATCCTAGGGTTTGAGGAAATTAACCTTTTGACTTGTGTAGGCTCGGTGGTGGATTTTGGGAGTAATTCTAGCAAATCATCATGGACATTTCTATCCATATAATTAATTTTCCCAGAAAATGCTTTCTTAGGAGGCATCTTGCTCGTAATAATAGGAACTAGAATGCTATAGAGGTTGAATGTGAATACTTACTTGACTTTCTAGACTTGTTCTTCTCTGAACCTCTACAATTGCTCTTGAACAAATGAGGAATCGCTTCACATCTTTACCAGGCTTAACAAAATACAATCAATAGGCTCTTGTGCTTAGAAAACATGAAATATTTGTTTGAGTGAGACTGGAAGTGATGAAATCTCTTGTATTATAGTCTATTTTTCTCACACACGAAGCTTTCATTCATCATAAATGAACAAAATAGAGAAATAGAGTGGCATCATACTTCCTTTTAAATTTGCACCGTCGATCTTCGAAAACTCCTACGATCATGGAATGAAAACTGGGTTGACTCACATTTCCTCTTAACCTGCTGGCAATCAACCCAATAAAATAACTCCATTTTTACCTTTCCTCTAATGTTGGCATTTCAAACTAGGCCCACAAATGACTGAGGATATGTGTCATCAACTCGCTACTTTACTATACATAACCTTTGCACATCTTTCCATAGCGAGTTAGCGAGTATCGTCAATTTATGCTGGATCTGACGATTTAGAATTATTTACATGTTCTATGCATGGGGAGTGGGTCCAAGATACTGTTGTTGTTGAGCTGGCTTAACATGTTGGCACACATACATATTATTTAATTTTTAATGACATCATTTTTCCTTGACTCTGTCGTGTTTGTCATTTTTAGGCATGTCACTACCTCTCTACCAACAAAAAATAAAAAATTCCTGGTAGTGACATAGCGAGCCCTAGCGGAGTCAAAATTTCTAGCCTATAAATGCTAAGTAGGTTGCCACCATGTCATTTAATCTACACAATTCATTTTTGACAAATCACTTGTTCAGGGCCCATCTCTTTTAAAATTTCCACTACATCACAACCCTCCGACTAGTTTCTACCTTGCTACCAGTGGAAACACCAACTTCCCGACTAGCAAGATAGCATCTTTTGGCGGAGTCAAAACTCTAGTGACGAAGAATGAAAACACATTGATTGAAAATTCATCAATTAATACTAGTGTCAGAGAAGGTGGTCATGCATATTTATGAACTTACATGGGAATTTTTGCAATCATATTAGTTTTAAAAAAAATTGCCACTTCCTTTAAAATATGGGCACTCGCTATGTCGCTACCAATAGGTCGCATAAATTTTTTGATAGCGACTTAGTGAGTCATCGAAGAAACTTCAATTCTGGTCACACCATTTGTGAATTCCTCCTCGGGCATCCTTTCTAACACTGACAATCCTAGGAGATAGAAAGTGACCATAATGCCTTCATATTAATACAGTTTTATCGGTGTTGGACTTCACTTTTAGCACAAGGACATAGTTCTCTAATATTTGCTACATCGCTATAGGAAAAAACCTCGCAAATTTTTATAGCAAGTACATGACATCCATTGATTCTAACAAGATCCAACTGCAGGATAAGATTTTTCAAAAGGACTCAACAATGACCTCGACATAGGCAGGAAAGAATATTCAGCTGGTGTTAAGACTTTCATCCCAAAATAAGATTTAAAAGGAAAGACCTAGGGTTTTACATAGATTTTAAAAGATATCAAAATATAAGACCAAAACCTAAAACCCTAGGACCTAACAAAAGAACTCACATCTAATTTTCTCACCATGATTCTTAGAAAAATTAATATGTAAAAAATTAGACCAACACATTTGATGCCTTCATCTATACACAATGTCTTTCTAGTTTCTTTCTACTCGCATGCCCATTTCATTTCATATGATCATCTAAAAATTGTGTCACTCTAAGCTTTCAATTGTTTCCTCTTGATTGATCATCTCATAACTATTGAATGAGAGCTTTGGGATAAGCTATAGGCATCCATCAAAGCATAAAGGATTTTGTTAGACTATGTAGATGAAGTAGTAGCATTTTCCTTGGGAGATGTGCTTTCAAAATGGAAGCACTAAAAAGTCATGTGAACTATTTGATAGGATGCCTTAATGTAATGTGGTCATCAAAAGCCATGGTTGCTGGATATGCACAAAATAGATATATTGAGAGAATATATTTTTTTAAGTTGCAACTGCTCTAGTAGACATGCATGCAAAATGTGGAATCCTAGATGAATAGTTTAATTCAATCCTCCTCCTAGAGGAAGGCTACAACAAATACATAGTTCAATTGAATGGTCTATAGATACCATCAGGATAAATCACAACTATGCATAAATCATCATATTAGAGAATCACAACTATGGATAAATCATCATTTAGAACTATTTTCACTAGTAGCTAAGATATAAATTTGCATCATACATGGAAGAAGTTGAAGAGCAGTCAATACACATCAACATCATGACAAGAAGTGATTTGGTTAATGAACTGATTACTAAGTCAATATGAAGTGATACAGAATAGAAAATGAGGAATCCGTAATGGGTATTCTAGTTCCCAAGTGCTAATAAGTATGATAGCTTCTATGAAGACCAAAAATCAAGTGATAATTGATCAATGATCATATGTATATCCAATGATGGTCCATGATTACTATGTAATAGGATGATACACAAATCAGGAGAAGCTACATCAATAAACATAAATAATCAAGAGGACATCAATCAACATATGACTGAGCAATAATAAGCATACAACACTCATAATCGATACCGATATGGAGGAACAAAAATATGTTATGATAATGATTAAGTGAAAAAGTGAAAAACTTTGAGATGTATTGAACCAATGAACCATATTATTATACTAGCTCATGCACACTAACTAGTGAGATTATTACTATTGGCATCCAATAAGGAGAATATTATAATCAATAACTAAAGGCTGATCAATTATTGAATGAAAGGATGCAGATCTAACAAGGAAAAGGTGCATCTAGAAATGATCATGAAGGGATATAATCTTCATTATTAAAAAATGTTATACTAACTAATCTTATTGTTAGAAGACTTGTAATGGAAAGGTGCAATTAGCAAAGGAAATGAAGGGGCACGAGGCATGTCCCATACAATGGCACTCCTCACTCAAGGATGTAGATATAAGAAAGATTTTCCATTTATTATTTAGAAATACAATACAAATTATTCAAAACACAAAACAATTTAACACAAATGTCTTATATTCATTTAAAGAGGTTCTTCAAAATCTATTTCTTCTTTCAATAATTTTATCTTTATTATTCCTAGCTAAAAGAAATGAATATTTCTAAATTTTAAATCTACATGAACAGTGCACAACTTTTATTCAATAGAGGTATGAAGAATACTCATGATAGATAGTCATTGTCAATACACTCCAGAATACTATTAGCTAGCTTTTTCTCGTATGTTTTGATTGTCTCCAAATAACGAGCACACTCTTCCACATTGCAATCTCCAAAAAACAATCCTAATTAAAGACAAATAAATTCTCCCATTTAAAAGAAAATAAAATAGTTTTTAATGCATGTTTAACCCTATGTTCTGAGTGTTCCTTGGTGGGGTAGTACAAAGGATCTGTGGTGTCTTCCTAGGAAATTTTGCAAGAGGTTGGAACATAGTAAATTAGAAGCAAATCCCAATAACAAATGTATAATGTACAGTAATATTAAAACTTGGAAGGATTTCTACCAAAGAGGCAAAACTGATGCTAAAGATAACAATATGATTTTTGAAGGTGAAGTAAAAGCAATTGCAATAGATGATCCAGTACTCAATTATGAAGTATTTGCCAAGACTTCAAAAATTGTGATAAAACATTCATGTGAGCCAGTATTTTAAGAAAGAAGCCCCATTTTATACATTTGTGAAGTTGTATATTAAAAGTGTTACTCAAAATTTTGACTTTTACTAGCTTTGAGGATGAGTCTCTTTAAGGAAAAGGGTATGTTGTGTGCCTAGACACAAAATAACATTATACTTGTTTTCTAGCCTATAGCCCTAGTTCCCAAAAATACATCTCTTATTTTCAAAATGCAATAGATAGAACCACCATTGTTTGAGTACTCTTTCTTTATAGTTAGGAATTTTTAGCTGCAGATTATCTTAGGAAAGCATGTACTTCCCATATTTTGCAAATATGGTGTTGTTTGATATTTTTCTACAATTCATTCTATGAATTTTTAAGGAACTCCTCAGAATCTGCACTATGAAGGAAAGAAAACAATATTCAAAACTAAAATGAAAACCATCTATTTCATTGGTAAATAGCAAGGAACACAGTCCTCTAATGGTAGAAATGATAGCTCAAGGTGGAAAAGGATTCTAAGGAGATGCAAGCAAGATGATTAAAGAATTTTTTCATTCTTGATAGATAGGAGCATACCTCAAAAATCCATCCACAGGTTCAATGAGAGTTTCCCAAAAATCATGCTTTTCATTGTATGACCTTGTCACTAATGACATATTTACTATTGAATTTAAGTAATCGAGTCTTCCCTATAAACTAGACATGATGCTAGTGAAACAAATGTTCAACAATGGAACCATCTGCATGGACAAATGAAAAGTGAAAACCAATGTCAAACCATTGATGGATTCCATGATTTAAACATCATCATATAGATCAAAACTATTGAGATATAAGATTTACATAGCCATTTTCTTCACTAAATTGTGAGAGTACATGCAAGCAAAGTGTCACATTGCAACATTCCTACCCATGAAATGCTTACTAGACCCCCGAAATCATCAAAAAGTGTTGTTGAAATCCTTTGTACTTGTGCATCAATCACTAAGTCATCTAGTTCATGGGAATTGGTCTGATCAACCAGTCTCAGGGTGAACCTTCTTGGTGGCCTTTTTATTCCAATTCCTACAAGCAATGTACTAGCTTGTAAATTGCCCCACATGGTCAAATTCCAGAAAAAAAAAAAAAGAATCTCAATTATCCTTCTACAAAAGTGATCAATAGATTATACCTCACTATCTAGCATCCATATGCTAAAGTCTTCTCTTGTCTGTTTAATTTCAATTGCATCCCAAATACTGTTATCAGGGAACTGAGCTCTAGTTACTAAATCATTGCGAATACAATGTAATGAATTGAATTCACCTAGTTTTGGGGGATATTTTCTTGCAATGCATCCTAGAGAAACATATCTAGGAGAAGCTTGAGGCAACCAGAAGGAGATACTTTCCATGCCTCTATGTTTATATATTTGTCCCATTTTTATGAAGTCTAATGGTGGTTTTAAAAGAACCCCGTCATTTAGGTCATGAAGAATCAAACTTTCATTTGGAGGCTCAAATCTGTATTCTAGAACATTTCAACAATAGGAAAAATGTTAATAATAGCAGTCACTTGAAGTATAAAATAAAGAAAAGCATTATAGCAATTGACCTGTACAGTGAAGAATTGAACATGTAAGGAAGATAGTTAAGAACCAAGATTGATGTACAACAATTAAAAAATACAAATAAAGTGTACTTTTTAGGTATTGAGGTATAAGTGTTATTTTTGTTGCTGCTACTATTGTTGAATGGGTGCATTTCTTGGCCTAATACTAGGGACAAGCTGCTAATGATAACCAAATCCACCAGCCATAGTAAGAAAGGAAATCCAACCATTGTTAAAAGCAAGAAAGCCCATGGGTAGAGAGGGCTGGGTCAGTGAATGAAAGACCTAAGTATTTAAAAGCACCCTACACAAATTAAGGAAATAACCTATGGCAAGAAGAAATGAAGCCACCCGGCAAGATGGGATATCCATGCCAAACAAGGGCAATATACAACACATGCCAATAAAGGTAGTCACCATGTGAATGAAGCCGCAGGGTCCAAAGTCAAGGAATGCGCCATAAAAATAGAGTGGGAGCGAGGAAGCCAATATCCCACATTGGTTGGGAAATGAAATGTTGAGGTCTTTAAATACAAATCATTGAAAATGTAATGTGTCTCAAAGAAAGAAACTTTTTGTAAAGGAAAAGCCATGCGCAGGTGGGGCCTGCCCATCTGGCTAGTTGGAAGTTAGGGATAAAATTTTGATTGAGAAAATACACAAAGAATGATGATGTCAGCAGATTTAAGCTGCTAGAAAAGTCAGAAATTCAGCTAGTTGCTACTTCACTATCCAAAAAATCCCAGGTTTTTTGGCTAGTGACATAGTGAATTGCCAAAAAGCTTCAAAATTTGGCAAGATAGTATGGGTCCCATGTGGGAGTGATGTAGTAGTATCAGCAAGTAGTTGAATAATAAGTGGCAGCTAGATAGTGAATGTAGTAACAAGGTATGATGACATTGATAATTTGCAAGAGACCAGAAAAGTCAAAAATCCAGTGAGTCGCTACTTCGCTAGCCAAAAAATCCAAGGTTTTTCAGCTAGCGACATAGTGAATCACCATAAAACCTAGAATCTGGTAGGACATTCGTGGGCCTATGTGGCAATGATGTGGCACCATTAGTGAATCAAAAATTGACAAGTGGAAACCGAGTGATGTGGTGGTGACACATCATGGTGAGATGGACAAATTCGAAGGAGTACATGGTTATAGAGGAGCCACGTGGAATTGAACCATAAGAGCACGAAGCAAAGTGGGAATACCTGATGCTTTTATGCATAGCATGAGCACGTAAAGCCAATCTCAAAGGCTTATATTCCTACGCGAATGGAAGACCCCATGGGCCCAAGAAGGAAATTTTAGAACTCTCTGGTGATACACATGAAATAAGCATATAAATGTAAGTTTAAAACAAGAAGGTCTGAATGCTACGGGAAAAGGCTCATGAAAGTGTAAAGGGAATTAAAGCCCATGTGCACATAAAGAAACTTTAAAAGGCTTCCAGTAGTTCGAGAATTGACGGCCCCGTATGAGCATAAAGGTAAGATAGAAGGGTCAGGGTGCTATGAGAAATGGATTAATCAATATGTTAATTAATTAATTCAAATGTGGTGACCACATGGCATCAAAAGATTGGAGATTATAAACGGAGAGAATAAAGTGAATATAAAATGAAATTTAGAGGTAATTGGAACATGTATTTCTTCAAATGCAGAATTTGAACAAATTTAAATGATTTATATAGTTTATACTATATAAATTTTTAAATTTTTGAATTTAAATGCAAAGACACAGGCTAGGTCTAAAATTTTCAAATTGCTATCAAGGTGGCATTTTTTGTCCAAAATAGGCCTTATAATATACTATTGGAACTAGGAGAACCTGAATTTTCTAGATATGAAGTCAGATTGTGCACAAGTATTCACTAGTTTACATTATAAGTCAATTTGTGATTCTTGGGGCATTGGTAGCAAAATAGGCAGATTTGATCATGGAGCATTAGAATTGGTTAGAGGGCAGTTTTAAAGGCTTGTTGGGATCTGAATGTGAAGAAAATCAAATTTAAATAGTTTTCTTGCATTATGGAGGTTACATTAAATTGATTTTTACTTTTACCTTGAATTCACTTTGACACTAAAAATTAGTCACTTTCTTTCATGATCAAATATCTGAGATATTTTGTGCTTTTGGAGGCAAAACTGATTGAAGATTTGATATGCAAGTTGAAAGAAAAGATTTGAAGGATATTTTTAACCTATTGAGAAGGTTTTCCAAGTGGACATATGTCATGTTCAAATCAGACCCGAGAGTGAACTCTTCTCCTATATCTTTCTTTCTTTCATCTTTTGTAAGGGTTCCAATTTTGTCACTGAGAAACTAGTTGATTCCATTCTTTGGAGAAAATTTTCTCATTGTTGAGATACCAAGGTTTTGGATCCAGTTCTTGATGCATTCCAATACTGAGACACCATTTCTTTCAGCATATTCTCTCTTGTATGAATAGCATTAGGAAGGATAATACAGATAGTTCAGATCTGTTAGGTGTTTTGATGTTTTCATTTCATGCATTTGGTTGTATTGTTTCAAGGAAATGAATATGAATTTCATTAGTTTCATTCTGATTCTCGTCTCCTATTTCTATGAATTTCCAATGTTTTATGGTCTTTGAACAAAGAGCCTAGGTCATAGTTGTAGTCCCTTAAGTTTGTATGTTGTTTCATTGTTACTTATAACCCAAGGGGTTATGTAAATGCTTTAGAGAATTCAATATGGTTGCAAGTTTACTAAGGGAGATATCATGTAAGAATGAGGTTAAGATTGAGCATAGATGTTTATTTACAAGGTAAATAGATAGATCGTATATCCGAATATATAAATAAGTATTAGATATCCATATTTATGCATTTGATTCATGGATTTTCCCGATGGTTAAGGCATTGATCAGTTATAGGATCATTAAGTCTTATTGTTGCATATGAGGGGTTTGTTGAATTCAACATTATTAATCAAATGTTTCCCCTTTCATGTTGAAAGTTATTCAAAGTTTAACCTGCACTTAGCTTACCAGTTTCATGAGTTAGGTCATTAGTTGTTTCATGCTTATGAAGTACTAGTTAAGTATAGAAGATTTAGGGGTTTTCATTTGTTATTCTAGATTCTAATTATTCTCATTGCAATGGTCACATAATTGGATCCTGAGAGGTTCACCCGCCTAGGTCTTGCAGAGCCCGAAGTAGAAGAAGGGTCTAGCCTTATAGTTGGCCCGATGTTTGAAATGGCAAGTTGAAAATGGGAGTTAGCTGCCCCTAGATATGTCATATTCTCATTGGGATAATTGAAAACCCTCCAGTGTTTACAAACACCAACATTATCCATATTAAAAGCTTTGATCATTTGGAGGACAAGAAGCAGAGCTTCAACACCTATTTGTCTGGGACGAAGTACCAATGGTGGTCAAGTCTTAATTTCATAATTAAGAGAATGTTGAACAAATATATATATATATATATATATATAAAATAAGCTAATACAACTATTCTGAAAAGACTAGATAAAATTTTGTATTAAGAGGAATTACAAAAAGTTTACCCATAGACTAGTTTACATAAAATGTTGCATGGCCTGGTTTCCTTGATCTTTTATGGGCTCCATTTTGAGAGGAATCTAATTTTTCTTTGTCTATTGTGGCTGCACTCCTGTCTCATGAACCAGTCAAGGATCTTTTAGAAGTTTATTTAAATGCTACCACAACCATCATTGTTTTGAGCACATGCCAACCTAATTGAAAAGAAACAACACATATAATATTAGCTTACACGTGAAATTTGGTAATTCCCCAAAAAGACAATAGAGGATGTAAAAGGCACTAAAAGTGCAATATTGCAAGTTTCTTCTAACAGATCTATTTGAAGTTCTCTCCTGTCATAGGAAACGTGATAACTTATCACCTTTTTGAAGAAATTTAAGGAAATATGCCTCGCCCACTTTTTTGTGATTAAAATGTAACTTGTGGGAGAGGTACATAAGCATGTAAATATGATTTTTTTAATATAATTTAGATGCAGGTGATAGTGAACAGAGAAAGGAACAGTGGGTGACTGATGAACAAACAATGAGCGTACACTTATAAAGAACCACATGGTGAATATAGTGATCTAAGGGTTGGAGTGAATAAATGAGTGTTGGAAACAATTGAGGGAGTGTATTGTAAGGTATCTAAACCATTAGAAATGTTTTCTGAAACTGTTAAGGGTCTTTTCTAGAGAGCCCTAGGCTAGAAACCCTTAAAATGAGGGTTTGATGAAAGAATTCTTAGATGTGAGTGGAAGTTCAAACAATTTTAAGAATCCTTCTATTTAATAGATTCCTTAAGACTATTTCAAGGTTTGGAATGTTGGAACTAAGAGTAAAAAGGAGTTGCTTTGTAAATGGAGGGCTAATTAGGCCTAGTTGCATGTAGGAGCAATCATAGAAAGGTTCATCAGTCACAAGATGAAAGGAATAAGAATCATAGGGCTTGAAGAGCACAATAAAGGGTATTTGAAAAGGTGAAGAGGTTACTAGGTTGCTTGAGAAGTTTGGAAGTAAAGTGCAGATTACTTGCAGGACAGGGCTAATAGGACAGGCCTACTGAAGGCAGTTTTAAGTTTGAGACAAAACTAATGTTTGGTAGGAGTTGGAAATCCTTAGTTATGTTATTTGAAGGGTATTGAAGCATTGTAAGGATCATGGGAGTCTTTGAGTACAAAGATAAATAATTGGTATTGAAGCATTGTGATCCTTAATATTTCTAAAATTACAAGAAAAGGTGTTAAACAGGGCTTTTTGGAATATGGAAACATTTGTTTTTAGGGCATTGTATTGAAAGCTTGAGCTGACTCCTTGTGATGTCAGTCATCATAAGTATGATGCTCAAATGGCTTTAGGTATTGAGTGTTCTAGCATTGGTCATTAACCTCATTTTCTTTGAAATTGTTTGGTGAAGATTTGCACATGAAATTGAATTTAACCCTAGCTTACCTAGATGCTAGGGTTCTAATTTTTGCAAACCTGGCAGAAGTTTTATTCTTCCAATTGGACATAGGGTTATTTAGTGTAAATTAATTCAATTAGGAAACACCTTTTTTCTTTTTGAAAAGAATGGCCATCAAAGAAAAATTGTCCTATTTCAAAGTAAAAATGTAATGACCTAACCCTAGAATTCTTATACATTCTAAAGTCTCAATTTTTTCTCAAGAATAGGATAAAATTTAGGCAAGGTAAGCACATACTTTAGAGAACTATAACTTTTGTTGAGTAGCCTAAACAAAATCATATTATATTAATGGGGAGTCTAAAAGGCAAACACCTACCTTAGAAAAACATACTTTTAAGAGGAATCCAAGAATAAAACAAGCTGCATGAAATGTGATGATAATGAAGACAATTAGAAGAATAATAAAATCTATCATGCCCAAACTTTCAGGGCAATACACAACCATTTTATTAAAAAAAAAATTAAAGAAATTATACATCAGGGTTCATCCAAGATGATAAGTTATTTAGTTGTCAAGGTTCCACTGGCTTACTATTCTACACTTGAATTGATACACTGTTGCCTCCTATCAACCATAATTTCTTATTATATTATTAATACCCTTGCGAAGATTAATTCATCCCTTAACATTAAAAATACCTTAAATTTTCTAATACTACTTAATCAACCTCTAATCCATACTTAATTCTTTCTTAACCCACATCAACTAAGATGATAACACCCAAAATAACATACTTGTTTGGCTTAATTAAATCCTAATCTACTTTTATTTTATTTTAACATTTATAAATTCAAAATCTAAATTTAAATAATTTTTACACGTTAGACTTCACAATATTTAATATTACAAATTAACCACTCTACACCTTCCTCTTACTTATCTTAACAAACTCCTCTCCTAAACATTATATGATGGGATTAAATAAACCACCATCCTTCCCTAGCTAAACAAACTATTCTTTTAATAATAGTATTCCTTTCTAAACTTAATTATGAAACCAATATTATTATTTTATTTTATTTTGAATTTGTCCTTACCGTTATTAATACTACCCTAAAACAACTTCTATCTATCTCTACCACTAACCCTTAACCACTAGCCTCTAGCCACTTTAACCTTACACAATAAAATAAAAATAATAACATCTAAATCAAACTATATTTATTATATTCGGCATGCTACATTTATTAAATTATTATATCTATACACTTATTATTAATTTTAATCTATATGATAATTAATTATATATATACATATATATATATATATACATATATATATATATATACATATATATATATATATATACATATATATATATATACATATATATATATATATACATATATATATATATACATATATATATATATATACATATATATATATATACATATACATATATATATATATATACATATATATATATATATACATATATATATATATATACATATATATATATATATACATATATATATATATATATACATATATATATATATATACATATATATATATATATATATATATATATATATATATATATATAGAACATAACATCTTAATTGGGTATACCTTTATATATGTTATAAAAACTACACTAATACCTTGCTATCATATTCTTAATCAAACACAAACATTTTTCTTCCTTATTAATTCTAAACTATGTTAATAACTTTCCAAACCTAAATCTTCCTAACACTATACTAATTTTTCTCCCCCTCACAAATCTGCACCTAATTCCCATTTCCAAGGCTGCCCACTAACATTTCGGCAACGTCTATACAACCACGAAAATGCACCTCCATACGAAGGAGAGGACTTAGTTTATTTTTTGAAAAGTTAGAAAAAGCAATGTAAAGGAAGTGCATTTTTGTGGCTGTATAGGCACGGGCTGACATTTCCACCTCCTTCCAAGGCCCACGTGACATGGCTGAAAAGTCTACTTGCTGAAAAGTTCATAAATGAATTTGATTTTAGAAAACTAAAAGATTTTCTTGGTTTCTTTTAGAAGAGGAAGCCCCTTTTGTTTTAAACCAACCCTAAGGCAGCCCTTGGAAATTTGACTTTCCACGTGAGTGGATGGGGAGTGTCTTGGGGAGGCTTCCAAGGTGGTCGGCCTTGGGAAGTCTCCCTAGTCTTTTCACCATTTTTTTTTTGGCTAAGTATTATGTGATTGCAAGCTATGCAATTATGAGATGTCAGGGTTTTTTCCTAAATTTATTATTTTATCATTTATGTCTCATTCAAGTACCTCATCGACCTGACTAGGGGATTGACTCCATTTTCTTTTCTCACTACCTATATTTTAAAATAATGATATTGATTTGTACATAGGATAATTATTACCTTGGGGCTATATATATATATATATATTTAGTTATTTTCTTTTATTTAAGAGATACCTTGGTATATTTTAGAGATACCTTGGTATATTTCCTTATTATTTTAATAGTCTGTATTAGCTGGATAATATTTTTTTTTCTCCATACAAATTCCAGAGAATATAATGTGCACCTATAGCCACTTACATTTTACATCTTATACATCCAATACCATCTATTTGGTTTTCTTCTTCTATAGTCTAGGCTTCTCATAATAAGTTATTACAATGATACATTGGGGGTTATTAGATATCTTAGGATAGTCTAAATTAAAGATCTTATTGATTCATTTGGACAATATCTCCAAACAAAAGCACATACAGAGAACATGATAGAAGTCTTATATGAACAAAAATGATTTTTCTTATCTTGCCTATAATGAAATTGGTAAACCATTTGCACAAGATTTAACATTCATATGCAAGGATCCATTTCAATGATGCATGTACACTTGTTATTCAAGAGAGTTGAAATGATAATATCGTTCCATGAAACTAATTCTTCTAATATGGCTATTCTTACATGGAAATTTAATTCAATCTTGCAATCTAAATAAAAGTATAGAAGCTCAATAACTTTAAAGACCAAAATAACTTAACTACCTACACACAATGCATGCTTCCTCCAGTAATTCTTACAATACACAAAAGGTGGTGAAATCTTCATAGTATAACAACAAAATGGAAATGCTATTCACTGACATAGATGTTTCACCAAATCTCCTTGTCAACGAGAAGTAATAACACTACTCTAAACGCCCACAACAATATGGAGTTTGCTTACAGCTTCAATTCAAATACAACAAAGAATGCCTTCATCTCTTATGCACATGGAAAGACAAAAAGAGCTCCAAGTTTTCAAGATCATCCAATAAGGGCTTGCAAATGAGAGATAAAAATGATGAACCATGGAGGCTCACCTCCCAACCTAGGCCTCAAGGAGACCACCCCTGCACCAAGGGAAACAAGGCTCAACCGGGACACATTCAAACAACATCACAAAAATAAGAACTAACATGATCACAACATTTTGCAACACATTTACAAACCCAACTAAGGCTTGCACAATGATTCACAAATGAAATCATACACATTGGGTGAAGGTGGGCTTTCAATTAGGAGACTTGCCATAGCATAACATATCTGCAACAACAATTTTCATGCCTTTTTGGGGTTTTCACAAATCAACAAATTCTATGCCCTTTCAAGGCTTTCACGAACAAAAAAATTCCATGCCCTTTTGGGGCTTTCACAAACTTCCTCCAAACTATACTACCATCAACTATAGCATCCTTGAAAACCCATACCCATAATCTTTCTTTTTACACCATCATTTCTTATCACCCCAAAACAAGATGTGAATGAATATGGCATACAATGGAGCCCAACTCCAAGGTTCTCAACTATATTTCAAGCCCAACTAACCCCTTCACCCAAGGCTTCTCTTCCCTCCCAAGGGTGAGTGAATCCTTCACACCCATGAGCAAATTTCAACATTCAAACAAAACAAGGAAACCAAACAAGAAACCCCAAGAAAATTCATGAAACAATATACACAACCACAACACAACACAACACAAAGATTTTAATGACAATACATGATTCTATATCACACACATAGATCCTACAAGAAGCACTCTTACAATTTCCAATTTCAACTTCATGAGATGAAGAAACATGGCATGAAGCACTAACCTCCTTCCAAGCTATAGTTATCAAATGGTGATCAAGATCATTCCTTCCTTGGCTTGCAAGCTTCTTCTTCTTTTCCAAAAAACCTATCTGTCTCCCCGAAATAGAGAGTGGGTGAACCCCACTAAGTTTGGCACAAGCTCCCTAAAAGGACCTCCACTTCCATCCCTACCTACCACTCTTACACCATTGTACCTTTCTACCAATGGAAAATTAACCAAGTGGAGGGGTGAGGCAAGAAGTCATGTGGTACTCTGATTTTCGAATTGGCTTGAAAATGACTAATTTAGAGGGTCTCCTAAGTCCCCTAGGCAAACTTATGGTTATATTTAGACTCCCAACCCATACTACTACCATGTGGATAACTTATTTTACCAAAATAACACTTGGGAACTACTTTTCATCTCTCTAAAGTTCCTATCAAATTTAATTTGAATTTCATCATGAAGGTGACTCATCCTAACACTCTTCAAGGTGGATTAACTTAATTTCATAATGGCATTAAGTTTAGATTAAGTGACTTCATGCCCAAAATCCTACCTAACATGCCATTTACACATACACAACACATGTGTCAAATGAAACTCACCCATTAAATACTTACACATCACAATGACATGTCACTAATAACCATAATCTTTAAACTTATAACACCCAAGCACAATCACATTATGAAATAAACACATTACAATGAGGTTCTGAATCTTCCAAAGATTCATCTTGGCTTTAATGTGTTCACATAGGTTGAACCTTGTTTCCCCCAATAATCTCCATGGTTCAACTTTCCTACACACTCAACTTAATGTTAGTAGTCCAATGAAATAATATAGAAATACAGGTAGATAAGAGTAGAATAATCAAATATCACTTAATTGCATTAACATATTTTAGTTATCTTCCATCTAATCATTTCCATAAAATATTCAAAACATTGAAATACCAAGACATATATATCATTAATCTTTCTAATCATAACAAAGTTATCATTCTAAAAACCATCACAATCCTTGTGTATCATAACAAAGAAACACCAAAGTCATATCTATTAAATCATTAACACATGTAAAATGGACCTTAGTTTATAAATGAAAATCACTATTGTGCAGACTTGTTACTAGTAGCCTTTCAAATCAATTGTCCAAGGTGATATTTTTAACAATGTCATTTTATCTTGTTACGAGGTGTGTGTGCTCCTAGGGTTAATTCCTCAAATTTTCAGAATGCTTCCATAATTATGTCATCACAATTTAAAACCAATTTCCAAATGTAACCATATGTCTTGTTGTCTTTATAACCTACATTCATTGTTGTTCTCACTAGAGTGAATGTTAATTTATCTTTCCTAATTGCCTTATATATCATATCTTGAATCTCGTGACTAGGTTCTCGGGTTGAACATGTTGGGTTTTATTTTCATGTGGTCCTATCTTATCTACCTAACGTTGTTAAATGAGTATTAGACTTGTTATAATCAAAATCTGCACCAGTCTCTAATAGGGTCTCATAAATCATTATCTATAATGAAAATGTTAATCAGTACCTTATTAACTCCTAATCATATTTATTTCATCAAGATCTATAATAGGGTACTAGTGTGGGCCTTACAAACTCATAGAGATAAAAGAGGAAACCCTCTAAATCTAACATCATAACCCAGAATCTGGTCAAATAAATAGAGGGAAAAATAGCGAGTTACTTTGAAACAATACATATGGATGTCAAATCCTTTGCTCTTCTGCCCCATAAATAAAGATAAATTCTATTTGCTGAAATGTTGAGGGCCTTGGTCGATTGTTACTCATTTAAACATTTTACAACTCAAGAGACAATTTGGGTTTAATATGCTTTAGCAAGTAAAACTTGCTAGCTTTTCTTTGGAGTGTACTCTGGAATTTATTTTTAAAAATGTCATCTTTTGTAAATATATTTTATACAAAGAAAAGGGGGTCTACTAATTTGTTGTCTTGGTTTGTTGACATTGGCTACTCCCCATGTAACAGAGCCATGTGGGTCATTATTGAGTGTCAAGGTTATAAATTTGGGATCTGTTCTTTATATTTTTCCATTTTGGTAATGGCTATTATAGAGAATGGATAGAGGAGAGGAGTCAATTAGCCTCTAGCCTTCCTAAAGTTCCTTGAATTCTTGATGGGCCAGAGACATGGAAATTTTAACCTATAAACTTCCTAAAGTTCCTTGGATTCTTGATGGGCTAGAGACATGGAATTTGTTAACGTATAAACTTCCTAAAGTTCCTTGGATTCTAGTGAGGACATCAATATGATAGGAAAATAAAGATACATCTTGTTGTAACAGAATACACTTACTTTTTAGAATAAAATGAAAAGGTTCCTCAGCTTATTTGACCCTCTTGAACATAATGAAAAAGGTTCCTTAGTTTGAGCTTCACTTGGTTTTAAGAATATTATAATATTATCTACTTAACAAGGCTAACCACATGAAGGTGGAAGCTCATCTGGCCTCACCCCACTCCCCCTAACATCAATCTAAAGTACTCATTATCATCTAATTACATACTTCATTCGTTCATTCATCCATTTATGAACTATAACATTCAATCAATACAATCACATAACATTCATTAATATGATATAAAATTCATTAATACACAATACTAATCAAGACTTCATTAGCACATAAAAATATTCATTAACATAAAATAAAAAATCTTTATTAATATGCATCATTCATACATAATTACTTAAAACAAAGTTCTTTCATTATCCAAAAAGGTTTATCAAAGAAGATTTTTAAAACATCATTTCTTTTTTTTGTTTTTCTGAGCTCTTTTAAGAAAAGTGCTCATAGGAGCATCCATATTTGCGTCATTCTCCTCCTCTTCTAGCATGTGTAATGTCAAATTAAACTAGCTCCTTCTTTTTGGAGGAGCAAGAGGTTGCTGCACTAAAGGGCACTCTGTTACAAGAACAAGTGAATGGGATAAATTGGCATACTCTTTTTCTTTTTCTAACTGTTACAAGTTTGTAATTAAGTATGAATACAAAATAACATGCATTTTTCTTACCTAATAATGCCACATCATGTACATTAACATTTTGATCCACCATTGCATCAACATGTCGAACACTTGGAACATGGTCCACTCCTTCAGCATGATGTTCAACATGCTCTGAAATATTCAAAAAAAGGATACATGTCAAATTGCAATTGAAGATGTTAAATTGTATTCATAATTGCATAATTAATTTCCAATAGAAAATTAATACCTCCATCACTATAATGCACATCATGGCCTTCATCACGAGTAGGTTTTGTGGTAGGATATGAAGGCTATAGTAAAATGTTATGCACATTGTTATGTAGTCAATTTATGTTTAAAACTAATACCAAAAAAGAATCTTTTCAACTATTCAATTTCATTTACTTTTCATCTAACCAATTTACCTGTCAGATATCATTTGGTGCACTAGATTCTTGGGCAAGGCTTATAGATTCTTCACATAGGTGTGCAGCCACAACTTTATAGCCTTCCTTTAAGGCAATTTTTCTATCTTCATTTGTGACCTCCACATTCAATTCTGTGCCCTTGTATTTTTTTCTTGGTAACGTTAGTTTTCCATGTATGGTTTTATTAAACAAAACTATTTGCAACACTATATGTAAAAAAAAAAAATTCATTGCTTTACTTACAAGTCGAGACTGGAGATTCATATAGCCACCAAAGCTAAGTTTGTGTTGGCCAACATTTTCTACTCTCGCTTTTGTAGCCACAGATGTGTCCTGTAATCTATGAACAATTTCAAACATCTTAGATTATATATTTACAAATATCAATAATTAGTGCATGGTTACAATGTACTCAATACTATAATGACATACCTCTTTTTGCCCTATGCTACTTCATTATCTCTATCTTCATATAGCCTTTTCTCCTTTGCATCTTCTATTATTTCATTCCACTCCATTGGTGGAATCATAGGAGGATGGTTGTACTTTGGGTTATCCTTAAGATCCCTTCTATATTGATCCCTCATTGTCTTTATATGCCTTGCACTGCTCTTTTCAGAAGTAGGCTAGTGTCAAAAATATTTTTCCCAAGTTTCTCCTCAAAAGATCGAATCAGCTATTTTTTAATTCCATAGCTTGTACATTCCACCTTTTTAAAAACAAATAGATTGTTAGATCAATAAATTTAATATATTACAATAAATGGAAGAAAATAAAATTTATGTAGCAATGATATTAAACTATGTACCTTTTACATATGGTGGGTCCAAATAGTCTCAATGTCATATGAAAAAGATGTTCAAAGAAAGCATTATTACCTACAAAAACATAAAGTATTAATCAGTCCAAAATGAGTAATGTAAAAGCAAACTAAATTTACATTTTAAATAATAACAATTTTAAAGCACTTGGAAGCTTTCGTTCTTTTAATGAAAACATAGTTTTCTTATTTAGCAACAATGTCCCTTCATATGAACCAGTACTAATCATACGAACTGCTCCAAGAAATGGATAAGCTTCAGTAGTACTGCTCTCTATTGGTCTATCAACTGAAACATCATGACAATTAAATGAAAATTCTAGTACTGCTCTCTGTTGGTCTACCTCCCTACCTATCTTCATGTATCTCTCTCTCTCTCTCTCTCTCTCTCTCTCTCTCTCTCTGTCTCTCTCTCTCTCTCTCTCTCTCTCTCTCTCTCTCTCTCTCTCTCTCTCTCTCTCTCTCTCTCTCTCTCTATATATATATATATATATATATATATATATGTATGTATGTACGTATGCATGGTGTGTGTATGCATGTGTTTGTGTGTATGCAAGCTTCTGTAGACATCATTTAAGCACTAATATGCTACTTCATTATTCATCAACTTGTAGAAATACATTACAAATAGCACATTACAAAAAATATAGCAAAAAAAGGTTTTACGAGTTCAAGTGGGAATAGACAAGGATGCTTGCATGGTCCTTGTTGCCAACAATGCACCAAGCAATACTAGACCGCCAATCGAAGGAGGAGTCTGCACTTCATCATGAGCTAAAGAATAGAATATTGTTAGCAAAGAAATTTGCAATGGCTAAAGATCAAATGGGATACTAGCGAGAAATGTCCACAAAAAAAAGGTAAGTGTTATAATGTTGATCAAAACAAACAAAGTCTTACTTACACGAAGGTTGTGTGCACCAACCCTCACCATGTTCACCATGTGATGTCGCAACTGGCACATATGTCTATACAAGAACACATAAAATTAGAGATCATGATCCATAAGATACTATAAAATATTAATATCTATTGAACTTCTATTATTGCTTTAGTCGAATTACTGCTTACCTTCAAAGATTGGATTCTACAGTCTAATTCTATTCTCAGTGCCTCTTTCTCCTCACTTCTGTCACCCTCAATGATAATGTTAACAAGTTCATCAGTGTATCTTTTCTTAATTTTTTGGGTGATGAATACAGGGTTAGTACTAAGGGCAATGTCATGTAGATATGACACCCATATTTTAGATCACATTTGATCAGCGATCATTCTAGCTTTTTCCTATCATTTGTGACATCAAATATCGGTATAATTTCATCAAAATAACTTCAAAACCATAAAGAAAATAACATAATAATATGACATATGTTTCTATATTAACATTAAAATTTAAAATAATTAATGTTTACCTCTATTGAAGGTTTCTGAGATGGTGCATCCATATCACCTTGTGAAAAAAATTAGTAAGTTTTAGAAATCAGCAGCAAAATTAAAGTAATAGACTTACCAAAAAAATATTAATAATAAAGTAGATTGTATATGTAAATAATTTTTCTTAAGTCAAAAATTTAGTGTAACTAATTTTTATATCTAAAAAAAATTTGACATGTTCTACTTAATGTTTATATGTGCACAAATGGTTTGGAAAGAAAAATTTGGTCATACAAGACCCCATCATAGTTGACATTAATCCTACCTGGACATTTCATGGATCATCATGATCTTCATCCATGTCATCATCATCATCATCATCATCATCACCATCATCATACTTGTCACTTTGGTCGTCATCATCACCATCACCATCTTCATCACCATCACCATCATCTTGATCACTATTATCATCATGACCATCATCACCATGATCATCACCATCTTCATCACCATGATCATGATCATGATCAGAATCATCATCATCATCATTATCACCATTATTGTTATCATGACCAAAATCATCACCATCTTCTTCTTCTTCATCATTGGGTAACTGTCATTCTTGATAATCATTTACTTCCTCTTGTGCTTCTTCAATATCTTCTTTTTCAATCACATTATACTTTACTGGCCTTCCTCTTGGGTCATGTCTAACAACAAATGACTAACCTAGTTTGTGTGGAACACCAAAGTAAAACACTTTCTTGCATTGGCTTGGAAGAACATAGGGCTCATCTTTGACTAGCTCAAATGATCTTGTATTAATCATAGTAAATCCACTATCGTGTTCAATAACAGTCCTATTAAGATCATTTTGATTTAGTCATAACTTGAACCATTTGACAAAAAATAGAACTATTTTGAATTAATTAAAGTCACACTCAATTATATCATCCAAAATTCCATAGTATCAATTTTTAAATTGTTGAGGATATATATCAGTTCTAGATGAAATATTGGTGACCATGAAGACAACACTTATCCTGGAATCACACATTTTTTTCATTTCATCCAACTTTTTTGTGCAAAATTTATAGCCATCATAGTACATAGCTTTGTGGTGTTTGACCTACAACTATTCAAACATGTCAAGAATCTTCTCATTGATCTATGAGTTGATATTAAACTTATGTCTCATGATTAGTAATCTTATGCATACCTTTGTATCTCTTAAGTCATATATTAGATCAAGTACCATTGGCATAACATTGGGATCTCCATTACGATGAGCTTCTTTAACCAACAATGCAACACCATCCCATGTTAATGAGCGACCATTTTCTTGAGACTGTTCAATCCATACTATCATCTAATCAAGATTGTTTGCAATATACAAGTGTAGTGCATCCCACTCATGACCAACTATAAAGAAGACAATTACACCAGTTAGAAACAACTTATATATATTGATGATGGATAAAAATTATTAAATTACAAAAAAAAAACTTATAATTACCTCTCACCCTCCTCAATCTACCTTTTCCCATCAGGTACTCCCCTTTGAATTTATCATTATAGTTGAGATTCCAAATGTGATCTACATGGATATCTGTTGCAAACTTTAGAAGATATTCACTAATATACACCATGGTCTAGTATATCATACATCCCTCTATCATAGAACCCTTAGGACATGCTCTTCATCGAACCAAACCCTTCATAAATTTCAAGTGTCTCTCAACCATCTACATTGATCTAGCTTGTATAGGTTCACACAATTCAATCTCCTCAACCTTATGCATGAGGTAGTGTTCTAGAGCATTGAAAAATGTTGGAGGTAAACACTTTTGCATTTCACACATAAGCTGTAGAATTTTTCTCTTCCAATATTTTATATCTTTTTTATCAATTTCTTTACATGATAACCACCTAAAAGAGATTCAACATGAAAAAATACATAAAGGAGATTTCAAATAAAATTATACAATAGATTTCAGATAAAAAGCTACAAATCTAAGAAAAAACACTTCTAACCTCATGTATTTTCCAAGATCATATATAACTTGTCTAATACTGTTATCAAACTATTGAGGAAGGGATAGAGGTAGGATGAACTACAATCATTAAAAAATTATCATTTCAATATATTATTAAATAATACTATTGGTACTACATTCAATCTTACATATATACTGTAAATAGAGAACATGACTTATCTTGAGGAAGGTATGCCAATTATGTGTTTTCAACTCTAGCCCAAAATCACCTTTCTTTGATAGAAGAGTGCTTATATTTGCAGCAAATCCTATTGAAATTTTTTCTTTTTTTATGACTTCTTTTAATGCATCACTTTGTTTCTTTGTTAATAACCAAGGAAGGACACTTGTATTTATGTGGTCTCCATTGCTATTTGATTCAATGAAAATTTTTAGTGCATGATTGGATTCATGAATGTCAGTACAAACTTTGGCAATTTGCTCTCTATCACACCTTCCATCCAACATTTTACATAGTGTCTCTATTACATTCTTTCCAATATGCATAGCATCAAACAAATGCACAATTGGGAGATCCTTGTAGTATGGTAACTTACTAAATTGAGTAGGATAACTTTTCATTCCTCTAAGAAGTTGGTCATTGATGCCTTGACGACCTTCACAAGCATCAATTATAGTATTAGTAAATATAAGACAATATCAAAATACAAATTTTAAACTTCAAATGACAAATTGGATATTACCTTGATGATTTAGTCGATCATATTCCAACTTCTATAAATGAGGTGTCATTCTTCGTGGCCTTGATGATGTCTCTTCTTTCCTATTGAAAAGATATTTTTTGGCAATTTGATACCTGTGATTATTGTGGAGAAAGTGTCTAAACTCATCAAACACCTACTTTCCTAAACTTCTCGATTGACGATATTTCATCTTTGGACCACAAATTGGACATGCAAATTTTTCCTTTGTCTAAAGACCTAAAAGATCATGTATAATTAGATTATGCACAATTATCATGCGCAACTTAAGCATTCAATAGTAATGTGTAAGCACTATAACAAACAAAAAATATGTGATCTTAACAATATAACATACCACAAAAATGAGTTAGCCCAGGGACATCATATATTGTCCATACAAACATTGCATGGAATTGAAATTGTCGATGTTCTATCAGTCTAGAGATGTCATACATAGTGATGCCATTCCATAACTTCAACAACTCGTTAATTAGGAGCTCAATATACACATTCATATCTTTAACTTGGTATTTACCTAGCAATTGAATGAACATAAACATTACACAATTATTATAACCATTTTCATGCATTATTTATAAATTAATTTAGATAACTATAAAATTAAAAAATACCTGGCACAATCATTGAAAATATTATGTGCTCCCTCTTTATGGACATCCAAGGAGGAATGTTATTTTTAATAACAAAAATAGGCCACACTGAGTAAATAGATCTCATATCTCCATATGGATTGACATCGTCCACTACCAATGAAAGATTTAGATTACGAGGTTCTTTTTTAAAATGTGACCATGTTTCTTCTATCTCTTTAAATGTAGAACCATCGATAGGCATTCACATAATGTCATCTTAACTTCTATTGTGTGCATGGTAATCCATAAATTGTTCCAAGCTAGTACACCTGAATAACTGTTAAAGACGTGGAATAATGGGAATGTACTGAAGAACCTTGTGAGGCACTCTTTTTGTTATTTGATCTTACTGATATGTACTAACATTACAATCAGGGCATTCTGTTGCAAATTCATGTTGTTTATGATATAGAATGTGATCATTGGGACATGCATGTATTGTTTGATACTTCATTTCAATTTGAGCCATAATTTTAGATAATTCTTGGTACGAACAAGGAGAAATGTTTGATGGTGGTAACAAAAACTCACTAATCAACCTACAACAACAAATATGCATTGTTAATATAATGAATAGTAATTGTATGCTAACACTAAAGATGACAAAAATGACATACCTTAGCATACATACCATTGCTACATTGGATATACCATTCATAACCTTGAAGTTCACCAACAACATTATAACCGAGAGTAGAGTTGTTTGGGAGCCTTCATATAAGGGCCCGTGTGCCTTCTCAAGTAAAGATATATCAAGACCATCTTCATCATCATTATCATATTCGCTAGTACCATCATTGTGAGCCTCTTCATCACTTGCTCTAATACCATCTTTTTCAATTGTGTCCTCTGACACATTATCATCTTCTTCCATGGGAGTGTTATTCTCAACTTGGATATTCACTCCATGTTCCTCTAGTAGGAAATCCACATTCAGCAATGGATGAAAATCATGGCACCCTTCAACATGACCATATTGCCTACAATGACTCTAGGCTATTGTGATTAGAATTCTTTGATTCTTTAAGCCCTTAAACTTTTTGCAAGGTCAATAACATTTATTAGGTTTTCTTTGAAACTGAGTCCACAATCCAGCCATTGTCTCATTATTTTGTTCTGGGTTGACATAGTTAGGCGTGGTCTTTCTTCACAGGAAAATATACCTGCAAATAAATTAGACATGTTGTAGTTAATGTTTATAACTGCACATATGGAAATTGTTGATTAATGTTTTCAAATGTAACTAAAATGATCCTATAATTTCTAAAAGGCCTAGATGTTTGCAAAATGTGGATTTATAGACAATTTATCTTAGTTATTTGCAAAATGCCTCAAAGAGATGTCACAAGGTGAAAGTTACTTAGGTGCTAATAGCAGCATGCCAAGACTAATCCTGATAGCAATGACTAATGTGATTAATGCATCAATTAATGAAGATGAATAAAAGATTGAAACATAATAATGCAATCTTCAATCAAGAACATGTGAGCTCAAAATATTGGTAAATCTCAAAAACTCATGAGCCTAAGATCATTACAATTTCAGCCATGAAATAATTGCAATTGAAATTTGTTGAATAATAGGCCTAAGTGGGTTGGCCTAAGGGTCAAAAGAAGAAATCAGATTTCACTTAATTACAAATCAATTAGCTTATGCAAGTTTGGCCTCATGGTGGTTGTACAATTTTAAGAAAACTGAATCCTTAAACCATTTAGGCCTAACATTAAGGGAAATGAATTTAGGACTCAAACGTCTATAAAGGTTGGATGTTGAAATTCTTTGGAACATCCAAAATAATTCCATAAGCATATAAGAAGAGCAGATTGGTGAGTTCCACCTTGGAGGATAATTTTGGAAAAGAAATTAGAGATCAACATATCTAAACTCAAACCGATTTAGTGTTTAACTTAGAGTTTATAAAGTAATATTATATTTGGACAGTTCAAATGCTTGTCGATCTGAGTTTAGAAATGCAACATTTTGTTACAAGCAACAAGGTAAGTGTTGATAAATATTTTGTGGGAATCATAGGTTTGGAGGTGTTACTAGGTGTTAAGACAGTCATAGGTCTAGACATTCCATCTGAAAGAGGATTATATTTTATGACAAGGAAGGTCATGTTAGGGCTATATGAAGGTGTTGGATCCATTGGAAGGATTAGGAAATGTTTGGAAAGGTGAGTTTGGCAAAACCCTTGGTTTAGGCACCTAAGAAGGAGGGTTTGTTGGTTGGGTGTGTAAAACTTGAGGGAATCTCCTATGAATTTGAAAATCCTTTGTTTTGGATGACAAGAAAACTTTGTTTGAGGTTAGATGGTTTTTGAGGTGGGATATGTTAGTGGTTGCTTTGTAACATAAGGGCTAAAAGAGGGTTAATTGTGGGGTAGTAGTGTTGGTTTGGGCATTCGGTCCAAGGGAGTAGCATGAGCATTTGAAGTATGTTGTGTAGAATCCAAAATGGTATTTGGATATGGTCTTAGTTTTCTAAGAATTTTTGGAAAAGTGAGAGAAAAGTGTGAAAAACCGATTAGGCAGGGCTAATTGGGAAATAGGCCTAGTGAAGGGCTTGTAGTGGGTTTTTGGTATTAGATAATAAGATGAGCATTTGGTAACCTTGGAAATAGGTTATTTGAAGTTTTTTGAGATGTGTGAAGGTGATAGAAACACCTAATTAAAGTGAAGTCAAGATTGGAGCCTATTGAGGCATTGTGGGCATTTGATGGTTGTTGAACAAGATTGCTTGGTGAATCCATTTGAGGGACATGGGATGATTTTTGAGATGTAGAGCCTACGGTGGCACAAAAGAATGGTATGTGCACTCTGATAAGGTTTGGATTTGATTGTATCAAGGAGAGTGATCCTAGGAAGAAGCTTGATTGTGTTATGAGAAAACTATGAAAGTCCCTCTTATTGTGAATAACTGAAAGTCCACCCAGGTCTCTACATCAATGTCAAGAGCTAAAGGTGGAATGATTTAAAGGTAGAAAAAAAAGCTCCAATAATTCCTCTTTAGAATTGTAGCTAGAGTCCTAAGCATTCCAATCCAAATGATTGTGTATCAATAAGATTTAACACAAAATAATCCTAAGAACATTAAATAAGTTAAGCTGAAACATATAAGAAAATGAATGAGAGAAATTTTGTTACCGATTACCTAAAAATAAAACTAGTTGAGGAGGCAAGGGTGCATGAGTTTTCAAAACTTTGTGTGCTTCTCAATCAATTTCTATGGATAACAGGAAAAGTCTTCACATACCCTCATACATTTTAATATTGAAACACAATCAATATTTTGTTGATAAGGAATGTTTAGCAAAATGAAGCAGAGAAAAAGAAACATAGTTGCAGTAGAAAATAAGGTTAAATGTAGTAGTGATCATTGCAAAAATGCCAACAAGATCACCATGAACCATTTGAGAATAAAAAAGATCAAACATAGAGACAACCCAGTGTGCCATCATGCTTGTACAACCCTATCTTGATTTTCTTCCTATATCCAGATAACCACATTTTCTCACTACGATGCTGACATTCTGATCTGATACAAGCGACAAGAAATTGGATTTTTTTTAGTTTTTTCATTTTGGAATATTGTTAAGGAAAATATGTGGCAAAGGTGATGATGAAGCTAGAATGATGATAATTCCATTAGTTTCTTAATTTCCTTTCTTATTCATGTGCACTATGTTGTAATGTTATTATATTATCTAATCTACTATCCCTTGGTTCTTTATTGTAGTAATCTCCAGCTAGTCAAATCTCTTGGACTGTTATATCCATTACATATTTCCCTCTTTAAATTTTAATAAACCTTCATCCTATATAAATGAAACTATATTTTCTAGGTTTTTGTCACAAAACATCTAGCTGCTCTGTGGTGATTTGCTAGTTTACAAAAATTGGTTTTGCCAATATGGCAAAACAATCCCAAAATAAGTCTAGTTGGGTTCACTATACAATATAATATATAATTTGATATTCCTATATATATTTATATATAACAATTTATATGTAAATACAATAATGAATAAACTAATAGGAAGATATATATTTCACATCCCTCCTATATATCTTTATAGGATTACAAGAATATTATATTAATTAATCAGTTTACTGATTTATATATAAATTTGTTAGATAACATGATTTTGGATTGCACATATTACACACATGTCATTGGCTATCCAATGGGGAGTGTAGAATATCCGAAACATCCAATGCTATTTTTGTCAACTCCATGACAAATTCCTCTACTTCGGGTCTGTCCTACCAAACTCTAGCCCACTTGAAGCATTCAAACATGGTTGTTAAGCCTTGGAGAACCTTCCATAAAATTTTAAATAATGGGCACCTAGAATTTTTTTATTAACAACATTTTCTCCCTCACACTTTCCATGCTTTCTTTTTTGTAGATGCAAAAAAATTTGTACTGGTCTTGCAACAACACCAAATAAATCTCAAATGCTTCAAATGTATGAGGATCACATGGATGCAATGAGTGCTAGATGGACTATTTGTAATCACAAGATATGAGCTCTTGTAAACTACTACTCTTGCAATTGTTTCAAGATTAGTACTAATTAAACATCACATAATTTGACATGACAAAAAACACCACCTAGTTGTTAATGAAGGAACTGAGCAGATCTATGATCAATGGTTCATAGGGAACATAACTTGTTGAAGGTTTTGCAAATGGCATGGCAATCTAATAAGGCTTAATCTTGGGCTAAACTTTATGGTCAAGGAAAGTTGGATCATCATAGAATTGAGTAGGCAGACCTTCTAGGAAGTTGCAATACTTCAACCTTGTAAGTGCCACCTCAATGCAATGGGTATTAAACAAACAATTTAAGTTTATGAGAAATGGTTGTTATGAATTAAACTTGTAAGCATCACCTCAATGCATTGGGTATTAAACAAACAATTCAAGCTGATGAGTATGGGTTTTTATGAACCACAACTCATGAAATATACATTAAGTCCTAATAATGCATCCCAGTTAAAAGCTAGTGATTGGTATTTATGAATGAAAATGGAAAAGAAGAATTAAGTTCATAACCAAAACTTTCTGAGATTTGACATCACCTAGAAATGAATGAAAGTTATATCTTTATTTCAAATCCGAGCCGGGAAGGTTAAGAGGGCATCAACAATAATAATAATAAATCATAGTTCATAGTGTAGCCTGTGGATTATCTCTCATATTCTACATAAATAATGAAGAATATAAAAGATTTATTTTGTTCCATATTCATATTTGAAAGACTAGGAGAGTTTCATTAGGACCAGCTACCCCATAGTATTGGAAAGACTTGTAATATATTATTTATCAATGTATCAGAAACAAAGATGAATACCTCACATTGAGTATGAGTATCAAGACATTCATTCACAAGTGGATATAATATATTAATCAAGATCAACATTTCCCCAATAAGTGTCATCAACTATCAATTGATACCATGGTATAAGTAGAGGTTTGGTTTAGAAGTATTCTCTTATAATCAAATCATGAGTGAATAGTCACTTATTCTTAGAATATATATAGAGCAAGGACATTACAGGTATAAACTACCACCATTACAAGTATACAAGTAAATATCAAAGGAAGAGTCAGTAACTAATAGTTCCATCCATAGATATCTGAATGATTCTTTCCATAAACTATTATAAAGAGTTTGATCTATTAGTAAGACTAGAAGATTATATTTGAAGGAGATTCTAAAACAAGATTTAGTGATCAGATTATTATACAGTGAGTACATCAAGTCCTTACCAAAGCTAGTGACCATCAGTAAATAATTTAATTACTTTTCAAAGGGAAGAAAACTATAGCTGAAAAAATATTGATTATGTGTGAAGAAAATACTCTAGCAAATATGTAAATCTGATATGAAAATTATATTATTTAAAAAAATTGTTAACTAGGGAAAAAATAACAATTGAAATGATGTATAACTTTTTCTACTCAAGTATGAGAATGGCCAACGAGAGTAAGGAAAGTAAGTTATTGTCTTAATATTCAAGGGCATATGATTAAGGATGATTAAGATCCCATATTTATTTTATTTCTTTCCAAACTAAGAAAATAATTTGAACAACTAGTGCATATTGAACAATTATCTGTCGATTAATGCCTAGATCCCAAAAACACTTAGAAATATGTTATACATCTAAGTCAAATGTTCAAAGACGTAGTGGAAGATATTGCAATAAGAAACAACGCAAGAAGAAAAGAATCCTACCTTTTTTTGTGAAGAAAAGATGTAGTGGAAGATAAAGTCAGCCCTAGCTGAGTAAATTCCTCCGACTGGAGGGAGTAAGATGCAGAAAATGCACATAGTAATTGTTCTTGCCCACATCCACTGCTACACTAGATTCCAAATCTTCCCACATGTACAAGTTTATCATAAAAATGAAAGAGGGAAACTGAATTTTTTCATTTTAACATATGAAGCCCATGTTGGTCAAAATTTTGACCAACAGGGCTTCATTTAAAAAAAAGAAGATATTTTTTCTTGCATATACCGACCAATCTAAAACATTTTAATAGATGGTAAAAAATTTTGGTCTAAAAATGGGGTTAAATGTACTAGTGTCTTAATCACCTCCTTTATATCACTACACATGCCCTAAAGTCAATTAAGGGTAGGGCAACTTGCTACTTGGATAATGTTCATCTTTGTGAGCTTAGCTAGTCCACCTTCCAATTAGATATAGTTATCATGTATGTAGTTCAAAACAATTTGTATCGATTTGGTCTCAAATACTCCAGGAAAATCTAGGACATGGTTCAACCCTTTTCATTCAATGATCATATATTCTTCCCTCAAGAATCCATTACCACACAATTTTTTTTAGGCATGTCTTATCTTCATGTCACCTACTTCTCCTATCTTTCTCATATAGCAACACCTAACATCTTGAATCATGAGAAATTTTGGTGGTATCATTGATAATGCACTAGAGGAGTTTCCTTTATATGTAATTTTAGGTATTTCTTGGAAAGGTGGTTGTCTTACAACATTACTTATCAACTGAACATTTAAAACCTCCTTTCTCTCTTTTCTAAGATTTATAGAAGAGTTGGCTCCCATATTCACTACTTAGGGTTTACAAAAATTCAAACAATGTAACTTAGCAATAGTTAAATACATTTTAATCTGATGAATTATATTGAGTAGCAGTCAAATCTAGTTTGTAAATGCTAGAATATTCTTTTCTAATTCCCCTTCATTCTCTTAGTCCTCTCTTTAATCTTTGATGAATATGGATGAGTTAAAAATTGAGTATATAACCCTTCATATTTAGTAATAAACGCTCAGTGCTTACATAAGTATAAGCCCAAGTATCATAGGACTTCCCACTCACTTGACTTACACATGATCTTTAGTATTCTTGGCTAAAATATTGATCTTAGCCAATACTAATCACAATTCCATCACTTGGCAATAACTATGAAACTTCCAATGCTCAACAATAACATGGAAAACAACAAAACTAAAGATTTATTCTAGGTTCTAATCAATACATTGCATCTTAATTCATGCATATATAATCCTTTTAGATCTTATAATATTAGAATTGATGTATAATATAACCTTTAAAATATCTACCCCATACATACCTCTCGACTACCTAGTTGGGGGTAATATGATCACCTGATCCATTGTATGAAGTGATCTCATTTGTGATTGATGTGTTGTAATCCTCCATCTTCCATGTCTTGTTCATCTACACTTTTACCCTCTCAAAATTGACCTTTTATTTTCCTTTACTATTTCCATTACTTGGCATTGCTGACCTATCTAGACAATTTTTATTGATATGACCAATCTTGTGACAACTAAAGAATGTAGTCTCACTCAACTATCTATTGTAGTTGCCTTAAAAATGTGTTTTAATGCTATTCTTACTAACATGTCCATATTCTTGAAAATAGTGATAACTATACCTTGTGTTGTAATCCTAATCATAGGATTTTCCCTTTTGTTGTACCTTTGCCTACTTGATTTATTTCCACTTGGCATTAGATCTACATTCATATGCTTTATGTCCATACTTATGACAATTGTGGTAGTATCCTTCAAATCTCTAAGTGCTTATGATTTTTGTCCTATATTCAAGTGCCTAATGTCCTTGCTTATTGTACTTATGATAGTAACCCTTAAATTTCTACTTAGGGTTTTGATTTGAATTATTGTTCCTATAATCATTTTCTATATGACCTAGCTTTCCACAGTTATGACAAGTGGGTTTGTAGTTCTTACCTTTTTTTGTTTCTTTGTTCACAACTTTTAAATGATTCTCCTCCCTCAGTAATGGGGTATCCCAATCTAGCAGAATCATTTTAAGATCTTGGAGATCTCATTAGTTTCTCAAAAGTATTTGATGGCTTCACTAGGTTTGCTGAAACTTTTATCAAATTTATTTTCTTCTCTTAGTTCATTCCTTAGTTGATCATTCTATAACTTTAGGGTTGTGATTTCAATATCCTTTCCATTCAATTCATGATTTTCAATCATTAATTGATTCATTGTATCTAGTTACATGTTAGCAATATTTTATACATCAAATGTCTTCTCTTCTTGTTTGTTGGACAATGTTCTTTTGTCATATTCAATCATGACTTTTTCTTCTTCATCTTTCTTTTTCTACTCACTCACCTCACATACCAATATTAATTGGAATTCTTGATTTATCTTAATATTTTTGACCTATTTAGTTAGGAAATTGATATTTTCCATTAGATCTATAACTAAAGCATCAAACTCACATGAGTTTCCATTCTCCAAAGATTCAATAGTGCCTACTTCTTGGTAATGAATCTCATTTAGCTCAATAGCTAGTTCCTTTTCTTCTCTTTAATGAACATTGTAGTTCAGCTCTTGCTTCATTGAGTTAGTATAGGACAAGTTGTACTTCAATATTCTAGTTCTCAATAGTCTTTCCCAACTTGTAATTCCATCTTCAAGATCTTTCCTCCAAAGCTATAAAACCTTTTTTTTCTAGAGAACTAGGCTCTAATATCAATTTTTGGAAATAACACTAGGAAAGTAAACTTTGAGGGGGTTGGGGGGGTGTGGAAGGGGTGAATTTTCTCTTCAAAACTTTCACCACAAAGCATTCACCACACACCTATCTCATAATTTAACATGTAAACTGAAATAGATAACTACAAATGTTCATCCATAACATGAAGTAAATAACACATGACACAATCAATTTGTTGCCTAGAAAGCATCCAATGAGAAGGTAAAATTGGGGTGGGGATGACACCCACACATCTTCTCTACTATAGTTATAAATTGTAGCCAATTATGGTTACAATAAGTTTAACCATAAACTATGTTCTACCTTATGAGGGGTTTTCCCTATTAAAGGATTACAAAGACTACTAGGTTTCATCTTGTTAAAGGATTTCAACACCCTACTAAAAGTGTTCCTTGTTAGAGGACTTTAAATTACAATAATGAAATCACTCAGTTAAGATATTTATAGAAGTTTGTTAAGACTACTCTATTAGGAAATTTACTCTAAATCACATGTTAAAATGATTCAACACCATGATCCTTTGGTTACCACTCTTTTGCTAGATGTTGGATCTTCTCTTTCCTATTGAATCCTTAATCCTTCTAATCAGATTTGGCTCCTCTATCCTCTCTCACCTTTCCTCTTTTCTCTCTAACTAATTCTTCAATTCAAATCATTGTCCCAACCTCCATAGCCACCATGAATTATTTCTCTACACTTAGTATTCATCTCCCTCTACACATAACAAACTCTTTAAGTATTTCCTTCTTAAGTAAATATAGGTGGACTAGGATTGGGTACAAAATAATAGACAAGGTTGATCCATATTTCCAATGACACATCCCTTAATTTGATTGGTTCAATGTACTACATAGGGATTCAAAGTATACTTCCATACATATCTTGTAGAATCTTTAAAAAATCATAATGTTGGCCCAAAAAGTATTTACATAGAAGTGTGTACCATTACAAACAACTATGTCCAAAATTGTTCGCTCGGTATGTGAAGGCTCTAATGCTCAATCATCACTACATTGTCAATGATGTGACTCAGCTTTTGAATGGCTTGGCATATACTTTTTACTTAGCTCCCAAATCACTTTTCATGTATTGATTACTTGGCTCATGAGTGACTTGACACATACTTTCTGTTCAACATGTATTGTCTGGCAATTAATACTCAACATGCTTTGATCACTTGGCTCCTACTAATTTCTCGACTTGCTCTAATCACTCGGCTTGCATAGTAATACTAATCGATAATGACTAAGTACTTTATCATTTCCTTGTCAAAACCAATATGAGATTAACACTATTATTCTTCCCCTAAAGAGTCCATTAGGTATTCAATTCTAGGTATTGAGAACCAATATCTAATGGTGACTCTATCAATATCTCTAGAATCAATACAAAGTATCCAAGTTCCTCCTTTCTTGGGTTCTAAAATAGTAGGTACTTCACTTGTGCTAGTTATTTTCCTACTTAGGCCTTGGTCTAGGAGCTCTTGTATTTGATTAGAAATTTCCTCATTTTGTTGAGGGGTCATATTATAGGCAATTTTTTTGGATAGGGTAGCTCTTGGGATAAAATCTATTTGGGGACTAAAAAGTCTCCTATGATGTAGAGTTGTAGGTTTCCCATTACTAACAATATCTTTGTACTCCTTAAGAAATTCTTGTACTTCACTTGGTATCTCTATTTTCTTACCAGAAATTGCATCTTTAGGTTTCAAAACCAATGAAAACCTAACCCCATCTCCTTCCTCTAAGGTCTTTAAGAACACTTTCTCACCAATCATGAGCACACTTGGACTTGAGTTCTTCATCCCTAATTCTTCTATCAGGGACTAAAACTTAAAAGTCACCCCATCCTTCTTGAATGAGTAAGTATTTTTGGTTCCATCATGTATGGCTTGGTTATCAAATTATCACAGCCTTCCAAGTAGAAGGTGGCATGCATCCATAGGAAGAATATCACATAGTACTCTATCCTTGTATCTCCCTATGGTGAATTCTACCCATGATTTCTCTCCAAAAAGAATATGTTATCCTTTATTAGGCCAAGTCACCTTTTATGGGTTGGCATGTGGAATTATTTTCAGCTTTAGCTTGCTGACTATCTCTTCACTTATCATGTTATCTATTGATCCTTAGTGAATGATGACTCTGTACAGCTTCCCCATGACTTTTACATTTGATCCTAAAGAGTGCCCTTTTTTGATTTGGTTCTTTCTTTAGGGGTTCCTTAATCAAGATCCTCTTGATCATTAATTTTTCCCCTCTTCTAATTCTAGGGATAGCTTAGAGTGTTCTTATCTGCTACTAGATTCTTCTTGCACATAGTTGACCCTTTTGTGTTTCCGTGGTAAGTTGAGCCTTTTTCAAGGAACCTATATGTAGGGTTTCCAAACTAATTCTAATGATAGAAATTCATGGTGGCAAAGAAAGATCCTCTTCTTTGGTTGCTACTCCTTTGTCTCCAACTAGTGTTAGAGCTTCTACCCTTGCTAAAACTCCCTCTTCTTGAACTTCATTCTTATTGTTCAGTAACATTGTTGTCTCCTTGTGTCATAGATTTTGATCCTATTCCACCATAGCTTCTTTGAACTCTTCCATATCTTCCCTTACCTCTACCTCTAAATTTAGAGTCTTCCTTTGTTGAGAGATTGTTGGAAGCATGAATACAAATGATATTCCTATGGGAGATAATTATAGATATGTTACTCTAATGATATGTTACATTCATGACTAAGTTTGTCATTAATGTCAACATAGTAGTTTTATGTGGTATCTAGTAGAAGAATAGTAGAAAGATAAAGTTGGTATAAATGACTAGTTGAGTATTATAACCATATGAGGTTATGGGAGATATGTCTAAGTATCTAGTATGTGTAGTTAACATTAGAAGAATAAGTGATAAGTTTGGAAGAAGTTATGTAAGTTTTGGTGATGTATATTCTAAATTTTACAAAGGCATGTTTTGCTAAACTTGTTAGATCTCTTAACATAGTTGTTATTTTGAGAATCAAGGTTGAGCATGTAAAGATGATGTGGATAAGTTCTGTTGTCATAATATTACATGTACAAAAAGATATTCAAGTTATAAGGTGGAAGATTAATATTATCACTAAGTGTTTTATGGAATTGTTTAATGGACTTGATATAAAGGAAGGACATTTTCCATTTTCATAAAGAAGGGAGACATGACATGGAGAAGTGATTATAAGAAATAGTAAGAGAAAAATGCAAAGTTGAGCAAAGCAGAGTGGATGTGAAGGAAGCTTTTTTGCTGAGGTTTTGTTGAGTGATTCGATGTTTGATATTTTGATCCAAGGTTCATGACCTAGTCTAAAAGGTCTAAGAGTGATTGGTTTAGTTAATAGAACAAAGGAAAGAAGAACATAAGAGTAAATTGCATGTTTAAGTAGTGAGATCCTCTTGTAGTTGGAAATGCATGTTTGGGCAGTGGGCTCTTCTTGCATACATTTCACTATAACTCCTAATAGTGTTAGCACAACTCTTAATAGGGTTGAAATCTTGTAACAGGGATTCAAAGTCTCCTAATAGGGACTCTTATGTAGTGAATGTTTTAATAGACTCCTAATAGGATCCATCCTATAACAAGGAACTTATATATCAATTTATTATTTTGTGGGCATTATTCCCACTGAGGTTATCCCTCTAATCAAAGGTTTCTATAGTTAACATATCTAGTGTAACTATCTACATGCATCTTATTATGGTTGTTTTTTACTTTGGTTAAATGGTTAAGTTTGTTTAAAGAAGATGAATGTTTTAATTGTTGGATAACAGATTCACTCCCCCTGCCTCTTGGTTATCTTGGTGGACTATTATTTATAACAATTGGTATTAGAGAATTAGGTCCTTGAAGATAAAGCTTAAAAAATTTGGGAGATCATGGTGAAAGAAGATAGAACTAAGTCAGATAGAGGAAATTTTGACACAAAAGTTATTAGATGTGTGGGAAAAAAGAGCATTGAGTTTTTGGATAGAAGCTCAAGCAAAGATAGATCTAGGTCCAAAGAAGACATAAAGATAGAGGAAGGTATTGATCTACTTACAAAGAGAGAACTAGAAGGTATGAATTTTTTTTCTTTTTGGACATGTAATAATTTTGGTCATTTTTCATCTACATGCCCTAATAGAATAAGGAAAACTAGAAAGAGTTCTCTTTTTGATGAAGATGAAGAATTTAAAGTAGGTATGGAAATATTCTTGAATGATTGTAATAATGAGCCTAGATTGGTTAAAGAAGTTGAAGTAATAGAAGAAACAACTTTGGTAACTATTATGAAAAATGCAAATGTGAGAATTAAAGAGAAATTTAGGATACACGATAGAATAGTTGATTAGAATTAAGATGATGATGTTGTTACTAAACCAAGGAATGATGACATATTTCTTGAGGCTAGCAATGATTTATAGAGTGAAGGAGAGTTAAGGAATGAACTAAGCTCAAAACCTCCAGTAGAGCCAAGAGTTGACATAGAAAATCCTACTTTGGGAAAGAATATGATAAAGAATCACCCATTAAAAAAGATCATTAGAAGAAAAGATAAAGGTGCGACAAAAAGAAGAAGAGTCAATGAAGAACTGTGTTTGATATCTCAAGTTGAACCTAAGAATGCAAATGAAGCATGGAAAGATGATTACTAGAAACAAGATATGAAAGAGGAATTGGATTAGATATTAAAGAATGAGGCATGGGAATTGGTCCCCGAATTAGTAGATAAGAATGTGATAGGAACTAAATGGGTATCAAGAACAAGATGAATGAACAAGGTGAAGTTGTAAGGAACAAGGAAAGATTGGTATGCAAAGGTTATTCATAGCAAGAAGGAATAGACTATGATGATACCTGTGCTCTAGTAGCTATAATAGAAGTAGTGAGATTATTCTTAGCCTATGAAGCACAAAAGAAATTTGAAGTGTATTAGATGGATGTCAAGTCAACATTTTTGAATGGAGAACTTGAAGAAGAAAATAAGAACATAGTATGTAGACTAAAGAAATCATTGAATGACATGAAGAAAGTACCTAAAACCTGATATGCAAGGTTGGAAAAACATTTGACAAATCTTGGATATACAAAAGGTATGGTAGATAGTAATCTCTACTAGAAATAAATTGATGATGGTTTGATGAGTTTTTAAATATTTTTTGATGATATCATATTTGGAGGAAATGATAATGAAAGTGATAAATTTGTAGAAGAGATGAGGAGAGAATTTGAAGTGAGTATGATAGGACAAATAAAATATTTCTTAGGATTATAAATTGTATAGAATAAAGAAGGAATCTTTATTTCTCAAACTAAATATTTGAATGACTTACTGAAAAAATTTAGTTTGGAAACATGTAAACCCATTGGAACACCTATGGTAACTATAAATAAGCTATTTTCAAAGGATGAGACACCTACTATTGAGCACAGGAATTAAAAATCTATGATTAGAGGTTTACAATATCTGACTCACACAAGCCTAGATATAGAAAATATAGTTGGAATTGTTGTAAGATTTCAAGATGATCCCAGAGAAACACATTACATAGCAGTCAAGAGGATATTTAGATATCTGAAAGGAACAATAGAGTTTAGATTGTGGTATGAAAAATCTAATGATTTAACTTTATGTGCTTATATTGATGTTGGTTGGGCAAGCAATATAGATGGTAAAAAGACAACCAGTGGTGGAGCCATCTTTCTTGGAGGAAGGTTGGTTTCTTGGCTAAGAAAGAAGTAGGATTTTACATCAAAAAGTACAATAGAAGAAAAATATGTTGCATCAACAAACAATTGCAATCAACTTATTTGGATGAAGTAGATGCTGAAGGATATAAAGTTAGAAATTGTGAGCTTGTTTCCATACATTGTGAAAATACAAGCATAGTAATTATGTCTAAGAATCTATTATTGCATTGAATACCAAGAACATTTCTAATAATTATCACACATTGAGAGAGAAAGTTATAGAAAAGGAAATTAGATTGGAGTATGTGAGATATTGTAGATATATTCACTAAGCCCCTTCCCAAAGAGACTTTTGAGTATTTGTGAGGTATGCTAGGGGTTATGTCCCTTCCTACATCAAAATAGATGATACAAGAGTGCATTAGTCCAATGTAATAATGTGCCATTGCTTGTTTGGACTGAATGTTGATGCTTCCTATATGGGAGAGTATCTCTAATGGAAGGAGTTATCTAGGAATCTAGTTGGATGTTATTTTTGAACAATGTGTTTGGACACTTGAGTTAAGTAAGAATAACTTGTTTTAGAGTTTGATGTAGTAATTTTGGTTATTGAAACTGTTGACATTGATGTCAAGACGTGAGAAGTTTGGCATGAAAATTATAATGAGGAAAAAAATCATGAGAGATGATAATGAGGAAGAACATCATGGGGAGAAGCAAAGACAAGAAAGAAAAGGTACAACATGTTAAAAAAAAGTACAACATGGAATGATAGTTTGAAAAGAAGCATAATAACGTATATCATTGGGTGAGAATGATTAATGAAGATGATTTGAAAAGAAAAGATGAATAGTCTTTTGTTGGTATTCTTGGAACTAGATGTTTTTCATCTATGTTTCCATCAATGCCAAAGGGGGAGATTGTTCAAAGATTGTTGGAAGCATTAATGCTAATGATATTCCTATGGGAGAGTATTGTAGATATGTAACATTCATGACTTATTCTATTATTGATGTCAATGTAGTAGTTTTCTATGGTATTCAACAGAAGAACAAAGGAATGATAAAGTTGGTAAAAAAAACTACTTCAGTATTCTAACTATTTGAGGTTATCGAAGATGAGTCTGAGTATATAGTATATGCAGTTAACATTGGAAGAAGAAATGATATGTCTAGAAGAAGTTACGTAAGTTTTGGTGATGTCTATTCTAAGATAGAGTTTACTAAGGCTTGTTCTAGTAAACATGTTATATCTCTTAGCAGAGTTGTTATTCTAAGAATGGAGGTTGAGGATTTGAAAAAGACATGTTGGTAATGATGTGGCTAAGTTCAATCCTTAAACATTATGTGTATAGAAATATATTCAAGTTGCAAGGTGGAAGATTAATGTTAGCACCAAGTCTAAAGTATTCTTAATGTGGTCATGTTATGATTAATTGAGAAGATCTAACAGTTGACTCAAGGAATTTTTTTATGGACTTGGTATAAAGGAAAGAAAATTTTCTTTATTGTAGATAATGGTGACATGGAGAATTTATTGTAAGCAGCAATAATAGCAGAATGCAAAGTTGAGCGGAGTAGAACGTAAGTGAAAGGAACTTCATTGCTAAGGTTTCACTGAATGATTTGAGGTTTGATATTTGGATTTGAGGTTCATAACCTGGTCTAAAAGGTATAACATTGATTATTTAAGTTGAAAAAACAAAGGAAATAATAAAAATAATAGTAAATTTCATGTTTGAGTAGTGAGCTCATTTTGTTGTTGAAATTGCATATTTGGGTAGTGGGTTTTTCTTGCATACATTGTACTACAACTCTTAATAGTGTTGGCACAACTCCTAATAGGATTAGAATCCCCTAATAAGGATATAAAGTCTCCCAATAGGGATTCTTATGTACTAAATGTTGTAAGAAACTCCTAATAGGGTCCATCCTCTAACAAGTTACTTATACATCTGTATATCATTTTGTGGGCATTGTTCCCACCAGGGTATTCCCTTTGATCAAGGGTTTCTCTAGTTAACATACCTAGTGTAATTGTTTATGTGCATCTTATTATTTTTTTGGACTATTTTAGGAGTCCATATGATGATTTCTTCTTGTATATTCCACCTCAAGCCTCCTAGGTACCTTTCCACTTTGAAAGTTTCATCTTCTTGTACTCTTGACCTCAAAGATAACTTCTAAAAATCTTTAGTGTATGTTGCCATATCCATGTATTTTTTTTAAAACTTTGCCTCTTCTTATGTAGTTGAACTTCATAGTCTTCTGATATAAATTTCTCTCTCACCTTTGTTACCATAGCTTTCTAATTTGCAATGGGCTTGTTTCCCACCTTTTCCCTCTCTTCTTGGAGGTTCTTCCACTATGTCAGGTTTGATACCCTTAGCCTAGACTTGGCTTCCTTAATCCTTTGTGCTTCAGTGAAACCTTCACAGTCAAAGTGGTTCCCCATCGTCAATCCATTCCATCACCAATTTAGGGTCCATCTTCCCACTAAAGAAAGGAACCCCTTCTAGGGAATTTCTACCTAATGCCTTGATGGATTTTAGGAATGGATATTCATTTATAGGAGGCTCTAGTTCAAGAATAAGATCTTCCTCATCCATCTTTTCTTTACCCTTACTGCTATATTCACCTTCTTGGTCTTTCTTTGAAGTTTCCTTAGCAACTTATTCTAATTTTTTCCATTTATTCTACGACTTATTCATGGATTCTTGATGCAAGAGCATCCAGAGGCATAAGGGCAATCCTCTGTCACCAAAAAAAAAGTACTTAGATATAGTTTCTATTTCATGTGTTTTCATTTCTGGATACTCATTTGGGTCAAATAAAGGTTCCAACTCTCACAGTTCGACTATTAGTGTTCTGGGTTAGAGTTTTTAATCACCTTGGGATACATGTAAATGCCAAAAAAATAGGAGTATGTAATTGAGCCATCATTTTGGTGAACTAGAAGGTGTAAATTGGACGGATGATTGTAATTGTAATTTAGAGCATTCCAAAAAAAGAATCAGGTCAAAAGGCCCCACGGTTTGAAAGTTATCGCAGTTTTTTGATTTTTGGAGACATCCTAAGAATGCTTCAAAGTTAGGTTAGGGTCATTAAATGATCTTGAACAGGGCCAAAAATGGGGTACAAGCTAAGCTGGCCCATAGGGCTATAGAGAACTTTGAGAGCTTTTTAGAAATGTAAATGGTTCGTCAATCGGAGCTACTGTTCAAAAGTTATGCCTCCCAGAAGTTCAGTTACCATTTCTGGATTCTTCTAATTTTGTGCCAACTTCTAATGTGACTTCTAGAGCCTTCTATTTGGTTAGTGGATGCCAACTAGCATTTTCTAGAATGTATTCCTAATCCTTAACCCTTCGGGGTCTATTTAAGAACATTTCTAGCATTGTAAAAGGCAGTTCAGAGTGGAGTTTGAGAGAAGGTACTGGGAGAAGAATTTATCTCCAGATTTATGCTATTGTAAGCCCATAGGGCATGTTTTGAAGTCTATTTTTTTTGTATCGAATGTACTAGCATGTTTTCATAGTTAATAAAATTTTCCCTTTCTTGTTGTGTCTATTCTGTGCTTAGGTTGTGTCCCCATCAAGTGGTATCAGAGCGGGTTTTCCTGAGTATGTAGATAGAGTACCAATTGTGAGGCAGTTTGCACCAACACTGTGTGGTTGTGAGTTTGAGTTAAGAAGATGGCTCCATGAAGAGAGCATGGTGGAAGGGCAAGAGCTATTAATCCTGAGGAGGTTAGAGCCCTCCAAAGGCAGGTACAATCATTGCAGGAGGAGCTCTATAGAGGAACAAATGTTGCCGTAGGCAACGAAAGTGAGGATGAAAATGAAGAAGAAGTAATTGGAACAGAAGGGGAATTTGATAGGGAAGTTCTAAATTAGGCAGAGGAAAGGCTTTTTAGGGCCATTACTAATTTTGGGAAAAGATCTACAATTGATGTGGGTGTATTTTCAAGAAATTTGAAACCAGATGAGTTGATCAATTGGATCAATGAACTGGAAGAATACTTTGAGTATGAGGATATCAAGGATCTAGATAGGGTTAAGTTTGCAAAGGCCAAACTAAAAGGACATGCCAAAATCTAGTGGCAAGAGGTTCAATTGGAAAGAAATAGAAGAGGAAAGAAGAAGATCACAAAGTGGGATCGTATGGTGGAAAAATTGAAGAAGCAATTCATTCCTATTGATTATGAGCTTGATTTGTTTAAGAAGATGCATGGGTTAAAGCAAGCAAGAAAATCAGTCTAGGAATATACATAGGAGCTTTTCCAACTCTTGATTAGAGTAGGGCATGCAGAAGCAAATAAGGAGAAGGTTGCTCGTTATATTAGTGGGTTGCAACCTAGCATCCACGAGGAATTAAGTTTGGTAAGAATGACCAGCGTTGAAGAGGCATACCAATTTTCCCTATGAGTTGAAGAGAAGCTAAATAAGAGGTTTGAAGGGAGACAAAGAGGGCGTGGTCAAGGAGGAAGGGGTAGTGGTAGGTCATCTAGAGGTCAAAATGAAACCCAAAAGAAAAATGAAGATGTGGGTACTAACAGGAATCAGAGGAACGAGGGTTTCAACCGCTCCCATGATCAAGACTTTGGAAATCAGAGAGGAAGAGGTAGAGGATGCAGACAAGGAAGAGGAGGCTTCCATGGTACCTATTTCCATTGTAATGAAGAAGGTCATCATGCCTTTGAATGCCCTCAAGGACAAGGAAAGATAGATAGGAGAGCTGAGGGTCAAGCTAGGGTTGCTCATGTGAATGAGGATGCACACTCATCACATTCAGAGGATGTAGAAAGAGGAGAGACTTTAGTAAATGAAAGGGTCCTACTAAGTGGTGAGATTGAACCATGACAAAGGAGGAGTTTATTTCGTACCAAATGCAAGTGGGAGGATAAATTTTGTGATGTGATCATTGATGGTGGTAGCACTGATAACTTGGTATCAGAGGAGATGGTCTCTAAGCTAAAACTCAAGAGGGAGAAACACCCCTAGCCCTATCAGATTGCTTGGGTGAAAGATGATAATAAGGTCCTGGTAAGTGAATAATGTTTAGTGAAGTTCAAAATTGGGAGTTACCATGATAAAGTTCTCTATGATGTTATTCCAATGGATGTTTTCCATTTATTGTTGGGTAGACCATGGAAGTTTGATAGGCATGTAGTACATGATGGTCATGCAAACACATACTCTCTAACAAAGGATGAAGTTCACCACAAACTGAAGCCCATGAAAAAGAAGGCAAAAAGGTATGTAGAAGTGCTAGGATTTGTCTTGTTGATGGAAGGAAGTTTTTAGATGGCATGAAACATCAGTGTATGTGCTATGCTTTGATCCCTAGGAAAGATAAAGAAGGTAGTAGTGAAATACCACTTGAAGTTTCAGATTTACTAAGTGAGTTTGGAGATATGATCTCTGATAATGTTCCAGAAGGATTTCCACTAGTAAGGAAAATCAGTCATTAGATAGATTTAATTCCAAGAGCTAGTTTTCTTAACAAGGCTGCTCATAGGATGACTCCTACTGAAACTGAGGAGCTAAATAGATAGGTTCAAGAGCTATTGAGGAAGGGCTTGTTTCAGGAGAGCCTGAGTTCATGTGTAGTACCTACAGTACTGGCACCAAAGAAGGATGGAGAGTGGAGGATGTGTACAGAATCTCAAGCTATAAATAGGATAACCATCAAGTATCAGTTTCCTTTGCCAAGAATGGATGATCTTATGGACTGCTTGAGTGGAGCTCAGTATTTCACAAAGATAGATCTCAAGAGTGGCTATCATCAGATACGGATATGAGAAGGAGATGAGTGGAAAACAACCTTCAAGACCAAGGAGGGTCTTTATGAGTGGTTAGTCATGCCCTTTGGATTGACAAACACACCAAGCACCTTCATGCGGCTTATGAATGAGGTACTTAAAAAATTCTTGGGAAATTTGGTTATTGTCTATTTGGATGATATTTTAATTTTCAGCAAGACTTTGGAAGAACATTTATTGCATATTCGTAGTGTCCTTGAAAGGTTAAGGGAAGAGAAACTATTAATTAATCTAAAGAAGTGTATCTTTGCAAAAAGGGAGTTAGTCTACTTGGGGTTTGTTATATCACCTGAAGGTCTCAGAATGGATCCAGAGAAGACAAAAGCCATCTTGGAATGGCCTACTCCAAGGTTTTCTATTGAGGTAAGATCATTTCATGGTCTGGTTAGTTTTTATAGGAAGTTCATTAAGAATTTTAGTGGTATATGTGCACCCCTAATTGACACAATAAGAGGGGATAGAAACGATTTCAAATGGACTGTGACAGCTGTGAGAAGTTTTGAATTGCTGAAGAAGAAGGTGACAAAACAACCTGTGTTGGCACTTCCAAATTTTAGAAAGGTGTTCTAGGTGGATTGTGATGCTAGTGGCAGTGCTATTGGGGATGTATTAAGCCAAGAAGGTAATCCTATTGCATATTTTAGTGAAAAATTGAATGATGCAAAAAAGAAGTATTCTATTTATGATCAAGAGTTCTATGCAATATTTTAGGCCTTAAAGAAATGGAGGCATTATTTATTGCCAAAGGAATTTGTTTTATATACTAATCACCAGGCATTACAATACCTAAATAGCCAAGGTAAATTGAATCAAAGGCATATGAAGTGGGTAGAGTTCTTGCAGAGCTATACATTTGTGTTGAAGCATAGAAGTGGAAAATCTAACAGGGTTGTAGATGCACTAAGTAGGAGATAGTTGTTGCTTATAGTAATGTAGGTTGAAGTAGTTGGGTTTGATGAACTCAAGAATTTGTACCCTAAGGATCCTCATTTTTTTGAAGTGTGGAAAGCTTGTAAAGAGCCTGTTGCTGTAGATAAAACTAAGTGGTTGGACTATTTGATTTAGGATGGTATGTTATTCAAGGGCAGTCAATTATGCATTCCAAGGAGTTACATGAGGGAAAATTTGATTAAGGAGAAACATAGTGGAGGGATGGAAGGACATTTTGGTCAAGATAAGACCATTGCCATTCTTAGAGAACATTACTTTTGGCCTTAGATTTCACAAGATGTGAAGAAGTTTGTATAGGGTTGTCAGATTTATCAAGTTGCCAAGAGATTTAGTCACAATACTAGACTATATCAGCCATTGCCTGTTCCATCAAAGCCACGGGAGGACATAAGTATGGATTTTGTTCTTGGATTGCCGAGGACACAAAGGGGTAATGACTCAGTATTTGTGGTGGTTGATAGGTTCTCAAAAATGGCACATTTCATTCCATGCCACAAAACTCATGATGCTGTGCATATTGCAATTTTGTTTTTCAGAGAGGTGGTAAGACTACATGGTCTCCGAAGGAGTATAGTTTCTGATAGAGATACTAAATTTTTGGGGTATTTTTGGAGAACATTTTGGAAAAAGTTGAGAACAAACTTGAAATTCAGTACCGCACATCACTCGTAGATTGACGACCAAACAGAAGTGGTAAATAGAAGTCTAGGCAATTTACTGAGGTGTTTAATTGGGGATAAGCCCAAGGGGTGGGATTTGACTCTACCACAAGCAGAGTTTTCTTACAATAACTCTATAAATAGGAGTACTCATAGATCACCATTCCAAATTGTATATGGAAGTAGCCTAAGGACTGCACCAGAATTGAGGAAGATAGAGCAAGGGGAGAGGACAAGTGCTGAAGCTGAAGAATTTTTTGAACATATCAAGCATCTACATGAGGAGGTCCAAGCACACATTACCAAGATGAATCAAGAGTATAAAGCTAGGGCTGATTAAAGGAGAAGACATAAGGAATTTTAAGTAGGGGATCTAGTCATGGTACACTTAAGAAAAGAAAGATTTCCAGCCAGTACTTACAACAAGCTGAAGATGAAGAAATTTGGCCCCTGCAAAATTCTAAAGAAACATGACTCAGGGAATGCATATGAGGTGGAGTTTCCAGATGGTATTCACATTTCTCCTATTTTCAACATTGCAGACTTAACAGAGTATCATGATGATGGTGCAGATGAGGAGCCGATGTTAGAGCCATGTCCAATTCTTGCTTCTAAGAAGGAGGAGATAGAAGACATTCTAGATCATCGTGTGGGTAGGAGTACCAAAAATAGGCAATATGAAGAGTATTTGGTCAAGTGGAAAGGATGACTGATAGAGGACTCAACTTGGATTTCAATAGCTAAGGTTTCCCATTTGGGATTTTCTCTACCATTCATAAAGTGACAGGGTCACTTTTCAATCTACCTTGGGTGTTTGATGTAGGAGCATCCAGAGGCATAAGGGCAATCTTGTGTCACCAAAAAAAATGTACTTAGACTTAGTTTTTGTTTCATGTGTTTTCATTTCTAGATACCCATTTGGGTCAAATAAAGGTTCCAACTCTCATAGTTCCACTAGTACTGTTCTAGGTTAGAGTTTTTAATCACCTTGGGATATGTGTAAATGCTAAAAAAAAGGAGTATGTAATTGAGCCATCATTTTGGTGAACTAGAAGGTGTAAATTGGTCAGATGATTGTAATTGTAATTTAGAGCATTCTAGAAAAAGAATCAGGTCAAAAGGCCCACAGTTTGAAAGTTATCGCAGTTTTTCAATTTTTGAAGACATCTTAAGAATGCTTCAAATTCAGGTTAGGGGCATTAAATAACCTTTAACGAGGCCAAAAAATAGGGGATGAGCAAAGATGGTCCACAGGGCTATAGAGCACTTTGAGAGCTTTTCAAAAAAGTAAACGGTTCGTCAATCGAAGCTACAGTTCAAAAGTTATGCCTCCCGAAAGTTCGGTTACCATTTTTGGATTCTTCTAATTTTGTGCCAACTTCTAATGCGACTTCTAGAGCCTTCTATTTGGTCAGTGGATGCCAACTAGCACTTTATAGAATGTATTTCTAATCCTTAACCCTCTGGGGTCTATTTAAGAACATTTCTGGCATTGTAAAAGGCAATTCAGAGTGGAGTTTGAGAGAAGGTACTGGGAGAAGAATTTATCTCCAGATTTATGCTATTGTAAGCCCATTGGTGCAGGAGCACCTAGGTAGGCTAAGTGTGAAACCTAGGTATTTCTTTATTTTTGGCTTATAGTGATGCTATCCACATCACTATTCTAATAATAGGTCCTATGTGGTCCTTAGGTGTGTTTAGGAGACTTGGCAAGACCCAAAGTGACCAAGTTGCTAGAAGTTGCCGACTATTGTCAACTAGGTGACCTAGGTCCGAAAAAGGCTAAAATGGTCTAGAAAGGTTGCAATGGCTTTGAATTGTTTATTTGAAGTCATTTTATGCATATTATATGTCTACTTTGTTTTTGTTCCAAATTTGGAGGTCTAACTCCATGTAGAACAAAAGTTGCTGAAATGTTGTCATGTTGTCATGACAACATTTTCTTGCAAAAAGTAACTTTTTGGCATTTGTGTGTTTAGAACATCCTAACTATTTAGAATAGTTATGGAACTGATGGAGGAGCCTTTAAAAATGTGAGGACAACCATTTTTAGGGGGTTGGACAAGTTGGTTTTGCATTTTGTACAAATTGAGCAAGTATTTTGTTGCCGGTTTTATGCATTTGAAGGAATTTTTAATAGAGGAGGATTGAATGGCCTGATTTTTGTGTTGGAAAAGTTCTGAAATATTGTTTTTAATCTTTTTTTAGTGTTGGTTTGATCATTTTAATTCGTTTGCATTAGTGTAGAAAAATCTTTTTGTTCTTGGCAAGTTGCTGATCTGAACAGGGCTGCACTTAGAAAATGGGATCTTAGGGCCACTTCCCACCATTGGAAACCTCTGGTATTTTGGGATTTGGAACTAGGATCCATGTACATTATGTATCAAGAAGGAGGGACCTTGAAAGCATCAACAAGCATTTTTAAGGTGATGCCCTAGGCAAGCCAAATGCAACTTGGCTAGGAATCACAGTTGGAAAATGAGTTATGGAGAGGATTGAGTGTACAAATACCTTAATCCGGCTGCACAGCGAGTAATGAGAAGGTCTAACCTTGCTCCAGTCCAAAGGAGAGGTCTTGGAAAGGTGTCTAAGGTGGTTTTCCATCACAATAGCGATAAAGCACTTGAAATCCTCATTTTTGGCCTAAAACTGTACTTTCATTGTACGGAAAGTTTGGAGGCTAGAAAATTACAGAATCTTGAAGTACTCTAAAAAGGGTATCCAAAAATATAATTTGTTTGTAGGGTTGTTAAGAAGTTTTTCAAGAAATCTTGTTTCCAGCTATTTAGGAGGGCTAATTCCTAGTAGCCTTTTTGGAGCAATTTGGTGTATCTTCCCTAGTAGATTGAATGTGCCTATGAAATCAGCATTGTTTAGGGTCATGGATGTTAGAAGGAGTCTAAAAAAAACCCTAGATGAAGAACTGGTACCCTTGGAGCTATAGATGGACTTGAGGGTTAATAGCGGACTGGAGCCGGCTAGTAAGAAATTTGATGTTACTTTGTTGGTGTACCCCCAACTGAAGGATTAGGATCTCTTGAGCAAGGTCCTAGTAATTATAGGGTGTGAAGAAGCCCTAGTGGGTCTAGTGAATGACCTAAGGTAGCCCTGAGAGAGAGCTTGGGGTTTGGAAGCAAGGTTGGGGTGTTACATCAGAGTGGTATCAGAGCTAGTTAAAGATTTGGGAAAGGTAGTTAATGTTGGAAGCCGCTGAAGAATCAGTAGGAGAATCCATGATGGTGACAAATGTGGAGTTAGCTAAAGAAGTTGATGAGCAAAGGCAAAGAAATCAGCTTCTTGAAGAAGCACTAGAAGAGGTGAAGCAAAAACTAGATGCAGTTGTAGAGGCAGCCAAGAAAAGAGATGAAGAAGAAGATGGGAATGGTAAAAAGGTAGCAGAGGAAGATATTGTACCTGAACCTGATCCTATCTTGTAAGAAGAGCCCTTCTTGAAGGCAATCAAAGCCTTAGGAGGTAAAGCTTTGGAAGGAGTGCCACTTTTTAGTGGTAAGATGGATATTGATGCAGTTATGGATTGGTTAGAGGGTATGGAGAACCACTTTGAGTGTGAGGGTATCTCAGAGGCACAGAAGGTTAAGGTTGCTAAGTCAAGGCTTAGAGGCTCAGCCTTAACATGGTGGAAGTATGTACAAGATGAAAGAGTCAGCATGGGCAAGAATCCAATTGCAAATTGGAGTGCTATGGCAAACAAAATCAAGGAAAACTTCCTACCTGAAGACTTTGAGATCCAACTCCATAAAAAGAGGCAAGGATTGAAGCAAAAAGATCTTGATGTGACCTCCTACACTGAAGAATTTCAGAGGTTGTGTTTGAGATCCAAGAAGCAAGAAGAGGAGTCACTCAAGGTGGCAAGGTATCTTGGTGGCTTGAAGTGGAACATTCAAGAGGAGCTTAGCTTATGGGCCCCTACCACTATCCAAAGATGTCATCAGCTAGCTTTGAAGGTAGAAGAAAAGAACAAGAGGAAAGGAGATTCTAACTTCAAAGATAGAGGCAAAGGCAGAAATCAGAAAAATCAAAGAGGAGGCTACCAAGGCAAAGGTAGTGATCAAAAGAGCCAAAGTGAAAGCAAACCCATGGAGCAAACTATTGACCACTCTTCAAGAGGTGGTTATAATAGAGGGAGAGGCAATCAAGGAGGATCAAGTAGGGGTAGAGAAGGTAGGAGCAGCTCTTACTTTGCAACAATGAAGTGTTACAATTGTGGTCAACTAGGCCATCCTGCCTATAGGTTCCCGGACAAACCCTCTTCCTCAAGCCAAGATAAAAGGCTATCATATGCACAAGAAGATAATAGAAGTTGCAAGGATTTTGACATAGACCATATTGAGTCTGAAAAATGTGAGAACCTCATGTTTAGGAGGGTGCTGATCAAGCAACCAGCTTCTAATGAGCCTAGACATAGAAGGGCATTGTTTAGGATCAAGTGCAAGATCCTAGGAAAAGTATGCAAGGTCGTGGTTGATTCTGGATCAACTGATAATGTAATATCAGAGGAGGCTGTTACAAAGCTCAAACTGAAGAAGATACCTCATGACAACCCTTACAAAGTCACATGGCTTAACAAAGGGAAAAGCATCCTAGTGAATGAACAAGCATGGGTGGACTTCTCAATTGTAGGATATAAAGACCGCTTATTATGTGATATTTTGCCAATGGATGCTTGTAATCTTTTGCTAGGGAGACCTTGGCAATTTGATAGGGAAGTGGTCTATGATGGCAAGGAAAATACCATAACATTTAAGAAAGGAAGCAAGACCTTCAAAATTCAGTCATTGTTAGAAGGGGATGAACCATAGTCCAAGGTGCCTAATGTGCTGCTATGTGGAGAGAAAGAGTTTATTAGAGACCTCAAGCATGAGGAGAGCCAAGGATTTGTAGTCATACTAAAGGCTGCAAGTGAAGAAAAGCTAGTCCAAGAACCTTTACCAGCAAAGGTACAAGAGTTGCTTGTAAAGTATAAGGAGATTGTTAGTGATGGTACACCAGCTACCCTACCACCAAGAAGAGTTATCAGCCATCAAATTGACTTTGTTCCAGGTGCCTCACTACCTAATAAGGCAGCCTACAAGTTAACCCCAGATCAGAACCTTGAAGTGGCAAGACAAGTCCAAGAGTTGATGGACCAAGGTTTGATCCAAAAGAGCATAAGCCCTTGTGCAGTCCCGGTGGTTTTGGCATCCAAGAAGGGAGGAAAATGGAGGTTGTGTACTGACTCAAGGTCCATTAACTGCATTACAATCAGGTATAGGTTTCCTATTCCAAGAATTGAAGACCTTATGGATTGTCTAGGAGGTGCTATGTATTTCACTAAGCTAGACTTGAAAAGTGGGTATCACCAAATTAGAATAAAGGAGGGAGATGAATGGAAGACAGCATTTAAGACTACTGATGGTCTTTATGAATGGCTTGTGATGCCATTTGGTCTTTCCAATGCCCCTAGCACCTTCATGAGGCTCATGAATGAAGTGCTCAAAGACTTCACAGGAAAATTTGTGGTGGTGTATTTGGATGATATCCTCATCTACAGCAAGACCAAAGAGGAACATGTCAAGCATGTAGAAGCGGTTTTGAAGAGGCTTCATGAGGAGAAGCTATCTATCAACCTTGAGAAGTGTGACTTCTTCAAGCAAGAGTTGGTGTATCTAGGCTTTGTGGTGTCTAAAGGAACTTTGAAGATGGACAAGGAGAAAGTTGCTGCTATCCTAAGTTGGCCTACACCTACCACATCTAGTGAGGTAAGAAGTTTCCACGGTTTGTCTCAATTTTATAGGAAGTTCATTAGGAACTTTAGTGGTATTTGTGCACCATTTCTTGATACCATAAAGGGGGGAGTCAAGTCCAAGTTTAGGTGGACTTTAGAGGCTGAAAAGTCATTTGATATGTTAAAAAAACAAGTAGCTACTCAACCCATCCTAAAATTTCCTAGCTTTGAAAAGTTGTTCACCTTAGAATGTGATGCAAGTGGCCTAGCAGTGGGTGGGGTGTTGAGTCAAGAAGGTAGACCAGTAGCCTTCTATAGTGAAAAGCTAAATGAGGCCAAGAAGAAATACTCATCCTATGATCTAGAATTGTATGCCTTAGTCCAGTGTCTTAGGAAGTGGAGACACTATTTGTTGCCAAAAGAATTTGTTGTGTTTATAGATAATCAAGCTCTTAGCTACATCAACACACAGGAGAAGTTGAGCAACAGGCACTTGAAGTGGATGGAATATTTGCAGGCCTTCACCTTTACAATCAAGCATAAGAAAGGACAAATGAACAAGGTTGCTGATGCATTAAGTAGAAGGGTTTTAACAGTCCAAGAGATTCAGCTCCATAGCATTGGAGTGGAGAGTTTTCAGAATCTTTACAAGAATGATGAGGACTTTGCTGAAGCCTATAAGGTATGCATGGATTTTGGAAACCACTTTCATAGTAGATTTTCAGAATACACTTTGCAAAATGGGTTACTATTTAAGGGTAACCAGTTGTGTGTACCAAGAGGTTCCATGAGAGAGAACCTAATACAAGAGAAGCATAATGGCAGCTTGAGTGGGCATTTTGGTATCATCAAGACAATAGAACTAGTGCAAAGGTTCTATTATTGGCCTAAATTGGTCAAAGATGTAACCAAGTATGTGGAGCAATGTATGGTGTGTATGAAGGCAAAAGGAGGAATGAGCAATGTAGGTCTTTACCAGCCCTTACCAATTCCTAGTAGACCATGGGATTGTGTAAGTATGGATTTCATTGTTGGTTTGCCTAAAACTAAGCAAGGGTATGATAGCATTTATGTTGTTGTTGATAGATTCAGTAGAATGGGACATTTCATTCCATGTAAGACAACTAATGATGCAAGTCATATAGCTCATTTTTTTTTCAAAGAGGTTGTAAGGATTCATGGACTTCCATTAAGCATTGTGTCGGATCGAGATGTGAAATTCATGAGTCACTTTTGGAAGACTTTATGGAAGAAGCTTGGCACTAACATGTCTTTTGGTTCAGCTTACCATCCTCAAACTAATGGTCAAACTGAGGTGGTTAATAGAACTTTAGGTAACCTTCTTAGGTGCCTAACTAAGGAGTATGGTCAGACTTGGGATGTTATCATCTCACAAGCAGAATATGCCTACAATGATAGCAAGAATAGGACTACCGGAAAGAGTCCTTTTGAAATTGTTTATGGCATGCACCCAAGAGGTGTGTGTGAACTAAGGTGTCTTGGAAACATGGATCAGATTAGTGGTCAAGCTGAAGACTTTGTACAAACCATGAAGGAGATTCAGGAGCAAGTCAAGAAGACTATTCAAGACAACACTCTAAAACTCAAAGCCAAGGTGGATGAAAAGAAGAAGGATGTTCAGTTTTTTGTTGGGGACTATGTGATGGTCCATTTGAACAAAGCAAGGCTTCAAAAAGGCATTCCTACTAAGTTACAGATGAAGAGGGTAGGGCCTTGCAAAATATTGGCTAAATATGGAGCAAATGCCTATAAGGTAGATTTACCTTCCGATTTGGGCATATCCCCTATTTTTAATGTGCAAGACTTGGTGGCATACAAAGGTGACCCATCTCAGCTCAGTCCCGATGTTCATGAAGATCTTGAACTTGCTTCAACACCTACAAAAAACAAGTTGGAGGTAGAAAAGGTGTTAGATTCAAGGGTAAAGAAGACTACAAGGCACAAGGTTTACATGGAACACCTCATCAAATGGAAGGAGAAACCAATTTCAGAGGCTACATGGGTTGCTGAGATAGAGTTCAAGAAGGTTGGCATACCTCTAGATTTGTTGCAAACTGATCCACCTTGAGTTCTTTGTTGGAGGGGGGAGTATGGTGCAGGAGCACCTAGGTAGGCTAAGTGTGAAACCTAGGTATTTCTTTATTTTTGGCTTGTAGTGATGCTAGCCACATCACTATTCTAATAATAGGTCCTATGTGGTCCTTAGGTGTGTTTAGGAGACTTGGCAAGACCCAAAGTGACCAAGTTGCTAGAAGTTGCCAACTATTGTCAACTAGGTGACTTAGGTCCGAAAAAGGCTAAAATGGTCTAGAAAGGTTCCAATGGATTTAAATTGTTTATTTGAAGTCATTTTATGCATATTATATGTCTACTTTGTTTTTGTTCCAAATTTGGAGGTCTAACTCCATGTAGAACAAAAGTTGCTGAAATGTTGTCATGTTGTCATGACAACATTTTCTTGCAAAAAGCAACTTTTTGGCATTTGTGTGTTTAGAACATCCTAACTATTTAGAACAGTTATGGAACTGATGGAGGAGCCTTTAAAAACATGAGGACAACCATTTTCAGGGGGTTGGACAAGTTGGTTTTGCATTTTGTACGAATTGAGCAAGTATTTTGTTGCCGATTTTATGCATTTGAAGGCATTTTTAATAGAGGAGGATTGAATGGCCTGATTTTTGTGTTGGAAAAGTTTTGAAATATTGTTTTTAATCTTTTTGTAGTGTTGGTTTGATCATTTTAATTCGTTTGCATTAGTGTAGAAAAATCTTTTTGTTCTTGGCAAGTTGCTGATCTGAACAGGGCTGCACTTAGAAAATGGGATCTTAGGGCCACTTCCCACCATTGGAAACCTCTGGTATTTTGGGATTTGGAACTAGGATCCATGTAAATTATTTATCAAGAAGGAGGGCCCTTGAAAGCATCAGCAAGCATTTTTAAGGTGATGCCCTAGGCAAGCCAAATGCAACTTGGCTAGGAATCACAGTTGGAAAATGAGTTATGGAGAGGATTGAGTGTACAAATACCTTAATCTGGCTGCACAGAGAGTAATGAGAAGGTCTAACCTTGCTCCAGTCCAAAGGAGAGGTCTTGGAAAGGTTTCTAAGGTGGTTTTCCATCACAACAGCGATAAAGCACTTGAAATCCTTATTTTTGGCCTAAAACTATACTTTCATTGTACGGAAAGTTTGGAGGCTAGAAAATTACAGAATCTTGAAGTACTCTAAAAAGGGTATCCAAAAATATAATTTTTTTATAGGGTTGTTAAGAAGTTTTTCAAGAAATCTTGTTTCCAGCTATTTAGGAGGGCTAATTCCTAGTAGCCTTTTTGGAGCAATTTGGTGTATCTTCCGTAGTAGATTGAATGCGCCTATGAAATCAGAATTGTTTAGGGTCATGGATGTTAGAAGGAGTCTAAAAAAACCCTAGATGAAGAACTGGTACCCTTGGAGCTATAGATGGACTTGAGGGTTAATAGCGGACTGGAGCCGGCTAGTAAGAAATTTGATGATACTTTGTTGGTGTACCCCCAACTGAAGGATTAGGATCTCTTGAGCAAGGTCCTAGTAATTATAGGGTGTGAAGAAGCCCTAGTGGGTCTAGTGAATGACCTAAGGTAGCCCTAAGAGAGAGCTTGGGGTTTGGAAGCAAGGTTGGGGTGTTACATCACCCATAGGGCATGTTTTGAAGTCTATTTTTTCTGTACTGAATGTACTAGCATATTTTCATAGTTAATAAAATTTTCCCTTTCCTGTTGTGTCCATTCTATGCTTGGGTTGTGTCTCCATCAATTCTATTTCTCTTCTTTTTCTCACCTATTTCTTTTCCCAAATCTTCACTGGTCACCATGATTGTTTCTCCAACTGATTCTTTAGTCTCAAACATCTAACCAAAAACCCAAATCTTCTCTCTTTGATACCACTCGAATATAATGCAAGTTAGTTTGCTTCCTTAGTCCTATTCTCTTCTAGGACTTGAACATTCTTTTATCTTACCCTATTAGGTTTTCCTTAGTACTATAACCTCTAGAGTATTTATATCATATCTCCTAACTACTCACTACCTAGTTAGACCAATGATGGTTCCTTCTTTCTTCACCAAATGTGTATACAAGATGACTTGTCCACTTCATTTCTTAGTCCTCCCTTATGATTTTCTTCATCTACATAGAGTTAGGACTAATACATGATGCTTTTAGACCTCCCCTAGGCTCCTGGATAGAAATCCCAAAATTTATTTAAATTAGGTTCCTTGCCCCTACACAAAAGTGCAAAAAAAAGGCAACTAGAATTAACCCTCCTACTTAGGTTTTTGGATTTTAACACCAATTTTCTCTGAACTAGGTGGAAAGTCTTTTTTAGATTCAATCACGCTTTTTTAAAATTAAAACAATTTTGTGGGTATCAGGTCTCCAAGCCATCCATACATCTAAAGAAAATTTTATACCTATAAACAAGGGTTTCACAATATGAATGGAAGTGCAGACTAGGGTATGATCTTTCCCTTGTAAAAAATCATCTTGGAGCTCTCTCCTTTAGCATATAGCATCATGAGTCACTCCTCTTAATTTTACTATTCCTAGTTTGAAGCATTCATCACTCTCAAACCCCCAAAATATTCTTTCCAATGATGTGACCACCTAACCAAGTAACTTAACTTGCCTAGGGAGTCGTATTAAAAGTGGTTAACTAGTATTCTATGGCCCCACAAGATATATAAAATATGTCCATAGGATCCACTACCATTTCCCTTAATTTCTTGATGAATGCACAGTAGGAAGTGAATGGGGAGCCATTATTGTGCAAACTTTTAAGACTGAACCAACAAACCAAGTTTTCATGAAATATTTTCAAAGCCTAACCAAATGAAATTATACAACCTAGAAATCTAAAGAAAAAATAATTCTACAATAAATAACTACACTAATTTGATGCAAATTCAAACTTCAATCCATTATTGAGGTCATATAAATAAAAACATGAAAATATGTTAAGGTTGGGTATAATTTGTGGATTTCAATATTAGAACTTATTTCTTACAATGTCCAACCTCTAGAATGAGTGTATTTTGTGGTTTCATAAGTTTACTAAGAGATTTAGAGAGATATTGAAACCATTAACCTTAAAATGATGACATGCTCAATTATTGCACAAATGTTGTCAAGCAAATTTCCAAATTTACTAATAACATTTGCATTTTTTTCCTCTTTTGAACATCTACCATTTGGATCCTCTCAAATAGGTATAACATAGTTTATCAATGATTTCTAGGCATGATCTATCCTCTAGAGAATCAATCCTCAAATTTTTGACCATTTTGTCTTATTTTACAACTTTGGCAATATGTGACGTCTTTTTTTATATCTTCTCATTTTCTTGCTCCATAAGAGATCTAGGATCTCCAATTCATGTAATAGGATGTAAAAACATCATGGAGGAAAAGATAAGCTAAAATGATTTACTTTCCTCATGTTGAAAACAATTGATTAATTGTGTATTGTCTTTGATGTTACACAAAATCTCATATCATTGCTAGTTAGTGTATGCCAAGCTCACTCGGGCACTGAAGATAGTTTTTTGTGTCTTTGGAGCATTCTAGAGTTTTCTTAGTGCAAAATATAGTGTCTATTGAGTTCGTTAGGACAAAAAAGTAAAGTTTTTGACAGTTGAGTGTTAACTATACTCACTCAGTTACCAAAGGAACTTTGTGAATAAGTAGTGTTAACCGAGTTCACTTGGTCAACACAAGAAAATTGATTTGAGTTAGTATCTACCAAGCGTGGTTGCCTAATGAAGGATTTTCTTGTTTTAGCATATTGAGTTCAAATGAATTGTTTGTTGGGTCTAGCTAACTGAGAAGATGAATATAAATTATTCTAAGTTGTACTCAAGTTGACTTGAAAATATGTAAGATATAAATATAAGGTCAAGTTAAGGATTGAATGTGTGGAACATAATTGATGATTTGATGATATTAAGAGGAAGAAAATTAGAAGGATAAGCGAGATATCCTTTTTGAGATGCAAAGATACATTTGATCAAGAAGGATCAAGTATACAAGCCATAATTGAGATATATAATCAGAAATTTAGTTGGATCAAAAATAAGTTAATTTCATTGTTACTCTCTAACCATTGTAGTAGTGATCTAAATTTCTTTACAAAGTTGACTTAGCAGCTATTTGTAAATCCTCTAACAAGGTGGCATTTCTACTAAATTGTTTAAAGATATCTAACAAGGCCACTCCTAATTGGGTGATTAAATCCTCTAATAGGGTCACACCTAGTAGTTTTTTTTGTAACCTTTAATAGGGTTGGCTCCTAACAGGACTCACTTTAGAAGAGTGAAAATTAGTAACTAGTTACAATTGGTGGTTTTTTCCAAATTGGGTTTCCACATTAAATCTTGGTGTCAAGTGTGTTCATGCTATTTCTCTTATTTGTTCTCAACTAAGTTAAAGTAATATTAATTACAAATAATATCTTAAATATTTTCATGTTAAGAATTTTTTGAGCTATTTTAGTGTTTACCAAATTACAATAGTTTTTTGTGTGTTTGTCGAGTTTCAACAGAGTTGAGTTTTCATAGAGTTTTTTTTGTACTGACAATTATGGGATCTAGGATTTATTTTTATGGTAACTAATTGACCCCTCCCCTCTTAGTTACTCCTCTTATATTTCCAACAATTAGTATTAGAACATTTGGTTCTTGTAGAGAAGGTTTTAAGCATCAAAGCTATATATCAGGATGTCTTACAAAAGAGAGAATCCCAAGAACTAAGAAAAATTTGTAGCATGGCGAGGACCTATGATATTAACTTTGGAGACTATCAGTAATTCAAGTTGTAAGTATCTTAATAGTGAATACAAGACTCCTACTAGAACATTATCAGTTGGAGATAGTGCTCAAAAGAAAAATCATAACATCATGATGATTGACATTACTTCTACTCTCAATTATACTGAATTTGATGAAGTCGAAAGTTGTACTAAAACTTATGATATGTGGATCAAATTGAAATCTAGCTATGGAGGAGATGATAATGTAAGAAGAGCTAAAGCCAAAAGTCTCACAGGACAATTTGATCAAATGAAGATAAGGGTGAGCACAATCAAAACATTACAAAATATGTTGAGAGAACTAAAGTAAGGGTGAGCACAATCAAAGCATCAAGAGGAGACATTGATGAAAAAATAGTTGTAAGAAAGGTACTCAAAAGCATTCTTCCTATCTATGCAATTAGACTGTCTGATATTTAGGAGAAGAGATGTGATCCAAATAGCAAAATAACTTTTGGATGCTCTGGTTGGATGATTGAAAACTTTTGAGTTGGATAACTATGATAACTATGTCCCTAGTTCCAATGATATTGAGTCTTCATTTGAAGCCAAGCTTTCACTCAAGAAAATGGGTTAGAAATAAAAGGCTAATCACTCATGAAGTGAATAAGAAGAAGAAAGTTTAGATAGTGATTTTGAAGTTGTTAAAACCCTACTTGCAAGGAAATATTTCAATGTTAGAGGAAAGTACAAAGGTAAGATTCCTCTAATCTAGTTTTCTTGTGAAGAAGTTGGTCACATTGTTACAAGCTGCCCAAATAGAGAAGACAAGGATAAAAAAGAAAAGAAGTAAGTAAAAAGGAAAAAAAGAATTCAAAAGCTAAAATTACTACAAGGACAAATGTAAGAAATCTTATTTTATGGCTAAAGATTTTGATAATAGTGAAGATGAAATGGTATAAATTAGTATAAAAGATGAATATGATGATGAAGGAGATAAAATAGCACTTATCTTTCATACTACCAAAAATGATACATGGATTATTGATTGTTGCTTCTCACATCATATGATTGGAGACAAAATAGAGTTTGAGCACATGGAACATTATGATGGTGATAGTGTAATATTTGGAAATAATGAACCTTGTTTCATAAAGGTAAAAGTATGTATCTCATTAACCAATGAACTTAGATGTGGCAATGCTTATTGGGTTGAAAGACTATAATATAATCTACTAAGTGTGACATAATTGAATAAAATTGGATTCAAGGTAGAATTTATAAACGAAAGGCCAAGGTATTGGATGGAAAAGGAAATCTAGTTGGATCTGACAAATAAACAAAAGGTAATCTATTCTATCTAGATCCTAGTGAAAGTTCATGTCTTATTGCTCAAGTAGAAGAAATATGGTTATGGCATAAAATATTATGTCATGTGAACTTTGATTACCTGGTCAAGATAAAAAAATATAGAAGAGTAAGAGGTATTCCTAGCTTGAGAAAACTTGATATGGGTATATGCCAAAATTGTCAAATTGGTAAGATGGGAAAGAATAGCTTCAAAAACAAGAAAAATCATTTTGAAAATGTTTTAGAGCTTGTACATATAGACTTACATGGACCTATTGGAATAGAGAGTTAAAATGGAGATAATTTTTTCATTCTTTTCACTGATGATTATTCTAGAATTATGATTATAATGTATCTAAAATAAAAATATGGAGCCTTTCAAATATTTAAGTGGTATCTAGCAAGATTAGGAAAAGAAACTGGAAAGAAGCTGAAATGCTTGAGATCATACAGAGGTGGTGAATTAATTTCCAATGAGTTCAATGAATTCTTCATTGAAAAAGGAATTAAGAGACTAGCATCAACACATGATAGACCTTAGTAGATTGGTATGGCTGAAAGAAGGAATAGATCCATAATTGATTGTGCAAGAACATTGATGATAGAAAGAATGTTGCAATCAAATATTGGAAGGAAGAAATAAATGCTACAGTGTATACCTTGAGTAGAGTACATTTGAAGAAAGACTCAAATCCAACTTCTTATGAATTATGGTATGGCTACAAATCCAATGTAAGTTACTTGAAAGTATTTGGCAGCAAATGTTATATCTTGAATGAATCTAGTAAAGGTAAATTTGATGTCAAAGGTGATGAAGGCATATTCCTAAGATACTCCTATAGAATTAAATCATATGTTTGAATTTTTCTACATATAAAATAATAGAAAGTGCACATGTGAGAATTGATGAGTTTGTAGAAAAGAGTGAAGAATAAAGCAACAAAGAACCTGCAAATTACAAAAGATTTGTTTACTACAAACTTAAAACTCTTCCAAATCTATCTGGAAGATAGGATGCCTCACCTCCCAAGTCCCCAATATATCTAAAAGCTATCAAGTTTCAATCAGTACAACCCAAATCAAAGTTTGAAGGACCCAAGTCATAGTCAGAAGCTACCAAGCTTTTACTAGAGAAAATTGATTCTGATGGACCCAAGTCATAGATAATGAGACTAGAGCTTAATACAAAACATCATGAAGAAATCAGTGAAACAAACTCCAAATCTAAAGTACCTATGCTAGAAATATACATTAGAAGGCATCATGCACTTGATTAGATCATTGGAGACAAGTCAAATGAAATGATGACAAGAAACAAATTGAAAGTTACATGTTTACTTGCTGAATTTAAACCTAGAAATGTTAAACATGCTTTGGATAGTGAAAGTTGGATTGATGAAATGGATGAAGAAATATAACACATAGAGAAGAACAAAACTTGGACTCTTGTTCCTAGACTCAAGGATGAAAATGTAATTGGCACAAACTAGGTATTCAGAAACAAGATAAATGAAGATGGAGAAGTTTCTAGAAATAAGGCAAGGTTAGTGTATAAAGGTTATTATCAAGAGGAAGATATTGATTATGCTAAAAAAAATTCTCCTATTGCAAGATTAGAAGGTGTTAGAACTTTATTAGCATATGCAACTTTAAAATGATTTAAAGTTTATCAAATAGATGTAAAATCTTTTTTCTTGAATGAAATTCTTGATGAGGATGTCTACATAGAACAACCTAGAGGTTTTGTAGATCCCAGCAAAAGAGATATGGTCTACCAATTACATAAAGCATTATATGATTTCAAGCAAGCTAGTAGAGCTTGTTATGAAAGAATTCATAACTACTTGATACTAATTAGTTTTTAAAGAACAAATGATAAAAATAGTCTGTATATCAAAGAAGGACTAGATAAGAAGATTGTGTTGGCAGAAATATTCATGAATGACACTTTATTCACAGTAAATGATGACTTGTCAAGGCATTTTTAGAAGAAATGAGTAAAGAATTTAAGATGTCTATGTTTGGAGAGATAAAAAAATTTGTTGAATTGAAGATCCAGTAGAAGAAAGATGGTATCTACATTACTCAATCTGAACATATCAAGGAGATACTAAAGGAATTTGGAATGGAAGACTCAAGACTAGTTCAAAACCCTATGTCTATGTGACATAAGCTTTCCAGAAATGATTATTCCAGGGAAGTAGATTAGACCACATACAGATCATGATTGGACAATTGTAGTAAATAGTGCATACAAAACTTGCTATTGCATTAGCAATCAGTATGGTGGCAAGATTCTCAGCAAATCCTAAAGAAAATCACATGATGGAAATCAAAAGAATCATGAGATATTTGAAAGATGTTGAATACTATGGTTTATAGTACAAAATAGTATAAAATTTGGATTTAAAAGTATTCATAGATGTTGATTGGGCAAGAAGTATTGATGATAGAAAGAGCATCAGTGGTAGAGAATTCTTTCTTGATAAAATACTAGTGTCTTGGACAAGAAAGAGACAAAATTGTATTTGTCAATCCATATGAGAGGAAAAATATGTGGTAGAAGTAGTTAATTGTTCTAATATTGTTTGGTTCAAACAAATTTGGGTAGGTATGATGATAGAAATCAAGGATCCAATAGCTATATACTATGATAACACCAATGCAAATAATATAACAAAGAATCCATTGGTGTATACTAAAACAAAACAAATTTCTATAATTTTTTTTTTTTGAGAGAATTGGTACAAGATAAAGAATTAATATTGGAATATGTGAATACTAAAGAAAAAATTATAGACATACTCACCAAGCCATTATCTAAGGATGTATTATGTATCTAAGAGCTAGGCTAGGGGTCATTCCCCTATCTAAAGCTCACTAAATGAGCATGTAGAAGATCAATTAGTTGGTGTAGTATTGATAAGGGCATATTGCAAATGAATTAGTACATGAGGTACATTGATATATATTGGATATTATCTTTGGCATGAGATATCAAAGAGGGATAAGTTTATTGTCATCCCATAGAAATTTTATAAAGATGTCAAAAAGGGAGAATGAACTTGGTTTGATATCAAAGATAGAGTTTTCTATTAGAAGAAGATGTTGAAGGAAGAAGTTTTCTAATAGAGGGAGAAATTGAACGTATAAGGAGTTCACACCAATAGAGGGAGTTCTCATGGATGAGTATTAGAATGAAACTAAGGATGTGTTCCTTACTTTATGATTTCTCCAAAATTTCATTATATTATGACATGTTTTGTTGCCATTAATGCCAAAGAGGGAGATTGTTGAAAAAAATGATCAATTGTGTATTATCTTTGATGTTACACAAAATTCCATATCATTGCCAATAAATGTATGTTGGGCTCACTTAAGAATTGAAGACAATTTTCTATGTCTAGTAAGCATTCTAGAGTTTTCCTAGTTTAGAAGATAGTATCTAGCAAGTTCACTTGGGCACCAAAAGAAAGTTTACGAAAGTTGAGTGTTAACCGAGGTCACTTGGTTAATGAAGTAAATGTAGGATGGAACTAGTGTTAACCAAGATCACTCAGTTACCAATGCAACTTTATGAATGTGTAGAGTTAACTGAGCTCACTTGGTTAACATAGAATAATCTATTTGAGTTAGTATCTACTATGCAAGGTTGGCTAATGAAGGATTTTTTTGTTTTGACATATTGAGTTGAATTGAATTGTCTATTGGTTCTAGCCAACTGAGAAGATAAATATTAATTATTCTAAGTTGTATTCAATATGACTTGACAATATGTAAGATATAAATATAAGGTCAGGTTAAGGATTGAATGTATGAAGCATAATTGAATATTTGATGATACTAAGAGGAAGCGAATTAGAAGGATATGAAGAATATCCTTGTTGAGATGCAAAGATACATTCAATCAAGAAGGGTCATGTATATAGGCCAAGATTGAGATCTAAAATTAGTAAGTCATTTGCATCAAAAATTAATCCATTTAATTGTTACGCTCTAACCATTGTAGCAGTGATCTAAATCTCTTAACAGAGTTGGCTTAACAGCTATTTGTAAATCCTCTAACAAGGTGGCATTTCTACTAAATTTTCTAAAGAGCTCTAACAAGGCCACTCCTAATAGGATGATTAAATCATCTAAAAGGGTCACACCTAATAGTGTATTTTGTAACCTTTAATAGGGTTGGATCCTAACAGGGCTCACTTTAGAAGAGTGAAAATCAGTAACTAGTTATAATTGGTAGTTTTTTCCAAATTGGGTATCCACATTAAATCTTAGTGTCAAGTGTGTTAATGATATTTATCCAATATTTTTGCAACTGTGTAGTCCCTCTCATGTTTTTAGTCTATTCCTTGTCTATTTTGACTCAAGAGATACTTGATACTCTTTTTATGTTTCTTGAGATGACCTGAGGGTCGGATGTTATACTTTGGTTTAGTTCCATAGATGCTATACTACTATGTTGTTCAGTTTATCATATTTTCATGTTGATGCTATTTTAAGATGATAGTAGATCTATGATGATATATGGTTATATGATGTATTGGACATATTTGTTAATTATATTATGAGATGAACTGTATGCTATAGTTATTTACGTCATTCAAGTGTATCTTTATGCTTTCTGTGAACATGAGTGATGTAAATGGATTAAATAGGTATTTTAATACTTGTTGCTTCGGCTATGATATTATATGCTATTGCACTTGATTATGTATTTTAGTCGATAGGAATTCTATCCCTGGCAGTGGCACATGGAGTTAATGATTCAACTATTCATGTTTTACCAATGTCGTCCCTAAATGGTCGATGTATCCTTATTTTCATTGTTCTAATTAAAATATTTTGATGATTAGTAAATCTGAACTCATCTGCATTATGTGATTAGACTAGTGAGTATGTTTGTGCATTTAGAAGTTCACATTTGTCATGAAAGTGTTAAGTGATTTTCTATGATTTTGGGTTTTCGGGTTTTAAATCTTTTCAGATTTAATTTCTGGCAGCTTTGCCTTAAGTGAATTTCCATTACGGATAATAATTTTTTTTTGTTTGGGTCAATTCAGAGTTTAACTACTCCAGCTAGCTATTTTCTATAATCAACTATTCACTCAAAATGAATAAATATTGGAAAAGTGAATTCATTATTCACTTCTCACATTTTGGAAATTGAATTTGGAGAGAAAATTTGGAAATCCTCTTTTGAAGGATTATTGTTTTGTTCATTGTGGGAGTTGTGAGCGTGGGATCTTCGTGAGGGTTGTCTCATTGGATTTAGCTCGAGGAGTTCTTTCTTTGATGTTAGTTTCAACAATTTTGGTGGATTGTTTATTTTATTCTATGGGTTTTAGTTTCGGCCCCTTTTGCTGTCAAGTAGGGCCTTCCCATTTTAATATTTTTACTTCATTTTTGCTTTCGTTTCTTGTAGCAATATGTTAGGAGGTTGAGAACTAGTGTTCCCCTCCATTTTTGTTTACGGGTTTGGCTCGGTTGGTCGGGTATGAACATTTTCCCTAATTTTGAAATGGGGGTTTGGGTTTTTGGGCTGTTATGCTGGCCATTTTTGCATATGGTGTCTGATTCCTTTTATTTTTGGATTTTGGGGTTTTTGAACCCAAATGCAAAATGGGTTTTGATTTTGGATTTTTTCTTAAAATTAGGGTTTTTACTTCATTTTGCATGCCACCCCATTTTCTTAGATTTTCTTAGCACATTGTGGTTCATGGACCTGGGTGATCCATTTGGATACTAGTCAGACCAATTTTTACATCTTTTGTTGCATTGGGATGTGTGGAGCATCTATCATCCCAATTATGTTTCGGTTGATTGACTTCTATTTGCATTCTCATCCTGTCTTTGTGTATGATCTTCGTGATGGTGGTGTGCCACACATGTGTACATCTGTCAGGTGACCTGTGGGGCTTGATCTTTTGTGGTACTTCTAGAAGTTGTGATCATTGGGGTTGGGTTGGGAGTTTGCATGCCTACAGGAACTCATCGCTAAATGAGCATGGGTAGGGTAGGGTAGCATATGGAGGGGGCTTCTATCTCGCAGCCTGGTGACCTTAGTCCCATAGGGTTGGCAGAGGAAGTTTTAAGTAAGTGATAATTAAATAAAACATTGGGTGGTAATAAAATTTAAGATAATAAAAGGTGTATGTGGGGCCCTCCATTGAGGAGTTGAAACGCATGATCCAAGTTTGGGCTTGTCGATGCCAAGAAACTCTCCATGATGTTAGTTCCTATGTAGTAGCCCATTGAGATGTTTGACTAGGACCTATAATTATGCATTGTCCTTGTCTTGGGTTCAGTCATCATATTGCTTGGTGTGTGTGTTAGCCATTGATGTTTGTTTTGCATGTGGTTATGGTTTGATCATTATCTCCATTAGCATGGTGGGTGTGGACCTATAGGTACCATGTGGTTGGGAGGCATAGCTACCTTCACCACTACTAGGGACCAGTGTACAAAGATGGTCTATTGTCCTAGTGCGACCATGGCTAGATGTGTCACTTGGTACTTTAGTTTATGGAGTATGCTTTCTTGTGACTTATGCTTTCATTGGGATGTCATTTATCATGTTTAGTTGATGTAGTTTTAATGCATTCCTTATTATGATGTTTTAGCATGTGGTAGGTGATGTTATCTTCTTGCAAGTTTATCTTATGCTTACTACTAGCATGTTAGATTTTTTTAGCTTATTTTGTAGCATGTTTAGTAGTGGCATCCCTAACACAATAATACCGATGATTTAATCGGTGGCTTGGGATGTTATGCATGGGGGATTGCTAGGGCCCATGATGGTCTTATGATTCCATTGAAGGTTGGGAGTAACCATGTACCTAGTATGGTTATTTTGTTTATTGCTATGTTATTTATGCTTAAATGTGATGTGGTTATTTCCAGTTCACTACAATGTTTTCCTTTTTGTTCTTCCCTTTGCTATTGGTTAGATGGTTAGACTTTGCTTCTAGTTTTCTATCTATTAGCTTTGATTTGAGTGTTCTTGCCTCAAAATGTGGATCTAGTACTCCCCAATGTGGAGGAACTTTGTTTCGTAGTTTCCTAGCCTTGTTCTAACTTTTTTTGTGTGCATGCTGATTTGAGTTCTCGTGCGAGATTGCAAGTCTTCACGTGAGGCTATACATTTCTTCATGTGAGAAGGAACTTCTTCACACAAGGATGTGCACTTCTTAGCATGAGAAGGAACTTGTTTGCATGAAATTCTATAGTTCTATATTTTTGCACAGAAAATAGGGGTTGTTTACGCTTGTCAGAAAAAATTTTGAAAGTTGGTTTTGGATACGCTTTTGGGTTTTTCACCTTCCTAGTTGAAAATTTATTTCCTAAGGGGTTTAAAATATATCATTACTTATACTTAAGATACATTTAATATATGCGATGATTCATTTGAGATAGGTTCTAGACCTCTATGAGCTAAGATAAAGATTCTAGGAAAATTCAAGGCTTTAGGATTTCAAACTTAGCCAATTTTTAGGAGTCAGCTTGTGTCTTTAGCTTGGTTGATCTCATATGATTCCTTTTATGTTTTGGTTCGTGGTGGCATTTGGAGATCTGTTGGTGTACAATTGTTTATTTTCTTCCGTTGTGATCTTTTGATCTATGTAAGTTGTTATCATGTGCACTTACACTTGGTTTAAAAAAACTAAAATTATCTTGCTTGTATTTCATCCTTGTTTCCAAGGATCATCGGGTAGTGCATTACAAACTAAGTTAAAGTAATATTAATCATAGATAATATCTTAAATATTTTTCATGTTAAGCATTGGCTGATCTATTTTAGTGTTTATTGAGTTAGAACATTTTTCTATGTGTTTGTCAAGTTTCAGAAGAGTTGAGTTTTCACAGAGTTTGTTTTGTACTAACATCTAAGGGATCTTGGATTTATTTTTGTGGTAACTGATTCAGCCCTCCCCTCTCAGTTACTCATCTTATATTTTCAACACCTCATGCTTTTATTGTTGATCTCAGATTGGTTTTCACAAGTGAGTGTATGCACACTTTACTTATTTACTTAGTTCAAGCTAAATAAGTAGTACATGTCAAGCACAACATGTATATAATAGAGCATGTTGAGTCCACAGTGAGTTTCAACTCACTTAAGTTCCAAGCAGATAGTATATACCAAGTAATTCAAGATTCAAGTAAGTAGTGCATTTTGAGTGATACAAATGTCAAGTCAGAGTATAGAGAATAGTATATGCTAAGCATTAGAGAATTTAGATGCTAAGTAAGAAAATTTTTTTATAGTTGTTTGTAATGGAAAAAACAACTATGTAAACCATTTTTGAGCCAATTTAAAGATTGAATTCAGATATTTGGAGATAAGGATGAATCTTAATTTTGATTCCCAATGCATTAGATGCAGCCAATTAGAAAAAGAGAAGGATTAAGAGGCAAAATGGATGAATCACAACCCTTGACTCATATCTAACCCTAAGTCACTAAAGTCCTCTTAATGGGGACAAAATATAAACTATCCATGTTACAAAGAAGGTGTGTGAAGGGAGAGAAGAGAGAAATCTGCATACGAAAATAGAGTGGTGGCTAAGGAGTTATGAACTAAGATTACATTGTAGAATCAGTTAAAGGAGAACATGGGAAAGAAATAGTATACATCAGTGAGACATCCAATCAAAAGGATCAAGAATACATCAGTATAGAGGTGATCTGTCATTAGGAAATCAAGTGCTAACTGCAAGATCATTTTTGAATCATTCTAACAGGTGATTCAGTTAAATCTCTTAATAGATTAGTCCTAACAAGCTATATTTAAATCCTTTATCAAGGTACTTACTTAATTGTGAGTTGAAGTCCTTTAACAAGGCACACTTCTAACAGAGTGTTGAAATGCTTTAATAGGTTAAGACCTAATAGTCTTTGTAAGCCTTTCATAGGAAAACCTTTCATTAGGTAGATCATGTCTCATGATCAAAACATTGTAAGCTTCACTGGATACACTTTATTACTATAGTAGTGAAGATTTTTGGGTGTCACCCTACTCCAGTTTTACCTTTTGATTGGAGGGTTTTTGGGTAATCATATTTGGTGTCATATGTGTTTTCTTGCTTACATGATTTAGATGTACATACTCTACATTATATTTTAGTGTACTTAGTGAATGTATGAAATGGATGTGTGGTGAATGTTTTAAGGGTCAAAGTTTAAACTACTAATTCACCCCCCCATTATAAATTTACCTTTCCTATTTTAATTACAACAATTGGTATTAGAGCCCAGTTCTCTAAAAGAAAACCTTTGTAGCTCTAAGGAAAGGTCTTGAAAATGGAAGTCTACAAGTTGGGAAAGATCATTGAGAGTCAAGGAATTGAAATACAACTCATTCTACATCAATTGGATGAAACAAGAGAAGAACTAAAGAAATCCTTGAAGAGAAGGAAGGAAATTGTCATTGAGGAGAATGACACACAATATATACAAATAGACACTACTAAGTTATTTGCTAAAGGAGACTCTAATGGATTTGATGCAGTAGTTGCAGATCTAATGGAAAAGAATAGATCCCAAGTTGAGGATCTCAAGTTAGAGAAAGAATCTCAAGCCATACTACTATGTGAGCTGACTAAGCAAAAAAAGAAATCTATGGAAGACAAAGCCATGATTAAAGATAAGAAAGGAGTTTTTAAAAACACACTAGAAGAGAATTCATCAAAGTTGACCAAAATTTTCAACATGCAATTGGATACTCTAAGTCAAATGATGAATGCCAACTATGAATTGAATGTTAAGTACATTGAGATAACAACATTGAAACTGTAGAATGAGCAATTGAAGAATGATTGAAAAAGGGAAAATGAATTTTCTAAAGTTTCAACAAACCAAATGAAGCCATCAAATACTTTGGGCAATTATTGAGATCCCCTAAATCAAATAATGATACATATAGACTGGGATACACAAGTACTAAAGAAGGAGAATCATCCAAAAGTGTTGAAGAAAAGAATAACAAAGGTAAGAACCCTAAACCTACTTGTCATAATTGTAGTAAGAAAAAACATACTTTCATTGGATTTTGTAAGGTATTTATCAAGTTATGAGTTATGTTGTCTATTTTTTTGTAAACCATGTTCTCACACAATGGAATCTAATTCAAAAAACTAGTTAGTAATGAGGTCAAGCAACCAATATTCAAATGCATACCAGATATTTCTTATAAATAAGATCCCTCTGGTGCATTATCCATGATACCATTGAATTTTTTAATGGTGAAAGATGTTAGGAAATGCTACAACTATAAAATTGGAAGTATAGGTGATATGGAGATTAGGAAAGCATATGAAAAACTTTGTGAGAATGGATGTTAAGGAAAGAATACAAAAGTGTAGAAAAGAAATAGTTAACTTGTGCCCCATATTTCTTGAATGTGTTTGAAACTGAATGGATTAGGATTGTGTTAAGAAGAATTCATGACAATTCACTTTGGTTAGATAATGGACCCATCACGATAATAAAAAGGATAATCCATAGTGTAACAAGGTATCCATCCCTAGATTAGTCTAAGACTCTAAGAAGTGACTCAAAAGAGGTTATTAAGAAAAATATTGGAGTTGTATGGAATAAGAGAGGATGACAATTGACACCATTATAGATCCTTTGGTAGAATTTGCAATAAGGGTTATTTCACATAAGTTTTACGAATCCAGGAGATTAAAAAATGTACCCTATATTGCAATATATGTTAGTTATAAAATTCTCAAGAAAGATCACACATATGATCTTGTAGAATTACAACTACAACAACTAATTGAGAATCTAGGAGCAATAATGAAGACAAAGAGTGAACAACATAAATTTGGTTCAATTTTGGTATGTATTTTCTTTTATGTTCAAATTTTTTTTCCTACATTCGATACAGTTGCATGGAAATCTGATAGGTTAGTGGCAACACAGATTGGTGAGTTCATTGAGCAATTAGGAGAGAGCTTTGAGTCAATTATGACCAACTATTTTGAGGACTTTAAGAAATCAATGAAGTAAAGATTGAGAACACCAATATCCTTAGTGCGGAAATATTATGATTATTTTTTTCTTTCTAGTGGACGTTGATTGTACTTTTGTTCAAGTAGCAACTCCAAGTGTAAGATGACTAAGGCCATTAGGATATGAAGCCAATGTAGATGAGGCCTTTATAGCTATTATAGCTTTACTCATAGAAGACATTGATAAAAATGAAAAATAATTTGGAATCTATGAAATGGCTAAATCCAAAATCACTATGGAACTAAAGATTGTCTCTATTATTAAGAAAAAAGAGAAGTTGGTGAAGGTTTCGAGTAGGAAGAGAAACAATTAGAAGAGGATGAAGAGGAAGAAGATATCTAGACACAAGCACCACTTGCATTAAGTCAAGGAATGAGTGAAGATTAGCCAAAGGAGGAGATAGAAGTTACTGAAGGTGCCAAGGGAGAAGAAGTTGAGGAAGCACCTACACCCACTGATCAAAAGAAGAGGAAGGCCAAGGCCCAACTAGTGACAAAAGCCAAGAAAATTGCAAAGCCAAGCTATCTCAAACCAACTATACCTACTACAAGGCCTAGTAAATGTGTCACTACACTAGAGGAAAAATAAAAGACAAAACCTATAGAATAGGGAGGTGAAGTGTAGAAAAGACCAAGGAGAAAGTACATTGCACAAGCCAAATTTGATGAGAAGAAAACAAAATCAGATGACAATAGCCAATTCAAAGTGGTGAGTTACAATCATCTATTAGACTTGGAAAATATATGTGAAAATTTCAAGAGTAATGTAGATTTGACAAGATTTACTCATGTTCAATTTGATAATCTTGGTAAAGTTGAGAAAAATCAAGTGGACAAAGTTATATATTTCATAATGGAAAATTTTAAGAAAATACCACTAGAAATTTCCAACTCAATGCCTAAAATTTTATATGAGAGAGTTGAGTAGAAATGGCACTATTGCTTGAACTTGGAAAGACAATTAAGGGAGACTTCACTTGCACAAGTGATGCCTAAACTAAGTAAGGTACAAATTTCTAAGGCTATGAAGAAATATGCAATTAGGTTTGTACCTAAATATAGAGCATTTATCATATTGCAAAACAATATTGAAGATGTAGTTAGCAAGTCTACTTAGATGTGGAAGATAACTTATCGACTTGTTACAATAAAGGTAGGTAAACAAGAGCCTATTGAGGTGAAGGATATAGAATAATATGACAAAAATGAAAAAACTATTGAGGGAGATACATAAATGAAAGTAGATGACAAGGTAATAGCTGAGGTAGAACAATAATGAAAATAGAGTGTACAAGATATAGAATTGCCTAATATCAGCTCTCAACATGTAAAAAGTGTAAATGTTGAAACAATAACAATAAAGGATGTTCATGATCTCATAGCTTAGAACATCAATCCCCTTACAGAGGAAGATGTAAGAAAGATACTTGATCAATCTACACTATAGGTCAAATTATGTGATAACCCATTATTGGTGAGTATATATGAGATATAGAGAAAAATGACTAAAACTGCAAGGGAAGAGGTGAATACACCTTAAGAACCACCTACTATCACCCCTCAAGTCACTAATGTAAAACCTTTAGATAAAATACCTGAAGCTACATAGAAAAGGTTGATATAGTTGGAAAGAATATAGTGGAAATCCAAACCACTATAGAAATATAGAGTGAAATGGGTTAGATAATCTTATCTACACCTCCAACACAAGTACAAGTTGCATCACAAGGCATTATGGAAACAAAGGACAAGCCTAAAGAAACTGAGTTGACACTAAAGGTGAAGGAGCAAGTAGTAATTCAAGCCCTAGTAACTTTACCAAAAATTGGCACTCTTTCTAGTCATAGTCTTCAAAAGTCGAGCATAGATGCAATACAATTGCTGAGTCCAAGCTTATCAAATGCTGAAGAAGTGATACAATATGGAGATATGAACCTTGATGAAGAGATTATGTTACCAAAGTATGACTTTGACACAATGAAAAATGAGTAGATGGGCATACTTGAAGAAGCCCTAGCTAGAAAGAAGCATCAAGAAATGCTCAGAAGGGAGTAGAGACAGGAGCAAGCATTATAGCATATCAAAGGCATCTTTTTAGATGCATTTGACCTACCAAATCCAAATAAAATCAAGCCACTCATTGAATAATTGAAAAATATAATGGAGAAGGTTAGTAATGCAGACCTAGACACAAATGCAAAATTATTAGAATGGTCAAAAAAAAAATTCCAAAGGAAAATAAATGAGAAAATATTAGGTGACATAGCACTCACACAAGTTGCATTGGAAACAAAGGCAAAAAGTGTGAAGAAGGTACTTGAGAATATCTTCTCATTGTACACTAAATTTTGTAATCCAATAATCTTCCTATAAGAGACAAGAAGTCACATTTTGAGTTTGGAAAGTCAGATTAATGCGTTAGGTGCAAAATTGCCTATGCCGTCAGCTCAAAGTTAGAAGCACTTCAAAACTTTGTTACAAACCCAGAATTAGTTATTTGCATTTTCAATTTATTTGCATTTTCAGTAGATGAAGCCAATATGATGGCTAAACTAATTAGCATCCAAACAACATTGACCTCACACATGGAGATTTTTCACAAGGAATTAGGTTATACTAAAACACTTATGAAGAAAGACCCAAATCTTTCAATAGTAGACTGTCTAGTCCACCTTACTGCTGAGCTACATATCCAAATAAAATCTTTGGATGTGGCATGTGAAAATTGGGATGTAGCTCTCAAAATTATCCTATATGTCCATAAATCTTTCTTGGACAAAAATATAATCAATGTATAAGCCAATTGACATAAGTGTCAAAAAGGGGGAGATATATAGATTTTGGGGGAGACATATAGATTTTGGGAAGATATAAAATTTTGGGGAGATAACAAGGAGATAGAGAAAAAGAAGAATAAGAATGAGAGAAAAGAGTAAGAGAATGGATAGAGAAAAGATAGAATAAGCTAAGGGGAAGCAAGTACAAATGTAGTGCCTCTCCTATTTGACTTCCGTTTTCATCCTGATGGATGCAACCTTGTTGATCTTTTGTTGTCATGGATCATGATTATGACCATGAGTAGTCTACACTATAGAGGTGACTTGATATATGTTTCTATATCAGTTGCTTTGATTATTCTTATGGCTGATTTATGAGATTATGATCTGATTTATGGTTCACTAAGGTTTGTGCCAGTGGTTACTAGGATCAATGTGGTATCATGAGTTTGTTCCATGATTACCTTGAGATGTGTGTAGAGATTGCACTATGTACTTTTTACCTACTACCTTGGACTAGGTTCCTATAGCAATGGTTAGTCAAGTTTATGACCGTGTTCACTTATGTGTTTTAAGTGCCTTTTCATGTTGTTTAAACAACCATTATTAAATGCTTAAATAGTTAGAAATGGATTGTCCATGTTGTATTGATTGGTTATGTGCTACAAATATCTACTTATGCTTTACATGTGAGATGACTTGAGGGCCAGATGTTATATCTTGATTTTAGTATCATAGATGTTAGACTACTATGTTGTTTAGTTGATCATATTTCATGATGATGCCATTTTGAGATGATAGTGTGTTTTATGATGGTATCTAGTTATCCATTATTCGGACATATCACTGATTTTGTTATGTGATGGGTTTAATGCTATGGTTATTTACTTCATTCCTGTGTTGTTATGCTTTATGTAAATGTGAGTGATGTAAATAGATTATTTTAATGTAATTCAATAAATGGTTAAATTAGGTGATTTAATGCATTTATTGCTTTGGCTATGTTATTATATGCAATTACACTTGATTATGTTGTTTAGTGTGTAGGATTTATATCCCTGGCAGTGGCACATGGAGTTAATGGTTCAGCTATTCATATCTTACCAATGTTGTCCCTATATGGTTGGCGTATCCTTATTTTAATTTTTTAATTAAACCTTTCAGTGATTATTAAATCCAAACTCATTTGCATTATGTGATTAGACCAGTCAGCATGTATATGCATTTAGAGTTTCACATTGTCGCAAAAGTTGTTAAGGAGATTTCTTTGTTTTTGGGTTTTTAGGCTTTTTAATTGATTTATTTTAATTTATAGCAGCTTTACCATAGATGAATTCCTATTTCTAGGAATAACCTATTTTCATTTGGGTTGATTCCAGGTTTAACTAGGTTGGCTGGTTATTTGACCTAATTGATTATTCACTCAAAAAGTGAATAAATATCCAAAAGGAATTTAATTCCTCACTTCTCACTTTTGAATTAGAAAGTTGGAGAGTAAAACCCAAGATCCTCTTAATGAGGATTTACTATTTTGTCTGTTGTGGGAGCTATGGCTGTGGGATCATTGTGAGATCAGACTCGTTGGATCTAGCTCAGGGAAACCTTGGATGCCACAATTTTCAGCTACTTCTATGGGCTATTTATTTTATGGTTTAAATTCTTATTTTGTCCTTTTGGCTGTGAGGTAGGGCTTTCTTGTTTTATTGTTTCAACTCCATTTCTGCTTTTATTTTTGGTAGCTATTTGTTTGGAGGCTGAGAATTAGTGTTCCCCTCCATTTTTGTATTCTAGTTTAACCTAGTTGGGTGGGTACAAACATTTCCCTATATTTTGGGATGAGGCTTTAGGTTTTTACACCGTTATGCTAGCCATTTTTGCATAAAATGTCAAAACTCATTTTATTTTGGATTTTTGGGGTTTTTGTACCCAAAGCTCAAATGGGTTTTAATTTTGAAGTTTTCCAAAATTTTGGAGTTTTTACCTCCTTTTATGTGCCACCTTATTTTCTCAGTTTTTCTTAGCACAATGTGGGTTGTGGACCTAGATGATCCATTTGGATATTAGTCAAACCACTATTACACCTTTATGTTGCATTGGGATGCATGTCACACCCGTACTCCCAACTTTGTGTTTGGTTGAGTGATTTTATACCTAGTGTTATGGTTTCTTTTGGACCTTTGCTTTTGTTTTGTGGACACTAGGATTTGTGTAGAATCCATGATGTTGGATTGAGGTCAATTGAGTGAGTTCATGATGCTTGATCTTGTTGCATCATTGGGATTTGTGTAGAATCCATACTCTTAGATTAAGGCCGATAGAGTGATTTCATAATGTATGGTTTTATTAGTTCTTGACATTCATGTAAAATCCATCCTCTTGCATTGTGTTCTCATCCTATCCTTGTGTTATGATCTTCATGATGGTGATGTACCACACACGAGTATGTGCATGTACATTTTTCAGAGGACTTGTGGGTCCTGATCTTTTGTGTTACTTATGGGAGTTATGATCATTAGGGTTGGGGTGGAAGTATGCATGCCCATAGGCACTTGTTGTAGGATGAGCATGGTAAGGGTAGGGTGGCATATGGAGGGGCTCCTATCTTGCAACCTGGTCATCATGATGCCACAAGTATCGCAGAGGGAGCTTTAAATAAGTGATAACTAAATAAAATGTGTGAGTGGTAATTAAACTAATAAAATGTTTGGGTTGTGCATCTTTCATTGAGAAGAGTTGCTACCTAGGTTGTGCACCTTCTATTGAGAAGAGTAGCTGCCAATGCTAGCTTGGGCTTGCCAATGCCAAGCGACTCTCCATGATGTTAGCCCCTACTTAGTAGCCTATTAAGTGTCTGACTAGGACTTGTACTTCTTGCATTGTCGTAAGTTCTTGGTTACAATCATCATTACTATTTTGTGTGAGTGATAGCCTTGGATGTTTTCTTTGAGTGCTTGTGGTTGGACCATTATCTCCATTAGAATGGTAGGTGTGGACCTATGGGTGCAACATGGTTGGGAGGCACAACTACCTACACCACTACTAGGGACTGGTGTACAGAGATGGTCTTTTATCCTAGTGTGACCATTGCTAAATGTTTTCACTTGGTACTTTAGGTTCTAGAGCATGCTTTCTTGTGATTTATGCTTTCATTGGAATGCTTGGATATCATGTTTAGATGATGTTAGTTTATTTGATGCACTCCCATATATGATCTTTAGCATATGACTAGATAATGTGAATTTCCATATTTGATTATCGATTGCTTATTGGCTTAGCATGTTAGATTTCCTTATTATGGTAATCAACATGTGATAGGTGATGTTATCTACTTGAATGATTATCTTATTCTTTACTACTACCATGTTAGATTTTCTTATGATTATATTGTAGCATGTTTTAGTAGTGACATCCCTATTACAATAGTATCGACGATCTAATCGATGGCTTGGGATGTTACATGCGAGGGATGGCTAGGATCCATGATGGTCTTATGATGTTAGTGATGGCTAGGAGGAACCATGTACTTAGTTAGTTGTTTTGTACATTGCATTGTTGCTTATGTTCACTATGATGTTGCTTTCAGTACGTTCTACTATTTTTATGTTTTAGATGGATAGATGTTCCTCTTTCTTGGTCCTTGGCATATTTTTGATTATGCACTTGAGTGTTTGCTCCTTGATCTATGTGGATTCAGTACTCCTCGATGTGGAGGTTTTCTTTCCTATTTTATTCCTCATTTTGACCCTTAGAGTAGTTTTCTTGCTTTCTTGGGTGACCATGTGTTAGCATGGTGAGATACAATAATGTGTAGCATGCTCATTGGATTTCTATCATGCGTTCCCTAATTATGTCTCATGCCTCTTAGAGTTTTGTCATGCAATACTTTCTAGTATCACACCCCCATTGAAGAAGTATCATACAATACTTGTAAAGCATCATACACCTTTAAGAGAAGTGTCTCCCAATCCTTGAAAGTGTTTCGCTCCTTCTTGAGAAACATCGCATGATACTTTAAAGTATCACCCAATGTTGATTTAAAGTATCGCCTAACTTTTGTGAAAACCTGTATAGGCAAACAACAAGAACATTTTGGTAAGACTTGGGCTTTTCAAGAAGCATTTTGGGTACCCTCTTAAGTATTCCTCAATCCTTTAGAGTCACATTTTGAATCATATTGTTCTAATTCAGATTTAGTTATGCCTCTCCCATTGTCAGTCATTTTGTTCAGTAGTGGCATTTGGAGATACATTGCTTTCTCAGATTGTTGGTGTAGTCTTCTATTGCGACCTATGTGATCCCTATATGATGTTGTCATGTGTATTCATACTTGTAATTTTTTTAATCTTGGTTTGTATTTCCTCCTTGTTCCAAGGATCTCTGGGCATGACATTAGAACAAACAACATTAGTTTCAAATAGAATCAGTTGAGGCACATTTACTCAAAAGGAGTACACAATCTTGAATACAAAACAAACCTATCAACTAAAGGTGAGTTACCGGATTTTAAGTACAAGTTGTTACAAAATTTTGAAATTTTTAAGTTTTGTATATAAGTCAAATAAGAGATATGATATGCTCGTAAGAATAAGAATATTAATGCATGACCCAGTGTTTTTGATACTCATGTCAAAGGGGGAGATTGTTGATCTTAGATTAGTATTGACAAGTGAATGTCTACATACTTTAGTCATTTACCTAGTTCATGCCAAATAAGTAGTACATACTAAGCACAACATGTATATAATAGAGCATGTCGAGTCCATGGTGAATGCCAAGTCAATCAAGTGTTGAGTAGATAGTATATGCCAAGTAATTCAAGAGTCAAGTAAGCAGTGCATGCTGAGTGATATAGATGTTGAGTCAGAGTATGTAGAATAGTATATGCCAAGCATTAGAGACTTCAGATGCCAAGTAAGATAGCTTTTTTTATAGTTGTTTTCAATGGCACAAACAATAATGTAAACCATTTTTGAGCCAACTTAAAGATTGAATTACAATATTTGGAGATAAGGATGAATCCTAATTTGGATTCCCAATGTATTGCATGTAGCCAATTAGAAGAATGGAAGAATTAAGCAAAAAATAGATGAATCACAACCGTTGATTCATACCTAACCCTAAGTCACCAAAGTCTTCTTAAGGAGGAAAAATCCTAAACTATCTATGTTATGAAGAAGGTGTGTGAAGAGAGAAAAGAGAGAAATTTGCATGTGAAAATAGAGCATTCATGGTGGCTAAGAAGTTATGAAATGAGATTACATTGAAAAATCAATTAAAGCAGAATAGATGATAGAAATATAATATGACAGTGAGACATATGATCAAAAGGATCAAGAATACATCAGTATAGAGGTGACCTATCATTAGGCAATCAAGTGCTAATTGCAGGATCATTCTAATAGGTAAATCACTTAAATCTCTTAACAAAATAGTCCTAAGAGGTTGTATTGAAATCCTTCAATAAGTTATTTAATTGTGAGTTGATGTCCTTTAACAAGGCACACTTCTAACATGGTGTTGAAATCCTTTAATAGGGTGAGACCTAACAATCTTTGTAAGCCTTTAACAGGGAAGACCTTTCATAGGATAGATCAGGTGTCATGATCAAAACATTGTAACCTTCATTGGATACACTTTATTATTGCAGTAGTGAAGATTTGTGTGTGTCATCCCCACCCTAGTTTTACCTTCTCATTGGAGGGTTTTTGGGTAATCATACATGGTGTCATATGTGTTTACTTGTTTACATGTTTTAGATGTACATGCTCTACATTGTATTTCAGTTTACTTAATGAATGCATGAGATGGATGTGCGGTGAATGTTTTAAGGGTGAAAGTTTAAACTACTAATTCACCACCCTCCCCCCCCTCAGAAGTTTACCAATCCTATTGTAATTCCAAAATTTATGTTCCTAGACCCATGACCCCTAACACTAACACTAGAAACACTACACAATCAAACAAAAATATCATAGAATGGAAATTTCACCTAGGAACAAACTCAATCAAAGAGATGACCTAGTATGGTTCAAGATCACCCTCCTGACCTAGCTAGAGTGATTACATGAAAAAATACAGCTAGAAACTAAAATAAGGAGCTTACTGATTAGGTGCTCCTACACCATTGATGATTGGGTTCCTCTATTTTATCTTGATGTAACTTAGGTAGTATTACCTATGACTTAGGTTGCACTACCTGGGCTGCAACTTGGGTTGAACTAATTGTGACTTAAGTACCTTTTTATATGGCTTAGGATGAACTACTTTTGAATTTCTAGGTGCACTTAGTTTCACATTGGTTTCAACCTTCTAAAGTAAGGTTTCAAGTTATTCATATTTTACAAACCTTATGTAATGTTTAGGTTTTTTTTCTACTCTGTTCTTCACTTTGCACTTTATATGACTTTGTGAGTAGACAGATTCAGACATTTGTATGCCTTGCTTTTATTTGAGTACCCTAAGAGTATTCCTTTAGCACTTTTTGTATCAATATTTCCTTTTCTTACATGTTTTAAGATATAAAATTTTCTTTTCAACACTCTAAGATAGAGAACATTAGGCTTATATCCATACCATAATTCATAAGGTTCTTTGTTTGTACCTTTATTCAATTGAACTCGATTTAGTGTGTTAATTTTTGTGCTGATTTCTTCTCTCCAGTATTTTGGTGCAATATTGTTCTCTAATAATAATTTTCTTGCACATTCCATGATGGATATGTTCCATCTCTCTTCTATCCAATTCTATTCTAGAGTTCTGGGTGTTGATACATGTCTTTTGATTCATCTTTCATTTCACAACTCATTGAAATAATTTGAGATGAATTATGCTCCTCTATCTAATCTTAGGCATTTAAGAGTTTTTCATGTTTCTTTTTCAACTCTAGAAAAATACCATTTAAGTTTTTGAAAAGCATCAAACCTATCTTTTAAAAACATTACTGTCATCATTCAGGAATAATCGTCAACAAATAGCATGCAATATATATCTCCATAGTATCTTTCTAAACCAATTGGCCCAAAATGATCTATGAGAACTAGTTCCAAAACTTTTTTAGAGTAATATTAATTACTTATAAAACTTCTTTTACTCATTTTAGTAATTTGACATTGTTTTCACATTCCCACCTCAAGTTTCTTTAGATAAGGTATGCCTCTTACTCTGTTGTTCTTGCTTATGTTGACCATGTTATCAAAGTAATCATGACACATTATTTTATGCCATAGCCAACTTTAGTCAACATGAGATAATAAAAAATATCTTTCATTGAGATCTAAGTAAAAAAAATTACTTTTTTTTAGATTACCAATTCCAACTAGTTTTCCTTTTCCATTCATGAATTCAACTTTGTATCCTATATTATTCAGCTAAGATACACTAAGTAGATTATGTCTTAATCCTTCAACTCAATAGGGAATATAACATTTGATTCCATCAATTAATGTTATGATTCATTTTCCTTTTACATAACATGGTTCATATTTTTCCAAATCTAACACTTCCATCATCATAGTATTCTAAATGTTCAAATTTCTTTTAATCACCAGCCATGTGATGAGAAAAAAATACTATCTAGTTATGATCCATGTATCATTTTTCATAACATTAGAGATAATTTCCATTTTTTCATTTTCATTTTCATTAGATTCATCTTTAACAATAATATAAATTATTTTACATCCTCATCATCATCATTGTCACAGTCTTTTGCAATGTAACATGATTTCTTAACTTTTCATTTGAAGTCTTTGTAATTTTTGAAGCCTTTCTTGTCTCTAAATTCATTGAACTTCTTTTCATCTTTATCTTCTATGTTTGGACACCTTGCAAAAATGTGACAAAATTCTTCACATGAGAAACAAATCAATGGGATCTTTCCTCTAAATTTTCTTTTTCCTCTTGCTGCCCTTTTTTCTAGGAGAGTTTCAATGACTTCAAGATTCTCATTTGAATCATCATCATCTTCATTGTCAACTTTTTTTTACCTTTTGAGTATCCTCATTTACTACCAAGAGTTAGTTTAGCTTTGAATGTACATTAAAAATTTTTAGGAGGAGTATAATTATCAAAATTATCTAATTCAAAAGAAGTCAATCTTCCCAGAAGAGTATCTAGGGTTAGATCATGTGTTAGATTGCATCTAATCTCTTGAATAAATGAAACTCTAATTGCATAAATACAAAGAAAACATCATAATATCTTGTTGATTATTTTTTCATCATCAATTGTACCGCTTACAACTTTGATTGCACTAACACTTTCTTTGACCATTTCATTTTATTTGGTGATGTCCCCACCTTCTTTCATTTTACACCTTTCATTTTCAATCAATAAAACTTTTTGAAATAGTCCTTTGCATGTTTTGTCACCTCCAAAGAATTTATTTAGATTTTCACACATGTCAAATACAGTAGGAAAATTCTTGACTTCATCAAATTTATATTAGTTCAAAGAGGATGCATTATCAATCATCATAATATTGTGATTATTTTTTTCTTTTATTTTCTCCATAGTAATAGGATTGTGTGGTGGCACATATTTGTTCTCCATGTAGAATACACAAACATCACTAATTCTTGATAGATGAATATTCATTAATCTCGCCATACTAAAAAGTTTTCTCTATTAAGTTTAGGATTCTCCCTTATATAGAACATCACATTCTTTAGTTTAAGTCCTTAAAACATTTTCTTGCAAGTACCAACTTCTTTAATACCAATTTTTGGTAATGTAAGAGGAGTAACTGAGAGGGGAGGGGTGAATCAGTCACCAGAAAAATAAATCCTTATCCCTTAAATGTTAATAAAATCTTCTAATTACTATACAATATTGAATAGCTCAGTCAACAAAGAAATCTTAAAATGTTTTAATTGGTTTTATCCTTTAGTGAAAAAGTTGTAGAAATATAAAGTATAAGTGTATAACATGAACATAGATAAGACCAAGATTTAATTTGAAACCCAATTTGGAAAAAATCACCTTGGAACTAGTCACAATAAGTTCTACTCTTCTAAATTGAGCCCTATTAGGAGCCACCCTTGTTAAAAGGTTACAAAACATAGTACTAGGTATGACCTTGTTAGAGGATTTAGTTCACCTTATTAGGAGTGTCCTGGTTATAGGTCTTCAATTAATTCAATCTAGAAATGTCACCTTATTAGAAGATTTCCAAAATTATTGTTAAGTCAACTTTGTTAAGAGATTTCTTTACTGCTACAATGGTTAGAAACCAACAATAATTTTGTAAGGCCCCTTTCCTAGTACCCTATTATGAATCTTAACAACCCAAATATGGTTAGAGATAGGATGTGTAAGGAGATGAGATTTTAGGTTTTGTCTCTTGTGTATTAAGTGTGAATCATATACTATTGCGATACACCTTAAGATAGAGTGATGGTAAAAAGGTTTCATGATCTAAGTATGCCATGATTGGCATTTTCCTTATCAAAAATGAACTAGGGGTCTTATTGATATTGATATAATTATTTTTGTGCTAGGTACCCTATTCAGAATTAAATTAGGTTGATAAGCTAAGACCTTATGGAATAAAAGTTTGAGATGTCATAACTTGGAAACTGCATTGATGGGTTTGTGATATTTTATGGCATATTAGGATAATTAAATTAGATGGCTAGTATGGAAAAATGAATCAACGCCCACTCTTGTCAATAATATTAATAGTCATAAGATGAAAATTGTTATCAAGTTTGGATAAAGGTCATGATAGAGCTCGATATGATGTAATGTGATATCTTAATTAGGTGGATATCTTGGTATTATAAGAAAAGATTTTATGGACCAATAAAATATGATCGATTTATTTTAGGTTAGATTTTGAAACTACGTGACATGACTATACAAACATATTGTTTACCTGACATAATTGATACACTTTATGATTATCTCATAATGGTAATGGGATATTGTTGGCAACCAAATTATATTAAACTAAACCAAAGAATATAAGTTGAGACATTTATATTTTGATGATTTTGACCTAAAATGTCTATCTAGAACTAATTTTCATGTTGGATAATTTAATAATATAGATTAAACATTTCATCAATATTACTGGAAATGGATTTTGATGTGGTTTAAAATGCTAGTTGGATCATTTCATTAGATAGTAATATTGATATGCAGATTCTGATATTTTAATATTTTAGATACTTTAGATGAAAATGATTAGAAAAGAAAGTTGATTATGATAATTGTGTATGCTAATGTGAATTATGCATACACCTGCATACATGCATTTTATATGATTTTTCATTGGGGTATTGATGTTCGAGTTTACTGTACAAATAATTGAACCATGAAATTTTATCGAAGAAACAAGGCCTAAATGTATGTGGACATAGTATAGCTAAGGTGAATCTTTAGAAGATTCAAAGTCTTGTTGTGATGTGTTTATTTCATAATATAAGTTTGCATGTCTGTAATAAATATATATTCATGAAGGAATTAGGGACATGTCATTGTGATGTGTAATGTGTTTTAATGTGTCATTTGGAACTTGTAAATCATTTGTTTAAGGTCATGGGTACACTTAACCTTAAACAAATTATCTTTTATAAGATTAAGTAAATTCACTTGGCTAAAGGGTAGGATGGGTCATCATCAAGGGAAACTTGAATTCAAACTTTAGAGGATTTTAGAGGGTCAATATGTGGTCTTAAAGTGCTATTTTTTTGTGAAAATAAGTGACCCATATGTTAGTATAACATGTTAGGGGCCTAAATTTAATCATTTTATTTCTTGTCTAGCCTAAGGGACCCCTAACCAATTCATTCTTCCTCCAATTTGAAAATTGAATTGTCCCATTAGTTTGTTGCCATCTTTCCTACTAGTCAAAAGTAACAAATTTGGTAGGGACAAGGTTGTAAGGGACAGTGGCTTGATGTTTTTGCCAAAAAAGAGATAGTGGGAGAGTCTTCTTTAGGGGACTTGGACTAGCTATGGGGTGTTCACCCACTCTCTATGTTTGAAGAAAATTAGGGTTTAGAGAGGAAGCTAAGGAAATAGGGAGCTCTTCAAAAACTTCCATTGTCATTATCTTGGAGAAAAGTTGGTGCCCATACCATGATCCTCATTGAACTTGTTCATATCATGGATCAATATATGTAATGTATGTGGTGTTCTATTTTTTGTTAGGTGTAAATGTTGTGATCAATTTCTCTTTCATTTTCTCTTGATTTTGTATGCGAAATATTTTTTGGTGTGAAGGCTTTGCTCACCCTTGATAGGGAAGAGATGCCTTGGGTGAAGGGGTTAGTTGGGCTCAACATTAAAGTTGAGAGATTTTTCCTCTTGGAGGGGGTTTTTTGTTCATGGAGTATGGCCTCCATTAGAGCCATATTCCTTGTTTGTTATGGGGGATATAAGGGTATTTTTATAGCCTTGAAGAGGCATTTTTAGTATGGGAGGTATAAGTGTATTGACGTGATGTGGAGGATGTATTTTTTAGCCTTGGAGAGGCATTATCCAAATTGCAGATGTATATGTGTATATGAATATGGCATTCTCCTCTTTGGAGAGCCCACCTTCACCCATTGTTTCATGATTCTAATGGTGAATCATTGTGTTAAACCTTGGATATATTGTTATGTATTGTAATGTTATGTTGTATGCATTGTTATCTACATGAATGTAAGCCATTTGGGTCTTGTTTCTGCTCCCCAGTAGGTGGCTTCATAGAAGCCTAGGATGGGAGGTGAGCATCCATGGTTCTTGGTTTTTTCTTTTGCAAGTTTTTGAGGATGGGGTCTGTGAAGAAGTTAGGGTTTTACCCTTGGCACACTTGAAGAATCAAGTTTTCTATTGATGTATCATGTAGTGGTAGAAGTCAATCCTACCCATGTCATTTGTAAGGTGTTGAGATAGAAAAAACTCTATTGCGGATTTATGTATTGTTAGAAGGATTTACATCCTATTTTATATTAATGTGAATGTGTAAAATTGGATTGAATTTATGTATATAGTTGGCATTGTAAGAGTAATATTGTATCATCTTCCTAGTTGTGTAGGAAGGAAACAAATAGTTTCATGTGTGAAGGGATATCCATTGTTGTGAAGTCTATGTTGAAAACATGAAATTGAGTTACTTCTCCTCATGTAGATTCATGTATCAACCTATAATTAAACTCTAATAGATTTCTTATGTGAGAGAAACATTGTTTAAGTTGTTCAAATTAAACTTAAGTGATTCCATTGTAAGGATCCAATTTATGTTCTTGGGTGTAAGGGAAATGAGAGTTCTTATTTTGCAATTGTTAATATGAATGCATAGAAAATGGTTCAATATGAATTTCAAGAAATAAACAACTCCATTTATGATACTATTCATCTTTAGGATCACATATATTTAATCTTTTACATTGAAATCAGTGTGACAAACTTGAGAGTTATCAAGTTCCAATAATTCTTTATTTTAGATAGATGCAATCATTATATAAAATAGAATGGATAGATGTAAGTAATTAGATTCAGATGTTTAGAGAAATACAAATCAGATTAGCACCAAATCTATAGGCATGGACTCCTAAGTAAGAAGGAAGGAAAATACAAAAGGCTCATAGTGAAACCTTTTTGTAGATGCATTTTTAACTCTCTGGAATTTGTATGGGAAGTGGAGGAATATCTCACTTCTAATTACAGACCAATAAAAAAGCAAAGAATATTCCCTTCGTATCTTGTCACAACAAAGGGAAATAATAACTTAGAAAATTAAACTTGTGTATAAATCATGTTGAGGAGACTTATTAGGGTCATATGACCCTTGTGTTAGAAGTTTATTTTTCTTTATACATACATATATATATATATATATATATATATATATATATATATATATATATATAAACTTCATGTTCTTGAGGACTTGTCAACATCTCATTGAATTAATTTATAATCTAACTTAAAACCACCTATACTAAACAACCGCCCTATATTTAGCTAAGAAGACTATCAACAATAAAAAGGTGGCTTACATCATATTATCCTTACATTCTCACAAAATTTACTACCCTCTAAAAGAACACATTTCTTCCTATAAAAAAATAACCTTTGAAAAAAAAAAGAGAATTCAAACCATCCATTCTCACACTAGGACATCTGACCATAGTTTCTCTCCCCCATCAAGAAATGCATGGCACATGCCCTCATATTCTTCCTCACACAATGGACAAGATGGGACACTACCTTAAATATGGTTTAGGCTGCCACTCAAGGATATCGACCTAGGTATAGGAGTTGACAAGTTTTAAAAAAAGTCTAACATCAAATGATACCTAGGAATAAGGTCTTATCTTTCTTGGGATGATGTAGGGAAGGCCTATAAGGCACATGAGCCAAGGAAAAGATGGGGAGTCACTTCTTGAAAAGTGGAGTATGGGTAGCTTAGAGAGTAAAGTAATGTTACTAAATCAAGTGTTTAGGAATAGTGTAGCAAGTAAAAGGTTAAGTAGATTTGAGAAGATAATTAGTAATAAGGTAGTAGATGAGAGGTATGTGAGCTAGTAAATTAGGAATGATTGAAATTTTTTAAATTTAGTAAAAGTTAGTTTTAAGGAAATATAATAATTAATGTATTGAATTTGGATAGTGAGTTTAGAAGTTACTTGGGGATTGAGTTAGATAGATAGGAATATTTTTGGGATAGTTAGTTGTTAGGACATATATGAAAGGTTAGTAATAATAATAATAAACTTATGGATTTATTAATATATTTTAAATAGTTAATGATGTTTATAGATATTATGTTTAATGATGATGTGCATGTGTTTTAAAATTTGTTAAGAATATTGAAGGAGAAGAATGGCTAATTGGATTATTTAGGATATGATTAGTTTTTACGTAGAATTCAGCTAGGGTAGAGTGTATTTTAGGCATCATGTTTAATTATCAATGATGGAAGAAGTAAAAGATACATTTTGTGTCATCTAAGTTATTGCCCCAATAAATTACCATCAGTGTTTTATATTATACCTGATACATTGTGAAATGCAAACATACTCTATGTCCCTTTTTAAATAATGATAGAACATTAAAAGTCAGGAATACAATAAGAAGTAATATTTTATTGAAAATTCCATTAAGGAAAAAGAGATGATTTTTTTAGATGGTTAGCAGTGAATAACTTGCAATTCAAATATTAAATTTTCATGATGCTTAAGGTCTAAGGTAGCTAGCCAATGATCAATATGTTCAATGATGTAACAATGACCCTAATCTAAGGGTATAACATTCATTCATTTACATCTTCAATAAGTGAAAATTTTAATTTAATCCCTACCTTGGAAGGGAGTTCTAGTTTATTCCTTGTTGAATGCCATGACATAGTAACTAAAATACTCTAATGTATACTAACATCGAGGGTTTAAAGGACTTGGTTCCCTTCTTAGCTAACTAAGGTGTTGTAACAAGTAATTACTATCTTCTGGTCTGATGTTAATTAGAGATGAATCTTTAACCAATATCATAAGGGTAACTTCAAAAATGGGATTAAAAGCACGTGCAATCCTATAAACATAACTGTTAGACATCCCAAACTTCTAATAATTTAAAAACTGAATTGATAATGTATAGTTCCTTATAAACATTCATAAGTATCTTCTTTTTTAAAAGAAAAATCTTTGCCTTGAAATTTTTGGTGATGACAAATTTGACACAATTTAAGATGCAACTTTCTTTGTTGGCTTAGATATCTATTCTAGCTTGACCTCTGGATCCTTCTTCATCAGATATTTCTTTGCATCTTAACTTTCACACTTTCCTACTCTGTCTTTCCTTCACTCACATATCCATCTCTTCCATATTCCTCTTGATACACATCTTGTCCTCACAACTTGAATTTTCTTATCTATCATAAGATAGGAAAAGTTAGCTGGAAAACCCTTTCAAAACATCAATAAACATTCAAATTGTCAGGCTCAATTAAAAAAACATTTTTAAATTTCAATCTATTGTCACTCAGTCAACACTAAAACTAAACACTTGGTTGACCCTATGACTTCTTCATTTCCTGACCACTTAGTCAATACTGAACTATTTTAATGCCCGATCACCTATTCAATATTGCAATAAGAATCTTTTCATTAACCAACAACTCATTAAAAGTTGGAAAGTGTTCATGACCTAACTACTTGGTTAGTGCTAAGATATACATACTTAATACTGCAAGCTCTATACTGCTTAGTTAATACTGACATTTGTGTAAATATCAATGATAATATACAATTTAATAATTGATTCGAACACTTTGTATGTAGGGATTTGATCCTTTTAGAATCTATGATACTCAATATATATATATATATATATATATATGTATGTATCTATGTATGTATGTATTTATATATGTATGTATATACATACATACATACATACATATATATGTATATGTATATATATATATATATACATATATATATGTATATATAGATATGTATATATATATATACATATATATATATATGTATATATAGATATGTATATATACATATATACATATATACATATATACATATATATATGTATATATATATATATGTATATACATATGTATATATATGTATATACATATACATATATATATGTATATATGTATATATGTATATATACATATCTACATATACATATATACATATATATATATATATATATATATATATATATATATATATATATACATATATATGAGCACAAGGAAATAATGAAAATCATATTGATTCTTTTTATAAAACACAATGTTTTATAAAATGCTCCCCTTAGCAATAATTCTTCTCCTCGTTATATCCCAATATGAGATTTCTTTCAAAAAAAAGGACGTTATGTTGACTTTCCTTAGTAACTCATAAGATTCCTCTTTTGAATGTCAACTCCAAGATGCCCTCTTTTGAGATTTGCAACTTTTTTGATGATGAAGACCTTTATTTGTTGAAGATTCCACCTATTATAGACTTTTATTTTAGTTATAACTTCCATTTACATTTTAAAGTCCCTTTACATTTGTGATATATGGCTTGATTAAAATAAAAACATTTTATTTCCCTTTTATGGTAGCAACACACACTATAGTATACATGTTAAATGAATCATGCATGTCACTCATTTTCTTGAAGAGCTTTAGGTTTTGAATGCATTTTCTTCCCTTCAATTTATAATTTTAATATTACTCCCCTTATCTTAGTTTTAAGTGTTACTGTTCATTTTTGGATGAAGCTATCTTTCATTTTATCATCTAAGTCTCCATTTCCCTTTGGGAAAAAACTACCACTTTCCTTAATCTTCTCAAGTCAAGCCCCACTCTCTTATTTTGAAGTTCATGGGATTCTTTGTTGATGTTAGTGGCTCTTTTATATGAGTTGAGCTACATTATTACTTCCTTCTGCTTCTTAGTTGTAAGCTAAGAAAGTTTCAAATGTGAAAATCGTAGAGATTTGACAAGTATTATAATTTATCAAGTTTTTGAAGTTTTTCCTTCACTTTCTCTTTATTCTTCTATGCATTCTATTTAAAACCAAAGAACTAAAAAATATTAGTCCTAATATAAACAACCTTGACTCACATTCCATAAACAATACCATGAAGGAATTAAAATATTTGATCAATTCTTCTCTTCTTATTTGATCAATTGAAATATTTGGTAAACCTCATTTTCTCATAGTAAGAATCAAAATACTTTTAGTGGGTAATTAATCTTAACTCCTTATACTAGGAACATTCCCTCCATTATTTGGTATATTTCATCCATCTTTAGAGACAAACCCTTTGTCTTCTTTTCCATTATCTTTCACAACTCCATTATGATCAATAATCTCCTTTGTCCTCCTAAAATCAAATATTTTTAGCACTACCCATCAAAGCCATGACAATATTTATAAGCAAAAGAAGCATAGGGAGCTAGGAACAGAAAAAGCCACAACTCTTTTGAAGAATTTTTTTGGTGTAATTAATTGTTTAGTAATTACATTTAATTAAGTTAACTTAGGATAATGCATTTCCTGTTGGATACAATTATTAATTGAGTATTGTCTTTGATGTTACACAAATGTCATATCAGTCATCAGATAGAGTCTACCGAGCTTAGATGATCAACAAAGCAATTTACAGTGTCTACCAAGATCAATCGGGCATCAAAGGATTTTGTAGTAGAAAGTTAGTGTTAACTGAGCTCCCAAGGTTAACAAAGAAAAGTTAATGTCTACCGAGCTCACTTGGAAATCAAAGGAAATGTGGTAGAAAGTTAGCTTCTACTAAGCTCACATGGTCAGCAAAGGAAGGTCAGTGCTAACCAAGTTCACTCGGTCTCCAAAGGATTTTTGTAGAGTTTGCAGTGCTTACCAAGCTTCACTTGGTTAACACTAGAAAAGCATTCTGGAGTGGTGGCTACCGAGCTAGGTCAGCCAGTGAAGGATTTTATTATTTTGATATTAAGCTCAATTGTTTTGTGCAATAAATGTAGCTGATTGATGTAATGATTTTCTTAGTTGTTGTAACTTATATTTGAGCTGACTTGATAATTTGAAAGGTATATATATATATAGATGCTCAAGTTGTGGAATAAAAGTGTGTACGAGTGAATATATGGAAGAGAATGGAATAAGCAAATATTGAGCAAATTATGATGAAGGATTAGATATCTTGGAGGAGCTGCAAAGTTGTATTCAATCAGTAAGGATCCAGTAAAGTAGAACATAGATCTGTAATCAGAAAAAGATAAGTTGCATATCATTCAGGTCATTTCATTGTTGCTTTCTAATCATTGTAATAGTGAATCCATAATCTCTTTACAGATTTGGTTTAACAACCATTTTGTAAATCCTCTAACAAGGTGACAGTTTAGTTGAACTATCCTAAAGACCTCTAACCAAGCCACTCCTAATAGGGTGATTAAATCCTCTAACAAGGCCACACCTAACAGTGTGTATTGTAACCTTTAATAGGGTTGGCTCCTAACAGGGCTCACTTTAGAGGAGTGAAAATTGGTGACTAGTTACTTGGTGGTTTTTCCCATATTGGGTTTCCATGTTAAATCTGGTGTCTCTTGTGTTCATTTATTTAACCTTTGCATGCATATTAATAACTATGAATACTAGATGATCAATAACTAGTTAACTTACTGAGTTACAGTATTCCTGCACTATTTACCAAGTATCAATAGTAAGTAAGTATTATAGACATCTAAGGGATTTTGGAATTGTTTTTGTGGTAATTGATTCACCCCTCCCCTCTCAGTTACTTCATCTATATTTTCAACAATTGGTATTAGAGCTTTTGGTGCTTACAAGATAAGATTTCAAGGATCTAAGCCAAAGATCAGGATGTCTTATAAGAGGGAAATTCCAAGACTTAATAGGGACAACTTCTCAGCATGGCAAGGGTTGAAGAGACTTCATCTAGTTTCTATTGGAGATACATGACTAAGATACCTTGGTGAAAAATATGTAGAACTAGCTGGTACACTATCTATCAATGATATTGCTGAAAAGAAGACCCACAACATTATGATGATAGATATAGCATCTTCTCTGAGTTATGAAGAAATTGATGACATCAAGGATTGCAAAACTGCATTTGAAATGTGGAACAAGCTGAAAGAAATCTATGGAGGAGATGAAATGTAAGAAGAGCCAAAGCAGAAAGTCTGAGAGGATAGTTTGATCAAATGAAAATGAGAGAGGATGAAAACATTGTCAAATATGTTGAAAGAGTCAAAGCATGTGTTAGTGCAATCAAAGTATCTGGAGGAGATATCAGTGAAGAGATAGTTATAAGTAAAGTTCTTAGAACTCTACTTCCCATTTATGCAATTAGAGTCTCTGCAATTCAAGAAAGAAGATGTGAAGCAAATCATAAGATAAATCTAGAGGCCATAGTTGGAAGATTAACTGCATTTGAACTAGACAACTTTGACAACTATGTTCCAGCTTTCAAAAATATTGAATCAGCATTTGAAGCCAAGCTTTAACTCAAGGATAAAAGCAAAAAGAAAAAAGAATTTCAGTCAAAAAGTGAAGATGAATCAGACCAAAGTTCAGATAGTGATCTTGAGGTGATTGAAGCTCTACTAGCAAGGAAATATTCTAGAGGTAGAGGAAAATATAAAGGTAAAGTTCCTCTAATCTATTTTTCATATGAAGAAGTTGGTCATATTGCTGCTAGGTGCCCAAACAAGCAGAAAAAAGATGAGAAGAAAGATTACAAGTACAATGGCAAAAAAGACTTCAAATCATTCAAGGATAAAGGTAAGAAAACATGTTTTATGGCTATAGATTCGAATGATTCTAATGATGAAGAAGAAGATGAAATTGTCTACATTGCCGTGAAAGATGAGTCTTGTAATGATGAAGAAATGACACTCATTTTTCATATGAGAAAAAATGATACATGGATCATAGATAGTTGTTGTTCTCATCACATGACTGGTGATAAAACCAGGTTTGAATATTTTGAAGACTATGATGGTGGCAGTGTAAGATTTGGTAACAATTAATCTTGTTGTATAAAAGGAAGAGGAAGAATCTCTCTAACCAAAGAACTCATATGTGATAATGCCTATTAGGTAGAAGGACTAAAGCATAATTTGTTGAGTGTGGTACAACTACTCATTAATGGATTCAAAGTAGAATTCATGCATGGAAAAGAAAGATTGTTGGATGGAAAAGGAAAACTAATTGGATCAGGAACTCAAACAAAATGTAACTTATTTTATTTTGAACTTGGTGAATGTTCATATTTTATTGCTCAAGTTGAAGAAAGTTGGTTATGGCATAAAAGGTTGTGTCATGTCAATTTTGATAATTCAGTGAAAATAAGTAAATTCAAGAAAGTAAAGAGGCATTCCTAACATAAAGAAACCTGAGGTCGGTCTATGCAAGAATTGTCAAATTGGTAAAATGGGAAAGACTAGTTTTAAAAGTAAAAACTATCAGTCTGAAAATATATTAGAAATTGTGCTTACTGATTTATGTGGACCCATTGGAATTGAAAGCTATACTGGAGAAAAGTTCTTCATTCTATTTGTTGATGACTGTTTAATAATGATGACTGTCATGTATCTAAGGAACAAATCAGAAGCATTTGAAAAATTCAAATGGTATTTGGCTAGAGTAAAAAAGGAAACAAGAAAAAGATTGAAATGTTTGAGGTCAAACAGAGGTGGAGAATTCATTTCACATGAGTTCAATAACTTTTGCATTGAAAGAGGAATCAAAAGACAAGTATCAGCCCCTGGAACTCCTGAGAAAAATGGAATAGCTGAAAGGAGGAATAGATCTATCATGGATTGTGCAAGAACCTTAATAATTGAAAAGAGCATTGCTATCAAATACTGGAAGGAAGCTATCAACATTGCAGTTCATACCCTGAACCGAGTATAGCTAAAAAAGAACTCATTCAAAACTCCCTATGAGCTATGGTATCGCTAAAAACCTAATGTAAGTTATCTAAAAGTATTTGGAAGTAAATGTTACATTTTGAAAGAATCTAGAAAAGAAAAATTTGATGTGGAAAGTGATGAAGGAATATTTCTGAGATACTCTTGCAAAAGTAAAGCATATAGATGTTTGAACTTGTCTACTTACAAAGTCATAGAAAGTGCACATGTGAAAGTTGATCAGTTTGTAGAAAGGACTAAAGAAGAAAGAAAAAGGGAACCATAAGATTATAGAAGGTTTGTTTTCATTGAACCTTATACAGTACCAATCAATCAAGAATCTTCTACTCCCAAATCATCAGTAATTGAGTTATAGGAAGTTCAGATCAAGCTACAGCAACATGAGTTACATTCAGATGCTACTGAGTAAGTGTCTACCGAGTTTGAAGGACCCAAGCCAATATCTACTGAGCCAAAACAACTAGAACCTGAAGTTGAAGTGCAAAAGGATAACAATCAAATACATTCAAAAGGAAAAGAACTTGTATTAGTAAAATATGTCAGGAGACATCATTCAGCAAATCAGATCATTGGAGACAAATCTAAAGGAACCATGACAAGAAATAAGTTGAAAGGTACTTGTTTACTTGCTGATTTTGAACCTAGAAATATCAAAGATGCATTGTAAAATGATAGTTGGATTGAGGCTATGAATGAAGAAATAGAGCAGATAAAGAAAAATAAGACATGGACTCTTGTACCCAGACCTAAAGATAAAAATGTGATTTGAACTAAGTGGATATTTAGAAACAAGTTGACTGAAGATGGTAAGGTATCAAGAAACGAAGTTAGACTAGTATGCAAAGGATATGCTCAGGAAGAAGGAATAGACTATGGAGAAACTTTTTCTCTTGTTGCAAGATTGGAAGGAGTCAAAACCTTACTTGCATATGCTGCTCACAAAGGATTCAAAGTTTATCAGATAGATGTCAAGTCAGCATAACTCAATGGTATACTGGATGAAGAGGTTTACATTGAACAACCTGAAGGTTTTGTTGATCCAGATAAAAGAAACATGGTCTGCAAATTACACAAAGTATTGTATGGTTTGAAACAAGCCCCTAGAGCATGGTATGAAAGACTGCATAACTATCTTATTTAGATTGGTTTTCAAAGAACTAATGATAATAGTAGCTTGTATATAAAGGAAGGACCAGATGATAAGATTGTCTTGCCAGAAATATTTGTAGATGATACTGTTTTCATAGGGAATGATGATCTTTGCAAATAATTTTCAAAGCAAATGAACAAGGAATTTGAAATGTCTATGTTTAGTGAGATCAAATTCTTTATTGGTCTTCAAATTAAGCAAAACAAAAATGGTATCTACCTCACTCAATCAAAATACATCAAGGAGATATTGAAAAAGTTTGGTATGGAAGATTGTAAACCAGTTGGGACTCCTATGTGTACTGGATTAAAACTTAGCAAGGAAGATGAATCAAAAGAAGTAGATCAAACCTTGTATAGATCTATGATTGGAAAGTTGTAGTATGTAGTTCATACTAGGCTAGATATTGCCCTTGCAGTTGGTATTGTAGCAAGATTTTCAGCAAAACCAAGAGAAAATCACATGATGAAAATCAAAAGAATAATGAGATATTTGAAAGGAACTAAAGATTATGGTTTATGGTATAAATTTGGAGGTTATCTGGATTTAAAAGTGTTTACTGATGTTGATTGGGTAGGAAACCTTGATGACAGAAAAGCACAAGTGGTGTAGCATTCTTTCTTGGAAAGAGGTTGGTTTTTTGGACAAGCAAAAAGCAAAATTATACATCCCAATCTACAGAAGAAGCAGAGTGTGTTGCTATAGCAGTAAACTATTCTAATATTGTTTGGTTTAAATAGTTTTTGGAAGGCATGAAGGTGGAAATCAAAGAACCAGTTGTTATATTCTGTGATAATACAAGTACAATCAACATATCTAAGAATCTAGTGATGCATTCCAAAACCAAGCACATTGCAATAAAATATCATTTTGTTAGAGAATTGGTGCAAGATAAGGAGATCAGATTGGAATATGTCCATATAAATGAACAAATTACTGACATATTCACAAAGCCATTACCTAAGGATGCATTCTTATATATAAGAGGTAAGTTAGGGGTCAATCCCCCATCTGAAGTTCACTAAAATGAAGTTTTAGTGATGCATCAATGCATACCTAGTTGAAGATCTATCAGTTGATGTAGCATAATCAAAAAATATTGCATATGAATCAATACTAAAGGTACATTAAAATTCATTTGAGTTGTGTTGTCTTTGGTATATGTTGTCAAAGAGGGAGAGTTTTACTGTCATATCTTTCTAAAATTTGTTTGAGAGGAAGATTTTGCTATGTAATTCCTTCACAGAGGGAGATTATTGAAAGAAGGAGAGTTTGCTAAGAGAAAGTTATTCTAACAGAAAAAGACTTGTTAGACTTGTTTTCAAATTTTATTCTACTATGACATGTTGTGTTGCCATCAATGCCAAAGAGGGAGATTTTTGGATACAATTATTAATTGAGTATTGTCTTTGATGTTACACAAATGTCATATCAGTCATTAGATAGAGTCTACTGAGCTCAGATGATCAACAAAGCAATTTACAATGTCTACCGAAATCACTTGGGCATCAAAGGATTTTGTAGCAGAAAGTTAGTGTTAACCGAGCTCCCAAGGTTAATGAAGAAAAGTTAATGTCTACTGAGATCACTTGGGCATCAAAGTATTTTGTAGCAGAAAGTTAGTGTTAACCGAGCTCCCAAGGTTAATGAAAAAAAGTTAATATCTATCGAGCTCACTCGGTCATCAAAGGAAATGTGGCAAAAAGTTAGCTTCTACCAAGCTCACATGGTCAGCAAAGGAAGGTCAGTGCTAACTGAATTCACTCGGTCTCCAAAGGATTTTTGCAAGGTTTGCAGTGTTTACCAAGCTTCACTTGGTTAACACTAGAAAACCATTCTGGAGTAGTAGTTACCGAGTTGGGTTAGCCTGTGAAGGATTTTATTTGTTGGCATTATGATACATTTTTGTCATTAGTTACAACACTTATTGGATTCTGAATGCTTGCCGAGCTCTCACCAGACATTCGTTTGTAAGCCAAGCTTTACCTAGTTCTCAGTGTTTACTGAGTGATCAAGGTGAACAAAGAAGTCAGTGTTTACTGAGTGATCGAGGTGAACAAAGAAGTCAGTGTTTACCGAGTGATCAAGGTGAACAAAGTAGCCAGTGTTTACCGAGTGTTCGAGGTAAAGAAAGGAATCAATTTTGACCGAGTGAAGATGTACTTAGTATTGACCGAGAACTTCATGATAACCGAGCTCCTAAGGTTATCAAGGAAATTAATTTTATCGAGCTCAAACGGTTATCAAGGAAACTAACTATCACCGAGTCACAAGGTTCTATCGAGTGTTTCCTTTGATCACCGAGCTACAATTCAGATAGAAGTGTTCACCGAGTGACATCTCTTCTACCGAGTCTCCAGTGGTTATCGAGTTCAGAACTACTCGAAGTGTTTAGTATGGACCATGCCTTCACTTCTACCGAGTGCATGACGATGCCGAGTAACGTAGTGGACGTCGAGTATCAGAAGGACACCGAGTTAGTTCAATGAACCTGAGTTTTTACCTTGGGCCGACTTTGTTTAAGATTTGCACTTGTTGTTTTGGCCGACCTTGCATAAGATTTGCACTTGCTATTTTGGCCGACCTTGCATGTATTGTTTATTTGGATGGTATATATGCAATGTATTGTATCATTCAAATAGAATGGGAATGAATGATAAGTGTGAAAGAAATACATGCATGCGAAAGTATGTGTGCTGAGTTGTGAAGGTATTCAACAAGGTCAAGTTTTGGAGCACAAAAGTTTTATCTATCACATCAAGGTGAATCAGAGCATAGCGGATCTTATCAGCAATCAGTTGTAATCAGATCCACTGTTTCATTCTAACAGGTGAATCAGTTTTTGTAAATCCTTTAACAAGGTAGACTTAACAGTATTTTGTAAATCTCCTAACAGAGTGCATACTTTATTGTATGTTTGTAAATCCTCTAACAAGGTGGATCTAGCAATCCTTTGTGCTCCTAACAGGGCAGATCACCAGAAGTGGTCATTGTAAGCCTTAATTGGCCAACTTCATACTGCAGTAACGAAGCTTTGTGGATTTCATCCCCACCCCAGTTTTACTTTCTATTTGGAAGGTTTCTGGGTCACCAAATCTGTGTGTTCAAGTGTTGCAAATGATTTTGTTTCATGCTTATAGTAGGTTACTTGGATGAAAGGTGAATATATCAGTATGCAATTTTATTGTTTGAAATTTTAGAAGTTACTGATTCACCCCTCCCCTCTCAGTAACTTGTCATATCTTGAATATTTCCAACAATTGGTATCAGAGCAATAAGGTTCTCAAGATAAAATTTTCACAGCTTGAGCAAAGATCAAGGACAATGGAGAAATTCAGACTTGACAAAACTATTGAGAATGAAAAGCTAGATCTGAAAATGGCCATGGCTCAACTCAATGAAGCAAAAGAGCATCTTTCACAATCCTTGAAAAGAAGAAAAGAACTTGCAAGGAAAATGAATGACCATCAATATGTTGAAGAAAAGATTGAAGATCTCTCACCATCAAGTAGTTCAGATGAAGCTGACAAAGCAATCAAAGAAGTTTTAGAAAAGAATGGATCTCTGCAGGAAGAAGTAAGAAAGCTCAAAAGGGAACAAGAAATCCAGTCCATCAGGCTATGCAAAATCTTGGAGCAAAGGAACAAGGCGGCTGAAGACTTAGAGGTAAGGAATAATCAATCCTCTCAGCTTGAAAATCTTGTAACTCAATTATCTAATGCAAATGAAGAAATTATAAATCTAAGATCTGAGAATGAGAATTTGAGAAATGACTTAATTACTGAAAGGCAAATCAATGCAAGCTTACAAAGTGATCTAATCTCTGAAAAACAAGTCAATGAGAGAATGGTAAAATCTCAAAAGGACATGGATCAATTGAATCTGCAAAATGAAGAAAACTTTCATAAACAAAATGGTAAAGCAGGCCTTGGATACAAGGAAGAAGGTGAATCCTCCAAACAGGGTACTCAAAAGAATCAAAGACCTACTTGCAGCTACTGTGGTAAGTTAGGTCATACATCTAATAGATGTTGGAGCAATGGAAAAGGAAAATTTAATGGAAAGTGCTACAATTGCAATCAGCATGGACACAAAGCCAATGAATGCAAAGAGAAACTAAAATTTGAAGGTAAATGTCACAAATGCCAAAAGCAAGGTCATAAGGCATCATAATGCAAATCCAAATTATTTAATCCAGCTGAACAACTTGTCAAAGCAATATTTGGTTGGGACTACAACACTTGGTGCAGATGTCATTATTGTGGAGAATATGGTCATACTGGCATAAACTGTACAAGGCATCACCTAAGAAAAAGGGATACCACTGTAAGATGTTATACATGTATAGAACTTGGTCATATATCTAAAAACTGCATGAACATAAAAAAAGTCGAGGATGAGAAGAAAATCAAAGTAGACAATATTCCGAAGCAAATGAAGCAACAATGGATTCCTAAGTCTACCGAGCCAGATAATTCAAGTGATGGAATGGTCACTCAAGAAGTGAGTGACTCTACCATTTCCAATTAAGACTCATTAGGATAAGACCAAGACTGTATCTACAAAGCAATATCCTACGCAGTCCTAGAATGAAAATATGATCAAATCAATATTTCAGATACATCAGGATCATGGTCGGTACAATGACCTTACCGAGCTCAGTCGGGTGCAATAAGGCTTCTTTAACCAAGTTGCACTTACCGAGCATGGTTGGTTCTTCTCTTACCGAGTTAAGGTCGGATTAACCTATTTTCTTTTGGTCACCAAGTTGCAAATTTTAAGCCGAGCTAGTGGATGACAGTCTGTCGATCGCAGCTACCTCCGTACTGAACATTAATAGCAAATTTTTCATCAAAAGGGCAGATTTCGACCTCATTTTTCACCGCGAATTCGAGATTTACACAAAAAAAAGGGCTTTCAAGTGAGTTCAAGCAATTTGAAGAGATTTTCCAGCAAAGTATTCTTACGAAACCTTTTCACTCACCGAGCAGCAATGGCATCCGCAAGGCGAAGAAGGGTTTCGAAATGCTTGTGAAGGGAACGAAATGGAAGGCACCTACGTTCAAACTCGTTCCTGCCGTCGCTGAATCACTCGATCCTAATGGAGCTCAATCACAGATTCCACCCAAGGTACTCCTCGTGAACAACATTCGCACTCATTTTAAGTGTGCTATTCAAGAAATAGGGACATTGGACATGGATAATGCCCTAGCAGAGTTATGTGTAAATGGTTCTCTCAAAACCGAGCACAAGCATTTGGAAACTAAAGGTTTGACTCACATCGCGCATATGCCTAGAAACTTCCAAACCAAATGGATTAGGTATATCTTGAGTCAAGTGCATAATGGTCAGTTGTGGTTGGAACAACCCGTTTTGATAACCAAGAAGATGATTCACAAAATCACGGGTCTCCCGATGCTCAGCAAAGCCAAAACCACCAAAACCCTAGGACGGGATGAGTTACAGAGGCGAACCCTAGCCAAGTGGGATGGTAGAGGTTTGAAGGTTAACACTGTAATAGATCCGAAACTAAGATTTGGCATACATATTATTGCATATAATTTATATAGTTCCAGCAGGTTAAATAGTGTACCGTGTGAAGCTGTGGATTTGGCCCTAAAAATTGTAAAGAAGAATCTTGAGTTTGATCTGTCAGAAGTAATGTTGAAGCAGTTAAACAAGAACATGGAAAGTATAAGGACATCGAAGAATAACCCCTGTAAATTTGGATCTCTGTTAATATGTTTACTATTTTATGTACAAAAATTCTTTCCATCAAAGGGAACCGTAAAATGGAGAAAAGATATCCCAATTTTGTATCAGATTAATGAGTTTATAGCAGAGATGGGAGAAAATTTTGATAGTATCATGGATAACTATTTTGAAGACTTTAAGGAGAGGATGAATAACCGATTCAGAATTCCTCCTAGGCTTGTTGAAGAATATAAAGATGATGTATGTTTTATGGTTGACTATGACAAGGTGTACATACAGGCAGTTAGACCCCGAGTTGCATGGGTGAAACCTCTTCCATATGAGGTAAATATTGATGAAATAAGGGATATCATTGAAGCATTGGTAAATGAGCTAGTAGACCCAAGACAATAGATTTTTGGTACTTATGATGAAGCAAAGGCCAGAATTGAACTGGAAATCAAAATTCCACAGGCCATCAGCAAAGGTAAGAGGAAAGTGGCCAAACTGAAAACTGCAATGGGTCCTCTTATGCTCACCAAGGGAAAAGATGAAGATAAAGAAAGTGAAGAAAAAGAAGAAGGAGAAGAAGAATCAGAAGAAGAGCAACCGGCAAAGAAGAAAGGAAAGGTAATCATTACCAAGCCCAAAAAGCAGCCTACAACAGTATTTACTCGGAGGACAAGAAAAGGTATTCAGGAACCTGTATTGGTCAAGCCTGCACCTACATTCGAGCAAAGGCTCAAATCATTGGAAGAAGGAGTTGGCATAGCAAATTTCAAGGCATTGAAATTTGAGACAAGGACTGATGCAGAGAAAATGCAGATTGAGGAACTAGTACTTAACAAAATGGGAAAATGGAAATACTCCCCGGACCAGATTTCTCCTCATATCTCTAAAGAACTACTGGAGAGAGTACAGCCAAGATGGGAGTTAGCCACCAAGACGGTAAAAGATATATATGAGCAATCCCTAAAGAATCTTCAGACTAGTCTCACTGGAGCAGAGGTAAAATCTGAAATGAAAACCTATGAAGGTAATATGATGATCAGATTCCACACTTGTTTGATTTTGATCAAAGATATAGAGCATGTTGTAAATGATGCTACAAACATGTGGAAAAACATCTATCATCTACATAAGCCCAGTGTAGACCCAGTAGAAATAAAGGATGATGATAGTAGCAGCAGCAGTGAAGAATCAGATAGCGCTACATCCATCACAGTTACACCAGGTGAGTTGCATGCAATGATGGAAGAGAAAGAGGAAGAAGACAAAGAGGAAGAAGCTGAAAAGGAAGATAAGGAGGATGATCCGGTAAAAATTGCAGCAACAGTTATTGCATCCCTTCCTCACTCCCCAGCTAAACCTGTGACATCATCAAGGTTGGAGTCAGCTTTAGTAGGTTCATCTACACCAGATTTACCATCTAAACCTGCCATATCTCAGCTCCAGGTATCATCAGTGGAAGTGACTACCACTTCATCTACCGAGCTGCACCCCTCTTCATCTACCGAGTTGGCCTCCTTGACTCCATCATCATCAGTTGGTATTGCTGTGAGTTCTCCAATTTTGACTACTCAAATTTGTTCTACAATTTTGTCGCCATCTACTTCAGGCATAGTGAGCTTAGATACTATATTACCGAGTGTATCACCATTTTTGGCTAGTACTCAAATTTTTGACCCTGTACATACTCCTATTGGCACTCAACCCTCAAGCATCCTAGTTTTTACTGCTAGTCCTTCTGTCTCTACTATTGTGTCTATTCCAAAGGTCAAACCAGTCATCTCAAAAGTCAAACAAAAGTAGCCATTAAGACTTATGATCACTGGAAAGGAAATTCCTGAAGACATTGACTTGGACACAAAGATACTAATTCCAAAGATTGACTTTGATAATGCTACCATTGAAGAAATGAGGTATGCTAGTCAACTTATTGAGAAAAAGGCTACTCAGATGCAGTTAAGATCGGAAAGGGATAAGGAATATAGGATAATTGAGGATGCCCGAAACATAATTACTAAGGCTATAGGTGTTGATGTTGATACTTCTCAACACATTTTGATTCAATTGGAAGAGGCAGTTAATAAATTCAATGAAGATGCCTCCAGACAAGAAAAGTTGATTGAGCGTGCAGCAAAGAAATTTGATAATAAGGTGTTGGGGCACATTGCCCAGAATATTGCAATAAATTAGGTTCCATTAACCTCAGTTTTGGCAGATATGGAAAATTCTTTTAATAATGTAACATCTCTTTTTGCTAAACTTTGTGATGTTACAGAGTGCACTAAGGGAATAAGAGAGAAACTAAATAAAATTGATGAGGATCTGAAGGTGAGCACACAAAACTTGAAGCTTGACCCCAGTTCAAGCTCATCTCATCACCTCAAGATCAAATTTTTTTCAGAGAAGCAGGCAGAGCTATTGAGAGAAGAGGCAAGGATCCGATCTACATTGATAGATATCCAAAACATGATCCTTCACATCATGGATTCAATGCAGAAGCACATTGCACATTCAAAGACATTAATCCATGATAATAACTTCTCCATTGCAGACCATGTGATTGAACTTTCGGCTGAAGTTCAAGTAGCTCTTTCCACCTGCAAAATTTTGCAAGAGAATTGGGATAAGACTCTCCATCTTATTCTTCAGGTACATTTAGAGTTCATCTCTCATTTTGGTGTTTCTATATAAGTATATATATTCTTTTATTTTTTGGCATTATTGTCAAAAAGGGGGAGATTATTGTTGGATATGTATACTATGGATGAATAAGTATACTATGGGTGAATAAGTGTTTTCGGATAAATTGTATAAAGGAAGAAATATACAGCTCATGTAAATACTGTATGAACATTCAATGGGGGAGTTGTATATAACGAAGCTATGTATATTCAGAATCAGTCATCAGCATGTCAGATAAATTTTGTCTCATAAGTGTTTTTGTCACTAATGCCAAAGGGGGAGATTGTTGGCATTATGATACATTTTTGTCATTAGTTACAACACTTATTGGATTCTGAATGCTTACCGAGCTCTCTCCAGACATTCCTTTGTAAGCCAAGCTTTACCTAGTTCTCAATGTTTACCGAGTGATCAAGGTGAACAAAGAAGTCAGTGTTTATTGAGTGATCGAGGTGAACAAAGAAGTCAGTGTTTACCGAGTGATCGAGATGAACAAAGCAGCCAGTGTTTACCAAGTGTTTGAGGTAAAGAAAGGAATCAGTTTTGACTGAGTGAAGATGTACTTAGTATTGACTGAGAACTTCGTGATAACCAAGCTCCTGAGGTTATCAAGGAAATTAATTTTACCGAGCTCAGACGGTTATCAAGGAAACTAACTATCACTGAGTCACAAGGTTCTATCGAGTGTTTCCTTTGATCACCGAGCTATAGTTCAGATAGAAGTGTTCACCGAGTGACATCTCTTCTACCGAGTCTCCAGTGGTTACCGAGTTTAGAACTACTTGAAGTGTTTAGTATGGACTGTGCCTTCACTTCTACTGAGTGCATGACGATGCCGAGTAACGCAGTGGACGCCAAGTATCAGAAGGACACCGAATCAGTTCAGTGAACTCGAGTTTTTACCTTGGGCCGACTTTGTTTAAGATTTGCACTTGTTGTTTTGGCCGACCTTGCATAAGATTTGCACTTGTTGTTTTGGCCGACCTTGCATTTATTGTTTATTTGGATGGTATATATGCAATGCATTGTATCATTCAAATAGAATGGGAATGAATGATAAGTGTGAAAGAAATACATGCATGCAAAAGTATGTGTGCTGAGTTGTGAAGGTATTCAGCAAGGTCAAGTTTTGGAGCAGAAAAGTTTTATCTATCACATCAAGGTGAATCAGAGCATAGCGGATCTTATCAGCAATCAATTGTAATCAGATCCACTGTTTCATTCTAACAGGTGAATCAGTTTTTGCAAATCCTTTAACAAGGTAGACTTAACAGTCTTTTGTAAATCTCCTAACAGAGTGCATACTTTATTGTATGTTTGTAAATCCTCTAACAAGGTGGATCTAGCAATCCTTTGTGCTCCTAACAGGGCAGATCACCAAAAGTGGTCATTGTAAGCCTTAACCGGCCAACTTCATACTGCAGTAACGAAGCTTTGTGGGTTTCATCCCCACCCCAGTTTTACTTTCTATTTGGAAGGTTTCTGGGTCACCAAATCTATGTGTTCAAGTGTTGCAAATGATTTTGTTTCATGCTTACAGTAGGTTACTTGGATGAAAGGTGAATATATCAGTATGCAGTTTTATTGTTTGAAATTTTAGAAGTTACTGATTCACCCCTCCCCTCTCAGTAACTTGTCATATCTTGAATATTTCCAACATTTATTATTTTGATATTAAGCTCAATTGTTTTGTGCAATAAATGTAGCCGAATAATGTAATGATTTTATCAATTTTTGTAACTTATATTTTAGCCAACTTGATAATCTAAAAGGTATATATATAGATGCTCAAGTTGTGGAATAAAAGTGTGTGTGAGTGAATATATGGAAGAGAATGGAATAAGTGAATATTGAGTGAATTCTGATGAAGGATTAAATATCCTGGAGGAGTTCCAAAGTTGTATTCAATTAGTAAGGATCCAGTAAAGTAGAACATAGATCTATAATCAGTAAAAGATAAGTTGCATATCATTCAGGTCATTTCATTTTTGCTTTCTAATCATTGTAACAGTGAATCTAGAATCTCTTTACAGAGTTGGTTTAACAGCCATTCTGTAAATCTTCTAAGAAGGTGACAGTTTAGTTGAACTGTCCTAAAGATCTCTAACCAGGCCACTCCTAACAAGGTGATTAAATCCTCTACCAAGGTCACAACTAACAATGTGTATTGTAACCTTTAATAGGGTTGGCTCCTAATAGGGCTTACTTCAGAAGAGTGAAAATTGGTGACTAGTTACTTGGTGGCTTTTCCCATATTGGGTTTTCACGTTAAATCTAGTGTCTCTTTTGTTCATTTATTTAACCTTTGCATGCATATTAATAACTATGAATACTAGATGATCAGTAACTAGTTAACTTACCGAGTTATAGTATTCCTGCACTATTTATCGAGTATCAATAGTAAGTAAGTATTATAGACATCTAAGGGATTTTTGAATTATTTTTGTGGTAACTTATTCACCCCTCCCCTCTTAGTTACTTCATCTATATTTCCAACATTTCCATATTAGGTTTCATGTAGACACCTAGGAGTTTGTACTCTATTTGAGCACATGTTGTTTCACATCTTTTTTTTAATAATTCACCTTTGTGTTCTTATCACATTATCATCCTCTGATTGTTGCACATATTGCATGTACTTTGTTACACAATGGAGGACAATCCACATTTCTTGGACATATGCTTAGTTGTTTTATTGATCACTTGCATGACTCCTAGTCATCTAGCATTGACTATATATTGAGGCATATCTATGTGTTAGAATGTATAGTCCACTAATATAATTGAGAGAGGGGGGCGTGGGGTGTAAATTAGTTATCCAACTAATATCAAAATTAACAACCTTATTAAACTTTAACCATAAGAACAATATAATAAGTAACTACAACAAGATACTCATATGTAGGATAACAACAAATGTGTTAACTAGGAAAACCCTTGATTAGAGGGAAAACCCTAGTGGGGATGATACCCAAAAGATGATGTACTAATATAAATATTCCTTGTTAGAGGATGGACCTTGTTAGGAGTCTATAAAAACATTCAATACATATCAATCCCCATTAGGAGACTTTGAATCCCTATTAGGAGATTCCAACCCTATTAGGAGTTGTAGAAGATAGATGGGCCCATTGTCCAAACAACTTTAGGGAAAGACCAATGAACCCATTATCCAAATGATCTTTGAATTATGCCTTGAAAAATAATAGAAATGAATAGTACTTCATTCCTCTTTCTCTATCCTATCAACCAAAATTTTTCTCCTTCTGATCTTATAACTAGATCACAAATATTGCATCTAATAATCCCTTGGATTGTTTACTCGCATTCACCAAAAGCTTTACTCCTTTTTGCACTTCACATAGAACATACACTCAATATTATCTCTTTCCTTACAAACAAGGAAAGCATCTTTCCTTTATATTTTATCTTCAAAATAATTCCTTGAGTCAGTCTTGAGGCTTTCCAAATTAATCCTAATAAGATAATTAATTAATCCATAATTACAATAGCACTATTGGCTCACACTCTGTATAAATTCTCACACATGACACACTAAGGCTTGGACATTTGCTGATGTCATCATTAGATTGTCTTTTGTTACTAGCTGACCACACATCTCCAAATTATATCTTTGTTAGACAATATAATACAAACATTAGAAGCCAATTCTTAGGTACTATGTCTCTATATTGGTCTCTGTAAATCATGCATATCTTTTGTATATCTTTGAATGGAATATTGAACATTAAACATTTACATCATGACACTATATCAAATATGACCATGAATGCATATCACTAGACAATCAAACCATTGTCTATACAACTAAGATCTTTTTCTAGTGCTCTATCACCCTTTATAAACTTACTACTATGTTGAGATCAGTTACATGACTGATTACAAACACAGTCATCAATGTAACTTTTCAGTACTATCCAATGCTTAGGATACTCCTCCAAAGAAATATCATCATCATTCATGCTATCAATATCGCCCTTCAGAATTGATGGCAACCTAGATGACAAACATATAAGTTCGAAGATTACCAAATCGTACTATATTGCTACTGTTGTTGTTATCATCTTTTCAAATTCTCTTCATCAATCAAAATCTAAAGACCTTTGGAACACTTCTATGTTATGCATCTTCTTTAGGATCATAAATAGTTGTTTACATTAAACAACTCACCATTCATTAGAATTCTTCAAGTTGCATATTTCCCCATAGAGATATTGATCCTTCTTTCTTACATGAATCTTTCTAAATCTCCCTAACAAAGTAGAGAATATCATGCACCCTTCTTCCCTTTCCACATTTAGGAGATCTTAGGTTTTTCATGCACTCTTCTCCACCATTTAAATCAATGAAAAAGGCCTCATTATTTCAATTTAATGCTCTAAGTCTTCAACTAGCTCAAGTGTCCAAAGACATTTCTTAAGAACAAATACCAAGAGTCCTCAATGACTCAGCTCATAACAGATACTCCTCCATACAAGATTCATCAAGATTCAGTCCAACCTAACAATAGTGCTATATACCACTAGACTAATGCAATCTTTGCATCATCTAGTCTAAGGTAGGCATGGGCATAACCCCAAGTATGCCTCTCAAGTACTCAAATGTGTTTTTAGGTAAGGGCTTCATAAAGATATCTACAATTTGATCTTTAGTACTCACATATTCCAATCTAATCTCTTTTTCTATTGCCTTCTCTCTTAAGACATGATACTTAATAATTATATGCTTAATCATAGAATGAAACACACAATTCTTAGACATACTTATTGTACTTGTGTTATTATAGTATATGATAAGAGGTTCTATAAACTCGATCCCAATATCCTTCCTCATCTATTTAATCTAGATAACTTGATTACAAATATTTTCTTTGGCTACATACTTTGCTTTAGCTATACTATGTGATATATAATCTTGTTTCTTGCTTAGCCAAGAAACCAATCCTCCTCTAAGAAAAAATACTCCATCAATAGTGCTTTTTCTGTCATCCATATTGCTCATCGAATACATAATAGTATATGCACATAGACTGAAACTACTTGATCTATCATACCATATTCCATAGTTAGATATTCCTTTCAAATATTTGAATTGATGCAGGAGCATTCAGTGGTGTAAGGGCAATCTTGTATCACCCAAAAAAAAAAAAATGCTTAGGGTTAGTTTATATTTAATGTGTTTTTATTTCTAGATACCCATTTGGGTCAAATAAAGGTTCCAATTCTCATAGTTCCACTATTAGTTTTCTGGGTTAGATTTTTTAAGCACCTTGGGATATTTTGTAATAGAGTCAAAATTATGATGAGCTAGAGGGTGTAATTTGGAGGGATGATTATATTTTTAATTTAAATGGTCGAGAAAAATAATTAGGTCAAAAGACTTTATGGTTAGAAAATTATTGTAGTTTTAAGTTTCCTGGAGACCTCTTAAGAGTACTTTAGAGTTAGATATGGGGAACTAAATAGCCTTGTATAGGGTTGAAAAATGGAGGACAAGCTAAGCTTCTCCATAGTGCTGAAGAGCACTTCAAGAGCTTTTCAAAAATGTAAATGGTCCATCAATCAGAGTCCTCATTCAAAAGTTATGCCTCTCAAAAGTTGGACTACCATTTTTGGATTCTTCTAATTTTACTCTGACTTCTAATGTGACTTTTGGAACCTTCTATTTTGGTAGTGGATGCCAATTAGTGTATTTTAGAATGTGTTCTAAAACCTAAATGAATTGGGGTCTATTTAAGAACATTTCTAGCATTGTAAAGGTAGTTCTTAGCGAAGTTAGAGATAAGGTACTATGTGGAGGATTTCTTTCTCCAAAATCATAATATTATTTCCCTTTTCCTATGTGTTAATTCTAGTCTTTGGTTGTGTCTTCACCATGAATATTCTATTTTTGCTACATAATGATACTCTTTAGGATTATCTTGAAAGCTATGTACAATCCAAGTTGTGTTCACTACATCTGGTCTGGTGTGATTTAGATATTGAAAACCTAGGATCATGGTTCTATAGTTCTTCTTCTCAACTATAGGTGTCTCATCCCCACTATCTAACTTGTGACTAGTTATCATAGGAGTACTAATAGGCTTACAACTTTATAATCCAAATCTCCTCAAAAAATCTTTCAAGCGCTTATCTTTTGATATAAAGATACCATCACCATTCTCCTCAATCTATAAATCTAGGAAAACCTTCATTTCTCCTATCATGTTCATCTCAAACTCATTATTCATTTCTTCAACAAACTTATCACTTGCTTCATCAATACCTCCAAATATCATGCCATCAACAAATATTATTATTACCAACAAGTCATTCTCAATTCCTCTCATACAACCTTATGTACCAGTTTCTAGGAATTTTCTTTAGTCCACATAGAGACCCCTTTAGTCTACATACCATATCTTTATCTTTTGTTAGAGGGAAAACATCAAGTTGCTTAATGTATACCCCATCTTCAAGTTCTCAATTCAGGAAAGCTGATTTAAAATCCATCTGATATACTTTGAACTTCTTATTCACTACAAAAACTAAGGATGTTCTTACTGCTTTCATTCTGGCTATAGGCTCATATGTCTCCTAATATTCTATTCCTTATTGCTGTGAATATCCTTTGTGCACAAGTCTAGACATGTTTCATACAACTTTGCCTTGCCCAATCATCTTGTTTCTGAATACCCATTTGGTTCCTATAACATTCTTGTCTTTAGGTCTAAGAACTAATTCTCACGTTTCATTCTTCATAATCTAATCTTTCCCTTCCTTCATAGCTTGAATCCAATGATCATATTTACATGCTTCATCTACACTCTTTAGTTCACCTTGAGAAATTAGATATAATTCTTCATTAACTTTGTTTGTCATTTTCACACCTTTTTCATTGCTTCCAATTATTTACTTTGGAATGTGATTCTTTGTTATGTTTCTATTAGAGGTAGGAGTTGCTACCTCAACTCTTATCTCTACTCTTTTTTTGGAGCTCTATTCCCCTCTTTGCCCAATAGTTTGTACATCATTCTATAGATCATTGTTAGTCTCAAAGAAAAATTGTACATCCTAACTAATAGTCTTTGGATTATAATCATCAATAATAGTTAATAGAGGTAGCTCTTCTTTTACTTCCTCTTACTTAACCACTTCAAAATTATTAGCTTCATCATAAAGTAAACAATTTCTAGATTTTGTTTCTCTCAAAGGACATCTTGGTGAAAAGCTACTAATCTCTTAGCATTTCCAACAATGAAAAATTTCATACCTTCTGACTCTCTTTTCATAAGTAGATCAATTCCTTCTTTGATCTTCATGTCTTCTTTAGATGAGGATTTTCTTATGCTTCTATTCTTTTGTATGCAACAAAAAAAACTTGGATAAGGAAACTCAATGTTTAGATCATTACACATTTTTGATAACTCACCAAGAATCTCCATGTTTTGGGGGACAAAATTTCATCTAAATGAGTTTGAGCTATCTCTTCTTTCCATGAAACCCCAAATCTATTTAGCTTTTCCTTCAAGGACCGAAAGCTCCGATACCAATTTTTAGATTATATAGTCCACCAAAATAATTGGGGGGCCGAGGGAGGGTGGTGGGGGTGAGTCAATTATCAAATTGATATCGCATTTATCAACCTTATTAAAATTTAACCATATCAAAAATATAATTAGAAATCACAATAAGATAATCATGCACAATAACACTAAATATGTTAACTAGGGAAACACTTAATCAGAGGGAAAAACTTGATGGTGATGGTACCCACAAGATGATGTACTAATATACCTTTTTAGAGGATAGACCCTATTAGGAGTCTACAACAATATTCAATTCATATCAGTCCTTGTTAGGAGACATTTCATCCCTAATAAGAGATTCCAACCCTATTAGGAGTTATAGAAGATAGATGGACCAAGTATACAAATAGCTTTAAGGCATGACCAATCAACCCACTATCCAAATTATCTCTATATTATTCCTTGTAGAATAATATAAATTAATAGTACTTCCCTCCTCTTTCTTTTCTCTATCAACCAAACTTCTACTCCTTCTGATCTTGTAACCAAATCACAAATCTCACATCCAATAATCCCTTGGATCATTTACTCACACTCACCAAACACTTTTCTCCTTTTCACACTTTACATATAACATAAAAGCAATACAATATTCATCCTTACAAACAAGGAAAACATTTTTCCTTTATGTCATATCTTCAAAATAATTTCTTGAGTCCACCTTGAGGATTTCCCAATTAAGTATAATATGGTAATTAATTAATTTATAATTACAATAGCACTATCATCTCATAGTCTATATAACTTCTCACATATATAACACTAGGGCTTGCACATTCATCGATGTCATCATCAAATTGTCTTATGTCACTAGCTAACCACACATCTCTAGATTATATCTCTATTAGACGATATAATACAAACATCAAAAACCTCTTCTTAGGTACTCTATCTCTATGCTGCTCTTTGTAAATCAAACATATTTTTTTTACATCTTCAACTTAGGTACTATGCATTAAACATTAACATTGGGGAAATGTATCAAAGGATTCCATGAACTCGCATCACCAAACAATCAAAACATTTTCTATACAAATGAGATCTATGTCTTCTACTCTATCACTCTATAAAGACTTACTACTATGTTGACATCAATGACAAAAGTAGTCATGAATATAAAATTTCAATACTCTCTAATTCTTATGATACTCCCCCAAAGGAATACCATTAGCATGCATGATAACACTATGATGTAATAGTCTAGTCAAATCTATTTTCCATTATAGATTGATCATAATTAAATCTAGTAATTTGAGGATCACGTCATTTAGTCTCTCTTGTGTTATCTATTAAGCTTCCAAATCTTGAAATTATTCTTTTTCTTAAGGAAATTCTTACATGGTATTAGATCCAAAGGAACATTGATTGCATAACCATTTTGATAGTTGTGAAAGGTTACAATTCAAATCTACAAACTTATCAACATCAAGACATCCCAAGTGCCTCATCGAGTGCATTTTATCTGACTCCTACTTATCTATTTGTTGTAGCACTACACTCCAGGTATTGCTTCCTACACACATAGAAAGCCTCCTCATCTACCTAACAAAGACATTGCATCTTGCTACAAATTTAGGCATTTAGGGATCTAAGCCATCATGCCCAACTTCTAGTGAGCACTAGACAAAACATTACCAAATTTAGTGTCATTATATACACTTGGAGCCAAGCACAATTCAAGTGGGAATTTTTGGCATCACACAAGATCCCCTCCTTTGTAGGGAAATTCCAATCTATTTTGAGCATGAGATTCACTCTCTACCCAATTGCAATTTAGAGACTTGGGAGGAGATCTTATATCTTACAATGAAAATAACCCTAATCTCAACTCCCATATTTCATGACATGCACTTTAGTTCATGTCACACCAAAATTTAGATTAGTGGGACATTGACTTGACACCCACTCCAACATGACAACTCTTGATCACATTCTTCTTGTGGTCACATTGAACCTCTCTCCTACTAAATCAAGGAGTTCCTTTGATCCATAATGATGGGTTTGGTCTTTGTTGTGACATCTTTGTAGCACTACCAGTGATCAACATTAATCATGGAAGGCTTAAATATCACATATTAATTCTTGATTCCTAGGCTAAAAGTGTCAAATAGTCATCATTGTTGCACTTCTCTACTACAAGGTTTGACAAGATATAACTAACTGAGTCAACTAGTAATTTCTTTAGATTTATACATTTTGAAGATATTTATTACCATTAAATTTGAGATCCATTTAAGAGGAATTGGCCCAATATTTTATTTTACTTTGACTGATATGGTCATATAACAATAATTTTGGTTTGTCTTTGTTGATACATGAAAATAGTTATATATTTCTATCCTTCACTAGATTTAAATATGATTTTGAAGCCTAATATTCAAAGGGTCTTTAAGTCATTTTTTCGATGTATTTTATAAATTTTGGTTAAAATCTCCCAAAGCTTTCAGTTGTGTAGTTGTTTTTTGCATTTTGTACACAATTTGTTCAGAAATCATATATTTTGGTGATTGTAGGTGAGCAATCCTTTATTCTACAACATCAGAGGCTTCACTTGAGCTCATCTAAATATATTTCTAGGTTCCATTTTTTAAAAGGTGAATATGGTTCTTAGAACTTTCAATATTTTCTATTGGATTGCATCCTTATTTGTATAAAACTTCCACTTATAGATCTACATTCTTTTTGGAATTATATGATCATTATAACTCTTAGATATTAATTTGATTTAGAGAAATATCAATTTGAGTCTCTTTTTGACCTCACTGAGGTAGTTGTAAACATTAATTTATTAAAGTCCAGTTTGGGCCATTTTTGGGAAGCTGAAATTATACCAATACTATATATTCAATGCCAAAAATATTACTCTTGGGGGGTTTCTTTGATTTATTAATTTGAGGGTTGATAGGTAAGGTGGGTGTCTAGTGTTCTTGTGTATGTTTTTTTCATGTTGCCTTTCAATTTTTCATCATGGGTTCTCCAAAAACTCCACTTTTAACTTCACGCAATTATGCAACATTGAAAGATGTTGTATGGAGGAGATTAATAGAAAAATGTTTAAATCTATATATAGATGGTACATTTGTAAAATCCATTGATTCTAATGTGCAAAAAGATTAGAAAATTAAAGACAACTAGGATTTGGGAATTATTAGGAGTTGTGTTCATAGAGATATCTTCTTCAAATTTTATAGCTTTAAGGATTCCAAGGGTGCTTGTGAAAAAATTTAAGAGTTTTATGGTAAGGTGGATGAGAAAAATGGATTCCAAGTTGAGGATAATCTACTTCTCTTTGATCCTAGAACTTTGACACAATTCAAGACTATATCAACGAGGCTAACGAGTTGAGAGCACTACTAAAAGATTGTTGTAATCCGATGAAGGGTGATAGGTTGATTAATAACATATTGAAGGGTCTACCTGTAGAGCATGCACCTTTTTTATTTATTTACATCATTGACAAGTTAACCATGGGAAGTCTCTTCACTAATCCTTCATTAAATGTTTTTAAATAAATGTCGATGTTAGAATAGTCCAAGTTGATGGATATGGGAATGATAAAATCTTCCAAGGCATTGGGGGTTAATAATTAGAATTAATGAAATCAGGGCAACAAAGGTTTTAACAAAAACAAAAAGAAATTGATCAAAATCAAAGATGCAACAAGCTTCCTCTTCACAAAATTCAATTCTTCTTCCAAGAAGAAGGGAAATGAAAACAAGAAGGATAAACGATTTTTTATATATTACAAGAAACCAAAATCATGATGATTATCATTGCAAGACTAAGATAATTGATGAGTTAGAAAGATTACTTAAGAAGAATTAAATAAAGGTGCCAAATCTTCATAGGATTCCATCCACTTTGAAGGGAAAATGGAAAGCAATTATGGAAAGTTTAAGTTCTTCAAGGGAATGGATTCTTGACTTGGATGCCACACTTAATATGGGTTCTTCAAAGGGACATTTTAATTTATTGGACAAGGATAATTTACCTCACATATTTTTATGAAATGATACACAAGTGGAAGTTAAAGGAAATGACAAGGTGACATGTAAAATGAAGAGTTCAAATATGTCGTCTATGTTCCTAACCTCAGCACCAATCTCTTCAATTGACCAAATCACTCATCATGGGGGTGGAAATAAAGTTGAGTTCCTTCTTGAATTAGTAATAATATAAAGTCTTAAATATACAGTGGGTAAATTTAGTCATGATACAAGACATTATTATTTCTTCAACTTTATGCCTAAGTCTCCTTCTCATGCCTTATTGAAACATGCACAGTCACAAAGTAAATTATGACAAGATCACTATGGACATTTTCATTTTTGATGTCTTCATCAGCTTTACTAAAACTATAAGCTCAAAGGTATACCTACGATCAAATTTTCTAAGGGTGAATGTTCAACTTGTTCAATGGATATGCATCTATAAGAGAAGATTGATAAATGGAAGTCTTGGAGAGAATAAATTGTTCTTGAGTTGGTTTACATTGATCTATTAGGCACATTTTTAATGAAATTAGACAACAAGTGTCACTAAGTCCTCATTTTCATTGATGACTCTTTACACTACACATGGGTCTAATTTCTTGATGAAATGAATCAAATGCTTCATAAGTTTCTATCCTTCAAGAACCATCTCGAGAAAAAATCAAGCAAAGCGATCAAGGTTCTGCAAATAGACAATGAAAGAAGATATGTGAATTCATGACTTACAGATTTTTTTGAACTTGAAGGTATTGATTTTTTGAATCAAGTTGCACAACATACAAGAGTTTCTAAAATGAGGATTAGAACTTATAAGTCTATATGATTCAAGTCATGTCCCTTGATCCATCACTTGATATATGAGCCATAACTAGTGATACAAGGGCATCTAAGATTCTTGAAGATTTTTGTAGTATTCAATGAGTTTAATTGTTAACTTGTAGTGTTAAAACCAACTTACAGTGTTAACCTATTGTGTTACATGAGTTACAATGTTAACCTTGTATTAACCTATCATGTAATTGAGTTGCAGTGATAACTGAGTGTTAACTAGAAGTGTCAACTAAGTTCAGTATTAACCAACAATGTTAACCGAGTTTGCAGTGTTAACTAAGTTTGTAGTGTTGACCAAGTTTTTAGTGTTAATTGAATGTTCATCCATGTGCCAAGTGAACCTGATAGTTGCTAATACTTGGAAGTGGTTGCATGTGTTTATTCCAGTGTCTTTTCTAGAGTTGTCTATGTTTGGTTTTCAGTGTGAACCCAAACTTAGAATTTAATTTGGTTGTATTTAATTACTATTGTAAGCCAACTTGTAGATTAAATGTGTATTTAATACAAGGGTTTATTTAATTTTTAACATACTAGGCTAACCTATGACTTATTTGGGTATAAGTAGGGGGTCATGTAGAACCTTTAGTGATGCCATCTAGGTTAGAGAAGAGGATGTGGAAGAGGAGAAAACTTTGAGATGGGCTAGTAACTAAGGCTTGAGAAACAAGGAAATTGCTTGGTGGGCTTGTGAGCACAAGTTTAGATCTTCCTTGGAATTTTTTAGCAGATTGTTGATTTGGACTAGCTATGGTTTTAGTTGGAACTTATGGGATCTTGTGGAACTATTTTTGTAATTGCTATTATATTTGGCCAAAACCTAAAAGGCCTTATAATCAGGCACATTTCATGTAAATAGTTATTTTATGAATAAATTATTTTGAATTGGTATCAAATTATACATTATTGTTATGTGTCTACTATGTGGTTATATTTTGTGGGCCTAAGACATCTCCTTTGGGGATTCTTCTACCTTGCACTACATCAGGTGGTATTAGACAACAATTGTTCCTGAGCATGTAGATAGATCACTAAAGTTGAGGTAGTTTACACCAAGACCTTGAGTTGGAGAAGTTGATCTAAGAAGATCTTGATCTAGTTAATATTGTGGTGGATTTTTCTTTCTAGAGTCCTAGATATATTAGTTGTGGGGTGATAGATAGTGGTTCTGACTTACAATTTTAGAGGATTTAAAAATGGATTGATGGATACAAACATGGAAAGTTGATCTTGTTGGGGCATGGTCATAAATATTTTTTGTGATGTGTATTGTAGAGCCATGCTCTTGGACTTGTGATTTTTTCTTGGTTATTCATGCAAGGTGGATGGTTTTGATTTGACTTGTAGACAATTTGAGTTTATCACAAGGAGTGTGGGAAGGATCTTTTGCAGAGGTTTTAAAAATACCTTGGAAGCCATCTCCAAGAATATTGGAACATGGGATGATTACAAATCTCCATGATGTCATGAGAAGAGTTTTTCATAGATGTTATCTTGTTGGAAGCTAAATTAATTAATTGAGTTAAGGAAGGGATGATTTATTTTCAAAGATGTTTATGGAGCTAGAGACTACCAATCTAGAAGAGAGTTGTATATCTAGCTAGGAGACTTGTTTGAGAGAGAAGATGGCATGGAAAGGTTGAGGTGGAGGTTGGTTTTGTTGGTTAGTTTGTGGGGTTTGATGCAAAACCTATAGAGAAACTTGTGGTTGTTGCTAAAAAGGTTCCTAATCTTGTTAATGCTAGGATGTAAATTGGTTTTCATGATCAACTAGTTGAGTTTGACATGGAAATTGCAAAATACTTGGTTATGGATGATCTTATTACTATGGGTGATCTTATTATGAAGAATGAGATTGCTAGTGTTGGGAGTTTGACATTTGCAGGTGATGTTGCTAATGTAAATTTGGTTTCAGATCTACATGGTACTACAAATATGTATATTATTGATTTACTGATGGTTGATATGTATATTGCTACTAATGTGTGTTTGAATGTTATTGATGTTGTTAAGGATCTACATGTTAATGTGGATTTATGTGTTCTTGATGTTAGAAGAAATCATCAACTAAGATAACTGAGAGAGTGGGGGGTGAATCATTTATCCAACAATTAAAATTTAAAACATTTATCTTCTTTAAAAAAACTTAACCATTCAACCAAAGTAAAAAAAAACCATAATAAGATGCACATCAACATTTATAAAAGATATGTTAACTAGGGAAACCCTTGATAAGAGGGAAAACCCTAGTGAGAATGATGCCCACAAGATGATATATTGATATATAAGTTCCTTGTTTGAGGATGGACCTTGTTATAATTCTATTACAACATTCAATATATATGAGTCCTTATCAAGAGATTTTGAATCCCTATTAGTAATTGTGCCAACCCTATTAGGATTTGTAGTACAATATATGCAAAGAAGAGCCCACTGCCCAAATATACAATTTCATATACAAGAAGAGGTCACTACTCAAACATGCAATTTACTATTATGTTCTTCTTTATTTTGTTCTATCAACTCAACCAAACAGTGTCAGACCTTGTAGACTAGGTCATGAACCTCATATCCAAATATCAAACCTTAGATCACTCAGCAAAACCTTGCCAATGAAGTTTCCTTCACTTCTACTCTTCTATGCTCAATTGAGCATTTTTCTCTCTTTGTTTCTTACAATCACTTCTTCATGTCATGTATCTATACTACATGATAAAGGAAAATGTCCTTCCTTTATACCAAGTCCATAAAAAAATTCTCTGAGTCAACTATTAGACCTTCTTAATCAATCATTGTAGGGCCACATTAAGAACATTTTACACTTAGTGATAACATTAATCTTCTGCATTGTATCTTGAATATCATTCCATACACATAGTATTATGATGAGAAAACTTATCCACATCATCACCAACATTTCATCTTCATGACATCCTCCACCTCAATTCTGAGGATAACAATTCTACTAAGAGATCTAACAAGTTTACTAGGACATGCCTTTGCAAACACTATCTTAGAATAGGTATCACCAAAACATACATAAGTTCTTCCAAACTTATTATTTCTTCATCTAATGTTATCTCCATATACCAAGTACTTATAAGTATCCCCCATAACCTTAGATAGTTAGAATACTCAACTAGCCATCCATACCAACTTGATCTTTTTTCTGTTCTTCTATCATATGCTATAGAAAATTGCTAAATTGACATCAATGAAAAACTCAATCATGAATGTAACATATCATCATAGTACTATACTTCCCCATATGAATATCATCATCATTCATGCTTCCAACAATCTCTGTATTTGGCATTGATGAAAAACATCTAGTTCCAAGAATAAAAACAAGATTGTTTATCTTTCTTTTCGAATCCTCTTCATCAATCATTCTCCCCATTGATATACCTCAATGTACATTCTATAAAACTATCGTTCCATGTTATAATTCTTCTTACTATTTTTCTTCTCACCCTGATATTATTCCTCATGATCTTCTCATGATTTTTTTCACGTTGAACTTCTCCCCCATTCATGTCAATGTCAAAGGGAAACTCAACAATAATTGATTCTTAATAGCTCAAGTGTCCAATGATACTATTGAAAGAAACATCCAAAAAGAGTCCTAGATGACTCTATCCATCATAGTTACTCCCTATATAGGAAGCATCAACATTTAGTACAGACAACAATGGTGTTCTATTGCAATGGATCAATGCACTCTTGCATCTTCTATTCTGATGTAAGAAGGTACATAACCCTTGCATACCTCACAAATACTTAAAATTATCTTTTGGAAGAGGCTTGGTGAATATATCTACAATCTGTTATTTAGTGCTCACATACTCCAATCTAATTTTTCTTTTTGTAACTTTCTCTCTCAACATGTGATACTTAATAGAAATGTGCTTGATCTTTGAATGTAAAATTGGAATATTAGACATATTTATTGTGCTTGTGTTGTCATAATATATGACAATAGGTTCACTAATTTCTATATTTATATCCTTCAACATCTGCCTCATTTAAATAACTTGAAAGCAATTGTTTTCTACTAGAACATATTCTACTTTCATTGTCTTTTGTGATGTACAATCATGCTTCTTTCTTAGCCAAGAAAACAATCTTCCTCGAACAAAGAAGGCTTCACCACTGGTGTTCTTTCTATCATCCATATTTCTTGCCCAATAAACATTAGTATAGGCACATAAAGTGAAATCATTAGATATATCATACCACAATTCAAACTCTAATGTTCCTTTCAGATATCTAAATATCCTTTTGATTGTTGCATAATGTGATTCTCTAGGATCAACTTGGAATCTTGAAACAATTCTAACTACATTTGCTATATCCAACCTTGTGTGAGTCAAATATTGCAATCCTTCAATCATATATTTGTACTTCTTCTCAATAGTAGGTGTTTCATCCTTTGTAGATAACTTGTGTCTAGTTATCATAGTGTTCCAATGGGCTTACATGTTTCCAAACCAAATTTTTTTAATAAATCTTTCAAATACTTAGTTTGAGAAATAAAGATGGGTCAAAGTACAAACCTGTGTCACCCTTTTGTGAAGGAAAAGGCTAACAAAAGTACAACTGTTCACCTTCAATGATATAAAATTGGTATTATTATTTAGAATATGAAAATATAGTAAACTAATAAAATGCATAGAAATTGATCAAGTTTAGAATTATAAATTTTAACAATTATTTGGATTAAGAATTGGTATATTTACATAATTTTGTTAGATAATTTTTTAGTTTTTGAAAAATGTTCAAAATCAGGGGTCTTGTTCCCACCACGAAACTATATGGAAATAAACTTATTTCCCTTTAATCTTAGACTATGTTATAGATAGCATATATATCTATAACATTCAAAAATAAAAATTGTCTTTAGACTTATATTTTCACTTTTACAATCATTCAAAGTTCAACTCACCTAAAATCAATAGTTTTTATCTCCCACCACATTTTTTCAAAACAAAGCTATTCTAACTAGAATAAGAAATACATTCTAGAAGAGGACTCTCTCCTCTAGAATGACATATAAGTTTTAAATTTGTATAATATGATTTACTATTTTTTTCTTTCTCAAAATTGACATCTTTTTTAGTGTTAAAATATGTAGTTATAGAAATTTTTAATTATAATATACTATATCTAATTAAAACACTATAAACTCTATATGAGAATATTCTTGACTTTGGGCTCTATACATGGTATTTATAAGTTATTAAAAATATATCATAAACAATTTGTAAGAGTTATTGAAACCTCAATTTTTTGAAATAATTATATTTCTTTAGTAATTGGATACAAACTAGCATAAAACATTAATTTAATAGACATTTCCAATTGGAAAAGTGTGACACCATATGTTGGAAATAATTGAAAAGATCATGAATGAAGAATAATGGAGCTGGTAAAGAATGTTTTCAATCATTTTTTTTTCATTGATGTCAAACTTGCTACTTGTAGGAATGAAAATTGCTTAAGTGATCCAAATACTATCAATTGGTTGATTGACAAGGAGGAAGCAATCAATAAGATGTAACTAGAGCACCTAGAAGAAGGTTGAAGTTATAATGTTGTAATGAAGTATAAGGATCAGTTATGCCATTGATGAAATAGTGTATTGATGACATACTCTAAGAGGATGGACACACTAAGACACATCAAAGATGTAAGGTTTAAATAAGTCATTTGTAAAGCCTAACTAAGTTCATTAGAGAGAGCCAAACAAGCTAGTTCGAACGAATTAGTACTTGAAGCCGAGCAAGTTCAACTTCAGTATGTGCTGAGAAATCTTTCAGGTGCCAGGTAACACAAGATTTTTTAGGACCCGAGTAATTGTTCAAAGTGCTGAGTAACTCAGGAAAAGACTTCAAGTGTCGAGCATCAATAAACCAATGATGCCGAGTTCCTACATTATTTGTTAAGACAAAAGATTCGCCAGATCAATAATGATAAGTTTGTTACATTGAATTTTGTGAATTATTTGGATGATAAGGATGATGATTAGATGTCATAGAATTTTATGTAAACCATGCAAAATAATTCAAGGTGAATGATGATGGATTTATCATGAAGTTTCTAGAAGAAATAATTTGGAGGAAAAACAATACCATTTTCTCAAGATTAAATCAAATTAATGAGTGAGAAATGAAGAAAAAAATTGCTTTATAAGGAGTTATAGGTCAGAGATCAAGAGTGCAAGTGTGAGAAGGAGTTGGTCATAAGTTTGATCATGCGAAGAAGCCAAGAGAAGGCTAGTGTGAAGTGTCATGAAGAGGACATAGTGAGGAGTAAGCACAGAGCATCAAGACTCTAAGTTGATCAAGTGACCATAGAGTGCATTGGCATAATGAGTGGAAGAACTCAAGGAGACAGATCTTGAAGGGTGGACAAGTTGTCAGCACTGTAAGGAAGAAAAGCCAAGCAAAGAAAAGAACTGAAGAGTGATCTAAAATCTGCAAGGTTAGAGTTGCAATCTTTATTAGGTCAAAACCTTTCTAATACTTTCTTACCATTGTATTAGACATTGAAATCCTACATTGCTAGGTTAGCTTAATAGCTAGGTGGATAAGTCTCAAGAAAAGGATAGAAGATCCCCAGCAGAAGGATAAGAGATCCTTAGGAGAAGGATAGGAGATCCTTAGAGAGGGATAAAGATTCTTTTGAGAAGGTGACTATAAATCACATGGACTTGGGTGGGCCTAACAGCTCTATGTAAATCCTTTAACAAGGTGACATTCTAAGTTGAATGTTCTTAAGTCCTCTAATAGGGCACACTCCTAATAGGGTGTAGAAATCCTTTAACATGGTTACATTTAATAGTGTGTTGTAGCCTTTAATAGGGCGGGCCTTTAACAGGGAAAACCATAAGAAGTGGTTGAAATTAATTGTGCAATTATTTTGTGGGTGTTATCTCCACCTCAATTTTACCTTCTTATTCCTAGAGGGTTTCTAGGTCACCAAAATTCTTTGTGTTATGTGGTGATGCATGTTTACTTTTCAGGATTGTTTATTGTTTAATTGCATGCATGATAAGAAAGGAAAAGTATAGTACTTCTGATTCACCGCTATTTTATTAGAAAGTTTTAATTGGACATTATTTGACCTTAATAACTAATTCACCCCCCCTCTTAGTTATTCTAAAGAATTCTAAGACCATATATAACTTAGCTAGAATTAATTTATCTAGATCATATCTTTGAACAAAATTAATTTTTAGATAGAAATACTGAAATTTAGTCATGTTGATTAGTTAGCTTGAAAGGTCAAAACTTTTTACTTTTACATAGATTCCTTCTTTATTCTGCACAATTTGTACTCCCAGAAAATATTTCATTTCTCCTATCATACTCATTACAAATTCTTTCTTCATCTCTTTAGCAAATTTGTCACTTTCATCATCATTTCCTCCAAATATAATATCATCAACAAATATTACCAAACTCATTAAAACCATCATTAATTTCTTTCCAATAGAGATTACTATCTACCATACCTTTTCTATATCTAAGCTTTGTCAAATGCTTGTCCAATCTTGCATACTAGGTTCTAGGTGCTTGCTTCAAGCCATAAAATGCTTTCTTCAATTTTTATACTATATCCTTATCATTTGTCATATGAAAACCTTTAGGCTTCTCAATGTACACTTGTTCAAGTTCTCCATTTAAAAATGCTGACTTGATATCCATCTGATACACTTTGAATTTCTTTTTGTTGCATAGGCTAAGAATAATGTTACTACTTCTATTCTAGCCACTGTAGCATATGTCTCATCATAGTCTATTCCTTCTTGCTGTGAGTAACCTTTACATACCAACCTTGCCCTTTTCCTTACAACTTTACCTCACCCATTCATCTTGTTCATGAATACTCATTTAGTTCCTATCACAATTTTGTATACTTGTTTTTGGACCAATTCCCATGTCTCATTCTTTACTATCTAATCCAATTCCTCGTTCATAGCTTGTTTCCAATAATCATCTTTACATGCTTCATTTGCATTCTTAGGTTCAATTTGAGATATCAAACATAGTTCTCCATTGACCCTGCTTCTTGTCATCGCACCTTTATCTTTTCTTCCAATGATCTTTTCAGATGAGTGATTCTTTATTATTTTTTTTCCCAAAGTAAGAGTTTCTATCTCAACTCTTGGCTCTACTAAAAGTTCCAAGCTTTGTCCTTGCCTCAGCTCTCCTTCATTTTGAAAATCATTGTTAGTCTCAAGAAATAATTCATCATTCCTTGGCTTAGTAACAACATCATCATCTGAATTGTAATTGACAATTCTCTCTTGTATCCTAAATTTCTCATCAATTCTCACACTTGCACTTTCCATAATAGTCTTAGTTCTTGGATAATAGCATCTATAAGCCTTGATTTTCAAAAAATAACAAAGAAACATACCTTCATCACTTCTAGCATCAAAGTTACCAATATCATCATCTCTTTTGATATAACACTTACTACAAAAAAATTTGAAATACTTAATTTTAGGTGAGTGACCAAACCACAGTTCATAAGGGGTCTTATTTGTGTCTTTCTTAAATTGCACTCTATTCACAGTTCAGACTATTGTATTCATAGCCTCTCTCAAAAAAATCTTGGATAAATCATTCTCAGCTAACATCTAGATACTAACCTATTTATTCTTTTATCAATCCCATTCTATTTAAGAGTCTTCAACTTAACTCTTTCTTCTACTCTAGGATTAGATTTCTATTCTTAATCTAATTCCCATTCTGTAAATCATTGTTAATAATAACCTCCATATTTTCATGGTTATCCTTTGGATCAACAATAGTTACCAAAGCTATCTCTTCTAATACTTCCTCTTTTTAAACCAAATTATCCTTATCATAATCATTCAAGAATCTTTCCACACTTGCTTTAAATTATTCATATTCATTAGAAAGAAAACTCTTTCTAGTTTTCCTTACTCACTTAGGACATGTAGATGAAAAAATGACCAAACTCTTTACATTTCTAATAAACTAAAATTTTCATACTGTCTTTTTCTCTTTTCATTACTAGATCAATACCTTCTTTGATTTTCACCTCTTCTTCTAATAACTCACCAAGAGTCTCTATCTATTGTGTCAAAATTTCCACTATTTAACTTAGGACTATCTTTGCTCGCAATGATCTCCCAAAGCTATTAAAATTTATCTTCAAGGACCTCATGCTCTGATACCAATTGTTAGAGTCTTTATTAGGAGACTTTGAATCATCATTCAATATATATGAGTCCATGTTAGGAGACTTTGAATCCCTATTAGGAGATTCCAACCTTGTTAGGATTTGTGCCAACCCTATTAGTAGTTGTAGTACAATGTATGCATGAAGAGCCTATTACCCAAACATGAAAATTCAGCTACAACAAGAGCCCAATGCTCAAATATGTAATTTTCTATTATGTTCTTCTTTCCTTTGTTCTAGCAACTAAAAAAAACACTATTAGACCTTGTAGACTAGGTCAAGAACCTTAGATCCAAATATCAAACCTCAAATTACTCAGTAAAACCTCAGTAATGAAGTTTCCTTCACTTCCTCTTTGCTTTGCTCAACTTTGTATTCTACTCTCTACTACTTAAAATCACTCCTTCATGTCATGTATCGCTACTACATGGTAAAGAAAAATGTCCTTCCTTTATACCATGTCCATAAAACATTTCTTTGAGTTAGCTACTAGACCTTCTCAATTAATCATTATAGGACCACAATAAGAACACATTACACTTACTGATAACAATAATCTTCTGCCTTGCATCTTGAATATATTTATATACATGTAATATTATGATGAGAAAACATAGCTACATCACCATCAACATGTTTTCTAGACATCCTCAACCTTTATTCTCAAGATAACAACTCTACTAAGAGATATAAAAAGTTTACTAGACATGGCTCAATAAACTCTATCTTGGAATAGACATCGTCAAAACTTACATAACTTCTTCTAGAATTATCATTTCTTCATCCAACATTAATTTCATATACTAGACACTCAAAAGTATCTCCCATAATCTTGAATAGTTAGAATACTCAACTAGCCATCCATACCAACTTGATCTTTCTACTGTTCTTCTATTAGATACCATAGAAAATTGATATATTGACATCAATGACAAACTCAGTCATAAATGTAACATATCATCATAGTACAATACTGCCCCATAGGAATATCATCAACATTCATGCTTCCAACACTTCATTTACCTAAGTTACATGGATTTTTGGTGAAGCATTATGTTCAGTTTATTCCAAGGACTGAGTATCTTGATTGGGTTGTTGAGATTCAGGACATTCTAGTGTTTGAATAGATGATAAAGGTGTGGGTGATTTTTAGTTTTACTTTCTTATCTATATAGATTGGAAATCCTTGTTTGAAGATTATTTTATTAGGATCTAGGAATATTACAGAGGAATGCATTACATAATTACATAAAGTTAATTTAAATGCTCAAACGATCAAAAGTATAATAAAGTAATGACTAGAAGAAAAAGAGTAGACAGATAGAAGACAAAATACAATTGATAAAAGAGTTCATTTGTGGGTTGTGTTGTGATATGGAGCCTACTTAGACGTAGAGGTTTGTTTGAAATGGTTTTCTCCTCATATTATTTCTATGGGGGTTTGGGGGAAATGCCCCTAAGAGAGGGTCAAGGGGCAACACCTATATGGGGTTGAGGAGCAACACTTCTATAGGGGTTTTTAGGGGTAGCATCCCTAAAGCCAAAAATTCTCATATATTGTAAAAGATGTTGGCTAATATTTTTCTATTATTCCTGCCCTAATTTTGTAAGCAACAAAAACCCTATATAAAAAGGTTTAGGGTTAGGGATTTTATAATGAATGGTGATATTGTAGCTTCTTGCAGTGGTATTGAGTTGTAAGGGATTACATATTGTAATCAAGTTGTAAATGCTAGAGAATAATAATATTGGACTTGTTTTTGGTGGATGTGGACTAGTGACTAGGTGAACCATGTTAAATATTAGTGTCTTGTGTTCTCTTTTATGTGATCTAATATTTTATGGTATTGGTTATATTTGCACATAATTTTTATTTATGTCTAAGGTTAATCCTAATAGGCTGGGCTACATCTCTAGGTCTTGATCTAATATAGGAACTAATCTAATTAGCTCCAAAATCAATTACAAGTGTTTTGGAATAATTCCCTTCAAGCATAATTGCAATATTATTCTCCAATGTGCAGGAATAATCACCAAGTCTCCAAAATTATAATCTCATTCTCATCACCTAGATTGTTTTTTCAAAGAGTTCCTACCTCCATTTTATATATGAAATTAGCCATATTTTGGATAAAATAAATAATTCCAAAAATAATCCCTTTTAACCAACTTTATCTTTATATTCACCCCTATCTCATTTGTGGGGATGTGGCTTTGTTTCATTTTTAGGGGTTTTTTTAAACATAGAACACATATTAATGATGTTGGCAAGATTAGATAGGTTTAAATAAAATATAGTCCACCAATGTCCATAGATGTGTGCATGGTGCAATGGGTTGCCATACTTTGGGTAGGGCAGTGGTTGAGGGTCCAACCCCCACTGGCCTCCTTTTCCAATAAAGGTAGTGTAGATAAGGATATATAAAATTGCACCACCTATTATTAGAAAGTACCATGTGTGATGTACTGGAAAAGGTAGAGAATTTGATGTATAGGTTATGATTTTGTATCTCCCTCAAATAATGTTGACACATCATTGCCAATGTGCTACATGATGTCATCAGGATTACCTATTTTTACCTAAAATTCAATTTGTCATAACTTCCACACACAGACCCTATTTTTGATGAAATGAAAATCATTACAAATTTTTTGACATGCTCTCTAATTTGAAATCCATTTTTGACCACTTTTTAGATGATTAATTTTTCACCTTTTTACCACCTTTGTTCCTAGTTTGATGAAACTTTGACTAGCCATAACTTGGTCATCTGGACTCAGATTTTGCCTATTCAAGTTACATTAGAGTCATAATTTAAACACTTTGTAATGATGTTGATTCCTAGAGCATTGGTGAAATTTCAATTTCCATTAATTTTTATTCCCAAGATCAAAGATGAAGTCGAACTATGGTTCTCATGAAGGAAAAAAGTAAGGGACACACTTTTGTTTATACTCTGGGAGTCTAATGTAGAGGCATATGAGGTTCCTGACGATTTGGGTAGTTTTCAGTGAGTTTTATTGTTAACCCATACTATTAACTGAGTTGCAATGTTAACAAAGAATTAACATGTTATGTTAACTAAGTTGTAGTATTAATAGAGTCTTAACTGAGTTGTGGTGATAACTAAGTGTTAATAACCAGTGTTAATTGAGTTCAATGTAAACAAGTAGCATTAACTGAGTTTGTAATATTAGCCAAGTTTGTAGCATTAACTAAGTTCATAGTGTTAACTGAGTATTCCTTCATGTGCTAAGTGAACCTGATAGTTGTGAATACTTGGAAGTGGTTTTCTAATGTCTAGTCATGTCTTTGTTTCAACTATTCCTAAGTTTTTTATGTTCAATTTATAGTGTGAGACAACCTTGGCAATTAATTTGGCTATATTTATATTCTATTGTAAGTTCACTTGTGACTTAAATGTGCATTTAATGCAAGGATTTATTTATTTTTTAACATACAAGGATGAAATGTGGCTTAGTTGGGTATGAGTAGGGGGCCTTGTGGTGTCTTTATTGATACCATCTAGCTTGGAAAAGAGGATGGGGAAGGGGAGCTAACTTTGAGAAGGGCTAGTAGTTGAGGCTTAAGAAATAAGGAGATTTCTTGGTGCTCTTACAAGCACAAGTTTAGATCTTTCTTGGAGGTTTCTACCAAAGTATTGATCTAGACTAGTTAAGGTTTTAGTTGGATCTTGAGGGTTTTGCAAAACTATTTTTGTAATTGCTATTATATTTTTCCAAAACATGCAAGGCCTCACAATTGTGCACATTGCATTTAAATAGTTATTTTATGAATAAAGTGTTGTGAATTGGTGTCAGATTGTGCATTATTTTTGTGTTTCTTCTATGCAATTAGTTTTTGGGGGCTAGGACATCTCCTTTGGGAATTCTCCTACCTTACACTGCATCAACAAGTTCCAATCACATCCTCAACATATCTCCTAATAATGTCTTAGATGGTATGACCCCTTTTGAGATTGTATAGAAGAAATCCAATTGTGAAAAACTTTAAAGTATTTGGTTGTACACCATGGGTACACATATCTTTAAGGGAATGCAAGGAACCACCACTAAACCTTTTTATATTTATTGGATGAGAAGAAAGTGTTAAGGGATATAAACTTATGGGCTCTAATTTAAACATTGAGAAGTATAAAGTGGGATTCATGAAAAGGTGAATTCTTCCTCAAAATTATTAAATTTCATCTATTTATTATTTTTCTTTCTATAGAAGAAACTTAATATCTCAATATTGAATAAATAAATGTAAAAATAACTTCAATTCATGCAAATTTGGAGTAAGAAATGCATATGAAAAAAACTAAGACACCATGTGGTGAAAGTTAAATACCATTTTCTCCATCAGTGGAAGAAATACTTATGGTTTTGTATTATGATAAATTGAAATCACTTCAATTAATAGCCAATTTAGCATCTACTTAATGTAATTTAATAAAAAATATGCATTTAAGATGCATTTGTATATCTATTATTATTTCTCCTAGATGGAATTGGCATATGATCTAATATATCATCCCTTCTATTTCAATTATATGGTGAAAATATCAAGAATGACAAATATGGATTTAAGATGCATTTTTGCATCTATCTTTATATGTCCTAGATGGAATTGGCATATGATCAAATAGATCATCCTTGCTATTCCTATTGTATGCTAAAAATATAAAGCTAGAAAATATCTACTTGGTATCCTCATTTTTCATGCTTCAATCATGAAAATCCCTTTTGCACACTAAAATAGGGCTTCTCTTCAAATTCATAATGAATCTCTCAAGAATGATGCTTTTTCAAAGAATTGAGAGCAATCTAAGAACTTTCTATATCTTAAGATAAGGATGTACTATGTCTCTATCATAGTATAGGGATATATTGTGTCCCTATTCCTAGACTAGTATTCATTGTGTCCCTATTATATGACCTATATTTGGTGCTTGTCTTGGCCCTTAAGTCATGTTTGATCTAAGGCATCATTTCTCTATCTAGTTAGTTGGGAGGTAAAAAAATTTTTTTACTCCTTTCTAAGAACACCCAATTTGTTCATTTGGCATAAAAGATTTGATATAATCTATTGGTGTTTTAAAAGGTCACATTTCAAATATCCCAATAAGTACAAAATGTATCTAGGGGTGGCTACTTCCCATCTACAACTTACCTATTCCAAAATTGGGCCAACTATAAGGCTAGATCCTTCTTCTACATCAGGCTCTGCAAAACCTAAGTAGGTGGACCTATAGATTCTTCATATGTTACTAGTGTTAAAAACATACAACTAAATCTTAACAAAGTAGAAAAAACCATTATTTCTCCTATACTTATGTAGTAAAAATGATGTGCAGTCAAAATTGTAAATCCTATGAAATCCACAAGTTGAGTGAGGGCATCCTTTTAGTTCTTAAATGGAAAGGGAAATGGATGATTATAATTTTGAATTCAATAGATCCAAATATGCAATAGTAAGAAACAGGTTGATCCTATAGTTGATCAATGTCTAATCTATTGGGTAGTTCCATAAATCACACACACACATCCATGATACCAGTAACATATTCCATACATCAAGATATCAAATCTATCCTATCACTTTGTTAATAAGACATCAGTGTGCCTAAAAACCTCATTCTCATCAAATCTTCTTCTCAAATAGCCAGAAACCCTGGCAAATATATCAAGCATTTACTTGGCTCTTTGTTCCAACAATAAAATATACTATACATACAACCTAAAGGGGGATGAAAGAAATGTTTAAGTTCTTTGTCCCTAAACCACAAAACATTAAAAATTTAGAGATAAGAGATACGAATCAAAATGAAACTGATATTTTTTTTGTTCATTGTATTTATTTCTTTGAAACTATACCTTCAAGATGCATACAAATAACTAATAGAACCACTAAATAGACCAAAACTATCTATATTAGCTTCATTAATGTTGTTCATACAAGAGAGAATGCTAAAGAAAAATGGTGGAATCATAGCTTTGGATCCAACCTCATGGTATCATAGCAATGTGAAAATTTCTTCAAGATTGGAACTATCCTTATGGTATTGCAGTAGTGAAAAATATCTAATAAACTAGAACCAACCCTATGAAAGAGAAAGAGAAAGATATAGGAAAGGAAGAAGAAGTTGGATCTAATCTAGAAATGATGTGTGTCCACTTCAGTCTTCATTCCCCATTGTAAAAAATATTTCTTCCCTTTATAATTGAAATATGAAAGGAATCTCATCATTCTATCTCAACAAAATCAAAATATCTTCTCTAATTTATGAGAAATCCTTGTCCTAACCAAAGCATCAGATATGCATCTAAAATGTTGATAAATCATTCATTAAACTAATTTGGAGGTGAGAAAACACATATCTAACTAAATTCTTATTGCCTCTAGCATTCACCTAGTTTACAAGTTTGCCACAAATAATATCTAGACTACCTTAACTAAATGAGGTTGAAAAGTAGGTACTTAGTAAAAAACCCATAACTAAATCAGATAAATGACTACCTATGCAAAAATAAATAAAAATAAATTTTAAAAAATGGAAATTTTTCTCTCTTCTGGTTCCAAACAATATATGATTGTCCTATACCTCCTTACTGAAAATGTCTAGAATCTCCATTTGAAAATCAAGTTCCTAGCATGGTCCTCAGGACTGTATTTTTATGAAAATATTTAAATTTATCTTAAAGTTAAAACTTTATGATATAAATTTCCTAATTTCAAATGACCTACATGTGATTCAAAGGAGAAAAAATTAAAAAATAGTTTCTTATACCTTTTTAATTTTCGCTCCAACTTTTCAATCTAGGTCAAACTAGTTTGACTAGTACTAACATGTGTCATGACATGATTGGTTGGGTTTAGCACCATCATCTACCACCTAGGTACTATGTGGCACCCTCTAATTTGATCCTCAAATTTCCACATGTCATCTAACATTGTCACATGTCAGTATTTCATTGGCTCTCATGTTGCTTGGTCATTGCCACATCATCACCTGTTGGGTGTCTTGCCAAATCATCATCACATGGCACTTTTTGATTGGCCATCTAAACTATCATTTCCACCCAAGCCCACTACTATGTGTTGCATTTTCACTTTATCATATTCCTTATTGATCGAGCAACTTCATTTTGTGGGGAAGCAATGTTCATGGGATCTGACACATGACAACATCTGGAGCCTTTAATTTTGGACCTACCACATCACTGTCGACTGCCACATGTCATAATGTCTCTTTCTTGCATTCCTAGTTAGTAACTACCATGTTTCTTGTAGGAATGTGATATCGTGACACCTATCCTTCCTAGCCACAACAACACCTTGGGAAGCATGCTATTCCAGAAGCCTCTACCACATGTCATCTTGTGAATGGTTTCCAAGTTGTCACTTGTCAAATTTTGGTCCATCTATATTGGTCTAGTCTTACTGACATCATCTCTACCTCATGGAACATGTTGCTCAAAATTTAACTTACTTTACCCTCCAACTAAAAATAGGCCCCACATGAGAAGTCTTTGGCTTACAAAAGATGAGTTTCTTTAAGACACGATAGAGTTAAGTGATTCAATATTTAAAGATAAGTAAAACTCCCCACCCAGTGAATATGGGATAAACATTCTCATTACTTTCCCAATCCTCCTTTATGTCACTACATCTGCATGTTGGTTCCTCAAAATTTACTCGATATTCATAATGGAAAAGAGGTGTTATCAAGAAGGAAGGAAGCATCTCTATTTAGATCTATATAAAAAAATTTCAAATCCACCCACCTTTGATTAATGTATTTATGAGCCCATCCTTTCCAATTAATGGGATCATGCTAGGTGATTCTTCTTCCTAAGAGTGTGGATTCCATTAGACATTAGGAATCAAACTAAATAAAAAAAATTCTTCTTAAATGTATCACCATGTCCCACGTGGCACTATGGCCTCTTCACATTTTTGTTACTACTACCATAGGGTCTCTTAGTCATGGCACCAATTTAGAACTCTCCAATGTTTTCTTTATAGTGTTGAAGCATGCTCCTCTCTATTTTAACCACTCTCCATGATCAACACAGAATTGGTCAATATCTAACTATGTCCTTGCCTACAATAGAAGATATTGAAATAATATTTGTGGGAGTAACTACATTGGAAAACCTTATATTGTCATTCATTCTAGCCAACCATCAATTTCCCTTAAATTTGCATATCTCGGGTTACCCCTTTTCCACTAGAAACATGGTGTCCTCTACCTAGCTCATGTATTTTGGTGAAATTCACAAGTTCAAAATAGAGCAACTTCAAACAATAATTCAAAATACAGTTGGCTCCAAACTCCACAATGAACACACAAATGATGTATAATGCACAATAAATTTCGAGTTTGATAGCAATTTGAAACTCCATGAAACTTCAAGGATAAAAACATCAACATGAGAAGACTTTTAGTATAATCTCTTGTTGTCTAATTTTATTGTTATCAAAACTGTTGTTAGAAAGGAAATCATAGGAATCTAAAAACACATGATGAGTTTCATGGACATAGATGGATGGCTCCATGTAAAATCATTTTGGGCTTCCCACTCATAGGCATCATATGTTCCTAGATTGCCCACTAAAAGACTTCTAAGATTCAAATAAAGAATCTTCAAAGAGATTTTATTTTGATCATCTATGGATTCTGTAAGTTAGGTGCATACTCCCCCAGATGACTTTGTCCTGCAAACAAAAACTCAAGTGTTCTATACTGTAGTAAAGTTTTTTTTTTAAAACTAGTTTGGACGAGACTATATGTATCTTGAGCAATAATTACATTAATTAGAGACATGTAAATAGATGTTTTTTTGGAGTAAGAAAATCCCACTCCAATTGGAGACTCAAGAAAAACATATTGGATTATATTCCACGGGTACTCATTTTAAAAATCCTCCAATCTAAATTTATGATGAAAGGCCCAATCTTTTGTGTTTCTCCAAAGAGGTGAGCACAAAACCTCCTAGATAAATTTATATTTTACCAAATTATTCATGATGTCTAGTTATTTGGTCTAATTTCATAAGGATAAGGCCTCATCCTCTCATATGAAAAAATACATATACCAAGTAATTATAATAATTGAAAATCATTCTTACATTTCTTCAAAATTCAATCCATGAGACCTTGTTAATCTCCAATATAGTGAATTTTATGAGGGTCCTAAAGTAGCTCCAGCTACAAAAATTGAACTAAAACATCTAAACTATAGATTGATCCAATGAATAAGTGGTAATGATTAAAATAAAATTTGGTTTTGTAATTTATCATTTGAAACTAATTTTACCCTCTTTCTGTAACTTGCCAATTTTGTGCTAAGGGGTCCTTTGACTAGACTTAAAAATTGACCAAACCACTTGATTGAACCACGAAATAAAACACATTGATTTGCTATTACACATTATCTTACCCTGTCATATTTAATCTCATGATGAATTTAGATCAAAAGATATTGATCATCAAAGTTGCCTTCTTAGAACTGCATGCAAGTAAACATGTCAGAAAATCATAAATCACATTCAATTTTGGCTTTGGAAATAGGTAAAATTGAAACTATAGGGAACAAGAACTGGGGAATTAGTTCAATATCATGATGAGAGTATAAATCTAGGATTTGGGCTCATTATGAATAATTGGAAAAATTTGGAAAGAGGTCAAAGTGGGGTACTCAGATTTGCAAAATTGCAAACAATGACAGAATTGTATTTTTACAAACAGAATGGATATGGGAAAGTGTGTAAATAGATACATCAAGAATTGTAAACTATCATAGTTAAAGAATTTTTAAATTAGAACACAATGGCACAATCCATTTGGTTTATGCAATCATGGATTCATAGTTATGACATCCCAAATAGGGGTATGAATCAATCTGTATTTCATAACACTAAAAAAAATCATAAATTACATTTGGAATCACATTTTGAAACTAATCAAATAGATTATTTACAAGCTTAAATACGATAGGATACAATAGAAAATGAATTTTCTCATTTTGGTCAACCAAGTCAAAATTATAACTAGTCAAATAGGGCCTCCTAGAATTTTGAATAATTTATATCAAAATGACAATAGAAAAACCAAGTTTGAATGATTCAAAACCTAGTCAAAACATATCAAAATGACTTGAAAACTAAAACATAGGATCTTTGATATGTATACTAAACACTACCAAAGAGGTGAGTCATGAAACATTATTAGGTGCAAGATATTCAATTAAAAACTAGGCTACCTGTCATTGTTTGACACTTAACTAAAAATGCAAATTTGAACATTGCTCAAAATGAAACTTCATGAAATGACTCAGAATGGTAATTTATCTTTATAGGATTCATGGATATACTAAATGAAAATTGGTAGAATCATTAAACACTTCATAGGCCTCAAAATAATAGCTAGGTACACATGCATTAAATGTGTTTATAGAGGCTCAAATTGACTCAAAAGCTTAGAAAGGCACTAAAATTAGGAATGCCAATTTGAGTCCCAACTGTATCAAGGAAAATTCATTTAGACAAGCTATGGACATCACAATTTGATAATTTTTAAATACAAGGTGCAAGAAAAAATACTAGTAAACATCCTTTGAAGCAAGAAAATTTTTTACTTTCACATCGAATTCATCATTCAAGAGCTCAAGGTTCAACCATGGAATTAAAAATATGTATTCTAAGTATGATTTATACTAATTTATCCTTAAGATCTTGGCATTATTTCTTGGTTATCCTCAGATCTATGCATTGTATCCATAATTTCAATTCAATCTTCATGCAAGGGTTTAGATCTAAGAATATAGACCTTGGCATTAAACAATTTGAAAGCTTATGCATAAGAACCAAGCACATGTATTCTTATTTAATGGGTATATTTGGAGGTGGGAATCACCAAAATAGGGTGTTGACTATGACAAAATTCTACATAAACACCCATTTTCCAAACATTTATAGATTTCAATAGATAGAATAGAGTGTAAGTCTAGATACCCATTTTGTTGAATATTAGAGATCCAAATTTAGTTTCATGATTACATCTAGAAGAATAGGGACACATTTTATCACCTTCCCTAATTTGACATCATCCTAGGAAGTGAACTCTATCATAGAGTAGAATAATGTTTGGGTTTTGTAAAACATCCAATTTTAGGTCTATAAGGTAAGTACTTCATTTTCAAGGTAAGTGCTCTTTTTTTCTTAGTTAAATCTTGAACCTATATTTTGGATCTTTTAAGTCTTTTTTCTCATACTACAATATTACATTTAGATTTACTTTTGTCAAACTTTTAAGGTCTTTAAAGGCATTGATATTCTCTTATTGAGCTCTATATCTTTTGAATCTTTTCTTGTGTTATTTCTCCTATGTCACTTGGATTTCATTGACCTACTAGGATATAATATCCATGGGGTTAATTTAGAAAGTCTTGTCTTTCTCCTTGATCCCTCTTGAGGTGTAGTGCTATGTGATGTGTTGAAACTTATTTCTTTGCATCACATTTCACGCTATACATTTTACAAACATGATGTGAAAAATACTTCCACTTTTTATCTTTGTTTTATATTTCCCCTTTGCATGCTATTATGTGTTCATTTTCACTATGCACTTTGGTAAACTCAACTAGTGGCATTTCTACTTTTGATTTTGGTTTTAGATTTCCCCTTGAACTCTTTCTTACATTTTGGAGTTACATTTTGTTACCTTGTTGTGTTAGATTACTTCTTTATGCATCTACAACTAATATTTTTTACATAAGTATTATTTAGATCTTTTGATCACCTTTTCCATTGATTTTCCAACATTGAGTATGCACATTTCATGCTTTATTGTTCAATTTTTTGTTGGATCTTGAATACATTTAAATGAAAAAGAAAATGATTAATTAGATCTACTCTATACACACTTCTCTTTTTCTCATGTCAAAAATTTAATTTAGAGAAATCTCCAAACAACATTCCCAAAAATCCTTATCATAAAACACCACCCTCCTATGATGTTATCCTTGCCATGTGAGCTTCCTCTTTATGAAGCTAAATGTCAAATGATAATGGCCATTCTCCTAATTTAGGCCTAGAATATAGGGATACATTGGCTAAAGGTAATCCTATATCTTCTTTCAACACTCAAATCTATATGGATAATGCATTAACTTGTGACTATTCCTTTTCTTGGTGCTCCTTTTTTATATAGACATTATTTCATTGATAATGTCAATATCTAGGATGAATATCTAGATAAAGATGTCGATGTTGGAAATAGAAGAGGAGTAATTGAGAGGGGAGATGTGAATTAGTTATGACAAAAACAAGTCCAAGATCCCTTAAGATGTCAACACAATACAAAACCAAACTCTACTGAAACTAAAATGTTGTTGTAACTCGATTAACATAGGAACACTCAGTTTACACTAAGAATTATTGTCACTTGTTAAACACTAAAATAATTACTTTTTAAGATGTCTAGTGTGTTTAATTTTAATTAACATAGTTGCATAGTCAAAAATAAAATAATATGAACATGAGGGAGACCAAGATTTAGCATGGAAACCCAATTTGGGAAAACCACCAATTACAACTAGTTATTGTTTTTCACTCTTCTAAAGTGAGCCCTATTAGGAGTTGGAACCCTATTAAAGGTTACAAAAAAACTATTAGGTGTAAACTTTTTAAAGGATTTAGTTCACCTTCTTAGGCGTGGTCTTGTTAGAGGTCTTTACACAATTCAATCTAGAAATACCATCTTGTTAGAGGATTTGGGAAATAGCTGTTAGGCAAACTCTATTAGGAGATTTGATTCACTGCTAAAATTATTAGAGAGTAATAATAAATTGACCTAATTTTTGAGGTAACTATCTTCCCTGATCTTAGATCTCTATTTTGGCTTGAATTCTTGATCCTTCTTTGGATCTTGGTCAACTCAGGTACTCTCATATCCTTCCAATTTGTTTCCTTGATTTAACTTTTTTTTCCCATGTTTATTCTTCTCAATTCAATCCTCAAATTCACCTTAGATATATGATTTACAATGTTAAGTTGGCTTGAATATACTTGAAAACAAATAGTTTTCATCCCTTGAGTTAGCTAGAACTAACCAATAAAACTGTCAAATCCAATATGCTGTTATAGAAAAATACTTTGTTAGCTAACCCAACTTGATCAACACTAACTCAGAAAAGGTGTTCCATTAGACTTTCTTTGGTAACCAAGTGAGCTTAGTTAACACTAGTTCCATGCCAACTTCCTTTAATAACTAAGTGAACTGAGTTAATAGTAGTTATGTGCTATCTTTCCTATAATGCTTAGCATGTACAGGAAACTTGTATCAATGCCTAAGTGAGCTCATCTGACACTAATTGGTAAGTAAGGACTTGACGTTTTTGTAACATCAAAGTGAACATATAATTAAATAACTATATTAAAAAATCTCCCTCTTTTTCATTGACAATAACAAAAGATGCCATGATACAAAGTAACTTTTAGAGAAAAAATAAAGTAAGGATAACATCCTTAGTTTCATTCTGATTCTCATCCATGAGAAATCCCTCTATCAGTTAGAATTGTCTTTGACATTAATCTCTCTAATTTATCTGACTGTAAAGACTATAATTTCTTCCTCTTACAAAAAACTCTCCTCCTTGATATCTAACTCAAAATTTCTAATTTCTAATATGATAAACTCTCCATCTCTATTGATACAAAAATTTCTCTTCTATGAAAAACTTGAAAAACTCTACCTATTTGACATCTTATGCCAAATAAAATAATCAATGTATTTTCCATGTACCTTATGTACTGATTCATATGTAATCTACTTTGTCAATACTGCATCAACTTGTTTTATCTTCAAAGTGCTTAGTTGATGCATCACTAAAATCTAATTAGTGAGCTTCAAATAGGGGAATGGCCCCTAGCTTACCTCTTTGATACAAAAATCTATCCATAGGTAGTGACTTGGTGAATATGTCTACAATCTATTCTTTTATATTAAAATATTCTAATCTCACATCCTTCTCTTGCACCAATTCTCTCAAGAAATGGTATTTTATTGTAATGTGCTTGGTCATCGTATGCATCACTTGATTCTTGGATATGTTGATTATACCAGTGTTATCATAGAAGATAATAACTGGATCCTCAATCTCCTCCTTCATACCTAATAATCATTTGAACCAAAAAATGTTTGAATAATTGACTGTTGCAATAAGAATTTTTTGTTTTTTTTTGTAGATTGAGAGATATAATTCTACTTCTTTCTTGTCCAAGATACTAGCCTCTTTCAAAGAAAAAATGCTCCACCACTAGTGCTCTTCATGCCATCAACAATTCCTGCCCAATCAACATGAATGAATACTTTCAATTCAAAGGTGTGTCCTTTCTTATACCACAAACCATAATATTTAGTACCTTTTAGATATCTCAGTGTTCTTTTCTACTATCATCATATGGTTTTCTTTAGGATTAGCAGAGAATCTAGCCACCATACCAACCACTAATGCAATATTATGTATTGTGTGCACTACATACAAAAGTTTTCTAATTGTTGATCTGTATGTAATCTAGGCTACCTCCTTGGAATTATCCTTTTTAGAAAGCTTATGTCCAATAGACATAGGTGTTCCAACTACTCTAGAATCCTCCCTTCCAAATTTCTTCAATATCTCATTTATGTATTTTGATTGAGCAATGTAGATACCATCCTTCATCTATTGAATTTGAATGCCAACAAAGAATTTAATCTCTCCAAAAAATTGACATTTCAAATTCTTTTCTCATTTCCACAGATAATGGTTTAAACAAGTTGTCATTTCTAGTAAATAAGTTATCATCAATAAAGATTTCTGCCAACACTATCTTCTTATTTGGTCATTCATGGATGTATGGGTTACTATTATCATTAGTTATTTAAAAGCCAATCTTTATGAGATAACTATGTAATCTTTATTACTAGGCTCTTTGGGATTTTTTGAGACCATATAAGGCTTTTTGTAGTCTACAAACCATATCCCTTCTACTAGGATCAATGAAACCTTCTAGTTGCTTAATGTAGACTTCCTCTTCTAAGATTCCATTCAAGAATTTTGATTTCACATCCATCTTGTTAGTCTAAATTTTCACATGATGGAAGTCCTCTGTCTAGGAATAGAAATTTTTAGATTGTTCCCATTAATAGATAATAAGGTTTCTAGATAAGTTGTCCATTTGCAAGCCTTTGAAATCTTTATGAAAACCCTATGTTTCTTTCCATTCGTAAATGGTCAGGCATGAGATGTTTGAAATTTTAAATTAGACAAATATTTTGTTCCCTTTATATCTTTCATGCCCCGAGCTACTTTTCCTCCTAGATTCCCCAACCGTCCGATCTAAGTAGATCAACCATTGTCATTTGCTCGCTATGAAAACATGGGCACTTTTTATGTATAGCGAGGTAGCGAGTGCCACAAAGTTGTAAGATGGGATCACAAGATGAAAACACAATAGATGAAAAATTGTCTTCTAACTGATCATTTAGTCACAAACACTTGGCAAATGCTATTAGAAACAATTGGCAAGAACGATAACGATTTTATGGGTCTTTGTATTTCATGACACCAAGTTCTATTCAAGTCATCAGAGCTTGCTACCTCGCTATTGAAAAACCTTGACTTCTCATTGTTAGCGAAGTAGCAAGGCACTGTAAAAACCAATAGCTAGTGGGACCTGAGGTAACATGGATGACAGACCAGGCTCAAAGTAAAGTTTTGTTGATTTCCATTAGTGCAGACTCTCCTACGTCAGCAATGCCTTAGACCCGTAAAAGCATTTTGAGAGATCCCAATCACCAGATCAAGTTTAAATCAACGATCCTCGCCATCTTGTTATAAAGAATTGCACAATGTTTAGTCCTTATGACATAGCAAGTGTAGGACCCACTATTCCTTAGGGTACCTGGTGTAGTTTTTCCACCTTTGATGTAATCTCATATCAATGGCCATTGCTATCTCACCATAAATAGTTGCTCGAACAATATGTATAGCGAGATAGTGAATGAGGGCCCACCACTATCTTCTAAGCAATACAAGCAACATATCATCTGCAAGATCAAGATTAGATCGATGGTTTTCATTCCTTCGCTATAGCAACGTGCTCGTTCTTTATGTATAGCGAAGTAACAACCTGTTGACACATGTCCTCAGTTGCCAGTGGGTCTAGACAGAAGCACCATCAATAAAAAAGCTATGTACATGTGAAATTTTCATAGGATTAGAAGGCCAACTTGTCGAGTGCAACACCTAGTTGTCTTTCTCAGTACCCCACAATCGTATGATTGATAGAAAAGTTTTAAATTCTGAAGGTGGTGGCACTCTGCACATTAATAAGATGTGAAAAGTTTCACATGCAAAGTTAGTAATAGAGTATAACAGGCAAGATTTTCCCAGTCTCACCTTGTATGAATAAAGATTCTGAAATCTTTTCTGAACAAAGATAATTACTGCAAGGATTGAGATAAATCTGGCATGAGTGTGAAGTGATTGATTCAAAGATAAATTGTAGAGTTACTAAGAGGAAAAAAATCCAAGTAAGTTCTCATGCCATAGTTTCCAAAAAAATTTAGTCTGGTATGGCAGAGATGGCTCTAAATAATTCATTAATCCTTAGATTGTGGATAGCAGAGGGATTACTTAACAAGAGTGTTTGGATCCCTAGTGTTTCTTCCTCCTGAATTAGTTCATGTTTGTTTGAAAGGTAGTTTTCTGAGAGGAAGTTGTTTCTCTCGTGTGTCAGTATGTGGAGTTTTGATAGAGGAAGACTAGTAATCCCAGGTGTTTTTATGGTTTGTGACCAAGCTACCAAGGTAATGAGTGGAGCAAAGAATAGAATTGATTTTAGAGAAGGTGAAGAAGACTTTATACCCATGGGATACATGCTAATAGTCCCTCTAACTTTTTGTTAGTGTACGTCATTTTGTATTAGTGGATGACAAATTTTGGTTGAAAGCTAGTTTTGGATGCAGACGTGGTTAGCTAATCAGAAGTTACCCATTTTGTTATATTTGATAGCCACATTGTCTCCCTATTCAAGGATTGCACACTAAGTAAATTTTCCATTATTTTTGAAGCCTGGCTTGATCAGTGAAAAGTGGGAAGTAAAGATGAATTCTACAAAGAAATTATCTTGACAAAACGCATGGGTCGAGGATATAATGCAATCATCAGATTTGATTTTGTTAGGGACGAGCTTAGCAGTTACATATACGACAGAATCACCGTTGGAGTAGAATCAAAAAAAGGAGATGATATACAGAAGCCTACAAGAGAATGTGTGATTGGCATAGTTTCTTGCTAAGCTTTTCTTTTTGAATAGATGTATGAATCTTCTTCTTGTAAAGGACACGTGTCATTTTCTCTTAGCCTGAAGCTTGTTGCATCTCACACTATATAAGTGAGATCCCAAGGCTAGAGAAAGGGTCCAAATTCTAATTTTCTAATTGATACTTAGTCTATTTTGGTCTTAGTCTTGGTTACTGAGAAACCAGTAAGTTGGTAGTTTTCTCTAGGTAATACCAGTAGGGTTCCATTGATTTACTGCGAGACCATTTTCTTTAAGCAATTTTCTCTCTTATATGAATAGCATTAGGAAGATATATAGATAGTCCATATCTATTAGGTGTTCTTTATGTTTTCATTTCATGCATATGACTATATAATTTCAAGGAAATAATACAAAGGATAGTAGATGGTTGAGCTTCATCTTTAATCTTGTCTCCTTTATCAGATAATTTTCAAAGTTTTACAGTCTTTGACATAGTGCTTAGGTTATATTTGCAATCCCTTAAGGGTGAATGTTATTCATTGTTGCTTATGACCTAAGGGGTTGTGTAAATGCTTCAGGGAATCAACAGGGTTGCAAGTTTACTGATGAGGATATCATGTAAGAATGGGATTAAATTTAAGCATAGATGTCTATTTACAAGTTAAATAGATAGATCCGATATTTGAAGATACAAATAGGTATCAGATATCCATATGTGTGTTTATGACTCATGGATTTTTCCAATGGTTAAGGCACTGATCATTTACAGGATCATTAGTTCTTATTGTTGCATATTTGAAGGTTTTCTGAATTCAACATTATTAAATCAAATTTGTTTTACCCTTTCATGTTGAAGTGGGCTAAAAGGAACTAACCCTCACTTAGCTTCTGAGATCCATAGATCTGCACCTAGCTACTGTAGGTCCATGTCATTTCATAAGTCTTTAGGAGAAATAAGGGGTTTTAATCTACTTAATAGATTTAGGGATATGTTTTTGCACTGGTATGGTATCATTTGAATCTGAGGTCCACCCACCTAGGTTTAGCAGAGCCTGAAGTAGAAGAAGGGTCACACATTATAGTTTGCCTATTGTAAAAAATGGCATGTTGAAAATGGGAGTTAGCTGCCCCTAGATATGTCAATTTCTCAGTGGGATAATTGAAAACCCTCCAGCATTTTCAAGTACCAACACATCTAATATGCATTGAATCCTTTGTGTGTTGCATATGCAAGTAGTGTTCTAATGCCTTCTAGTCTAGCAACAAGCGAAAAATTATCTCCATAATCAGTAACTTTTTCTTGAGTATAACCCTTGCAAACTAACCTTTCTTTATTTTTTGAAACTTCACCATTCTCATTCAACTTATTTTTGAATACCCATTTTGTGCCAATCACATTCTTATCTCTGGGTCTAGGAACAAGAGTATAAGTTTTGTACCTTTCAATTTGATCAATCTATTCATTCATTTCCTAATCCAACTTTCATATTCTAATGCATCTTTACTAGTTCTAGGTTCAAACCTAGCAAGCAAACATGTAACTTTCAATTTGTTCATTGGCATTGTACCTTCTAATTGGTCTATAGTTCTTCTAATTGGTCTATAGTGACTTGTGTGGGTTCATGATGCCTTCTAACATACCCATCAAGTCTAGGCTCCTTCTTTCTAAATTCAATTGGTTCACCATAATCTTTTGAATCATGCTTGGATCCCACTATCTGGGACTTGGGTCGATTAGATGAATCAGTCTTAACTACTTGAAACTTGGGTTCTTCTAATTGAGACTTTAGTCCTTCAAATTGTTACTCAAGTTGTACTAGTTGCAACTTGTGTTGAACTAACGATTTTGGGGACTTGGGTGGTGAAGGCTATTGACTTCCATTTTCTTGAACTTTAGGTAAAGTATTAGGTTCATAGTAAAAAAAAATTCTATAGTTTTTAGGTTGTTTTCTACTTTGTTCTTAACACTCTTTTGTAAATTCATCAATCTTTACATGTGCACTTTTTATAATTGTGTGAGTAGATAGATTTAGACATTTGTATGCTTTTCTCTTATTGGAGTATCACAAGAATATTCCATCATCACTTTTCAAATCAATATTTCCTTTTCTTGACTCCTTCAAGATATAACGCTTCCTTTTGAATACTTTGAAAAAGCATAAATTAGGTTTATAGGCATACCAAAATTCATAAGGAGTTTGATTTGATTCCTTCTTTAGCTAAACTCAGTTCAAGGTATGATTTTTTTTGCTTATTACTTCCTTCCATTTATTGATAGAAACATTACTCTCTATCATTAATGTCCTTAGACAATCCATAATTTATCTATTCCTTCTCTTAGCTATGCAATTTTGTTGAGGTGTACCAAGTACAAATATCTATCTTTTGATTCATCTTTCATTGCAGAATTCATTGAATTCATTTGAGATGAATTCACCTCCTTTATCTGACCTTAAACAATTTAGTTTATTTCATTTTTCTTTCTCAACTCTTTCCAGATACCATTTTCATTTTTGAAAATATTCTAATTTATCCATTAAATACATGACTTTCATCATCCTACAATAATCATCAAGAAAAAAATAAAGTACTTATCTTCACATTAGCTTTATATTCCAATAGGTCCACAAAGGTCTATACAAACCAGCTCCAAGACTTCTTGAGAATGATAATTCTTTCATTTGAAACTTGTCTTTTCCATCTTTCCAATTTGACAATTTTTGTACATGTCCATATTAGGTTTCTTTAGGTTTGGAATGCCTGTAACCCTTATATTATTGCTTGTGTAACCAAATTAACAAAATGCACATGGCACAACCTTTTATGTCACAACCAAATTTCTTCCACTTGAGCTATGAAATATGAATTTTTAGTTAGATCTAGGTAGAATATATTACCTCTTGTTTGATTTCCAATCCCAACTAGATTTCCCTTTCCATCCAACATGTTGGCTTTCGTATTCATGAATTATACCTTAAATCCAATGTTGTTCAATTGTGCCACACTAAGTACATTATGTTTCAGTCCTTCAACCCAAGAAGTATTATCACATTTGAGTTCACTGGTTAGTGCAATACAACCTTTTCCTTTCCCTTAACATGGTTCATCATTTCCAAATCTTAAAATCCCACCATCATAGTGTTCCAAGTGCTCAAATTTGGATTTATCACCAATCATATGGTGAGAAGAACCACTTTCTATGATCCATGTATCATTCTTAGTAACATGAGAAATAAGGGCCACCTTATCAGTCTCACCATCTAATTCATTCTTAACAACAATGTAAACCATTTCATCTTCATCACTACTACTAGTATCTTTAGCCATCTAGTAATATTTCATACCTTTATCCTTTTACTATTTGTTTCTTTTCAAATCCTTCTTTCCTTTGTACTTTTCATTCTTCTTTTCTTATTTTCCTTCTTTGTTTGGACACCTTGTAACAATGTGACAAACTTCTTCAAAAGAAAAGAAAATTAAAGATATAATTTCCTTTGCACTATCCTTTTCCTTTGGAAAATCTTCTTGCAAGTAATGCTTCAATGACTTCAAGATCATCATTAGAACCATCTTCATCTTTACTATTAGGCTTCTTTATTTTAGACTTTGCAACTTTCTTTTTGGGTGATAGTTTCACATGAAATACAAACCCAATGTTACTAGTGTTAGGAACATAATTATCAATGTTATCTAACTAAAAGGTTATCAACCTTCCCATTAGTGCATCCAAAAATACATCATTCTTAGGATTACATCTCATTTCTTGAATAGCTAAAACTCTAATTGTATAAATAGGAAGAAGAGTTCTAAGTACCTTGTTGGCTATTGTTACATCATCAATTTTCCCACCTAAGGCTTTGATTAAACTCACACTAGCTTTGATTCTCTCATTGTATTATGTAATGTTCTCATCTTCTTTCATCTTCATTTGATCAAAATAACATCTAAGAATTTATTCCTTAGCTTTCCTTACATTTTTATCACCTCCATAGATATCTTTTAGCTTGTTCCACATTTCATGAATAATAGTACATCTTTGACTTCATCAAATTCAGCATAATTCAGAGTGGAAGCAATGTCAATCATCATTATGTTATGGTTCTTCTTTTCCACAATTTGATCCACATATAGAGTTCCAATAGGTGCTGCATATTTGTTCTCCAGATATTTTTGGCATGTGCCACTAATGGTTTCCAAATAGAGCTTCATTAGTTGTTGTTGTGCTTTGAAGTTATCTTTGTTCAACTTAGGAATCTCCCTTGTGTAAGACATCTTTATCTTTAGCTTAGGTCCTTGAAACCTTCTCTGTAAGAACCAAAAGCTCTAATACTAATTGTTGGAAATATAAGAGGAGTAACTGAGAGGGAAGGTGTGAATCAATTACAACAAAAACAAATTGATGATCCCTTAAGATGTCAATACAATACAAAACCAAACTTTGCTGAAAATCAAATGTTGTTATAACTTAGTTAACACATGAACACTCTATTTACACAAATAATTATTATCACTTGGTAAACACTGAGTTAATCACTTCTTATGTTGTTTAGATTATTTAAGCTTAATTAACTTAGTTTCAAGTACCCATAAATAAAATAACATGAACACAAGAGTGTTCTTTTTAATTTAGTCAACTCAGATACTCTGATATCCTTCCAATTTACCACCTTGATTTATCTTTTCAATCCCATGCTTCTTCTTCTCAACTCAATCCTCAACTTGACCATATATATATATGATTTACCTTACAAAGTTGGCTTCATTATACTTTCAAATAAAAAATACTACTTTGTTAAGTCAGCTAGAACTAACCAACAAAACTGTCAGATCTAGTGTGATGATATGGAGAAATCTTTTGTTAGTTAATCCAACTAGGTCAAAACTAACTAAAAAAAGACTTTCCTTCAAATTTTCTTTGGTAATTGAGTAATCTTGATTAAAATTGGTTCCATTCCAACTTCCTTTGGTAACCAAGTGAACTTAGTTAACACTGGTTCTATGCTATCTTTTCTAGAATGCTTGTCATACACAGGAAACTACCTTCAATGCCTAAGTGAGCTTGACTATTACTAATTTCTTGATAATCACTTGAAATTTGTCTAAAATCAAAGGCAACATAAAATTAAATAATTTTATTCAAAAGTTTACTATTCTCTTCATCTTGAAAAAACTAACATTATGATTCATACTTTTTATTTTTAGCATGAAAAACTTATTGGTTCTTCATGTACTAACACATATCCTCCTCTTAGCGATATTTTAGCAAAAGAAGAAGATATTTCATAAGTATTTAACCATTCCTTCAATCAATGAATCATGTAGAGAGGAATTATTAATGAGAAGCTATTATCTATATCCTAAGTATTCCTTTAAAAAATATGATAGTATAGATCTCCTTAATTCTCCCCCTTCTAGTGATGATTATATGGTTATTACTCTCAAAGGTCACCCTCCATCAAATAAACCTCTCATCATCCTTATGGGTTATTTTTCAATAACTCTTAAGTTGAAGTCTAATGATCCTTTTGGATTATCATGAAGTGTCTCACATCTATTGTTGCAGGAGCACCTATCTCCTCTATTTAGAGCATCAAAACTTTCCTAGGTCTTCATTTGACTTCACCCAAGTGAATTAATTCCTAAGGGTCATGCATAACATTTTCTAGATAGTTTAATTTCTAATAAAGCCTAAATTGTGAGGCCAAGTCACCATGTGGTATTTTACAACCAATTTTTTTTACTATGGTCCATGGGTACATCTAGTTCCTAGGTTAGGGTAGCTGCGTTTGCATGTTTTCTTTAACATTTTAATTCTTTAGTATCCTTTAGAAAGGTACTAGTAAGGAAAAAGTGCACTTGATGCATACTTTGCAAAAGGTTGTTTGACAACTTGTTCAAAAAGTTGTCAACTTTTGTATTTCAAACTCTCAAGAGTCACAACCATTCAAAATTAGTTGCAATAGTTGGGAAAGGTATTCATATATCCCTTACAAGTGGGTGGAAGACATATTATTGTACTTGAGCATTTTTATCAATAAACAACCCTATTTCCCCTATAAAACAACATCAAAATGATCATGTACAGATTGATATGGATTGGAAATCATGAATGATTGTTTTATTTGGATTCCTAGTTAAGTTAGAAGAACAATTCGATTGATTTTAAGCCTTCAAGTTCTTAGAGTCAAAAGATATTGAAGAATCTCTATGAGGTTTACCAAATCACTGTTTCAATTGAAAACTTTTACCAAAAATAACCTAACTTGAATTCCACCCTTGGAAATCCTTTTTTCTCTAGAGAATGAAATTTAGGACCATGTATTTTAGGATTCCAAAATCTTGGAGCATGGGGATAAGATCTACTATTTTTTCACTCAATCCCTAGGCCAAACATCTCAATGTGTTTAGCAATGTCTAGAGTGAATTGAAGTAGTAATAGCACTTTGGGGATTAATACAAATAAACTATTGATGGATTGTGGTCTCTAATTGATCCCTTCGGGTATCCTAGTGGTTTTTTTAGCCTAAAATTTTTTTTGGTTAGTACTTCCTTTGTAAACCTAACAATTAGGCATTATTGTGGGAATTGTTACATTTTTGGTAATGGGGTCATCTGATTAGTCTAGAGTCTAACATTTTGGGATCTTATACTTCTTCCAAAAGGGTATCCATATCTGAAGCTTTTTCCTAGATCCTTTGGAGTAGTTTCAAACTAAAACCTAATTACCTCATTGATAGGACTAATTGGGGCTCCTAGGCCTAAAAAGGCTATTTTTTAATCTATGACCTTTGGGAACAAGATAGGAAAATCAAACCCATCATTTAAAGTTTGGTGGATGTTAAGGAACCTTTCCACTCCCACATAAACTTATAGAACCCATTTTCAAGAAAAAAACTTACCATTTGGAGATTTTTTCCTATAAGATCTAGTTGTACAACTTTGGTACCTAGGCCATATTTATGAGTAAATTTGTTTCAATGGTGTAGATCCCTCTCTTAACTCCATTTTTTTGTGTTATAAGTATTGTAAGGCCACACCATGTTAGCATTTTTATTTAAGGGAGAGCTCTCCATCAAGTAGTATCATAGCAATGTATGATCCCTTAGGGTAATAAATTTGACAACACAATGGAAGGAGAAGATAAAGGAGGGTTATCTGTGAGGTCCCACCTTGACTGTCATATTAGTTTTGACATTTTGAGATCATGTTAGTTTCTAGATGATACATTGGTACATCCTATGGACATTTTTATTTTTATTGTTAGACTTTATGATAATTTCATGTGGTTTTGGAATTGATACTTAATCATTAGATATTATGATAGTTTCATGTGATAATATTGGGACATTGATAATTGGTTCATTTCATGTGATGATTACTAGGATGTACTTTTGTGATATGCATGTCTTGATGATGCTAATTGATACATTCATGACAATAGCTATAATTTATGTAGTATTGTTTCAACAAGTATCATAGCTCATGTTTAGCATACCTATGTATTGAATTATGATTCATATGTCATTTTTACTGGTATAGAACTAGGATTGTGGATTATACTCATGTTTCATGTATGGACTATGCAGACTAACCCCATAACCTACTTCGGTAGGAGTGATTATTATTAATCATGTTGTATAGTATGGAATAGAGGAGCTTTGTAAATTTTAAATGCATAATGAAGATTTATATGATTATAGATGTAAATTGTAGATATTTTTGCTTTTCTTTATTATTGGTGGAAGTTTATGGAATTATGATTATTTTTATACATTATATTGGGCTACTTTTATTCCCTCAAGTGTATAGGACTTAAGCCCATGGACATGTGGAGAACCCTTGCTAGGTGCATTGTTAAGCCAAGGTTAACCCTAAAGAGGGAATAACCTAATTACTCTTCTATTTTATTTGTGAAAAAAAGAATTTTTTGTTTAATGTGAATTGTTAATGTAAATTTTTGTGTAATTATATTAGCATACCAAATGTGTAATGTGATGTGTTTTAAAGTAGTTTCAAATGACACATGTGTTGTGAGGTGGAATGCCAAGTGTTTTGGGTGAGTAGTAGAGTAACCCTTGGGTAACTATATAGTAGTCCTAGGTGAGTTTCTTTATTTACAAAACCAAGAGAGTTGTCCCCCACTCAAATTCGAATGCAAACTTGGAGTGGAAATTTAGGGGGTTAAAACCATCCCTAGGGTTAGTTTAGGACCTTATTTCAAGACCCATATGGTATACCTTGGGATTAGGGTCATTTTTAAGAGTAGAAAACTCCATTAGGAACCTAGGAGACCACCCAAAATTTTGGTGTTCCAAGATGGTCTAATTTGAAAAGTTGGCATGGGGAAACATATTTTGGGGGGTAGAAACTAGGGAATTTCTTGGAGAATGGGGAGTTGGGTAGAGTGTAGGAGGAGAAATTTAGGAGAATGTTGGGAGACCACTAGAAAAGGGGGAGATCTAGAGAATTTTGGGAGTTAGGAAGAGACTAGAGGAAGGAAAGGAAGATTTGTAGAAAGGGAAGAGAGTAACTAGCTTGTGCAAGTTTCAATTTTGAGACAATATTAGTAGTTCTCTTGTGTATCCATGTCATTTCTTGCCATATTATGTTCTTGATTAATTTAGCATGGTGATCACATTTTGTGATTGTAAATGTGGTGTGTTTTGGTGTATTGTGGTTATGTGTTTCTTGAGAAAATTTATTGGTTATTTTTCTAGTTTGGTCTTTTATGTGGGAGTTCACAAGGTGAGTCTCACCCTTGGGAGGAAGGAGAGCCTTGTGGGGTGAAGGGAAAAGGGAACACATTATGCGAGAGTTTCTCCTTGTAGAAATATGCTATATGGATGATATGGGCTCCATATACCCCACTACATGGGGGTCATAAGGGGATATGTTTGAGGCCATGTGAAGGCACTAATGATGATAGGAGAAGCCTTGTGAAGACATGTAGTAATGTATGTGATTGCAATGTGGAAGTCCCCCAATGTCTATTTTCCATCGCCACCCCTCTTGTATGGATTAGTGTATGATCTTGAAGTGATAAACCTTGGGTTTTGGGAGTATGATAAAATGGTTGTATCTATTGTAAAAATTTATTGTAAACTTATGTATGTGACTTTAGTTTTGATATTTTGTAAATATCATCTAGCATTGGTTCTTCTAGCATGGGGGTGGCCTTGAAAAGGCCTATGGTTGGGAGGAAAGCATCCCATGGGTATTGTTGTGCGTTTCAATTCAGGTGATTATTGAAGCTAAAGCTTGAAGCTAATACTTATTGCTGCCTTTATATGTGTAAAGAGATAGCTCTTGTATGTTTAAATTGAAAAAGGGAGAGTGTTCCATTATGTACCCCATTAGGAATGTTGATGTTGCTTGTATATCTTATTTAAAAGGGGCGACTGTATATATATTTGTGTAGTTCACTAGTATGTTCCATGTGTACTACCATTGTGTTGATCCTTAGGAAAGTATTCAACAATTTTGGTGTGAAGGATAAATGATTAGCAAAGTTGTATTTGAGCAAAAAAAAATAGTCTTCATTAGGTGTTCTATTGTAGTGCAGATATTTACCTTTGTTCATGTTGCAAATAAGATTTAATCATATTTTGTTAAATAATTAATATAAGTTTCTTAATTTGAATGGTAATAAAGTTAGATTGTTTTGTGTATCAGAATCATTATCAATGCATTGACTAAAGAAAACTTTTATTTTCATTTGAATTACCTTTAATAGTAGTTTAAGTTAGTGACAAAAAAATTATTTGAGAAGGTTGAAGCTATTAAATTTTGGGACATGACACTATCTTCAAGGATGAACAATGTAGAGATTGTGAAATACTTGAGAGAACAGAAGATAAGACAAGATGCACAAAGAGACAAATAGATACAGTTAATGATGCAAGAGATGGAAAATCTTAAAGATGAAGATTGCAAAAAGAGTAGTGAAAAATTTGAAGAAGTCAAATAAGGAAGAAATGAAGAACCCCTTGAGAAGGAGGAAAAAGAATATCCTATTGACTAGAGGCTTCTTGTGAGGACTCGAAAATCCATAGAAAGGAGAACCATGGATTCTAAGATTTAATTGCCCACCTACAATAGGAAGATGGTCCCAGAGGCTTAAATGGTTTAGGTAGATACCCTAACAAATTTCTTTAATTGTGAAGACATCCCTAAGAACCAAAGGGTGAAGATTGCCATGTCTAGACTCAAGGGCTTTGCACTCACATTGTGTAACTTCATCTAAGATGATAGTGTGAAGAATGAAAATGATACAATCACCACATGGAAGAAGATGGTGGCTTAATTTGGAGAAACCTATGTACCTAAGGATTATAAACTTCAACTTAATGAAAAGAGGATGAGTGTGAGGTAGAAAATGATGGACACCTCTACCTGTACTGAACAATTTTAGAAGTTGGTGATGAAATCCTAGCTTTTTGAGCCTAAAAGTTTGAAACTTTCAAGGTACATGCAAGGACTAAGGCTTTCCATTTAAGATGGATTGATTTTTAAAGGCCCTACCACTATAAAGCAATGCTACTAGTTGACACTTAAGTGGAAGAAATGTTCAAAAGAAGGAATGAACAAAGTGATAGTAATAAGGAATGAATGATAGAGGAAAAGGAAACTTTGGGGGTAAAGGAACACAAGGTGGTAAACCTCAAGGAGATTCTAACAAAGAGAATACCCAAGGTGAGAATAGTTCAAGAGGCGGATATAGAGGAAGGATAGGAAATGGCAATTGAAGAAATGGTGGAAGAAACAATGGGTAGATCAATTTCTATAGTTGTAATAAGATGGGCCAGGACACCAAAAAATGTCCCAAGGAGAAAAACAACCAAGGAGGAAGAAGAACTAACCTTGTTCAAGAGGATGAAAATGAAAGTGTTAGAGACTGTATTGGTGAGGAAGGGGCTACTCTCATGATGAAAAGGACATTAATTCAAGAACCCAAACCAATGCAACCTCCACAAAGGAAATCTCTCTTTAGGACCAACTAGAAAAGCCATGGAAAGATATGTAAGGTAGTTATTAAATCTAGTTCTACTGAAAATCTTGTTTCTAAGGAAATGGTAGATAAGTTGAGTCTAGAAACTACCCTAATCCCTCCCATGTATCTTGGCTGACAAAAGGGAAGCAAACATTGATAAATGAATAGGCTTGGGTAAATTTTTAGAGAAAATACTATAAGGATAGAGTTCTTTGTGACATTGTAGACATGGAAATTTGTCACCTTCTACTAGGTTGTCCATGGTAGTACGACCTTGAGGATAAAAATGATGGTGTTACTAATAAATACTAAATCACCAAAGATGGAAATAAATATAATCTTCTTCCTAGCCCAAAGAATAGTTATTTTTCATGGTAGGTGAACAAGAGATATTGTGAACCATACAAGGCTCTTAGATATGATATGCCCTAGTCCTAAAACCTAAGATGAAAGTAGCCATCCAATAAACTTACATAAAGAGGTAAAGGTTCTATTATAGAAGTATTTGACAAAATTATTGCAAGGGATACAATATATGAACTCCCACCATTAAGGGACATGTCACATCAAATAGACTTCATACTAGGTGCTTCTCTACCCAATAAGGTTGCATACAAACTCACTCCTAATCAGAATGCAGGGTATCTAGACAAATTGGTGATCTATTGTCTAAAGGACTCATACAAAAGAGTCTAAACCCTTGTGTAGTTCCTTATGTTCTATCCCTTAAGAATATTGGCAAGTGGAGGTTATGTACCGATTCTAGAGAAATCAAACAAATAACTATCATGTATAGATTCCCTATACTAAAAATTAAAGATCTATTAGACCAACTATGAGGAGCATGATATTTTTCCAAGATAAACCTCAAATTAGGCTATCACCAATTAAGAATAAGGCTAGGAGATGAGTCTGGAAAAATTCATTTAAAACCACTAAGGGACCATATGAATGGCTTGTCATGCCATTTGGCTTAAGAAATTCCCCAGGCACATTCACAAGGCTGATGAATGAAGTTCTTCATGAATTCATAGGAAAGTTTTTAGTGGTCTATTTAGATGATATATTAATCTTCAAAAAAACTAAAGAAGAACATATAAAACATTTGGAGCAAGTCCTTAAAAGGTTACATGAGAAGAAACTTGTAGTAAACGTTAAAAAATATGCGTTTATGGAAACAAAGTGTACATAATTGGAATTTTTCATCTTAAAGGGCTCTTTGAAAATGGATCCTAAAAAGGTAGAGGCTATCATCAATTGGCTAATACCTAAGACATCTAGAGAAGTCATGAATTTCCATTGTTTGGCAACATTTTATAGAAAAATTATCAAAAATTCCAGTCATATATGTGCACCTTTACTTGGTACCATCAAAGGTGGTAGAAAAACAAAATTTTAGTGGACCACAAAAGATGATGGGAATTTGAATATTTTATGGGAAAAGTGGAACAATATCCTATTTTGGTTTTTCCTACCTTCAACAAACTATTCACTCTAGAAACTAATGCTAGCAACCTAGCCATAGGTGTAGTTCTTAGTCAAGAGGAAAGACTAGTTGCATTCTTCTCTTAAAAACTAAATAATGCAAAGAAGAAGTATGGTATATATGACATATAACTCTATGAAGTGGTTTAGTCCCTAAAGAAATGGAGGCACTACTTTCTTCCTAGAGAATTTTTGACAAGAAAAATAGGTTTTACAAAGATCTTGAAACCTGATTCTTCCTAAAGAAGTTATTATCTACATAGACAATCATTCCTTGAGTTTTCTAAATAGTCAAGACAAACTAAATTGTAGGCACATGAAGTGGGTTGAACAACTCTAAGCCTTCATATTTTCTATCAAGCATAAGAAGGGAACAAAAAAAAGGTAGTAGATGCACTTAGAAGAAGAATGGGATTGGTTGAAGAAGTTCAAATAAAGAGCATGGGGATTGATGCCCTTAAGAACTTATACAAAGATGATCTAGATTTTGGTGACATCTAAAAGGTTTTCTCTATTCTTTCTCATGCTTGCAATATTAATTATTCTAAATATTTATTGTAGAATGGTCTCTTATTCAAAGAGGGGTAACTCTATATAACCAAGTATTCTATGAGACACAATCTGATTAGAGAAAAACATTGTGGAACTCTAGGAGCTCACTTTGGGATTAATAAGACCCTAGAACTCCTAAGGAGAAATTATCATTCACCTAAACTCCATACTGATATTATGAAGTTTGTAGAGATATGTAAAATATGTCAAAGAGCTAAAGGAGTGAAAAAAAATCAAGGTCTCTATCAGCCCTTACCAATTCCAACAAAGAATGGGACAATGTGAGTATGGATTTTTTCTTGAGATTCTAAAGGACTAGATAAGTTTTTGATATCACTTTTTTTATTGTTGATAGATTTAGCAAAATAGCTCACTTTGTTCCTTGTAAGAGCTCAGATGATGCTTCACATATTGGTAACCTATTCTTTAAGGAAATGGTGAAAATTCATGGATTTCCAAAATCCATTATCTTATATAGACATGTAAAATGCCAAGTCCATTCTTTGAGAACCCTATGGAAAAAATTGGGGAAAAATGTCTCTTTCAATTTTGTCTACCATCATCAAACCAATGGGTATATTGAAGTTGTTAATTGGTCTTTGGGAAAACTTCTAAGGTACCTAACAAAACAAAATGTAAAATCTTGGGATGCTATCCTTCCCAAGTAGAATTTTATTTTAATGATTCAGTGAACATATCAATGAGGAAGACACCATTCCATGTAAACTATGGACTTCACTCTACAGGAGTTATGGATTTGAGAGACTTACTCAATGACTTCCAGGTTAGTGCTCAAGGTGAAGAACTATCAAAAATGGATCAAATAAATTCATGATCTAGTTAAGGATACCTTAAACCAAAATACTACTAAGTAAAAGGCACAAGAAGACAAGGAGAAAAGACAAAATTATTTCAAGGTAGGAGATTAGTTTTGGACATATCTAAACAAGGTAAGGCTACCAAGAGGACATACCAAGTTACATATGAGGAAGATTGGACCATGTCAAATATTGCACAAGTTTGGAGAAAATGCTTATGAAATTTCTTTGCCTCCAAAAATTTCTATCTCTCTTATATTTAATGTTTGTGACCTTACTCTTTTTAGAGGTGATACAAGATCATCTCCTAACAATTTGCAGGATACTAGTGAGATTCAGGCAGAATGGATCAATGATCTACCACCTAGCCAACTATTGTAGTAGGAGAAAATTTTTGATTCCAAAGTAATCAAATGAACAAGAAATAATACCTATAAAGAAAATTTGGTTAAATGGAAGGGTCTCCCAGATATTTATCCTTCAAGGATGAGTCAGGAATGTATAGCAAAACATGGCACCTCTGTTCAAAAATTGCTCTCCATTGGGACATGAGTTTTCAAAGCATGGGAGTATGGTGTAGTAGCACCTAACTCCTCTATTAATGGCATCATACATTTCCAAGGTATTAATTAAACTTCACCCAAGTTAATCCATGCCTAAGTGTCATGCATAACATTTTCTAGATATTTTAGTTTCTAATAAAACCTAAAATGTAAGGCCAAGCCACAATGTTGTATTTTATAAACCAATGGTTTTGACTATGGTCCATGGGCACATCAAATTATTATGTTAGGATAGGTGCATTGGATTTTTTTTTACATTTTAAGTCCTTAGGATCCTTTATAAAAGTCCTAGTAAGGGAAAAGTGTGCTTGATTCATACTTTACAAAAAGTTGCATTTTGCACTAAAAGTTACTTGACAACTTTTTCAAAAAGTTGTCAACTTTTGTAATTGAAGCTCCTAATCATCAAAACCCTTCAAAATTTGTTGGCATACTTTGGAAAGATCTTCATAAAAAACTTAAAATTCTGTGGTAGATAGATTATTGTACTAGAGCATTTTTATCAACAGAAATCCCTATTTTCCTTGTAAAATAGCAACAAAATGATTGTGTACAAAATAGTAAGCTTGATAAGACTAAATGATTTTTTGATTTGGATTCTTGGCTGAGTTACAAGAATAATACAATTTACTTCAAGGCTTCAAGTTCTCTAAGTCAAAAGATATTGAAGGATCTCTATTGGGTTCACAGTACCACTATTTCAATTGACAGTTTTTACCAAAAATGCCCTAACTTACAATTCCACCCTTGGAATTCCTTTTTTCTCTAGGAAGTACAAGTTAGGAACATGTATTTTAGGATTCAAAAATATTGGATCATGTGGATAAAATCTACTATTTTTGCACTCAAGCCCTATTCCAAGCATTTCAACATGTTGAACTTATGTCTAGAGTGAATTGAAGTAGTAGTAGCAATTTGGGGGTGGATAAAACCAAAATATTGATGGATTGTAGTCTTTTATTGATCCTTTGAAGTATCTTAGTAGGTTAGTTAGGTTAAACAATTTTCAAGTTAGTACTTCCTTTGTAAACTTATAAATTAGGCCAAATTATGGAAATTGTTGTACTTTAGTAACATGGTCATTTGATCAGTTTGGATTCTAAAAGTTTGGGATCTTATACTTTTTCCAAACCAGTGTCCATATCTAGAGTTTTTCTGTGAGATCCTTTGGATTATTTTCAAACTAAAACCTAATTACCTCATTAATAGGACTAAATGGTTCTCCTAGGCCTAAAAGGCTATTTTGCTATCTATGACCTTTGGGAACAAGATAGGTAGATCAAACACACTAGTTTTGTTTTTTTCAATGTTAAAGAATCTTTCCACTCTCATATAAACTCATAGGTTCCATTTTCAAGTAGAAACCAACCATTTGGAGATTTTGTTATGATAAGACCTAGTTGTGCATCTTTGGTACCTAGGCCATGCTTGTGAGTAAATTTGTTTCAAGGGTGTAGAGCCCTCTCTTGACTCCATTTTGGGGTGTTTCAAGCATTCTAAGGTCATAGCACATCATTATTTATTTTTAAGGGAGAACTCGACATCACCTATCATAAAAGGATTAGTCCTTAACCAACTAATTATCTCCCATCTTCTCAACCCACTATTTTTCCTCCCCCTCATCTTTTTCAAAATATTGAAATGAAGTATGATTTTGTAGCACACTATGTAATAACCCAAAAAATACTTATTGTTTACAAATTCTTCAAATATCTCTTATTTATATTATGAAACCTTACAAAAATATTTATCAACATGTTGAATTCTACCTCATAGTCAAGATAATATAAATGCCTTTTTACAATGGATGAATGCTACACTATTCCTATCTCTATTTGATATTAATCATGCATATTTGAATTGTTGAGAGACTAAATGTCCTTATTATAATATTATGGAAGCTATTTCTATTAATAAGAGTGTCATACATGGAAGTTTTATTGATAATGAATCTAGTTTAAATATTTAAATAGTATGGATATGCTAAATGCTATCAATGGTGACCTTATATTTATCCATTTGTCTAATATTTCAATGAAAGGATTTGATAATATTGCTAACAAAGAATTGGGTATTATAACACTACCTATTAAAGTGGTTTTGGTGTTATTGGATACTCATATGCATGCTAAACCTAGACTCCTCAATTATAACCTTCTCTTAGGAAGAACTTAGTTGTATTCAAGGCATGTTATTCCTTCTACTCTTTATCTCAAGGTCAAATTATTTTATATAAATATTATCTAAACCCTTCGTGCTTATGATTATCCTAATCCTTTTTTTAGTAAAATCTATGCTCTAGTTCTCCTCCTACATAGGAGGTGAAGCAATATAAAACTAAAAATGAGCCTAAATAAGAAAACTATCCTTCTTCCTCCTCTCTATCTAAAGATGATTGGGGTACATTAGATCTTAGACCAACTTTTATTTGAGAATATAGAGTTAATGACCTTTCATTCACAAATCTCAACCAACTCTTTTTTCTAATAACTTTTTTGATACTTCCACTCATGGTGAATCTCTCAATCCTAGGGATATGGATTCTTGTTATGGTATTGAGTATCATGGTATTCATTTTTCTATGTTTTATTTTTCACCATGTGACATCCTATATTATATCATTTACAATCGAGTTTCCATGGGAAATATATCAGTTCCCTTGGAATGCCATAAAAGTGTGTTGTCCTTTGCAATGATTTACTATTCACTTACTATGTGGAATCTCAATGTATTCAAGCCTTCGATGACCTCATAGGAGGTATGACCCCTTTTGTTGGCACATTGTGTTGCTTGTAGATACTATCTTGATGTTAAGATTTCTTTGTTCTTCTTTATTACTTCTCCTTATTTTCATATTTTCTCATTTATTACAAGAACCCCAAATAGACTACACTAGCATACTACAACTTTATAGGTCCACTACTATCTCTTTTATCATTTCTTGGATTTTTTATCTAGCATATCATGTAAACTTTCTAGACTATTTGACCTATCCTACTACATATAGAAACTATTCTTATTATATAGGATTACATTATCATGGTGGTCTAAAGATGCCACAAGATGAAAATCATTTGGGATTCAATATTGACAAACAAATAAATTATATCCTTCAATCCTCCTCTTTTATTTTTTTTTATAATCTTCATGGTATTTACTTCTAGGCACACAAACCTAAGTTAGATTATTCAATCATATATGGAACATAAATCTTAGTGGTTACTCTCTCTCTCTCTCTCTCTCTCTCTCTCTCTCTCTCTCTATTTGTAGCAAGATAGAAATTTTTTTATTACATAAATTGGGCTATGCAACTCCAACTTTCTCATTATTATAGTGTATGCACCCTAAAATGGTCACCTAAACTATGGGCCCCATTTTTCAATTTATCAAATTTCCTAAATCAATGATTTGGAATATTTTATTAAATCAATTCAAATTGATTTCTTTGATCAAATTGTAATTAATTCAATTATTTCAACATTTCCTAAAGTTTGATTATTTTATCCTAGGTCTTATTTAATTAAAAGAAAACTTCTATCTTAATTAAATAATTAATCCACATTTGACTAATTAGGAGAAAAATCTCTCTTTTAATTTAATTAAATATTTTTTATTTGATTAAAAGAACCTACTCCCTTTTAATTAAATAAAATCCCACTTGAAAAAGGAAATAAATTAAGTAAAAGTAAGTAAAAAAAAATTTCTCTACACTTAAATGCACATATCTCTAAGTGGGATTCCTATTTTTCCTCTTTCCACTTTCTTCTCAAACACTCCACTTTTTTCATTGGTGGAATTTTGTCTCTCATGGATTAAACTCTATTATCCCATATTGGTTGTGAGAAGCCTCCCACCTCCACATTTTCCTTTATAACAAGCCCTCTCCTTCTCATTTTGATATAGGGAAAATAATTCGTTGCCATATTATTGTTATGCTATAGGTTTAGAGAGAAAGTTTCGAGGAGTTTGAGCCTTAGGTTTTGGACATTGGAGCTTCATTGCAACTTCTCTCTTGTTGTCTTATTCTCTCTTGCATCTATGGCTTCCATCATCAAGTTTCATCCTTTCATTTTCATATTATCTTAGAGTCATATTTATTGTCATAGAACAATATTACATCGTTATTTCCTTTCATAGATTAAATTTTATTTCTTGCATTGCTTTGCATTGTTATCATTTAGATTAGCTTACATCTTCATTTGCATTCATATTTTGATCCTTGAATCTCTCATTTTATGGTGTACTTGTATGGGCACAAAGTAGGTTAAATTAAGGACCTCCATTACAAACCCTTGCACTCCATCAATAGAGAGCTATGAGTCACCATTTGAGATCTCGTTCTTGAGAAATCTTGGATATAATGAATCATAGAAGTGTGTCAAAATTTTAGCACACATTATTTGGCATCAACCATGGGGCAACCCATCTTTACATGCTAGTTTTAGATCTTTTTATAGCTAACCCCCTTGTGCAAATTTTTTTGGAGATGAAAAACCCTACATTTTAAAGATCTAATTACATCTCCCAAATGGCTTGGTGTTTTAGTCTAATTTTTTTTTGCAAGTTGGCGACATATCAAAAAAGCTTTAGTGAAATTGTCAATTTTTTTTTAGGTATGTTCTTGTAAGGAAACTTAGGTGCGGAAACAGCTTCCTACACTAATCTCTTAAGAAAAGTATGGTGCAAATCCTTTTAAAATTTTTACACTTGCAAATTTGATATCATATAAACAACAATATTGCAGCCAACCATGCATATAGAAAATAGATAGAGAAAGAAACACATAACACAAAGATTTGCTAGTGGGGAAAAACCTTTTGGTAAAAGAACCCCACCCCTTCAAAACCTGCACAATGTATTATCTTCAACACAAGATTACAATACACTTGAAATGCAATTTTAACAGCAACAATAGAAGACTCCAACAACACCTCAGTACCTTCACACTCTCCTCTTCCTCTCTCTTGCATTTTCAACATGCAATACTACTTTATGAACATCCTAAGACCGAACAAAATGCCCACAAAGGAGTTTGGCATTTTTCATGGCTCAACCACCGAGAACCATGCACAATACCACATGTACATGCAATACCAAGAAAAGGGCATCCATCCCTTGAATAGGCAATGACAACTTGTCATAGAATCTGCCAAAAATAGCGGTCATAAGACAAGTGTAAGGGAATCTGTCATACCAACCTATTTTTGGCATATTCTCTTACACACACCAACCACTCATTCTTTAGCACCCAAATAGGCCCCATTTCATAAGATGCTCTTACACCTGTCATAGCTCATTCCTTAAATAGCTCTTACGCATCATAGGAATCAGTCATAACCATTTCAGCCATAATCTCCTTCACACACTTCAAGATGCTGACACATGTAAGTGATCAACATGCCAACTAGACATGTACACTCACATTTACATATTATTTGGAAAAATATATTTACAAAATAAATAATAATAAGAATAGGAATTATACAAGGTTGAGACACCTTATTCCTAACATTCTCTCACTTGTTGAACACCTTGTAAGAGCAATAGGAACATAATAGGAATTAACCACTATCGGCCAAAAGGCCCATAGACTCAAAACACCACCTAAACTTCTCTGTGCCCACTGGTTTTGTCAATGCATCTGCAATATTCTTTGCGGTATCCACCTTCTCCAAATTTGGCTTTCCATCTTCCACCATATCTCTCACAAAGTGAAACTGCACATCAATGTGCTTTGTTCTGGCATGAAAAGTTGGATTCTTTGCAAGGCAAATAGCACTCTGACTGTCACATGAAATAGTAATCTTTCCTGCATCAACACCAATAACAGAACACAATCTCCTAAGCCAAATGGCTTCCTTACAAGCATGAGTAGTAGCCATGTACTTAGCTTCTGTAGTGGACAAAGTAACCATAGGTTATTGCTTACTCATCCAACTAATGGCACCACCAAACATAGTGAACACATAACCATTGGTGGATCTCCTGCTGTCAACATCACCTACCCAATCTGAATCAAAAAATCCATCAATACAAATTGAATGCAGAGCTCCAGAAGAGTTACCATGATAACATATGGAGTAATCTGATGTACCCCTCAAATATCTAAATACTTGCTTAACTGCATCCCAATGTACCCATCCAGGATTAGCCATAAATCGGCTCAGAACTCCCATTGCTTGGGCAATGTTTGGTCTAGTATAGACCATAGCATACTTAAGACTGCCAACTGCACTAGCATAAGGTACTCTACTCATGTCCTCCATCTCACTAGGAGATTTTAGACAATTATCTATAGATAACTTTGTTCCCACAAAAACAGGAACACACAAAGGTCTACAATCTGCCATGCTGAACCTATCCAACACAGACTTCACATACTTACTCTAACTCAACCAAAGTTTTCTGTTAGACCTGTCTCTATTGATTTCCATACCCAAGATGTACCTTTCTGCCCCAAGATCTTTCATCTCGAACTGTACTGATAACTGATATTTAAAATCAGAAATCATAACCTTACCCTTCCCAAATAGCAACATATCATCAACATTTAATGCAACAATAAGAAGGTGATCATCTTGAACTCTGAAATAAATACAATGATATGATTTCAATCTTACAAATCCAATTGACAACACAAATGCATCAAACTTAAGGTACCACATCCTATTAGATTGCTTCAAACCATATAAAGACTTTTTTAACCTACATCTCAAGATTCTTTACCTTTAACAATGTAGTGCTCAAGTTGTGACATATAAATTTCTTCCTCCAAATCACCATGAAGGAAAGCTGTCTTCACATCCATCTATTCTATCTTTAATCATATGATGTAGCAAGAGATAACAGAAATCTAATGGATGTCAACTTTGCAATAGGAGAGAATATTTAACGATAATCTATTCCCTCTACCTGCGAATACCCCTATGCAACCAATTTGGCTTTGTACCTTTCAACACTGCCATCTGTACAGAATTTCTTCTTGAACACCCATTTGCTACCAATAGGTTTTCATCCTTTAGGCAAAGGTACAAGGTCCCAAGTATTTTTTTCTCTAATGAATCCATCTCATCATCCATAGCCTCAATCCAGGAACCTACATCTTCCATGCCCAAAGCCTCCTTCACAGATCTAGGCTCATCAGTGTTAGTAATTAAAGAAAAAGCACAATTGGAATCTAACATAGAATAACCAAACCTTTCTAGTTGCTTTCTTACTCTTGTGGATCTCCTCAAGGACTGAGGTTGAGGTTGTTCTTCCTCTTCTTCTTCTAAACTATTAGAGCTACTAGAGCTCTCCTCATCATTAGATCCAACATGGTCTTTCTATTCAGTCTTCTCAAGGGTAGGAGGAAATTGAACAATATCTTCTTTCTTTTCTTTTTCATCTGGTTGTAGCATAATAGGAGAAGATGTTAGCTCTCTAAAAATAACATTTCTACTATACAACACCTTACTAGTCACAAGAACCCAAAGATTGTATCCTTTCACGCCAACACTGTACCTGATGAAAATACATTTAATAGCTTTGTTTTCCAACTTAGATCTTTTCTCCTTTGGAACATGTGCATAAGCTTCACAACCAAAAACATGAAGATGTCTAATTGAAGGCTTCTTACCAAATCACACCTCCATGGGTGTCTTACCAACAAGGGCTGGTGTAGGAGATCTGTTAACCAGATAGCAAGCAATGGCCACAGCTTCGGCCCAAAACTTTTGTTCTAAACCAGCTCCACTAAGCATACTCCTAGCCTTCTCCATCAGTGTCCTATTCATTCTCTCTGAAACTCCATTTTTCTCTGGGGTATAAGGAGTTGCCTTATGCCTCTTGATACCTTTTTCTTTATAGAATTGTTCAAACTCTGCTAAGAAAAACTCACCACCATTGTCAGTTCTCACACACTTAATCTTCTTACTAGTCTAATTCTCTACAAGGGCTTTAAATTCCTTGAATCGACTAAAAACTTGTGTCTTAATTTTAAGGAAATAAATCCATGTCCTTCTACTATAATCATCTATGAAAGATACAAAAAATACAGACTTGGAGATTGAAGGAACTTTTACAGGACCAAATACATCAGAATGAATACGATCCAAAACATCAGAAGATTTGTGAAAACTATAGTAAAACTAAACATGATTTTGTTTACCATAGATACAATGTTCACAAAAGTCGAACTCAAGATTGCAATCATTTAACCCCTCAATGAGATTTTTATTTTTTAGGGTTCTGAGACCCTTTTCACCAATGTGACCAAATCTCATATGCCACAACATTGTCTTTTCTGCAAGAAGCTTACCTTCCAAAGTGTTTGCATTGCCATTGGAACCAATAACCACATAATTCTTCATTGCTCATTTAGATGGCAAGGATGAAGAACTATTACATAGAGGAATACATGCATCTAGCTGAAATAAGGTACCTCTCCTAGTACCCCTTGCAAGCACTATCGATCCTCTCATCATCTTGCATCCTTCTTTCGAAAAAACAACTTGCACACCTACATCATTCAACATACTTACAGATAATAGGTTTCGTGCCAATCTTGGAATGTGCATAACTCCATTGATTCCCTTTACTCATCCATCAGGAAATTTGATAGTGACCCTTCTGTGTCCAACTATCTTTAGGTGAGAATCATCACCCAAGTACACCTTTCCACCATCAAACTCTTCATATTTTGAGAACTAGTTTCGATGAGAGGTCATGTGAAAAGATGCACCCGAGCCAACCAACCACACATCATCAGATGCATGGGCTGCCAAAGCTATGATGAATGCATCACCATCTTCTTGAGATCTTTCTGATGCTGAATCTAAACCTTTCTTCTTCTTCTTCAGCTCTTTGCAATCTGTACAGAAGTGCCCAAGTTTATCACAGTTCTAACAATTTTCCTTGGACTTATTGGAAGTCTTTGACTTCCCACAGGATTTGGATTTACCCTTATTTTTAGACTTATTGTCATTTTTCTTCCCTCTTTCCATGGATCTCCCACAAATAGCAAGGGCATCTTTTTCCAAAATGAAAACCTTTCTCCACATCTCCTCTTATAGTAGCAAAGACACCACATCATCCATTTTGAAAGTGACTAATGTGATTTTGAGAGCCATCACAAGATGGTCCCATGAATTTAGTAAAGAATACAAAAATGTGTAGCAACGATCCTCCTCCTCTAACTTGACACCAGCTGATGTCAACTATGCAACACGTAGATTAAATGCATTTAAATGATCCGTTAAGGATCCACCTTCCTCCATTCATAGAAAGTACAACTTCTTCCTCAGGAATAACTTGTTCACCAAAGATTTTGCCTGATACATGGCCCCAAGTCTTTCCCACAAACTATATGTCGTTGTCTCATTTAGAACATTCAGAAGAACTGCATCAGTTAAATAGAGTCTTATGGGACCCTTAGCTTTACGGTCTTTGATATCCCAATTTGCTTGAGCTACAGTTGCTGGTCTTGTAGCGCTTGAAGTTGCTTCCTATAGGTCACAATCTTCTAACATGTCTTCCATCTTGAGTTTCCACAACTTGAAATTAGTGCCATTAAATTTCTCCACCTCTATTCTTCCATATGATGAACTCGCCATCTCAATTTGCAAATAAGATTCAGGATGCTTTGCACAAGATTCCCACTCAACTTGAGATTAGCTCAAAAAACCCTACCCAACAACTAGGATCAAAAGTTGATCAAGCTCTGATACCACTTGTAAGGAAACTTAGGTGCAGAAATAGCTTCCTACACTAATCTCTTAAGGAAAGTATGGTGCAAATCCTTTTAAAAATTTTACACTTGCAAATTCGATATCATATAAACAACAGTATTGCAGCCAACCATGCATACAAAAAATAGATAGAGAAAGAAACACATAACACAAAGATTTGCTGATGGGGAAATTTTTTTTGGTAAAACAACCCCACCCCTTCAAAACCTGCACAATGTATTATCTTCAACACAAGGTTACAATACACTTGCAATGCAAGTTTAACAGCAACAATAGAAGACTCCAACAAAACCTCAGTACCTACACACTCTCTTCTTCCTCTCTCTTTCATTTTCAACATGCAATACTACTTTTATGAATATCTTAAGACCCAAAAAAATGCCCACAAAGGAGTTGGGCATTTTTCATGGCTCAACCACCAAGAACCATGCACAATGCCACATGTACATGCAGTACCAAGAAAAGGGCGTCCATCCCTTGAATAGGCAATGATAGCTTGTCATAGAATCTAGCAAAAATAGCGGTCAGAAGAGAAGTGTAAGGGAATCCATCATACCAACCTATTTTTGGCATATTCTCTTACACACACCAACCACTCATTCTTGGATGCCCAAATAGGCCCAATGTCTCAAGATGCTCTTACACCTGTCATAGCTCATTCCTTAAATAGCTCTTACACATCATAGGAATCTTTCATAACCATTTCAACCATGATCTCCTCCACACACTTCAAGATGTCGACACATGTAAGTGATCAACATGCCAACTAGACATGTACACTCACATTTACATATTATTTGCAAAAATACATTTACAAAACAAATAATAATAAGAATAGGAATTATACAAGGTTGAGACACCTTATTCCTAACAGTTTTATTTTTTATAATATGTTCTTGATTTTTCATGAAAAATAATTTTAGGGCACAAATTAGAAATTGTTTCCATAAAACTCTAATTTTTTGGAAAAGTCCCTAAATTATAAATAGGGTTGGTTCTTTTTGTTTTGATTTTAGAGCCCATATTAAGGCTGAATAAATTGATTTGCAAAAACTAGTCTATTTTGACAAAATCACTCCCTAGGGCATAAATGAAGAGATATTTTCAAAATTCTTACATTTTTAGAAAGAAATCTAATTTTTTATAGGTGTGTCTTTTTTGCATTTATGTTTTTGGGTATGAATTCATGGCATATAGGTCAATCTTGTTGACTAGGTTAATAATCATGATCAACATGTACTTTATTTGCACAAACTTAAATGCATGATATTAGTTGTTATTTTTCATGGAATCAAATAGTTCAACATATTTCCATGTGAATTTTCCTATTTCTTCATGATTTCATGCACTTAACTGAAGTTTGTGAAGGTAACTTGGAGGTCTAAAGAACCAAAATTGGAAAAAAAATGCAAAGCATGGAAACAAGGTGCACACATTCCAAACCTTCTCATTTGAATTATAAAAAGTGATCACTGTGTTCTTTCTCATTGTAAAATAATTTTCTTTCTTTTGTCAAATTTCTTGGTGTGTCTTTCCAACATTGAAAAAAGGCCATAAAATGAATCATTCACATTTGGATTTGGGCTTAAAATAAAAAAACACCTTTGGTCTTTTAATCCCTAGATTTTCTTATTGATGTTTTCTTCTTGCATCCTTGTTAATGAGTTTGAGGGAAACATAAATAAGGAATCTTGATTTTTGTTTTTTTAGGGGGCTTGCCTAGAGAAGTGATCACTTGAGGGGAAAACCTCAACTCCCATGTTTTGGAAGAGTGTAAATAGTTTTGCTTGAATCTAAAGACAAGTCTCTTGGAAGTAGTAATTTGTTCAATCTTGGCTAAGCCCAAAAGAACTTTATACCTTTTGGAAATGAAGGTCGAGATTCAGTTACAATTTCTTCTTGACTCTTTTCTAGTACTTTCCTTCATTTATAGATTTGGGCCTCACAAACCTTGCATATATCAAGGACATACCCTAGTTGAGCTTATGCATCCTTATAGAAACCTGAATACATTGTTTGTGTGTTTTATGTGCTTGAATACTTAGAACCTTACCCACTTAAAAAAAAAAGGGAACACATCCATCAAGTTGAGCCTTAAGGATTATTTCCTTTTTATATTCTTTCAAAACCACTATAGGCTTCAAACCCTACGCTACAAAACATCAGTCAAGTCTAGATGATCATGAGCTTTTATCTGTCATTAAAAAGTATCTATACTTAACTATTAATCTCCCTAGAGACATGATAGATGATTATGAGTTCTCCTCTACCATTTAAAAGTATCTAGACTTAACTGTTAGTCTCCCTAGACACATGATAGAAATGAAGAAAGTTCTAGGAAAAGAGATGGCATCATTACATGAATATTCCTTTAGATCTTTACATAAATGTGAAACATCTTCTTTAAGCTCTACATCTTCTACACCAAGACATCAATTGTCTTGATCTTCTAGATCCAAAGACCTCTTGAGAGAGAAAGTGAGTAATAATTTCTTAGAGAATATGCCAATATTTCATGGACCTATCTTTGACCAAGATGAGAATGACAAAAATGGTTCTAGACATACTTTTGAGAGAACCTTTACTCCTTTGATATTTTCATATGGCATGGTGCTTGAGACCTTAGTTGCAAAAATATCATTATTTTATCATACAAATTTTCTACACCTTATGAACCTGAGGTAAAACCTTATTGGTGGAGAGATGATCACTATTGTGGCTACCATACATGTAAAGGTTATAAAATTTACGATTGTATTGGATTGAAATGTATAATTCAAGATCTTATTGATGATGGAGTCATTGATGGTGAAATTCCTAAAGACTTATATGATGAGAATACTTGTCTTGAGCAAGATCATGTTGATGAACCTATGTCTAGTGATGATTTCCTTGATACCTCCATTTCTTTCAATACTTATGCATCTCCCAAAACATCAAAGCTATCAAACATTATTCCAGCAAACAATGGTCCTAATGCTTTTCATGTGGTTCCCTATAGTTGTCCTCAAGGATTACCTCTAAAAGAAACTCAAGCTAATCTACACTTGGATGAAAACCCTTTTCATGTTTCTAATACTAAGGATCCTCAACCTTCATGTTGTGCTATCTCTACTATGCCCACTTCAGCTAGTCCTTTATTACTCCTTCAAGATCCTAACATCAAAACCTCATATAATCACTTGTCCTTAGAAGTGGATCAATGTCAAGAGGACTCAAAAAAAAATTAAAATAAAAATGTCACAAAAGATCAAGGTCAAGCACCCCTTCATCTCCTCCAAGATATCACCCCTCCATACCCTATGTCTTATCCACCTCCTAAGTATGATGAAGACACTACTGTCACTATTTCCCTTGAGCTTACTAAAAATTGTGAAGAAATTTCTATGCCTATTTTATCCACAGAAACTTGTTAAGATTAAATAATCCCTTCTTGTTCTACTTCTTCATATTCACTTCAAAACTACGCTCAAGCTTCAAATACACCTATCAAAGGTGTTGCTCCTATTTAAGATACACATGATTCTATTGATGACCTTGGTCACATTGCTCACACTAAAAGTGCTAATATCCCTATTCACGATCCCTTTGCATCCCCTAACTCTATCCTTGGTCCTTATCCATAAAAATTGAATCCTTCAAACCTTCCATCTCTATTGGGACCTTATGCTCCTCTGTCTCCTACTTTCACTCCCATCTCATCTCCTAGCTCTCCTATCATACCTTGATATCAGCAAAGACACTCATCCTTGATGAATTCTCATTTATCTATCTATATGAACCAATCATATAATCCTTCTTCATCCAAAAATCCCAAATATTTTGGAAGAAATTTGGATGATCAATTTAAGAGAAAAACATAAGAATCCATTGAAAAAATGAATATCACTATGTTCCATCTAATCGGCATTTGAATGAAAAGAAAGAGAAATTATTCAAGAGACCACAAAGATCTACTACCCAAAGAGATAAGTCAAAGAAAATATGGGTTCCTAAATCCATCATTGAAGAAATGTGTTCTAAAGCATCCAAAGGAAAAGAAAATCCTAAAGCTCTATGGATTCCCAAGTCTCTTTTGAAAGACATGAATATTGAAAATACTTCAAAGTTAGCATTCAAGCTTCTGATGACTTCAACTCCATCTTATTTCAAAAATTTCCTAAGAAGCTTCCCAAGACTTTCACTCTTTCTTCTCCCAAAAATATTCTTGAGAAGCTTCCAAAGGCTTCCACTCCATCTCCTTCCAAAAGTCTCTTACTTCCTCATACATTTAAACCTCAAACTAATTCCTGGACATGGTTACTCCATCATTTCAAGTTGTGTTTCAATGTTAATCTTGTCTATGTTGTCACCTACCCTTATGCAATATTTTCAATCTTATAATTATTTTCTATTCATACTCTATCTATCTTTCCAAAGCATAAAACCTCAACCTCCATATAAATTATCTACCATCTCCTTTCGATCACCCTATTAGCATCTTCAAGTAAACCTTTCTATGGTCTTGGCTTATCATGATTCATCTTTCATATAGGAGCACTATCTAAATTGAAATAACTTGAGCTGTTTCTAAAAATTAAAAAAGAATAAAAATTGGGAAAAAGAAAAAAAGGAAAAAAATGAAAAAGATGAAAATGTACCTTGGTGAAAATTTGGTAAATAGGTGCCTTGGTAGCAAAAGTAAAGCCAAATAAATTCAAACTATGGAAAAATCCAATTTTTGTGGTACCTTGGATAAGTACCGTAATGAAAACATGGAAAAAAAAACATCATGCATAATTCTTCCATAATCCATATATCCCATATTTCCTCTTGATCTTGACAATGTTGAGCTATCCTTGTGTATTGGCTATCTTATTCATTAGCTTACATATTATACTCTCTTGCGCATTCATAATCTTCATATGTATCTTCATTCTTATTGCTCTATCCTATCATTATCCTACCCATTTGACCCCTTGGTCTTGATCACACAAAGAAAATCATGGCTCTCATAGGCCTCTTGACATGCCAACTTTTCTTAACTACACACTTTCATGTTATCTTGATTATTAGCTTCAACTACTTATCCCACATGTTATCTCCTTTCATGGCTTTCTTTTATTGTTCAAAACCTACTTCATATTGCTATCATTACCTAGCTAGTGTACTCCTGAGGAGTCAATCCTTGAGGATCACCTTTCATTGGCTTTGTTCATTAGTGCTTGCTTATCCATATTATCTACCTCACTACTACAACATACCTTACACCTTGCTAGATATTGGAACAAAATGATGTGATCTTTCTTGAGAGCGAGTAATCTCTAAGTCATTCTAATTTTTTTTTTTAAAATAAATAAAAATTAATATATGATGCTGAAAAAAATTCTAAAAAGCATAAAATGTCCTGAAAAAATGATCATTTTAGTGAAACCCTAGAAATAGGAGCTATGATGTATCACCAAAAAAAATCAAAAATCTGAAAAATACAAAAGTATTATAAAAAGTTCTAAAAAAAATAAAAATAGAATTCTTTCCAAGAGGTGAAAACCTAGAAACAAGTTCTACTTGAGACCCTTTTCACCTTATATCTATCAATATATCTCTTTGTGCTCTAAGATTAATCCATTTCACTTTATATATCTTTTTGGTATTCCTGGTTTCAAGTTGATCTTGGTCTAGATTTTAGGGGCATAGGTGGTCTTTCACTTTATCTAGGGTCTCTTTGTTGAATTGGAATTTCTTTGGCAACTCTTGCAAATAGTGTTTCTTAAAACTTATTGGATACCTTCTCTATAGTCTAGTGATGCTTCTCATTGACAAATTTGATGTCCTAAGGAAAGTAGTCATGTGACTTACATGCACTCACTTAAACTAAAATGGTTGAGACTTGTTAGCTTATTTTTCTTTTGTGTGTTGTCTATGATGATTTATTTGTTGAGTGTTCCCTCCCTAATAGTTTCTCACACATGTCATGAAATAGAGGACTTGGGGCATGGGGAATATTTTTTCTTTTCTTTTTACTTGTGTGTGTGGTCTTAAAACTCTAGAGTGTCTCCTATTGTCCTATTGAAACACATAGGAGATTTGACACATCATCCTTGATTTTTTTTGCACAATCATTCTTATGGTTATCCTGGCATCTATGCCTTGATGCAATTATGGTTTTGCTACATTAAATTTGGTAACCTAACATCAGAGTCATCTTGACATTTTTGTTGTTGATGCCTATGTTAGAATCTTCCACATTCCAATCTGATATCAATCACATTCATATCTTCATAGTTTCTCTTGTTACTAGTGATGATTGCATGATTTTCCAATGTCTGTTGATAGTGGTCCAATGATGAAAATAAGTTCTTTTAAATTCTCTAGTGAATGATGATTTCACAAAATAATATGTTACAATTTCTCTATTGTAAGTACACCTTTCCATTTTCATGCAGGTTGCACTCTTAAACTTCATTTTAGTTTTCATTTTTAAGTTGCATTATGAGTTAGAGAGTGTTTTCCCTTCATGTTTCTTGTGGACTTTTAATCAACTATGGTCATGTTTTTATCTTCATTTCCTTATTTTCCTTCACAATCTCAATCAAAATTTCCATCTTAACCAATTGATTGATTTTGGGGCATTCTATTTTTTACAAAAAAATAAATTCTTCTTTCTGTTTCTTTCCATATCTTCCAAATTTCTACCTTCCATTTACTTTCACCCTAGTTATCTTCTTCTAATTCACCTTTGGGGGATAATATTTCATGCTTGATGATCTACCATGGTTTTGTAATTCTTGTATCTTTCATCTTACATCAAAAACTTTATCTTTTGTTTGATTTGATAAAATTTATCATTTTTTTGTATCTCCTCTATCTCATTTCAATTTTGATCATGAGGGGGTAGTACATATCAACTTCAATCCTTGATTCAATTTTATCAATTTTTTAATGTCAACATTTTTAATTCAAAATTTATTTGTATTCTTTGTCCTGATGTGTTCCCAAATCAACCATAAATCTAGCTTGTTTTGTGATCCCAAATTAACCTTACACTTCAACTACATTCTTTAACTAAATGTATTCCCAATATGGTCACACATTAATCAAAGAGGGCAAATGTATGCACCATAAAATGCTTGCCTAGACTATGAGCCCCCATTATTCAATTTATCAAATTTCTTTAATCAATGGTTTGCAATATTTTATGAAACCAATTCAAAATCAATTTCTTTGATCAAATTGTAATTAATTCAATTATTTCAACATTTCTTAAGGTTTGATCATTTTATCCTAAGTCTTATTTAATTAAAAGAAAACCTATCTTTTAATTAAATAATTAATCTACATTGAATTAATTAAGAGAAAACACCTCTTTTAATTTAATTAAATATTTCCTATTTAATTAAAAGAACTTGCTCCCTTTCAATTAAATAAATTCACACTTTAAAAAGGAAAAAAATTAAATAAAAATATATAAATCTTTTTTTTTTCTCTCTACACTTAAATGCACATATCTCTAAGTGGGTTTCCTCTTTTTGCTCTTTCCACTTTCTTCTCAAACACTCCGCTTTTCTCATTGGTGAAATTTTCTCTCACATGGATCAAAATCTCCCACCTCCAAATTTTCCTTTATAAGGATCCCTCTCCTTCTCATTTTGATATAGAGAAAATAGTTTATTGCTATAGTACTGTTATGCTATAGGTTTAGAGAGCGATTATGGAGAAGGATTTTCAGCCTTAAGGTTTGGACATTGGAGCTCCATCGCAACTTCTCTCTTCTTCTCTTATTCTCTCTTGCATCCATGTCTTCCATCATCACATTTCATTCTTGCATTTTCATATTATCCTACAGTCATATAAATATTTTCATAGATTAATATTACATTGTTATTTGCTTTCATAGATTGGATTTCCTCTCTTGCATTGCTTTACATTGTTAACATTTAGATTAGCTTTCATATTCATTTGCATTCATATTTTGATCCTTGAATCTCTTGTTCTATGGTGTACTTGTATGGGCATAAAATAGGTCAAACTGAGGGCCTCCATTACAAACTTTTGCACTCCATGAATAGAGAGCTACGAGTCACTATTTGAGATCTCATTCTTTAGAAATCTTTGATATAATGACTTGTAGAAGTGTGTCAACATTTTAGCACACATATAGGCGTTAGAATCATGATTTAATTTCCTTCATCCTAAAAATAATTAAATAAAATTTGTTAAAATTTCCTATTAGGTTTACGAGAATTAATCATCAATTTACAAATATGGTCCATAAGCTTAGTTAAATCACTGTATTTCGTGTTTCCTAAGGAGCATGATGAAATAGGGTTGGAACATGCACACATATGAACTAAAATGATTATCTCTACTAGTTTTGAGGTGGTTTTGTTTTCACTAAGTTATGTTTTGTAGGTTACGAGTACGAATAGTTTCTTGGAGGACCTTAACACTATGGACCATTTTATATCCCTTTTCTTAAATGAAAAATGTGTTTATTTTACTTGGATATTCACATGGTGTCATATCTAAGTAAAGTGGAGGATAAATGTATCATCCTAAATTAGAATAATTTAAATTTAGTTCCATTAGAACCTATTTAATACAATTTAATAATAAGCATGCATTTAGGATGTATTTTCACATCTCTTTGCATTTCTCTTGGATGGAATTTGTATACAATGTAATAGATCCTCCTTGGTATTCCTATTCTATGGTCAAAATATTGAGGTAGAACCTGTCTACTTTGTATCCTCCTTTTTAATCTTTTAATGAAAAAATTACACTTCTACACCAAAATAGGGCATTCCTAAAAATTGACACCAAATCTCTCAAATTCATCACTTATTCTAGAACCATGTGGGAATCCTAGAGATTTACAAACCCTAGGATAGGGATATACTAGATCTTTGTATCATGATGGGGGCATAATGATTCTATAATGCCCCACCAAGGGATCCAAAAGAATTATCCTAAAGTTTTATTAAGTTTTCCAATCTTTTTTTTTAATGAAAGAATAACATACACATCAATCATGAAGTAGCGGAAGCAATAACATACACTCATACATAAGCTAACAAATTACATTCCTTAAGGATTCGAAGACATTGAGTCACATTTAAATTTAATTAATATTAAGGCTAACAAATACTACATCTACATGAAAGAATAATTAAAATTCCAAAGTCCATTTAAATAATATACATTTGTTATGAATGCCACTTGGCAATAAAATTTGAAATGCTCAATCATCCACTGTACATTTCATAGGGTATGAAAGGCTAAAAGAATATACATTTATTAAAATAGATTTACATTATCTTCCTCAGATCCATGATACAAAGTACAATACCATAAATGAAACCATTCACCATAAAATATATAAACATCCATCATAAGATATAATTAACCATCATAATGATACAAAGATAGAATGAAAGGAAATGCAGACAAGGAAACTCCAGCCATGCAATCTATAGATGGATCTTATTGGTAATAGTAAAAGGAACCACCACCTGACTGCATGGAACCTAAATGGCCCACTCCTATTGCACTAAGGAGATAGTCTCAAGTCCCAAATAGGATAACAAACCAAAAACCAAAATTAATCTCCAAGTCTAGAGGAAACCCTAAAAGAAATCTAATTAAAAGGTTCTAAGATAAAGATAAATTAACATCTAATCTCAGAGGCACACAAAGACACATAGGGAACCTTCTATGTAAGTAGGCAAGTGTCATTGCATGAATCACACTAGAGTTACCCTGGCAGTCTCTTAGGACCTCGACCCCTAGTGATCCCTATGTGGCACTAGCATCCTCTCATACTAATAAGGCATACTAATGATGCAAGGTTGCAACCAACCATTCTCTATACTCCCATCCTAATCTATACTAGCATTCAATGTATGGGTGAGAACATAAAAAGACTCTTATTAGGTTTATTTTATTCCCATTTAGTGTAGTGTTTCCACTTATTAAACAACTTACAATGGGTTACCCTGACAGCCACTTAGGGCCCCTGCCTCCATTGCAAGCCACTTCTCAAGATTTCATATAGATAACCTACCCTAGGCTCATAAAAGCATAAATCAAAGAATCATATAAAATAAATTATCTCATTCCTATACTAGTGACTAGAAAGCATCAATGATAAATCACAATAACACATTAGTTCTCTATGACCAACTGGAAAGCATCCCAAGAATACCGATCGAAGACTCAAAATGGTTAAGTCAAATATGTCATAGCACAACATCACCAAAAAAATCATACAAGCACCTCAGTCCTATAAAATTGATTAGAAAGAAATCCAAATGCCACTAATTGAGACTCAAAAAAGGTTAAGTCAAGTAGGTCATTAATTCACCTAAGCATCACACAAGAACATTGTAAAGCAATAACAATAAATAGATCAACACACATCATAGAGCATACCAAACAAATTCCCATGGTTGGGTTTAAAAGATCAAAGTCAAACCATCATAATGTCAAAAATGCAAAACTTTCAAGCCTCTAGCACCAAGTCAACCCAATACCCAAAACATAGATAACACTCCAAAAATAGAGTGTAGGTTTCATAGTTTGGTTTGATTTTGAAATCATATTGTCTAGTTAAATGTAAGGTTTTAGTTTTTTTTTCAAAGTACATCTCAAGTAAAAAATTCTTGATTTACCCTACAAGCCAACTCATTCATTTGTTCGAATAAAATATAGAATTAGCCTCCCCCCTCCCCCCCCCCCCATTATATTGTAAATAAATTTTCTAAAAATAATCAAAGGAAAATTATTTATTTATTTAAATTACTAAAATAATTTGCAATTTTAATAAAAATTAGGATTATTAATAATTTAATAAAACTTCATTCTTATTTAACTAAATTTCATTATTAAAAAAAAAAATTTAATTTAATTTAATTAGATCCATTAATACAAATACAATAATTATATTTTAAATAATTATTAAAAATGTATATAGTTAATAAAATTTATTTATTAAATAGTAATTCAAATTAATAACAATTAATAATTAAAACTTTATTATTAATCATTATTAAATAATAATACAATTATTATTAAAACACTTAATAATAAATATTATTAATTAGTAATGAAAATAATATTAAAATTCATTAATAAATAAAATTAATATGAAATTTGTAAATTTTAAAAATAATTTTAAAAAATCCTCTATTTCTTTTAAAAGCCCACCAGCTTTAAAGGAGGGTTGTGTGACCCCTCCCCGCTATCGAAGGGCCTATGACAGTTGTCACAGTACCTGCGGCAATGAGGATGGTTGCCGCCAACCATGGGTGATTGGAGGTGGGGGTGGTGGCCCCATCTCCCACCCAACAAACATTAATTTTTTAAAATTTTCTTTTATATTTAAATTTAATTAAATTTTATAAAATTAATTTCAATAATACCATTTTTTAATTTTTTATTTTTATGAACATCTGCAATCTTAGTCTAATAGGAAAGATATGATTTACCATTCAAATTTTTGATTGAACATTTTTGTTTCTTTCAAAACCCCTCCCAAATTTAATTTCCAAATTTTAATTCTCGAAAGGAGGATTGCTCTGATGTTATAATCTTCTCGTATATAGACAAAAACAACATACATATTAGAAATTCCAAATTACAAGATTGAAAATTCATCGCAATAAGACATAGAAAATCAATCCACAGTCATGAAGAAGACATGAAAGGAAAGAAAAGCATAATAAATTGTGCGAATAATCACAAGCATCTACCTAGACTCTGATGCTAATTGTTATGCCCAAAAATACTGTGAGAGAAATTTCTCCTCTCAAAACCTTCTCTCTTTTAGAATCCTTTTTGCTCCTCCAAAATTCACGGTCCCTCAAAAATGAACCCCCAATTACTGATAAGGAGTTCTCTCCTAAAATTGGGGCATTAATTGTACATTCACCCAAGAGGACTCCTTGCTCACCAGACTTTAACTCTTATTATCTTTTCTTTATCTTTTCCATGCACATTTATTGAATTATAAAATAACTTTATTTAATTTTCACTTGACTTCTCTTTTCAATTAATTTATTAAATTTTAATCTCATGCACACATCATGCAATCTTGAAACATTTAATAAATTAATATCTTTTCACTTCCTAATTTATTTTCAAATGTTTAATTGATAAAATATTTATTAACTTAGATAATAAAATATTTAGCATTTATTTAAAAATGAACTCTAAATATATTATTATTAAATTAAATAAATATTATCATGTTCTAAAATTAACTTATAACTTTTATCTATAAATTTAATTCTCTTTATTTAATTAATCTCCTAATTAATTAAATATTAAAATTTCCATAATAATTTTAAATTAAATTAAATCATTTAATTTGACTTAATTAGTAGAAAAATCACCAAGGACTTATAAAACAAGTAATGAAAACCCATCATAGAAAAACACATACAAGATCAAACTAAAGGGTTATAATCACAAATTAATGTCATCCAATACATTTGAAAGGTAAACAACTCAGATACTTGTCCTAATTTTCTAGGACAAATGGCTTAAAGGTTTAGGATTTGGACTTAAGAATTTATCTCCTCTCTCTTACCATTGAGATAATGTGATAGGGTATGCTCATCCTAGAAATTCAAGGGAGTCAATACTCGCTACCTACAATCTGCATAAAATCCATGCATGTACTAACACAATATTCTAAAACAAACAGACAATGGTAAGAAGTGGTGCATTGTGTAGATCCTAACTAGCAGGTGACTATGACTCCCTTCCTTAACCACATCATAAATGCCATACATAAAGAAAACATACACGCACACCATACACATGCAGTATGAGGTAAGTATCCATAACAAAACACATGATAATCCATCTAACTAATCATCATCAATAACTAAAATTATTGAATAATCAGTATGCATACATGAAGTATAGAGTACCAAGTAATCTCATCATAATCAACTGAATCTGAAACAATATCTGATAATCTCTAAACAATGCTACTAATCATCAAGCATAAAACTAGCTTGAAAGAGTTTGGTAATGATAGAAAAATGCAAACTAGGGGTAGTCACTACATCCACCCCCACAGACATAGGCTTACTCTCAAAATCCTACAAGAATGGTAAAACTAAAGAACTCACTGTGCGGGTCCCATTGGACTATTTCCCCCTGTAGGAGGATATGACTCCATTGAGAACACTCTCTAGGATCTACCCATGTCTCCTACTATAGGTCCTAAAGCTATGGGTCTCTAGCCTAAGAATTGTGATTTCATTAGGTGCACTAGACTATTGAACATTACCTACACTAGGATAAGACTGAACACTCTGAGATGACTGATCATACTAGTTGCACTTGTTGCACTACAAATTATGGTAGTTCTTAGAGATAGAACCAATGTCATCACCCTAAGTTAGAGGATAAGATCATCCCTACTGCTGATTACCCCCAAAAGGAGGTTTCCTATTACCATTGGAGTTGTGGTTTCCCTTAGGTCCTAATGTTGTAGGTGCTCCCACAAAAGCCCCATGACCTAGGTTAACACTCTACTCTACAAGAATGCCTCAATGTACTACATCCTTGAGGGTTTTAGGTTCAAACACCTTAACACCCCCAACTAGATAGTTGTTCAAGCCTCTGATGAAATGTTTTGCCAAATGTGTTGGGTTTTCACTACTTCCTGAAAAGGGCATGAGCTCATAGAACATGCACTCATACTCTACTATGGTCATAGTGAACTATCTTAGGTTGTAGAACTCATATGCTCTATGCTACTTCCATTCTTCTGGTAGGAATCATTCACAAATGTTTTCCAAGAATAACTCCCATGTGACACTATTCATGTTTATGCCCAACTTCTTCTCTTCAATAGTCCACTGAGTGGCTCCAAAGTTTTCTTGGTTGGTGATAGAAAACCTACTTTGACATTATTGTTGAAGTCCTAAATAGGAAAAACCTTGTCAAGAGCAATAAGCCACTGCTCGGCTACATAACCTTAACCCAACCCATTAAAGGGTATGACCTTGGACCTGTAAAATTCCTTCATTTGAGTAGATACAATCAATCTCTATTGATCCCTCAAAGAGCCCCTAGACCTAGGTTTATGCTCATGTCCTACCTGATGAGCCCCATCCTGACCAACACCCCGAAGAGGAGGTAGGTTATCAATGATGGTATTCATTATTTGTCTCAAGTTTCTCTCTATGGTTCTCCTCCTAATTCTCACTAATATGTTCTTCCCTACCCTCTTCTTGATTAAGGCCTTCATGGACAAACTCATGTACACTGATGTTTCTACCTTGTCCACAGCCTCTACCATGACCTAGGCTATGACCTCTAATTGAAGATCACATCCTAGATACCATCCTAAAACATGATAAAAGATGCTACAATAACTAGAAAACATACCACTATAAAGCATATATAAAAGACACATATTTTGAAAACAATATGTTCAATTTTTAGTTTTGCCTGTTATTAGGTTTACGTATAATTCAGTTTTGAAGTTTAAATGTTTAAGTTTCAAAATATACAACTAAAAGTTTAAGTTCCATTTCAGTTCAACTAGTTCAAGTTTTAGTGCAAAAAAGATATACATAACAGTTTATAGTTTTCGTTTTTGTTCAACTAGTTAAAAACTAGTGGTGTTCCAATACACCTAGAGCTCCCAAACTAGAAACTAGGCTCTAATAGCTTCCCTATCCAAAGACTAGAATGTATGGAATCCCTATCCTTAAATATATGCATTTTCATGTCATCCTTAGTCTCAAATTTAATCTACATTTTAGTGTTTGGATCTCAGAATTTAGTTCTTTTCATTGTATACTTTCAAATCTCATACATGAGCACTATAAATATTTACTCTTATTTAATGACTATTTATTGAGGTACGAGTGACCAAAAAAGGGGGTTGACTACAACAAACCCCTATATAGCCATCCAAAACACACATTATTCAGATATTTGTAGATCTCAAAAGATATAATAGAGTGCAAACTTGGATAACCATTTTCCAAATATTTGATAGCCAAAATTAGTTTTGAAGTCAATAAATGAAGGATAGGGACACATTCCATCCCCATCAATGCAAGTCAACTCTATCTTTAAGCTGAATGATTTTTAGATTTTGCAGATCTCTTAACTTTAGGTCCAAAATAGATAAGTGCTTATTTTAGAGCAATAGATGGCCATAAATTTAGAACCAAACATTTATTCATTTTAGAGGTAAGAAATTTGATTACTTGAGTTAGTTTTATAATTTATGTTTTAGACCTAAAGTCTATTATTCTCATGCATACTCATAGATAATATTTAGATTCAATTTCCTTGTGCAATTGTTATGTTTTTAAGGGAGTTGATATATTTCACCTATCTTCATCTCCATTTGTATCTTGGCTTTTGTTAATGCTCCTATATCACTTCGATTGCATTAGCTTAGTAAGATCAAAAAAGAATCAGATTAGTTCAGAAAGGATCTTTCTTCTTGATCCCCCTTGAGGTGTATGGTTGTGTGATTTATTGAGACCTATTTCCTTATGTCAAATTTAATGCTATATTACTTTAAAATAGGGTCCTAAGATGTGGTACCATAAGTTTGATGCCTACATGTTGATTTTTGAATTTTTTCCATCTAATTTGATCACTATACATTGTAAATTTGATGGCAATCATTTTATAGTTATTTCTTGGTATGTTCATGACATATTAATTGAAAAAAGAAAAGGTTCAATTCCAAAATTTAAATTTTATCTCTTAGAATGGTTTTTAGTGAAAGATCATGGTGGAACAAGATAAACTATAGGGATGGAGATTATAATATAAAAATAAAATAGAATTCTTAGGACATACCAAAGGAAGTATGTTGCACTATATTTTAAAAGATTCGCTATGCCTGATTCTAGACCATTGCATGTTCCTATTATATGGGATAAATTACTTCTAGTTCAAAATGTCCTATATCCCACTATAGATTGAAGTCCTGAGTTGATTTGAGTATAAAATTGTTGCTGAAACTTTGATGTATGCTATGGTGTGTACAAGAAAATTCATTACCCAAGATGTGGGAGATTTTTTCTATTATACATATAATCTAGGAAGATCAAACTAAAATGAATTAAAACAAGTTTTTAGATACTTGTGGGACACTTCAAAGTACTCTATATATTTTCATGGAATTAAAATAGAGAATTCCTTGGATATTCAAGGGTAAGTGGATTCAAATTAGGATTCTAGATCTTAAAAGAAGATGATTCACCAGTGTGTATGTGTTTACATTATTGGTAGTGTCATCATTTGGATAATCTAGTGATAGGGTGTAGTTTCTTTTTCCACTATCATTGAATAGTGCATGGCATCTATTCATGATTATAAGGAATTCGTGTGGATCAAAATATTATATTTAGATATAGAGTTCAAATAGGGAACTTCAATAATTTATGCTAACAATCAATATTCCATATTCATAGCAAAGATCTTCACACTCCATGTCAATACCAAGAACATTGATGTGTAATATACTATTTTATGTGATATATGGTTGAGAATGGAAAGGTGAAGCTGGAGAAATTAGAAACATTGACAATTTTCATGGATTCATTGAATAATCCTATGAGCAAAGAGATGTTTAGATGGTGTTCAAATTATATGAAATATTCATCCCTTGGTAGTTAAGTACATGATAGTATGGATCCCCTAACTCTTGTAACATATTTGATAAGTGGGAGAATGTTGAAAAATATTTGTCTCAACATTAATATATTTCTAGATGTTTCCAAAAATTTATTGTACATTTATCTACATGTTGGTCCCTTAGAAAAATAATATTAGTTTTTAAAATATTACCTTGTCACATTACAATATAAGAGGCCCATTTTATAAGATTATACGATACATCTCATGATAACTATGTGAGTCAAAAATAGGAGATAAGACATTGGATTATTGAGATAATGGGTGTTACACACATAGCATAATATTGTTATATTGTATTATTTTATTATTTTATTTCATTGTGTAATGTTCCACCTAGATGGATGTGCAACATATAAAAATTCTCATGAGATATACTTGATGAGTTGTGTTTTAACATTGTGATAGTATTTCATGTAATTATTTAATATTGGGGAAAAGAATTAAATTTTTAATATTAAGTGTGGAGTCAATGGATTACATAACACACATGTGGTTTTTAGCACATGGTTTATATAATACCACTTAGTGGTTTTGTAGGACTTGCTACTATATAAGCATCCACAAGGGTAGTTTTTTGTGTAGAGAGAGATAAGAAGAACACAAAAAGGAAATAGTTGAGTGAGACAAGGCTTGATAGGTTAGCCAAGGGAGCATTTGCGAAGGTTGGAAGCATGGCATGGGATGTGTGGATTCATGCTTGTTCACATGGATTGCTTGGTAGTAGCTATAGATTTGAAGACTTCTATGATTGTATTGCAATGGTATTTTTTGCTAAATAATACATGGTGATGGATGTTTTTGGAGGCTGGGTTTATTTCCCTTAATGAAGGTTTTCCAAGGTATATCTTGTGTCACATTTTTTGTGGGTATGTTGTCTATTCTCTTGCATGTGGATCTCAATTTCATATCTATTTTAGATCTGTTATGAGTTATGTAGAAATGGTTATATTATTTATTGCATGTTTCCTTAGAAGTGGTATCAAAGCCTAGTTTTATTATTGCAACCCTAGATTGAATCCATGAGAATGCAGGAGAGGATAAAAGAGAGGGAAAGATATATGAATTGTTTATTATAGATCTGAGGGTTTTGGGTTTTCTATTATGATGGGATGTTAGTGATTTGGGTATTTGAAACTTTTTGACAAAAGGATTTTTTTTGGATGTTTCATTTAAATCAGGCTTTTAAGGGGAGCTTGCAAAAATGACCTCCTAGTTAAAAACAGACATCACCATTAGATTTGGGTAATTTAGATATATAATAAGCCCCAGTTTGGCCATGTTCAGAGAAAATGATAGAGTTTTCTATTTTCACCCCGCAAAGGCCATCAAATTTAATTTCGTCAGAATTTTTCGTCACAAAAAAATTCGTAGTCAAAAAGGTAAAAGGACTATCTTAGTAAAATGCCCATAACTTTCTCTTATGAAATCGGACTTCAGAGTTCTTATAGAAATTGGAAAGCTAATTTAGAGTACTACAACTTGGTGTAGGTTTGGTTCTATGATTTTGGAATTTTGTCAAGTTTTAAGAGCTCAAAAGTTGGATGTTTTTATTTTGAGGACAAATTAGGGCATAACTTGGGCATATAAAGTCAAATTTTGGACTTCAAATAGTCAACAAAAAGTACTTAGAGAGCTCTACATATTAGTTCAAATTTAATGTAGGTTTGGCATCATTTATTTGGTGATATATTAATTTGAATAGTTTATGGTATATATTGACTATGGTAGGATTATGAGTTTATGGCATTGTATATTTGGAGATTTAAGATTTGATATCATTATATACTCAGTTCATATTTTAGATTAGTCTCATACTAATATGTTTATTAATATTTGGTTTGGATATGTATGATGACTTGTTGGCTCTACAAGTTGTGTAGTGTTGTAAGTGGTCTATACTAATAGGTTGCATTTATAGCTTAGATATGGGTTTTCTTTGCCCAATGATCTTTCATTATTGATGCATATTTAGATTGGTAGCTTGAATTTGGGTTATTTATGTCCTAAATCACATGATTTACTATTTTTTTCTTCATGTAGAAGGGATGAGATGTTGTTACCAAGTATAGTCATGGTGGAGAACTATGGTTGACTATTTTATACTGACAGGTTCAACATATTGAGAGTTAGTTGTTCAGTTCATGGATATGATCATGGTGCAATAGATTTATAGAATAAAATAATTGGATATATAGGTACATCCTTGATGTTTATTGGCTTCACTATCTAATTTGGTTATGATGGTAAATCTTCTTGGTTGAGGATCATGGTTTTTTGGTTTCTTTTGAGGAGTTCATGATGTGCACTTTAAGTTCTATGATGGTTTTATTCCTTGATGGGTTCTCATGGTTAGAGGATGGTTTTTCATTATGATGTCATGGATAGCTTAAATACAAGGTTTAGTAAGAGCTTGTGGCATTGATGAGATGATAGTGCAAGATTAGTTACTCATTTAATTTGTATATTTCTTGTTTGGAGATCTTGGTTTCTCTTGGTACTAACACTTTGGTTGTGTGAGTGTAGACATGGACGATCTTCATGTAGGAGATGGATTTATGATGCCATAGGTGACTTGGTACCATGGTTGAGTGGGAGTTGTTGGAATTGATATATATTTATTGAGTGTTTGTAGATGTTGGAGGTTTGTCTTAGATCCTATTGTTGTAGAAGCATCTTTGACATTTGTATATTGCACCTAGTTATCTTAATGGTTTGTGAATATAGTTAGATCATAAGGACTCGTGGGGTTCTTAGTTATCTTCATGGTGTGTGGAGATGGTTCTTCATGGTATGTGGAGATGGTTTTCTTCATGGTGTGCAGAGATGGTTGCATCTTGAAGACTCAAAGGGTTTTTGGTAAAGGTGTGGTTTATGCTTTCATTTGACATGTTATCCTTGGTGTGAGGGTGGTATTATTATTATGTCCTTATATACTCTTTGATACATGTTCAGAGTTTTGATATGTATGTTCATATGGAGCATGTTATGTCTTTGGTTGAGATGGTTAGATCATGTTGTCATATTTATGTTCCTAAGGCCATGGTTGGAACTTTGACAATGATCTTGGTTTAGTTTCTTGGTTCTAAGTACACTAATCATAAGTTGGATACTTTATGATGTTGTTATGTTGCATTTGGAGTTGGCATGGGTTGATTGGTTATAGGTGCTCATGGATACTTAGAGATGGTGGTGATGCTGATTTATCTTGGATTAGAGAAGTATTTGTTGGGATAGTTGTTTGGTTTTAGCAGGAAGTCTGGGGGGTATTAACCTGATATGGACTTGAGAGGAGATTGTTCTTATATGAGTCTTGGTTGGAGACTTGGATATCTTGATGAGAATTCTCATTCCCCACTAGTGGTCTACTCAGTGTTTTGCTACTCGAGAGGTATATCTAATTAATTCTCTTGGGTGCACTATGTTTATCCATGTCTTTCATGGATATTGATCTTTAGTTCTAGAGGATTCATTTGAGAGATTGTTTAGCATTGGTTATCTTCATTTGAATATGTTGTTATGCTGGTTAAGTTCAGAAGATGGTTTCATATTGGGCATATTCCTTAGATTAGGAATGGTTTATGAGTTTGGTCTTCTTGTGAGAGGCTTACATCCATGATTAGTTATATGGTATAGTTTGGGTGTTGTTGAGGCTTCTTTTTGCAATGTTATGGAGGAGATCATACTTGCACAATTTACATCTAGAGGTGTGTGTAGAAGGACATGATTTGCATGGTTTCTCTTTGGTCTTGGTTATCTTCCTGGATGTTCAATTTCACTTACATTGGATTTGAGATTGGTTAGAGATTGTAATCATTGGTTTATGCTCATGTATGTCATGTGAGAGATGACATGGTTATTCATTTATCTCATTCCTTTGTTGGTTGTGGGAAACATGGGAGAGAATTGGAGATTGGTTATGAGAGTTGTTCTTGAAGGTTACTAGTTTACGTATTGTGGATGTCCTTGAGACTACAAGGATTTGCTTCTTTGAGATCTTGTGAGTGGATTGGTTATAGATTTGACATTATCTTTTGCAGTGGGAGCTTCTTGATATATATGTGGCAAGTATTGTTTTTGAGGCTTCTGATTGTAGGTTACATATTAAATATATTGATGATGTGAGATTCACATGGTATAGCTATGGAGATATGGATAGTTGGATGGGTTTGGAACTTGTTGTGGGTGTCATTTAAGCTATGGATATTTTGACAACTACTGATACATGTGATTACCTTTGGATTAGATTTTTCTTTTATGCTTGGAATTTCAGTTTGTACAAGATTTTATGATCATTTAATGCAACAAGTTGGGTGGCTTTCTTTTTGGATAGCTTCTATGTATGTTTGGTGGCAATGGCATGACAAGAGGTGAAATTATTCATGTTTGAGATGCTGGATATTTTGATTTTGTTGTAGCTACTAGGATGGAGCACTTCATGTACTTTGATCCATGATGGTGGATGTGTAGGAAGGGATTGTTCCCTTGTTCATTTATGTGGCTATAGATTGACCCTATGCAATGCATACAACATGTAGGAGATTTTTGAGAAAATGGATCTTGTACACATTGCATAATATTGTTATATTGTATTATTTTATTTTATTATATAATATTCCACCTAAATGAATGTACACCATGTAAAGATTCCTATGAGACATACTCAATGAGTTGCATCATAAAATTATGATAATATTTCATGTAATTCTTTAATATTGGGAAAAAAACTAAATTTTCAATATTAAATATGGGGTCAATGGGTTAGGTAGCACATGGTTTATGTAATACCACTCAGTTTTTTTGTGGGACTTGCTACTGTATAAGTAGCCACAAGGGTAGTTGTTGGTGTAGAGAGCAAGAAGAAGAAGGAAAAAAGGAAATAGTCGAGTAGGACAAGGCTTGAAAAGTTAGCCAAGGGAGCATTTGTGAAGGTTGGAAGCATGGTATGGGATGTGTGGATTCATGCTTGTTCACATGGATTGCTTGGTACTGGCTATGGCTTTAAAAGCTTCCATGGTTATATTGCAATGGTATTTTTACTAAATAATACATGGTGATGGATGCTTTTGGAGGCTGTGTTTTTTACCTCAATAAGGGTTTCCCAGGGTATATCTTGTGTCACAATTTTTGCCAATATGTTAGCTATTCTCTTGCGTGTGGATTTCAATTGCATATATATTTTAGAGCTATTATGAGTTATGTGGAAATGTTTATATTATTTATTGCAAGTTTCCTTACATGGATATGAGAGACCATTTTAAACCTAATTTGTAATTATCTTGGGTAGCACAAGTAAAAACTTATGTACATTTTGGTGTTGATAATGAATTGAAGAAGCTAATCAAGAAGGGAGATTGTTGAGAATGTACATGTAGGATCAATATGCTTCAATCTTTGTTTTGTCACTGATGTCAAACATGCTATTTTTTAGTATAAAAATTGCTTATAAGATTAAAGTACTATCACTTAGATGATTGATGAAGAAGATTTGATCAAAAGATGTAACAATAGCAACTAGAGGAAAGGTTGAGTTATAATTATGTAATGAAGTACAAAAATTAGTTAAGATAGTGATGACATGATGTATTGGTAATCTACTTAAAGTTACAAAGTCTAGTTACACTAAGAAAGTTTAGAAGAACAAGTTACACAAAGTTTATTTGTCAAGATTGACCGACTAGATAGTAGGTGTCAAGAAAACTCAATGCAAGCTAGGTAGAATAGTGGATGCCAAGTAAAAGTTTAATTGATGCTAAGTACTAGTAAACTTTAGTTCATGTCAACTAATTTCCTAATGGGTTACGAGCAACGCAATGTGTGTCAAGCTGCTATATTATTTAAAAGATCACGAATTCAATGAATTTGAGCTAACAAGTTTATTTTCTTGGATTATCTGAACCAAGTGGAAGATAAGGATGATGAGCTAGTGGCACAGACTCTAAGGTAAATCATTTTGAGGAAAATTCAAAGTGGATCCTAGGAGAAGTTCTAGAAGAGATATGGAATGTGGGATAGATACATTGTATCCTACCTAATCCATCCTAATCCTAAATTGGACGATTGAGAATGAGTGACAAAATATCTTAACTTCCTATTTCTAGGAATCGATCATCATAAAGCAAAGTTGTCATGTGTGATAACCTAAGAAAGACAAGGAGTCAAGGGTTAAATTGCTTCATCAAATGACCTAAGAGAGGAGTCTATATTGGCATGTTAGGCAAAAAGGCTTAAGGAGATGAATTCTTGAAGGGTAAACAAGACATTAGAGCTACAAAGTATGCAGGCCAAGAAAAATGGAGGACTAAATAATGTTCTCTAATCTGCAAATGAAGTTTTAAGTTGTATCAAATCAACTCTTATTGTTACTCTCTAAAAACTATATTAGTCTAGGGTAAATCCTTTGGATTAAGGTTGACCTAATAGTCATTTTTAAATCCTTTAACTGGGTGACATTCCAATTGAATGGTATAAAGTCCTCTAATAAGGCTTACTTCTAATAGGGTGATTGAAATATTTTAATAGGGTCACATTTAATAGTGTGTATTGTAACCTTTATCAGGGTTCGCCTTTCATAGGGAATCACTTTAGAAGAGTGAAAAAGAGTAGCATGTTAGTGGTGGTTTTTCCCAAATTGGGTTTCCACATAAATCATTGTGTCAAGTGTGTTGATGAATCTATTCTATTTCATGTTTATATTTTTGCAAGTTGATTTGATAGTAACCTACAATTTTTAAATTTATTTCATAATCTTATGGATGCATGCATGGTGAAGATAAATGTTTTATGGGTTCACTAAGTTGTGAAAAGGTTTGTTTATATATCTGAACCTTGGATAACTGATTCACCTCCCCCCTCTCAGGTATTCTAAAGTATTCTCAAAAATTAGTATCAGAGCCATATGCTTAAAAAAACTAGTTTGAAGGTACTAGAAGCACATAGATCAAGATGTCAAAAAGAGAAGTGTCAAAGTTCAACAAAGATAACATTCCTGGATGGAAAAATCTGATGAAGCTACACCTTGGAGGACTTGGATATCATGCACAGTCTACCATTATTATTGAGCATGTTGACCTTGTTGGAGCCACAATTACTAAGGTTATGAGAAAGAAGAAAGAACACAACCAAGCAATGTTGGAGATTGCCTCTATCCTAAGTTATGCTAAATTTGATGATATCAAAGGTCTCTAAAGTGCAAATAAAATGTGTTATGCCCTACTTACCATTTATGGAGGAGACACCAATGTTCTTAGAGCCAAAGCTAAAAGTCTCAGAGGTAAGTTTGATGAAATGAGAATGGAAGAAGGTGAAAATATTGCTCAATATTTTACAAGGATAAAAGAAGTAGTTAATGCAATAAGAGGAGCTAATGGAAAGTTAGTTGATGACACTATGTTAAGAAAAGTTTTAAGAACACTACTACCTATTTATGTTATTAGAGTCTCTACAATTTAAGAACTAAGATGCATACTAATGATATGTCACTTGAAGGATTAGTAGGTAGACTTAATGCTTTTGAGCTATCTAACTTTGAGAACTACAAACCTGAGAGTATTAAATTTTCTTTCAAAGCCAAATTATCATTGAAGGAACTTGGTGAGAAGAAGAAGAAAAAGAAGATAAAATATGTTTCCAGTGATAGTGATATAGATGAGGAGTATGTTGAATAGATTGGAGCAGAACTGGTAAGAAGATTCCATAAAGGTAAAGGGAAAGTTCAAAGATAAATTACCTATCATTTGTTTTAATTGAAATGAAGTTGGTCATATTGCTATGAGATGTTCAAAGAAGAAAAATTAAATAGGTGGTGATGTATAAAAAATTAGAAGAGATGAAGATAGCAAGGACTACAAAGACAAAGGAAAAAAGTCAAGCTACATTAATAAAGAGGAAACATCTGATGAACATGATGACGAAATAGTGTATTTTGCAATGAAGGACAAATCTGATGAAGATGAGGCAATTGCACTTGTGACCTGTGCAAACAAGAATGATAGATGTATTATTGACAGTGGATGTTCACATAACATGACTAGAGACAAAAGTAAGTTCATTACCCTAAATTGTTATGATGGAAATAGTGTAAGATTTGGAAATGATGTGTTTGATAAAAGGAAAAGGTTCTATCAAGCTCAGAGATAAGATTTTATGTGACAATGCTTACTATGTTGAAGGACTTAACTATAATTTGTTGAGTGTGTCATAGCTAAATAATTTGGGATGCAAGGTTGAATTTGAAAACAAGGTTGCTAAGATATATGACACAAATGGGTAATTAATTGGAAAGGGTGATCAAGCTAGAAGTAATCTATTCTATCTTGACATAGAAGATGCTACTTGTCTTGCTGTGAAATTTGATGATGTATGGTTATGGCACAAGAGGTTATGTCATGTTAATTTTGATAACTTGGCTAGTATTAGTAACATGAAAAAGGTTAGAGGTTTGCCCAAGTTGAAGAAATCTAATACTATAATGTGAAAACAATGTTAGTTAGGTAAAATGACAAAGTCAAGTTTTAAAAGTAAAACTTATACCTCTAAAGGAGTACTAGAGATTGTTCATACTAACTTGTGTGGACCAATTGATGTGTAAAGCTATAAAGGTGATAAGTAAAAAATATGCTAATTGTTGATAACTATTCTAGGATGATGACAATTATGTTTCTAAAACTAAAATCTAATCCTTTCAAATGTTTAAGTGGTATTTAGCAAGAGTTGAGAAAGAAATAGGTAAAAGCTTAAAGTGTTTGATATCTGATAGAGGAGGAGAATTCATATCAAATGAGTTTGAGATGTTTTGTAATGACAAAGGAATCAAAAGATAGACATTTGCACCTAGAACCCCTCCACAAAATGGAATTGCTAAAAGGAGAAACAAATCTATAATGGACTACGCCAAAACACTCATGATGGAGAAGAATGTTGCTTTGAAATACTGAAGAGAAGCTATAAGTATAGCTGTCTATACCTTGGATCATGTTTAAGTCAAGAAAGGTACTCATTGAACGCCTTTTGAACTATGGTATAGATACTTACCAAATGTGAAATATTTTAAGGTATTTGGAAGTAAGTGCTACATTTTGAAAGATTTGAGCAATGGTAAATTTGATACAAAAGGTGAAGAATGTATATTCCTAGGCTATTCCACAAGAAGTAAAGCTTATAAGTGTTTGAATACTAGCACTAACAAAGTTTTGGAAAGTGCAAATGTAAATTTTGACAAATATACATAAGTGTATGAGGTTGAATCTATGAAATAACTAGAAGAATACAAATCATTTGTATACTTTTATGAGGGTATGCCTACTGAAGAAGGTGGTGTGAATCAAGCTACAAGTCAACAACAAGTTTTAGTGACTACTGAGTCATAGACTATGAATGTCGAATTGCATTCAAGAACCGAGCCACATTTAGATATCAAGTTTCAAAATAAAGTTGAGGCACATTCTTATTCTAAAATTGGTGGAAACATTGAGTTACCTAACAAAGATGCACACAGTGATTCTGAAGTTGAAAGATGATGTGAAGAAACTAGAGCTCAACCAAGATTGTCCAAATATGTGAACAAACATCATCCTACTGCATAGATCATTAGAGATAAAGATGCTAGACCAATGACAAGAAATAGATTGATATATTATACATTTTTTCTAAGCATGAAGGAACCCAAATCAATGAGAGATGAATTATAAGATATAGACTAGAGTAAAGCCATGAAAGAAGAGATTGAACAAATTGAGAAAAACAAAACATGGAGTCTAGTTCCTAGACTAGAAGACAAAAATGTTATTAACACAAAGTGGGTATTCATAAACAAGCTAGATGAAAATGATGAAGTCACAAGGAACAAAGAGAGATTAGTTTGCAAGTGATATGCAGAAGAAGAAGGAATTGACTATAGTTTACAAGTGTTGCTAGATTGGAAGGAGTAAGAACTCTACTTGTTTATTCTGCATATAAAGGTTTCAAAGTTGATCAAATGGATGTTAAATTTGTATTTCTAAATGGAATATTAGAGGATGAAGTTTACATAGAACAACCAAATTTTTTTGTTGATGTTAACAATAAAAAATGCTATGTAGATTACACAGGGCCCTATATGGTTTGAAACAAGCACCAAGAGCATGGTATGAGAGAATTCATAATTATCTTGTAAAGATTGGATTTGAAAGGACTAATGATAACAACAATCTACACATGAAGATAGAGAAAGGAAAAGGTATTTTATTATTTATATTTTTTGTTGATGATATCATATTTGGAGGTCAAGATGGTTTATGTAAGGATTTTTTAAATTAGATGAAACAAGAATTTGAAATGTCTATGTTTGGAGTGGTCAAATTATGTGTGGGCTTGAAAGTATATGGGATTAAATGGTGTATACATCACTCAGTCAAGGTATGTCAAAGAAATACTAAATTTTTTTGGATTGGAAGATTCAAAAATAGTAACTACACCTATGGTGATAGGACTCAAGCTATCAAAGAATAATGATCCAGTTGAAGTGAACCAAACATTTTATAGGCCTATGATTGGAAAATTACAATATGTGGTACATAGAAGATTTGACATTGTATTATCTATAGGGATAGTTGCAAGATTCTTTACTAATCCCAGGGAGAATGATTTAATGGTTGTAAAGAGAATAATGAGATATTTGAAAGGAACATAAAGTTTGGTCTATACTATAACAAAAATGAGAAATTTGAATTAAGAGCCTACAATGATGTTGATTGGGCTAGAAAGATTGATGATAGAAAGAGTGCTAGCGGACAACATTTTTCTTAGGCAAGAGGTTGTTTACATGAACTAGAAAGAAACAAAATTACACTTCACAATATACTACTGAAGCTAAATATGTTTTTGATTAGATAAACAAGTTTTATAGGGATCCTAAAAGCCAATAGTTAAAACATATAAGGCTGATAATAAGTGTGAAAGCCCAACCAAAAAAGTATAAGTTTAGAGGCTAATAATAAGCATAAAACTCAGCCAAAAAGTAAAGTTCTGAGAAAAAACAAGGAAAAAAGACAAGTATTACCACCGCCTAAAGCTAGAACAAAAGCCAAAAGACATAGAAAAAGAGTTATTCCTTGTTCTTTTGCTCTAGCTCTTGCATAACCTGAGCAGCCTGAAGGCTAGTTGATTCTCCTTCGCTTCTAGCTGTTGCACCCTTTGGTCCCCCTGGTCCTAATTAGGAATGGTGTTGTCCTTTGCAGAGTCATCCTCCATTCTGGCTTCTTCCCTATCTTTTCCTTCCTCATCATCTTGCATTTCTCTGTCTTTGATCCAACTCGTAACAAAGATGATGTTGTTGTTAATGGAGCTTAACAAAGAGACCATCTGATTCACAAGGTTTTGATTGTAGTTTTCTAGGTTATGTATACTTCTTTCTGCCAGACTAAGCCTATCAACCAAATCTATCCTCCTATTAGCATCCATCCCATTCCTTGTTGCCTCAATATGTCTCACCTATTCTTTGACCTCCTCCAGCTTGTGGAAAAGCCATTTGATTGATCTAAAATTGTCAATCATACTATTATGAGCATTATTCAAGAGGTTCATCCCTGTCTCCCTGGCTCTCTCTAAAATAGCCACTATTGTCGGGTCAATGAGTTCTTCTAGCTGCGGTTCATCTTGATTCTCCATGAAGATTTGGGGATTCATGGCCTCCCTAAAGATTCCCATCTTCGAGTCTTGACATTAAAGTTTTTCCAAGCTTTACTCCTATCATTGACCTACACTTCCCCTTTCGCATTCCCTATATTCTCCTCTTTCTACTCCTTAGGTTGGGCTTGAATGTTTATAGGACATAGGGGTAGCACTAACGCCTCCTCAAACAGAGAGCACACTTCCTCCAAATTCTCCTTCTTGTGTTTCTTCCTTCCACTTTAATCCTTAATTTCCTCCTATGTCTCCTTAACCACCTCCTCAAACTTTGACTCCTCCTCATCATCATTGTCTCCCTCCTCATCCTTCTCAGGAGGCTTCTGCCCATGATCCCTAGGGCTTTTTCTACTAGGGTTTATGGGGGAGGGCAATTTTTTAGCTTGGTGGGTCACTAATTTCCCCGAAGAAGAGATCCCTCCTTCCTTAGAGCTGAGGTTCTATATATCTTCTAAATTAGAGGAGTAACAAGAACTACCAGACTCCACATTCTCTACCTAATGTGGAGCAATGCTTATAGTCTGAGCCTTGAAGTGCTCATGGATAAGTAGCGGCAGCCCTTCGTGCAGAGTTGTATTTGCGATGGGCTTCTTTTTGAAGCTGTCCACCACCTTGCTCATAGAGGTTAACAGATAATATGGAAAGGAAATATTAACATTGTACCAGAAATGATTCAATATAAAAAAGTGGGGGGTATGAGCTCTATCAAACCTAGGGTCCAATGTGATGTACTCAATAATAGCTCTCAGAACATACCTTCATCACTTCTTCATGGAGTCAGGGACATAGTAGGTGTCAATCTTTCTTAGCACCTTCAGTTCCTTGTGACTCTCCAAAAAGTCCCTAACCACATTGGCCAAGAGCTTCTTATCCCTGAAGAATATAAAACCGTTGATAGGGATTTCGGTGACAGTCGCAATCACCTCCTCCATTATCCAAAAGTAGACCTCGTTCACCTTCACCTTATTATCCTTCTAGGACCCCACCATACTTTTGGTCACCTCCTGATCGAATCCATGTAGCTTCATGAAATAATTGGTAACCCCACCCTCTTCTCTCTTTTCTCACACTTTCTCCCTACTTCTCCGTTTCTCAAAATCTCCCACCAGTTCCTTTCTACACCTTTTGCCTACTATTTCTGCACACTGCACACCCTCTTTACTCATGTGCTCCTCACTCTATGATTGAAAGTGACCTCTAAGAGTAAGCAATAAATAGAGAAAAATAGCCCTGCTATTGCTCCAGAGGTGAGTGTGGAAAACAACCCACAAAGCATGTCGATTAATCAATAATGAATCACTGCAATTACAATTTCCCATGCTTCCATTTTGAAAAGTACCCTTATTTCTTAAAACTTTCTTAATCGTAATTATAGCTTGATTTTCTTTGTACTTCCTTGGATCTTGTCCAAGTTGATCAAAATTTTAACATCCATCGGCAAACACATTTTGAGATGCCAAGTCATTTTTTGGTCTGTTCTGACACCAATGTTTGCGAACATGTCGGCAACCGAGTTTGCTTCCCAAAATATATGAGTGACATAGATTCTATTAAATTTGGAAAGGGTCTCACATGTCTAATCAATTAGATTTGCAATCATCCATGATGGATGTAAGTTTCTTATGATGCACTTTATAATGTTATTCGAGTCCCTTTCGAACCATAAATTGGTAACACCAATTTCAAAAGCCAGTTTTACAACATTGCACACGACATTCACTTCCACAAAATGATTAGTTTGGAATCCCAAATAGAGAGAAAAAGCTATAATACTATCTCCATTTTCATTCCTTATCACAAATCCACTACTTGAGGAGCTAGGGTTGCCCTTGGAGGCTCCATCGAAGTTGGCTTTGTGCCAGCCTTCAGGGGGGAGAAGCCACTTGGCTTCCTGTATTTTCCTTGATCTATCTTTTAGCTTCTCCTTTTTCCTGTGTCCTATCTCAAATTATCCCCCCTTCCTTACTGAAGCTAAATATGTTGTTGCTATAGTAAATTGTACAAACATTGTATGGATCAAACATTTACTCTAAGGAATGAAGGAAGAGATAATAGAACTAGTGATACTTTATTGTGATAATAAAAGAGCTATCAATATATCAAAGAATCCAATAATGCACAAAAAGCCTAAGCACATTGCAATCAAGTATCATTATTTGATAGAGTTAGTTCAAGATAAACAGGTGAAGATGGAATATGTTAATATAAAAGAGAAAATTGGTGATATCTTCACAAAAGCATTACCTAAGGATGATCATGAGTATCTAAGAGGTAAACTAGGATTAATATCCCTATCAAAGGCTATCTAAGTAACAAGAGAACTGTGTTGCATCAAACTTGAGTTGATGTTCATATGTTACAAATTGATGTAGAGGATCTTACTTTAGGATCTATCTAAAGTAATCAAAAAACTGAAACTTCAAATTAGTCACAAGCAAGGTGACAGAGGAAGAAACTGAAGAAACTAAAAAGCTTATATTTGCATGATTAAAGATGATAATTCTTTGGCATTTTTTTCAAAGAGGGAGATAGTATTGTTGATTAATGGAAGTGATGATTATTAATCAAGAGAGATAATTACTGAGGGAGAAAATTATTGATATTGCTTATCAGAGGAGAACAAAAGTATGATGAGAGAGATAGAGAAATACAAGAAAGAGGGAGAAATCCTAATATCTACCTAGTAAGAGGTAGATGTGGTAAAAGGGAAATATAATTTGAAACTCAGAGTGAGTTCTAAACTAGAGTTTTGTAACCTATTTAGAAGATGGAATTTGTTGATAAAGGGAGAGATTTCAATATAAGGATTTGTATTTTTTGGTATTGGTATTGTCTTATTATTTTAACCTATTTAGTTTGGTTAAACAAGGAGTTTACCATTTGGTTGATTTGGTTGAGTTTGGTTTTCCATTAATGCCAAAGAGTGAGATTGTTGAAAATGGATTGAAGAAGCTAATCAAAGAGGGAGATTGTAAAGGGAGATTGTTGAGAACATACAAGTATGACCAATATGCTTCAATCATTGTTTTATCACTATTCTCAAACCTACTATTTTTTGATAAGGTAATTTCTTATAAGATTTAAGTATAATCACTTACGTGGTTGATAAAGAGGATTTGATCAAAAGATGTAGCAATAGCACCTAGAGGAAAGGTTGAGTTGTGATAATGTAATGAAGTATAAGAATTAGTTAAGATAGTGATGACATGATGTATTTATAATCTACTTAAGGTTACAAAGGCTGGTTACACTAAGAAAGTTTAGAAGAACAAGTTACACAAAGTTTTTCTATCAAGCTTGACTGAGTGGATAGTAGGTACCGATCAAAGTCAGTCCAAGCCAAGCATAACAGTGGGTGTCGAGTAAGTGTTTGATTGATGTTGAGCACTAGTAAACTTTAGTTCCTATTGAGTAATTTCAAAATGGATGCCAAGAAATGCAATGTTTGTTGGGCATCAAAAGTTAGATATTTTTGAGTTGTATTACTTAAAAGATCATGAATTTGATGAATCTAAGTCAGCAAGTCTATTTCCTAGGATTATGTGAACTAGGTGGAAGATAAGGATGATGAGTTGGTCACACAAACTCGAAGGTAAACCATTTTGAGGAAAATTATAAGTGGATCCTAGGAGAATTTTACATAATAGATATGGAATATGGGTAGATACATTATATCCTAGCTAATCCATCCTAACCCTAAATTGGATGAAGAATGAGCAACAAAATATCTTAATTTCCTATTTATAGTAATGGCTAGTCATGAAGCAAAGTTTTCATGCCCAATAACCTAAGAGAGACAAGGATTCAAGGGTTTTGCTTTGTCAATTGACCTAAGAGAAGATTCTGCATTGGCATGTTAAGGAAGATGTCTTAAGGAGATGAATGCTTGAAGGGTGAACAATCTTTCAAATTTACAAAGTATGAAGGCCAAGCAGAATTGAGGACTGAAAAATGATCTATAATATAAAATTGAAGTTGTAAGGTTTATTAGATCAAGCCTTACTATTACTCTCTAATAATTGTATGAGTCTAGGGTAAATCTTTTGGATTAAGGTTGACCTAATAGTCATTTATAAATCCTTTAACTAGTTGAAATTCCAACTTAATGATATAAAGTCCTCTAACAAGGATCACTTCTAATAAGGTGATTGAAATCTTTTACTAGGGTCACATTTAACAGTGTGTATTGTAACCTTTAACAGGGTTGGCCTTTTACAGGGTATTAGTTTAGAAGAGTGAAAAAGAGTAGCATGTTACTGGTGGTTTTCTCAAATTGGGTTTGCATGTAAATCATTATGTCAAGTGTATTGATGAATCTGTTATGTTTCATGTTTACATTTTTGCAAGTTGATTTGATAGTAACCTACTAGTTTTTAAGTTATTGCATAATCTTGTGGATCCTTACATAGTGAAGATAAATGTTTTATGGGTTCACTAAGCTATGAAAAGTTTTGTTTATACATCTAGACCTTGGATAATTGATTCACCCCCCATTCTTAGTTATTCTAAAGGATTGCAACATTTGTTTCCTTAGAAAAAAAAAAAAAAAAAAAAAACAAGAATTGATTGTTGAAAGATGCCCTGTTCACATTATACTATATAAGGCCCACTTTCTAGGGTTATATGATACATTTTCTGACAACTATGAGGGTCAAGAATAGGAGATAAGATAGTGGATGTGAGAGATCATTTTAAACCAAGTTCATGCTTATCTTGGGTAGCATAAGTCAAGAATGTGAAATAAAAGTGTAATAGATTTTAGTCATGGTATTTTTAAAAAACAAGTGGTTTCTAGATACTAATAACCCTATAAAAGGAGTTCTTTGATAGGATTTTGAGTATTGAGTTTAATTTGCAAGATCAAGTCTGAGAAGGAGACTTGTGAAGTTTCTCCAAGATTCTGTTGAGGTGATACTTTTGTAAGAACTTTCATTGCAAGTGTGTTGTACTATACTATTGATTTGATAATATTTTATTTAGGTCTCATAGTATATAATTTTTCTCTCAAAATGGTTGATGTAGGAGCATCTTGGAATGCCTTGTAATCAATCCTTCTCATTTTTTTTATTATACATGTTAGTGCCAAGTTCCAGTAGTTGGTGAGCTATAGTTGTTGTCGAGTTGCTCAACGTTGGCCAAGTTTCTTGATACCAACTAAATACTTTGGTGGCCGAGTGTTTCTTCATGTGCTAAGTGAACCTAATTTTTTTTTAATTTTGTTGGTTCTTGGTTGAGGTTATTTTTTATTGGTTCTTAGTTTGAGCTAACTTGTGGATTTTATTTGGATCATGAATTTAATGTAACGATCTTGTCTTAGACTGTGTACAAACTATTGTGAGGTCATGCTTCTATTATATAATAATCTAAAAAACTCTATCATCCATTTTGGAAAGCATAAATAAGAGTGATTAGGTTAGGTTAGGCAACATTTAGAGAGCTCAGATAGGAGATTGAACTTAAAGAGTTAAAAGTAGGAAGTTTGAAATTTTGCAAATCTTATTGGTTGTAACCTGTAATGCCGCACAACTAGGCATTTGTGTAGACAATTTGATGAATCAATAAAGAATTTTTTATTTATTCTCTCCTTGGTTTTGTTCTCTATGTCATTTGTTTTTGTTATGTTTAGTTAATGAGGTGTGTAGGTACTTAGGTGAGTCTCTAGCCCTAGTTTTTTAGACCCTCCTTGCTTCAAGGGTTTCCTTACAATAAACAATATATTGAGTGTTGATTTTTATTTCATTTATGCTCTTATTTTTCTCTAAAATCCATGTAATAGTTAAGTTGAAACTCTGATACTCATCTTCTAAAGATTATTGCAGGAAGTGCTTCCACATATCTTTGCTTCCTTACAAGATTCAAAATTTAAAATATGTAAAAAAAAATATTTTGCACCTTTAACTAGAGATGCATTTCATACACACTATTTTAGTGCATGCAATGATTAAAATTTTGGAGATCCTCATTGCTTATCAGTAATACAATGCTTTACCATTAAATGGGAGCACATCATATTGATTTCTCACATATTACATAATGTTCTACCATTCACAACGAAGAAAGTATATAATGGACAGCCATTACATTCTCTTCAAATTTTAAGTGTGAATTTTAATTTATAGATCAAGTGTCTATTCCTTTTTCTATTTTGTTAGGCACAATTGATTCATATTCTATTGAAATTTTTCACATTTTATTGAAACATGCAAATGATAGTCATTTTTTTCATAATGCTAGAATGGCTACATTTAAAATTTCTATGAAGAAAACTTCAAATTTTTTTTACAATAGATAATAGAAATATATCTCGTTCACAATTAATTGAAAGTGTGAAAAATTTTTAGCTTTTGATCTATTTGTGTAATACTTCCAAAAAGATATATCTGGCTTATTAGACATCTCCATCTCATATATTATAGATATGAATGTTTAAAATTGATAATTTTAATGATCACATGTTTTATTTATTTATAAATTTTTTTTACATACAAAATTAAAAGAAAACATTTATATTTAAAATAAAATAAAATTTGAAATTCAACATCTCTCAAATTAATTTACAAATATTCCTATTTTAAATTATAAATATGAGTATATTCATCACCATAATTTTATTCATATTGTGAGTGATGCAAAAATATAGATGAACAATAGGCCTCTGATTCTAGAGTACCAAATCAGAGGCAATTTGTCTAGGGTGATAGGAATTTAATCATTTTAACTATTTCAATCTTTGAGGTGCTTCTACAGTGCTTCAATACTTCTGTGAGTTCAAGCAATTCCTTAATCTATATTTACAATGTTAGAAATATTAATTTATACTCCAATCCATCATTAAATGTTTTTAGAAGTTTAACTTTAGCTTTAGCTTTAGGTTGTGTTGGCTGTAGTAGTTTCTAGAATTCTGTAGATAATTGTTTTGTCGAAAAATGTCAAAAATTTCTAGAGATTGTAAACTTGCCTATAAAAAGGAGATTTTTGTATCCATTTTTTTAGTCAAAAGAGTAATCAAATACAATTGATTTTTATTATTTTGCAGCACATTGTGTTTCATATTTTATTCTTTTGTGCCTCTGCCCACCCATCAGACTGGTATCAGAGCCAAGTTCAGAAGAGGAATTTGAAGGATTGTGCATAAGGAGGATTGTAGTAGAGAAAGGTGATATAAAGTTATTGTGAGATCTGTAAGTTTTTTTATTGGCCTATTTAGGGTTTTTTATTTCTATGAATCTTGTTTATAAGTTTCTATCATGCGTCGCTTCAGGGAGTTTTTAGACTTCAATTCCAATGTTTTCTAGAAAGAATTATGATGATTGGGCTTTTATAATGAAGCTTATATTTGATTCCTATGAGCTATTAGATAGAATCTTAACTGGTTATGTTGAACCTATAGATGAGTCTACTTTAAATGCTAATCAAAAGAAAAAGCTTGATGAAAATAGGCAGAAGAGTAAGAAAGCTTTGCAGATTATTGGAGAAGCTCTGGATGACTCAGTTCTTGGAAAAATTAAGCTAACTATTATAGCCAAGAAATCTTAGGACATTCTTGAGACTGCATATCAAGGTACAAGGTAAATATTGTTAAATATTAGGCACTTAGAAGAGAATTTGAGAATTTACAAATGAAGGATTATGACTTTGTAGAGACATTTTCAAATCATTTTATGAATGTCGTTAATCAAGGATGTGTTAGTTTGTGGTGACTAATTAGGAAAGTACTGTACATACTTCATAAATTCTTTGGGGCTTGGGGCATCACCTTGAAAAAATAAAATTGGTACTATTTGTAGATTTTCCATTCATAGATTCACCACTAAAGTAATGGATAATTTATGGCCGACATGTAGTAACCCTAAAGTAGATTAATACTTGTATAAAAGGGCATAGGGTTAGGGATTGTTTCATAGTTGTGATACAAAATTAGTTCTTGTGACAGTATTGAGTTATAAGGGATTATAGACTATAATCAAGTTGTAATCACTAGATCATAAAAATATTGGACTTGCTATTTGGTGGACGTAGCCTAGAGTTTGGCTAAACTATGTTAAAGCTTGGTGTCTTGTGTTCATTTTTGTGTGATCTATTATTTTCTGTTATTAGTTATGTCTGCATGTAATTTTTATTTCTATCTGTGGTTTAATCCTAACAAGTGGTATCAGAGCCTAGTTGTTTTTTAGTTATCATCTATAGAAAAGTTTCACAATTGAGTGGGAGTCTCATGGTTGAGTGGGAGCAATGGCAGATGAGGGTAAGTTGAGGGTTGATAGGTTTAATGGGCAGAACTTCTAGTTATGGAAGATGTAAATGGAAGACTAATTATATCAGAAGGATTTATGGAAGCTATTGGAAGGCAAAGCCAAGAATTAGGGATCTATGTCAAATGATGAATGGGATCTTCTGGACAAAAAGGCACTTAGAAGCATTCGATTATGCCTAGCACCATTGCTGGCATTTAATATTACAAAAGTAAAGACAATAGAAGAATTGATGAAAACCCTAGCAACATTGTATGAAAATCCCTTCACTTCAAACAAGGTATTTCTCATGAAGTGTTTGTTTAATATGAAAATGGCAGAATGTGGATCTATTACAGATCATTTAAATGAGTTTAATACTATTACTAGTTAGTTATCTTCTATGGGTATCAATTTTGAAGAAGAAATTAGGGCTCTCTTGATTTTGTGTTCTTTGCCTGAAAGCTAGAATGGCTTGGTAATGACTGTGAGTAATTTTGTTCCTGGATCTAGTACCCTAAAATATGATGATGTGATTGATTTTATTTTGAGTGAGGAAACTTGTAGGAAAACCTCAGGTGGATCTACATTAGGAAGTGCTTTGATGGACAAAGCAGGGGCAGAACAACTAAGAGAGCAAGTAATTTTGGAAATCATGGGAAATCAAGAGGAAAGTCAAAGGGGAGGAGGTCTCAATCAAGAGGACAAATGACTACTGGTACAATGGAAAACCAATGCACAAAAAGAAAGATTGTTGGAATCGAAAGAAAAATGAAGGAGATAAATCAGATAGAGACAAGGAGGCAAATCTGGTAAGTAATAAATCCCAAGAGGATGATTTTCTTCTACCTTTAGAAAGTGTTGATGATTCATGGGTTTTAGATTATGGTGCTTCATCTCATGCTACACCTCATAGAGGTTATTTCATTGATTATGTCCAATGGGATTTTAGGCTTGTTTATTTGGGGGATAATGAATCCTATCAGATTGTTGGAAAGGGAAAAATTAAGATTTAGTTGTAGAATGAGAATCACTGGCTACTACATGAGGTAAGACATGTTCCAAGGTTGAGTAGGAATTTAATTTAAGCAAGGCAACTCGATGATGAGGGTTCTGTAGTTACTTTTAATAATAAAAATTGGAAGGTTTCAAAAGGTTCCCTTGTAGTAACAAAAGGCGTGAAAGTAGAAACCTTATATCTTTTGTAGGTACCTTATATCTTTGTACAAGTCATATTGTTCCTTCTCCTTTAATTGTTTGAGAGAAAAATGAATGTTCAGGAACAATTGTTGCAGTTGAGTAGGGAGAACAAATAGCTGCTATAGATTCTGATACAACATTGTGGCACAATAGACTTGGACACATGAGTGAGAAGGGTATGAGAGTACTTTATTCAAAGAAAGTTTTACCAGGTCTAAAATATGTTAATATGGATTTCTATGAAATTTGTGTGTATGGAAAACAAAAGAGAGTGAGTTTTGCAAAAACTGGGAAGCAAAATAAAAGGGGGAAATTAGAGCTTGTGCATATCAATGTATGGGGACCGGCTCAGGTATCTTCCCTTGGTAGCTCTCATTACTATGTTACATTTATTGATGATGCAACTAGAAAAGTATTGGTTTATTTCCTTAGATAGAAATATGATGTATTTCAAAGTTTTAAGAAATGGAAATGCTTGATTGAAAATGAGACTGGTAAAAAATTTAAATCTCTTAGATTTGATAATGGTGGTAAGTATTGTAGTCATGAATTTGAAGATCATTGCTCCACTAATGGTATTTGTAGATAGAAAATTGTTCCATGGACTCCACAGGAAAATGGAGTGGTTGAATGCATGAACAAGACTATAATGGAATGTGTAAGGAGCATGAGGTTGCATGCTAGGTTGCCCTTACACATGTGCGCATAGGCTATAAATACTATTGTATATTTGATTAATAGAGGTCTCTCTACTCCTTTGGGTTGTGGTATTATAGAGGAGGCATGGACTGGTAAGAAGGTGAGTTATTCTTTTCTCAAAACTTTCGATTGTGAAGCATTTGCTCACATAGATTCTAAAAATAGAACCAAGCTAGAAGCTAAGTCAAAGAAATGTGTATTTGTTGGATATAGTATTAATGAGTTTGGTTATAGGCTTTGGGATTTTGAAAATCATAAAGTTGTAAGAAGTAGGGATGTCATATTTAATGAGAAAGTTTTGTACAAAGATCTATTGCAGCAACATAAGAAGAAAGAAGATAATTATGTAGTGTTGGATGATACTCCAAAAGCTAATGTTCCAGCCATTCCTCATGATGTGCAATAACGGCAACAACAAATACCACACACACCAGTGAATGTTAGATGATCAACAAGAAAAATTAGACCTCCAAAAAGGTTTTCTCCCTCTTTGTATTCTATTTTACTTACTGATACTAGTGAACTTGAAACTTATGATGAAGCTATGCAAGTTGATACTAAGATTTAGTGGGAGTCTGCAATGAAAGATGAAATGGACTCTTTGCTAAAGAATAAGACATGGAATTTGTGCAAGTTATCTATAGGTAAAAAGACTTTATAGAATAAGTGGGTTTATAGGTTGAAAGAAGAGGATGGAGGTAAGAAATGATTTAAAGCGAGGTTAGTTGCAAAAGGATTTGCACAAAGGGAATTGATTTTGATAAGATATTTTCTCCTGTTGTTAAAATGACTTCTATCCATACTATTTTAAGTCTAGTGGCTACTAAAGATTTGTATTTAGAGTAGCTGGATGTTAAAACAACCTTTCTTCATGGTGATTTGGATGAAGAGATATACATGGCTCAGCCACAGGGATTTGTTGTCAAAGGTAAGGAGAACTTACTGTGCAAATTGAAGAAATGTTTATATGGCTTGAAGCAAGCACCTCGACAATGGTATCTGAAATTTGACAGTTTTATGCATGAACATAGTTATAGTAGGTGTCATTTAGATCATTATGTCTTCTTTAAGAGGTTGGATGATGATAGCTACATTATTTTATGTCTATATGTTGATGATATGCTTGTAGTTGGGTCTAACATGGATCACATTAATGGGCTAAAAAGCCAATTAGCACATGCATTCATTATTAAGGATTTGGGGGCACCAAAACAAGTCCTTGGTATGAAGATTTGCAAAGATAGGAAAAATAGAACATTGATGCTATCTCAAGTTGATTATGTTGAAAAGGTGTTGCAATGTTTCTCTATAGAGAATGCTAAAGCTATCAGCACACCTTTACTTGGTCATTTGAAATTGACTAAGGAGATGTTTCCCAAGACATAAGAAAAGGAGGATAAGATGTCCAAGGTACCCTATGCTTTAGTTGTAGGAAGCTTAATGTATACTATGGTATGTACTAGGCCAGATATTCCACATGCAGTGGGACTTGTTAGCAGGTATATGAGTCATCCAAGAATTGAGCATTGGAATATAGTCAAATGGATTCTCAAATATCTGAGAGGAACATCCAATAAGTGTTTACACTTTGGGGGCTCTACTACTAATTTACAAGGCTATATTGACTCAGATTTGGTAGGGGATATTGATATCAGGTGGAGTACTACAGGTTACATCTTTACTATTGGTAGGGTAGCCATGAGCTAGGTTTCTATATTACAAAAGGTTAATGTTGTATCTACTAAAGAGGTAGAGTATGTAGCTGCTATAGAGACAAAAAAGGAGATGATATGGCTTCAATTCTTCTTGCAAGAATTGAGACATCCTCAAAAGAATAATTATTTTTTCACAGATAGTCAAAGTGTCATTCATCTTGCAAATAATTTAGCTCTGCATTCAAAGACCAAACACATACAGTTGCAGTACTATTTCATTTGATCAAATTTGGAGGATGGACAATTAAAGCTAGAGAAGATAGATACCAATGACAATCCAACAAATATGTTGACAAAGGTACTAACAAGAGAGAAGTTGAACTCCTCTTCAGCTTCGGTTGGTCTTCTAGACTGAACATGAATAAAAGAATAGTAAAGTCCAGGGTGGTTTGATCCAGTGGGAGCCTCATGGAGTAGTAGAATAGCTATAGGATCAGTCTCCAAGTGGGAGATTTTTGTTTAGTGTGGAGCCTAATTAGTCCCCAAGTGGGTGATTGTTAGTTTCTAGTGACTAATTAGGAAAGTGTTTTACATACTTCATAAATTTTTTGGGGCTCGGGGCATCACCCCAAAAAATAAATTTGGTGCTATTTGTAGATTTTCCATTCCTAGATTTTTCACTAAAGTAATGGCTAATTTATGGCTGACATGTAGTAACTGTAAAGCTATTTAATACTTGTATAGAAGGGCTTAGGGTTAGGGATTGTTTCATAGTTGTGATGCTAAATTGGTTCTTGCAGCCATATTGAGTTGTAAGGGATTACAGACTGTAATCAGGTTGTAATCACTAGATCATAAAAATATCAGACATCTGGTGAACATAGCCTAGGGTTTTTGTTAGGAATAAGGTGTCTTAGCCTTGGATAATTCCTATTCTTATTATTTTTTTTGTAAAATGTATTTCTTGCAAATAATGTTGATGTGTTGGCATCTTGAATTGTGTGTAAGGAGATCATAGCTAAAACGGTTATGTCGGATTCCTATGACACGTAAGAGCTATGTTAGGAAGATTCAATGATAGGTGAAGACATGTGGCAACTGATAAATTTGAGTATTGTACACTCTACCAAAATAGTGGGGTTGCCTTGAATTTTTTTTTAGGGTTCCTATTTTCTTGGAGAATGGTAAAACCCTAATACAATTACCTTTGGGAGTAATCCTAAAAGTGAAGCGCATGTTATAAGCATTTTTAGGGTTATGAAGAGGATTATGCAAGATAGCGTATTGTTGGTACTGCGAGTTGCTACTGGTGTCTTCTTTTGTCATTGTTGAACTTGCATGGCAAGTGTATTGTAACCTTATGTTGAAGATAATACATTATCTAGGTTTTGTAGGGGTGGGGTTGTTTTACCAAAAGGTTTTTCCCCACTGGCAAATCTTTGTGTTATGTGTTTCTTTCTCTACCTATTTTATTTATGCTTGGTTGGCTGCAATATTGTTATTTACATGATATTGAATCTGTAAGTGTAAAAAAATTTAATAGGATTTGTACCATACTTCTCTTAAGAGATTAGTGTAGGAAGCTGTTTCCACACCTGAGTTTCCTTACAAGTGGTATCAGAGCTTGATCAACTTTTGATCCTAGTTGTTGGGTAGGATTTTTTGAGCTAATCTCAAGTTGAGTGGGAGTCCTGTGCAGAGCATCTTGAATATTATTTGCAAATTGAGATGGTGAGTTCATCATATGGAAGAATGGAGGTGGAGAAATTTAATGGCACTAATTTCGAGTTGTGGAAACTCAAGATGGAAGACATGTTGGAAGATCGTGACCTATGGGAAGCAACTTCAAGTGCTACAAGACCAGCAACTATAGCTCAAGAAGATTGGGATATCAAAAACCATAAAGCTAAAGGTCTCATAAGACTCTGTTTAACCAATGCAGTTCTTCTCAATGTTCTAGATGAGAAAATTGCATATGGTTTGTGGGAAAGACTTAGGGCCATGTATCAAGCCAAATCTTTGGTGAACAAGTTGTTCCTGAGGAAGAAGTTGTACTCTCTATGAATGGAGGAAGGTGGATCCTTAACGGATCATTTAAATGCATTTAATCTACTGGCTACACAATTGACATCAACTAGTGTCAAGTTAGAGCAGGAGGATCGTTGCTACACACTTTTGTGTTCTTTACCAGATTCATGGGACCATCTTGAGATGGCTCTTGGAAGCACGTTAGTCACCTTCAAAATGGTTGATGTGGTGTCTTCACTGCTATCAGAAGAGATGCAGAGAAAGGCTTCTGTTTTGAAAAAAGATACCCTTGCTATTTTTGGGAGATCCATGGAAAGAGGGAAGAAAAATGACAATAAGTCTGATAATAAGGGTAGATCTAAATCCTGTGGCAAAATGTTGGAACTGTGATAAATTTGGGCACTTCTATAGAGATTGCAAAGAGCCAAAGAAGAAGAAGAAAGGTTTAGATTTAGCATCAGAAAGATCTCAAGAAGATGGTGATGCATTCATTGTAGCTTTGGCAGCCCATGCATCTGATGATGTGTGGTTGGTTGACTTAGGTGCATCTTTTCACATGACCTCTCATCAAAACTGGTTCTCAAAACATGAAGAGTTCGATGGTGGAAAGGTGTATTTGGGTGATGATTCTCACCTAAAGATAGTTGGATGTGGAAGGGTCACTATCAAATTTCTTGATGGACGAGTAAAGGGAATCAATGGAGTTATGCACATTCCAAGTTTGGCATGAAACCTATTATCTGTAATTATGTTGAATGATGTAGGTGTGCAAGTTATTTTTTCAAAAGAAGGATGCAAGATGATGAGAGGATCGATAGTGCTTGCAAGGGGTACTAGGAGAGGTACCTTATTTCAGCTAGATGCATGTATTTCTTTATGTAATAGTTCTTCATCCTCACCATCTGAACAAGCAGTGAAGAATTATATGGTTATTGGTTCTGATGGCAATGCAAACACTTTGGAAGGTAAGCTTCCTGCAGAAAAGACAATGTTGTGGCATATGAGATTCGGTCACATTGGTGAAAAGGGTCTCATAACCTTGAAAAATAAAAATCTTGTTGAGGGGTTAAATGATTGCAATCTCGAGTTTGATTTCTGTGAATACTGTGTCTATGGTAAACAAAATCATGTTCAATTTTACTCTAGTTCTCACAAATCTTCTAATGTTTTGGATCTTATTCATTCTGATGTATTTGGTCCTGTAAAAGTTCCTTCAGTCTCCAAGTCTGTATTTTTTGTATCTTTCATAGATGATTACAGTAGAAGGACATGAATTTATTTCCTTAAAAGTAAGACACAAGTCTTTAGTTGATTCAAGGAATTCAAAGCCCTTGTAGAGAATCAGACTAGTAAGAAGATTAAGTATGTGAGAACTGACAATGGTGGTGAGTTTTTCTTAGCAAAGGTTGAACAATTCTATAAAGAACAAGGTATCGAGAGGCATAAGACAACTCCTTATACCTCAAAGCAAAATGGAATTGTAGAGAGAATGAACAGGACATTGATGGAGAAGGCTAGGAGTATGCTTAGTGGAGCTGGTTTAGAACAAAGGTTTTGGGCCGAAGCTGTGGTCATAGCTTGCTATCTAGTTAACAGATCTCCTACATCAGCCCTTGTTGGTAAGACACCCATGGAGGTGTGGTCTAGTAAGAAGTCTTCAATTAGACATCTTCATGTTTTTGGTTGTGAAGCTTATGCAAATGTTCCAAAGGAGAAAAGATCTAAGTTGGAAAACAAAGCTGTTAAATGTATTTTCATCGAGTACAGTACTGGTGTGAAAGGATACAAGCTTTGGGATCCTATGACTAGTAAGGTGTTGTATGGTAGAAATGTTATGTTTAGAGAGCTAACATCTTCTCCTATTGTGCTACAACCAGATGAAAAAGAAAAGAAAAAAGATGTTGTTCAGTTGCCTCCTACCCCTGAAAAGACTGAACAGAGAGACCATGTTGGGTGTAATGATGAGGAGAGCTCTAGCAGCTCTGATAGTTTAGAAGAAGAGGAAGAACAATCTCAACCACAACCCTTGAGGAGATCCACGAGAGAAAGAAAGAAACCAAAAATGTTTGGTTATTCTATGTTAGATTCTAGTTGTGCTTTTGCTTTGATTACTAACACTGATGAGCCTAGACCTGTGAAGGAGGCTTTGGGCATCGAAGATGCAGGTTCCTAGATTGAGGCTATGGATGATGAGATGGCTTCATTAGAGAAAAAAAATACTTGGGACCTTGTACCTTTGCCTAAAGGGAGAAAATCTATTGGCTGTAAATGGGTGTTCAAGAAGGAATTCTAGGAAAATGGCAGTGTTGAAAGGTACAAAGCTAGATTGGTTGCAAAGGGGTATTCACAGGTAGAGGGAATAGATTATGGTGAAATATTCTCTCCTGTTGCAAAGTTGACATCCATTAGATTTATATTATCTCTTGCTGCATCATATGATTTAGAGATAGAATAGATGGATGTGAAGACAACTTTCCTTCATGGTGATTTAGAGGAAGCAATTTATGTCACAACCTAAGCACTACATTGTTAAACGTAAAGAATCCTTTGTTTGCAGATTAAAGAAATCTCTATATGGTTTGAAGCAATCTCCTAGGATCTGGTACCTTAAGTTTGATGCCTTTGTGTTGTCAATTAGATTTGTAAGATCAAAATTAGATCATTGTGTTTATTTCATAGTTGAAAATGATTGCCTTCTTATTGTTGCATTATATGTTGATGATATGTTGCTATTTGGGAAGGGTAAGGGTATGATTTCTGATTTTAAATCTCAGTTGTCAGTACAATTTGAGGTGAAATATCTTGGAGCTGCAAGGTACATCTTGGGTATGGAAATCATTAGAGACAGGTCTAACAGAAAACTTTGGTTGATTCAGAGTAAGTATGTGAAGTTTGTGTTGGATAGGTTTAACATGGAAGATTGTAGACCACTATGTGTTCCTATTCCTGTGGGAACAAAGTTATGTGTAGATGATTGTCCAAAATCTCCTATTGAGATGGAGGACATGAGTAGAGTACCTTATGCTAGTGCAGTTGGTAGTCTTATGTATGCTATGGTCTGTACTAGACTAGACATTGCCCAAGTAGTGGGAGTCCTAAGTTGGTTTATGGCTAATCCTAGATGAGTACATTGGGATGCAGTTAAGCGAGTATTTAGATATTTGAGGGGTACATCAGATTACTCCATATGTTATCATGGTAACTCTTCTAGATCTCCACATTCAGCTTGTATTCATGGGTTTGTGGATTCAGATTGGGTAGGTGATATTGACCGCAGGAGATCCACTAGTGCTTATGTGTTTACTATGTTTGGTGGTGCCATCAGTTGGATGAGCAAGCGACAACCTATGGTTGCTTTGTCCACTACAAAATTTGAGTACATGGCTGCTACTCATGCTTGTAAGGAAGCCATTTGGCTTAAGAGATTGTGTTCTGATGTTGGTGTTGATGCAGAACAGATTACTATTTGGTGTGACAGTCAAAGTACTATTTTCCTTGTGAAGAATCCAACTTTCCATGCCAGAACGAAGCACATTGATGTGCAGTTTCACTTTGTGAGTGATATGGTGGAAGATGGAAAGGTAAATTTTGAGAAGGTAGATACTGTGAAGAATGTTGTAGATGCATTATCGAAACTAGTGAGCACTGAGAAGTTCAGATGGTGTTCGGAGTCTATGGGCCTTTCGACCTATAGCGGTTAGTTCCTGTTATGTTATTGTTGCTCTTACAAGGTGTTCGACAAGTGGGAGAATGTTAGGAATAAGGTGTCTTAACCTTGGATAATTCCTATTCTTATTATTTGTTTTGTAAAATGTATTTCTTGCAAATAATGTTGATGTGTCAGCATCTTGAATTGTGTATAAGGAGATCATAGCAAAATGGTTATGATGGATTCCTATGACACATAAGAGCTATGTTAGGAAGATTCAATGATAGGTGAAGACATGTGGCAATTGATAAATTTGAGTACTATACACTCTATTAAGTTCTGTTATTTACATGATATTGAATATGTAAGTGTAAAATATTTTAATAGGACTTGCACCATACTTATCTTAAGAGATTAGTGTAGGAAGCTGTTTCTGCACCTGAGTTTCCTTACAATTTTTGTGAACTGCATTAAATCTTGTTGCTTTGTGTTCTTTTCTGTGTGATCTATTATTTTCTATTATTGGTTATATTTGCATGTAATTATCATTTATGTTCGTGGTTTAATCCTAATAGGATGAATGGTGATGAGCTTTCTAACTAGAAAGTGAAAATATTTTAAGAAGTTTGCCTCCTAAATTTGATAAAGTTGTGGTAGAAATTGAGGAATCTAATGATTTAATAGCATTCTCTATAGATGAGGTGTTTGGATCCTTGTATAATCATGAAGACAGGTTGAACAAGTGTAATGGTAATTCACTGGAGAATGCTTTTAAAACACAAAAGACATTTGGAAGAGGCAGAGGAAGAGGAAATGCTAGATTTAGAGGAAGAGAAAGAACATGACAATAATGGAGATGGCAAGGAGTGGTAAAATTCATAGTGTTTCTCATCTCAAAGTATTTAGTTGTATTGCATATGTACATGTTCCTAAAGAAACTAGAAGTAAGTTAGATGATAAGAGTGAGAAATGCATTTTTGTTGGCTATAATGAGCAATCTAAGGCATATAGGCTATTTAATTCTATCACCAAAAAAGTCATTGTGAGTATCAATGTTGTATTTAAAGAGGATGAATCTTGGGATGGAAATATAGATATAAATGTTACAGGTGTTGCAACAATACCATATGATGGGAAGGATAAAAATGATCATGAAGATCAAGAGGATCAACCAAGTGACCAAGAAGGAACTCCACGATGAAGTCCACTAGGAGATCACTTAGAAAATGAAGTAGGCCATGGAGAATCTTTGAATTTACAAGTAATAATTCAAACCCTACACTTGCACAATTGAGATTAAGCAAGAAAACTAGAAGGTTGAGTGAGATTTATGATCAAGAAAGTAAATTAGATCTGCAATCAAGTTTTGCTTTATTTTCTCAAGATCCTATATATTTTGAAGATGCAATTAAGGAAGAACATTGGATTAATGCAATGAATGATGAAATAGAATCAATTGAGAGAAATGATACATGGGAATTAGTTGATTTGTCTAAGAACAAATATTGTATTAGTGTAAAATGGGTTTATAAGACTAAGTTTAAAGCTAATGGAGATGTAGACAAATATAAGGCAAGGTTAGTTGCTAAGGGATTTTTACAAGAATATGAGGTTGATTATAATGAGACATTTGCATCTGTAGCAAGACTTGATACTATGATAATAGTATTAGCTATTGCATCACAAAATAAATGGATGGTTCACCAAATGGATGTCAAATCAGCATTCTTGAATGGATATTTCGATGAAGAAGTCTATGTGCAGCAACCACTAGGATATGAAATAAGAGGACATGAAGACAAAGTTTATAAGTTGAAGAAGGGAGTCTATAGATTGAAGCAAGCTCCAAAAGCCTGGTATAGTAGAATAAATTCATAAATGATGGAGAATGGATTCAAGAGAAGCACCAGTGAACCTACATTATATACCAAGATCAATGAACAAGATTAGATTTTGAATGTTTGTTTATATGTTGATGATTTGATCTTCACAAGCAATTTATCTATTGACATGTTTAAATCAGCAATCAAAAGAGAATTTGAAATGACAGATCTAAGAATGATGAAATATTTTATTGGAAATGAAGTTACTCAAAATGATAAAGGAATTTTTATTTGCCAAAGTAAATATGCAAAAGATATTTTGAAAACATTTAGATTGATAAATTTTAGTCCAGTTTCTACACCTATGGTAGTAGGCACCAAATTAAACAAGAGAAGATACTGAGAAAGGTTTTGATTCAACTATATTCAAAAGATTGGTCGGTAGTTTGATGTATCTTACTACTACTAGACTAGATATTATGTCTCGAATGAGTTTAATCTCTAGATTCATGGATTCAGCATAGAACTCACATTGGTAGGCAGGAAAAATGATTTTGAGATATATTACAAGAAGTATGAATTATGGCATTTTGTATTCTACTTCAGGTGATTTTTAGTTAGTTGGATATACAAATAGTGACTTTTTAGGGAATACTTAGGATAGAAGGAGCACATCTAGATATGCATTTCATCTTGGGACAGGTGTTGTAGTCTGGGCATCAAAGAAGCAACCTATAGTAACTGTCTCATCAGTTGAAGCAGTGTATGTAGCAAGAACACCAGCAGCATGTGTATGGATGCAAAGAATTTTGAAAGACTTAATGCAAGCTCAAGATGGACCTACTATAATCTATTGTGATAACAAGTTTGCTATTGCACTTTCAAAGAACCATGTGTTTCACAAGAGGAGAAAGCACACTGACACAAGGTATCACTTCATTAGAGAGTTGGTTAATAGTAGGGAAATTAATCTACAGCATTGCAGATCAGAGGATCAACTTGCAGATATCTTCACCAAGGCCTTACCATAAGTACACTTTTAAATTTTGAAGGAGGCTCTGAGAGTTGTAAATATTAAAGAAGTTTTGTAATAGTTGATAGTAGAAATTAGGGGGGAGTGTTAGAAATATTAATTTCTACTCCAATCCGTCATTAAATGTTTCTAGAAGTTTAGGTTTAGGTTGTGTCGGCTGTAGTAGTTTTCAGAATTCTGTAGATAATTGTTTTGTCAGCAAATGTTAGAAATTTTTAGATATTGTAAACTTGCCTATAAAAAGGAGTGTTGTGTATCCATTTTGTCAATCAAAACAATAATCAAATACAATTGATTTTTATTGTTCCGCAGCAGATTGTGTTTCATATTTTATTCTTGTGTGCCTCTGCCCACCCATCATACAAACCATACTAATCGAGAATCCCTATTTACAAACCATATTAAATGAAAATCACTCTTCTTGGATGAAGATTTATGGCTGCAAATAGTCCATTTCAATTCATTGGGTTGATAAAAAATTGAATGAAATACCTAAGTATTGACTGGTTTGAGAGGAAACAATTGTAAAATCTGCACTGCTTCATTTCTATCTTGATGTTCGTTAGATTGCATATAATCATGTGTTTCTTCTACCCTTCTCTCGATTCGTGCAATTGCCCATCCTCTTTTCCTTAAATTCTTGTTTACACGCCATGGTAATTGGACATTCTCAAAACTATCATTATTGCCCTTGAATGTATTATCTTCAATACTGCAATTGTCAATTCTTCTGGTTTTCTCCTGTTGAAAACAATTTGTTAAATAGGTAACAGAAAGGTGAAAAATAATAGATGGATGATATGGAGATTAAAGTTACCTGTGCTTTGGAAGACAAATTTGTGATTCTTGTTGTTGATGTCTCATTTCCAAATATTGGTATCATCTTTTGCGGTGACCTTTCAATTGCACTCTGATCTGGAGCATGTAAACAAAGATGAAAACTAATTTTGAAAGAACTTGATAGAAATTATGTGAAAGTTCTTAAAGTAGTGTATTAAACAGTGAAAGCTTAGTGTGCGATTTAAGTTTCATTTTCGCTCAACTCATTTGTATTTTATTTCTTACAAGCATGTGGATGAATTTGAGCAAGAAAATGAAGCGAACGAGAATAAGCTGGCAAGAGAGATAGTAAGTGAGGGAGAAATGTAGTTTGAAAGATCGCATAAGTTCTAGCTTGAAATCTTAGAGATATACTGTAGTGCATTTTGGAATATAAATAAAATCAATTTAATGTGTTAATTATCTATATATAGTACTTAAATATGTTGAATATTGTTATTCATATGATATTATATATTGCTGATGTCAAATATGTTGAATATTGTTATTCATATGATATTGTATATTGCTGATGTCATATTTTTAAATAATGATAACAATTTACTGAAAGTCGTCATAGATATGTGTATAGGACGGTTTTGAACAATTGTTATAAGTCAATATGTATGGATGTATCATTAGATGGTTTTTTTTTTTTAATTGTAAATTATGGGGGGAGTATTATCTTCAATTGTTTTATTTTTTATGTTTGGAACCTAATCTAAAAGGGCAAGAAATTACATAGACACCCACTAACATCAAAATAATAATCAATCATAAGACAAATAAAGCACCTCTTGCAACAAGAAAATTGTTAAAATCATATATCTTTGTTGTATTTTGAATTGTAATAAGATAAAGTTTAGGATTAATATAAAAGTGAATAGATGGTATAAATGTAAATAAAATAACTTCTGTCTATAAATAGTTTTGTGTTTCTAATTTTACATTTCAAAGATTTATTTATAAAACTTTTTTATCACGTTGATTTCTCTTACATAATATAATATTTATAAAATAATATTTTTATTAATTATTTTAATTTTAAAATAATTAATTATTTGAAGAATTTTTTACACCAGTAAAAATAATTAGTAGAGAAAGAAAGTAATTCAATTGCATACTTGTAGTAATAAAGAAATAAGGAATACTATAATTGTTATCAAAAGAGGAGAAAATAGAGAACTAAAACAATAACTCAAATTATCATTACTCAAGAGTGTTCCACAAGTTAAGGAGATGCATTGAAGTTGTTGTTCAAGACTATACCAAAGATACCTCAAATTTCTCTTGAAAAAAAATGAGTCAAAGAAAATGTGGAATACTATTTATCAAAATTTGGGAACAAAACAAATATTAGGTTTAGCATTGAGTTTGTTAATGACTATTATATGTAGGAAGAGGCACAACAAAAAGCAAGAGATATTGAGCTCAATGGGATGAATAAGAAGCTAAAAGCCTCTCTAAAGAAACTTAGGGTCTCCATTACGAATGAAAAATTCTATAGCTACTAACCAAACTATTCCAACTAATAAGATTAACCTCTTGAATATCTCAAAAATATTTGATGCCTTCAGAGGGTCATCATTTTGCAAAGAGGCATTGAAGTAGTGCAAGAGGTTTGTTTCCATGAGAGAGGTTCCACCACGCCCATCTTGCACCATAGATTCTATTGTAGTGATTAAAAAAACCATTCCTAGAAATTTTTTTCCTTACATAACTCAAACTCTTCCAAATGGATTAGAAAATATTGGAGCCTTCAACTCTAATATCAAATTTTATAGGAAAAGAATCATTAAGTGAACACCATTCAAGATTTTTCTTGAAATAGGTTATCTCTTGTAATATTATTTCTCACAAGGACTTTCCAATAGTCCCCTCCCTAGGTAGCCTACACAACCTATTTGACTATAAAAGTAATCCCTTGAATTCTCATATCCTTCAAACTCAATCCTCAAAGTTCACCCACAACTAGAAATACTTCTCTTCTTATTACTCATATTCTTAGGAACTCTTAAATGAATTTCTTTAATGTAGTTGATTTTTCTCTTATTGAACAATCATGTTGACTAATAGTATATTGAATCTTTTCATAGCTGGAACCACATAGATAAATAGGAATGAGGCAGTGTATCAACATACCACTATCAAGGGTGACAAAGATAAAGATAGATTCAATATTACCTTGAAAGAATTCATACAATAGTTAAAAGAAGAAAACTAGAAGAACGAGGCTAAAAGAAACACAACCAATGACAAGAATTTTTTGAGTTGATAATGTGCAAGGGTATTTAAATTAACATTTTATAGGAGATATTAATGTACCTACTACTGACGCATGAGTGATATTGTTATAACTCCTATTGATAATCCTATATAGGTGTATTTGATTCTCTGATGATGACTATACCTAAAACATTATATGCCAATGATTCATTCACAATTACTTAGTTTGAAAGTCTTCCCTCTTTGGATGTTTAGTAATAGTTCAAGTCATGTCTTATTTTCTCATCTAACCTAGGTATTTGTAAATCCCTCATTATAGTTACATGTCGTTCTTTCAATGATCTACTATTTCTGTGCTTTAAGATTCATGAATTATTCCTATAGGAATTGGTATTATCATATAGTTTGAATAAGGAAAATGGGATATGACCCAAACACTTAGATGAAACATAACATCAATTTTTAAAGATGGACATGAGTTATTATCATGTATGTTATGTTTCCTCGTAATATTTTATCAGAAAAATTCTATACAAAAATACTAAGCTACAAAATAAATTGGTACAATAAAAGATTATTTGGAATAATTTTAAATATGATAAATAATTATAAAATTCAAAAATAAGATTAATGTTGAATGCAAATGTATTTTAGAAGAAAAATGTAAACAAATTTAAAATTATATATATATGAACATTATAAATATTTAGGAAAATAGTTACATAAGAAACTAGTTATATTAAGAAAAGAACTTTCCTTGTAATATTGTACATTAAGTTTGGAATAAATAAATATTAGATTACAAAAAATATTATTGCAGTGGCAATTTAATAATATATCATTATTGTCATGTCTTCAATCGAAGAAATAATTTAAATAATAATTCTATATTAAAATATTATTAAATAAATAATGATGATACAATCATGCTAAAATAAATATAAAATTATTAAAATATGAAATTGTTATTGAACATATATAATCTATTATGAATAAAATAATATTTAATAGAAAAGTTTGAATAATAAAATTATGGTAAAATTACAATGAATAATTTAAAAAATAAAAATAAAAAACAGAAAAGAGAATATTGCCAAAAGTATGTTTGGTTTCTAAATAATATTTAATAATAATTCATAATAAATAAAAACATAATAATATTATAATCTAATGTATATCAATTAAATCAATAAACAATCAAAATATATGTAATAGAGAGATGTGACTCCTTAAGAGTTCATATACAAGAGGAAGAAAGAGACGAAGAAGATAGGAGTTAAAGAAGGATTAATAGAAGAGGAAATGAATGAGAAGAAAATAAGAATGCGACTTATTCAAGTGATTGCAATGATGAAAGGATGTGACTCTTTACAAGGGTTGTACTTATGAGTCGTTGTGATTCTTTAAAAAAATACAATAATGAGCTGTGGTGACTTTTTGGAAGAATCCTAATTATGATGGGCTATGACTTTTTGAAGGATTGTTATCATAAAACTTTGGGACTTTTTGTTAAATAGACACAAAGACAACAAATATCCAAGAACAAATAAAATAGTTTCAAGAAAAAAATTAAACACAAGTATATTACATTGCACGGTTGACTATGACAAGTACAAAATGTACAAATAAAGGATAAAGCTTAATAAGATAACAGTTATAAATTAATTCATTTTAAATTTTTCATGAATACTACACATGATTAATGGTTTAAGATCAATAGATTCCTTTCACAATAAGAGAGTAATGTAATATGGCTCTAACTTCTTAATATCAATATGCGGGGTTAGTCTCCATTTGAACGACATAAATGAATATGAGATAATCTTAATGGTTAGAATATTTTATTGATATAAACATATGCATATAAGAGCCTAGGATAGAGGTTACATCTTATACGAAGAATCATTGTGGGAGTACTCTAGAGAAGACAAATAAGTAAGTGAGTACGGTACAAGAATCAATGATATAATACTGAACATCATCCTCAAGAGGGTTATTAAATCTCATTTGGAGACATCTTTAAGGTTTAGGATTGAGATAGATGGTACCATAGTATTGTTAGACTTCTTATTTTTTAATCTTGACATTTACTTTGCAGGTATTACTTGTCCTATGCTAACTCTAATAGTAGAGATATTGCACTTGTATCAAAGCATTATCCTACCATCATATTGTGTAGAAGAGGATATTAAAAAATAACTCATTTCAAAAATTAACGTCAAATAAATCTTCCCTGTTGCAGGGGGTTGGTCATGGGTTCTAGTCTCCCCTGTCCTCGTGGTACTGGTGGGCGTGTCGCGCCAGCGCTACCGGTCACGTTAAAAAGTTTACCAGGCGCACTGCAGTTTGTAGGGGGCCGTGTTGCACCGATTCCTGCAGTCCAAAAAAAAAAAAAGAAGAAGAAGAAGAAGAAGAAGAGATTGAACTATATCCATAAGCACAAACAAAGAATTTGTACTAAATGATGAATATCTTTCAAATCAATAGAAGAAATTATCTAGTTGCTTGAGGACAAAAAAAATTGAGGAAGGGAAAACACTCATGTCCCCATTTAAAGATAGAATTTCAATAATGTTTAGATAAATAAATATTATTAGATAAGTAGTGATGATAAAATCATATTAAAATTAATATTAAAGATTAGATAATCAGAAATAATAATTAATTTTATATAATATATTAGTAATAAAATAATATTTAGTATAATATTTAAAATAATAAAATTATAATGAATAAGTAACTAAATAAAATTCAATACAACATACAATATTGTAGAAAGTATGTTATCTTTGTAAATAAGATTTAATAATAAATGATAATAAATAAATAAGTAAATAATATAATATCATATCATATAGATTAGTATATATTAACTAAATCTAATGAAAAGTCAAGATGTATGTAATAAAAAATGTGACTCCTTGAAAATGAAAAGATTAGATTTAAAGAAGAATAAGTTGAAGAGGAAAGGAATGAGAACAAAACAAGGACATAACTTATTCAAATAATTGTAATTATGAAAGGTTGTTACTATTTGAAAGGGTTAAGTTATAAATGGTAGACACTTTGAAAATAATGTAATTATTGTGACTATTTGAAAGAATTATAGCTATGAAGTGTTGTAACTTTTGAAAAAAATTATAATCATAAAAGATTGTGATTTTTCAATTATTGTTATAATGAAGTGTTCCGACTTTTTTCTTATAAAAATAGAAAGAAAATAAACATATTACAAACCAATCAGATCGTTGAGAAAGGGTCCACTACAGCTAATACCATATGTACCAAGAAAGGAAAAAATTCTAATTAAGTTTCATCACTTATGATGGTAGGCTTATCAAATAATTGACTATAGAAACGAGTCTCAAGGAATCTGGCTTTCCCAAAGTAGTAGTTTATATGATGGTAGATAGCGCAACATTATAGTATGCTATTGGGAGCATAAGAATTGTTCTTGGCAATATGTAATGTTCTCTTGAGTAGAGAAAATGTTCAGAGATCAAAGAATGATTTTACACGTTTCATGGTTGTCTAAAGGTTGTTTCTGGCTACTAGAATAGTTAATGAAGACTATCTACCAGTGCAGACTAATAGTCATATCATATCCATTCAAGATTATATAGTATAAGCAGACCAAATGATCTGTACAATCTAACTGAGATGTCTAGAAAATTAATATCTAAATATAATTCTAGATACTGTTATCCTTCCTACAAATTGTACTATTAACTAAATTTCAAAAAACTAAATTACAATTCCTATATATCAATAAAAATAACAACTAAGAAGTGTTTTCCTGTATTCATAAACGATATTCCATCACAATTCAGTGTATATAAATGCAACTGATTTCTTGATGTAAAAATAAAAGAAATAAATACATCTCAATAATAAATTTTCATTTATATATGTTTGATCCTTGGTTTTTTTCATGTTTAACTGCAGTTCACTCCAACATACTAATGCAAAATTTTAGAGGGAGTTCATACAAACACAACCCAAGAAATTCAAACAATTTCATACAACTAAAAGCTATTGTGTGAACTAAGAATATATTACCAGGTAATTTGGTCTGTGTGAGCTTTGAACTAATTGAATCAATAGCTTCATCCAATCTTCTACGCTTATACAGCCTGTCGTCGAATTTCCTATTCTTGAACCAGTAAAACACACTCTTTGCTTGTATTTCTCCATATCTTCTGAGAAAATTAGCAACATCGCAAATCTGCTCATCATTCGGATTACCAACAGATTTGCAGTAGAGTTCTTTCAATATTTCGAGCTGTATTGGAGTTGGCTTCCACCTTGAATTAGCCATTTCTAGGTTAAAATTACAGCTTACAGAAGAGCATGCAAAAGCAAATAAAAGAGTATAATGGCGACATGATCTAGAGTAGTTAATTGTCTTAATGTGGAATCAACTATCATAGAAAAATACAATATCCTTCCTACGGAGGTTTAGAGGGAATATTACTATATAGAGCTCGAATACAAAACGGGCGATATTAATTCTTGTTTCTCCATAAAAATTTAGGGGGCAAATGGTTTATGATCGATGAAATCTATAAATGCTTCTTGATAAACACGGGCGAGGGAGATTGAAATATCAAAACCAAGGACTGGATTTCCAAAAAAAATAATATAAAAAAGATCTCCATTATATATTAAATTACTTTAGCTATCTGTCATTTCGTCACATACAATTTTATAATTTTTCTTTGATGTTATTTACTTTATTTAAAATGTGGAACACACGTTTACTCTTTAGCATTTTTTCTCATTACCCTCCTCCCTCTCCTATTAGACTTCGTATCCATATCAAGATCAACCTCTTTAATCTTTTGTTTCTTTCCAGATGAGCTCCCAAGATCAATCTTTTTCCTCTTCTTATCTTCTATCTTGGCTACCTCATCCTCCATATTCTCATCAAATCCCTTATCCTGTTCACTCCCCTCAGTCTCACATTCCAAAGTTTTTTTTTTACTATAATAGGGTCTGTCCACTTTTTTGGATTTGAGAGGGTTCATAACCAAAACCATTAAGCCCTCATGGTAGGCATGGCCACCCTCAGGATCCTTCTGAATAGCTAAATTTTATTACCTAGCGATTGCCTAAGGTAGAAGGGGAGATTAAGCCTAACCCTATGCCTAAACTGGTTTACTAGCATAAAATGGTATCAAAATATCTTAGTAAAGCGTTCATCTAGAGTTAGGTATTCAATCACCACAAACATGAAAAACCTCTAAGGACGAGAAATGGAACCAAGGCTGAAATCAGAATTACCAATTTCAACCAACTTATTACACTCTTTAGCCATATCTGCAAATTATTCCACAGACCGATAATAAAGCTTACTATCCTTGTAGAAATTGATTCCCTTTATATCAAGACCTGTAGCTTCCACAATAATGTCTTATATAACCTACATTATTTGATTACCCACCAAAATACTACCATCCTTGCAATTCTTAATAAATTGGTAGGTAATGGAAGGGTTGTTGCCCTTTAACTTCTTCATGAAGCCCGTGAAATTCTCTTCTTCCATAATTTCTTGAATATATGTCTTCTTCTAGTCCTTGTAGCTAGCTAATTGAACCCTCTTTTTCTTGCATCCCATCTTCTTCAAGCTATAGCAAAATCTCGCAATCTTAGCATAAATAGATGGAAAGAAAATCCCAATGTCAATATCATAGAAAAGGTTTTTGTTAAATAAGCACACCCACAATTTGTGTGGCAATGAATGAATTGTCTCTTTGACATTAATCATAACTTGCCACTTCCCAATCCTGCCCAAACAATAATTAATCCTTATTTCTATGTTCATGATTAATAAAACATTTTTGAAAACTTCTAACCTTGTCATACACAATCAAGGATAGCCCATTGGTAGGAATATTATCACCATGATTCCAAATCAACTTATCATGACTTTTGCATGCCACATTTGCAGCCCAATCAGCAACATGGTTTGTTTCTCTACGGTTATGAGTGATAACATAGTTCTCAAACAACTTAATTAAACATATAGCCTTGCATATAATATTATGAATTTTCCAAGAGGGATTATTAATTTTATTAAGATAATTGATAATATTAAGGGAGTCCCTGTCAAGCCAAATCTTTTCCAAATTCATACTCTTTGCATAACTAAGACCATAGAGAAACACACTAGCTTCTACCAAATGATTCATTTGTTCCCCAATAGGGATGACCATCACACCCAAACTATCCTCATGTTAGAATCTAAAAAGATTAATAACCTAGAAAACTAGTGCAAAGAATAAATATCTAAACTATAAATGCAAATGATACAAAATCAAAATAGCAACACAGAGTTAGTCTCCAAGAGAGTAATGCAAATGCTAGAAGCAAAATAGCACTAAGAGGATGCAAAAACAAGAGATACAAATACAAGCCAGGTAGCATGCTTATATAGGCTAGGAAGAGAGAAGAGGTGGCAACACTGACCAATGAGGAGCAACCATCTATCAGACTAAAGATAGAAAAGTATCTTCCAAAGATAGCTAATGGATGCTCACATGTGGGAAGGTGACACTTCACAACCATTCACCTAATAAGACATACTTTATTAACCTAAGTGAGATTATTAAAAGTGTAGGAAAAACCTAGCAATATAGGGAAAAAAATAACCTACTAAGAAATAAAAAACTACACTAACACCCCATTAATATTTCTAATGATGACACCACAACCCATCATCCCTGGGTTACCCTTTGAGGCCACATCAAAATTAATCTTACACCAAGCTCGTGGAGGAAAATCCAACTAAGCCAAATTCCTAAGGTTATTACGATTTTGGATAAAACTTAACCCTTCAAAGTACCAATTCTGAATCACTTTTCCTTTCCGTTCATTCTAAGGTTGGTGACCTTTCCCAATACTCCTAATATTCTCTATCACTAAATGCTTAATCTTATAGAAAAATTGGACATAATTAGTCTCCTTACCCCTAAACACCCTATCATTTCATTTCTTCCACACACCCTAGCAAAGAAATAGGAGGATGAAATCCCATAACTTCATAATCAAGGTATTATGATAGGGAGACATCCATACTATAAATAACTCTTGAATACTAAGGGGGGGAAACCATTCCATATACAACATACCATGAATCCTTTCCCATAACCTTCTAGTATAAGAACAATGAATAATTAGATGATTAATCAACTCTTCCACTTTCTTGCAAAGGTAACACCTACTAACAAGATATATACCTCTCTTCATAAAATTATCAGTGGTAAGAAATTTATGATGCAAAATAATCCAAAATCATATTTTAACCTTGGGGGTCATACCTTTAAACCAAGCTTTAACCTAGCAAGGTGCCTGATAGTCTTCAAAAGCATTGCCATACAAAGAAGTTCAATAGAGAACAACCCATTGGGGTTATACTTCCATATGAAAACATCCTCCTATTGACCTAAAAAGACATCATTTTGAATTTTGTTGAGTGCATTAAGATTATTATCCACTCTATTGAGGTTTACATGATGATGCTCTTCCCAATAATTAGCAACATAATTCTGAAAAAGGTTCTTGCATTGATCCATAAAGTCATTCCACCTCTGATCAAAATAAAGGGTATGATAAAGAATCCAAATATCATCCCAAAAATGAATAGTCCTACCATTTCTGGCTTTGAATATAATCCCTTTATTAATAATCTTCTCATTTTTCTAAGCTTACTTCAAGATCATAGAACTTCCTTGAGAAGCTTCATTACTAAGGAAGAGATTAAACCCTTGATTCTCTTTGTTATAGTTATCATTCCATATGTCTACCCATTCTCCCTCCTCTTGATTCCATTGTCATTTAATCTTGGCAAGTAAAGATTCATTCATAGTTATAACCCTTCTTAGGCCTAGTCCTCCTTTGCTGATTGGCATGAAAACTTTATCCCAAGCAATCAAATCCATTATTTTCTTCTTTCTGATACTCATAAATAAAAATTATTTCTATATGTTCTCAATTGCCATAGAAAACTTCCTAGCAATCTTAAATATACTCAAATCATACAAAGGCATATTTTGTAAAGTTGATTAAGAACAATAACCTTACTAGCCTAGATAAGGAGGGATACTTTCTAGCTTGCTAACTTTGAGTGGATTTTTTCAATCAAAGAACTCCAGAAGGTCTCAAGAGGGTCAAGACAAAGGGTTAAGCCAAGACAAGAACTCGAAAGGGAACCAACCTTGCAACCATTGATTATTTTGATTTTATTTTATCTATTCTCATTAACACTGATAAAATGAATCACACTTTTATTCCAATTGATAATCTAACCAATAACTCGCCCATAATCCTCAAGAGCTTTCTTGATATTTCTTGCATTACTAATAGAATTTTCTCTCATAACTTTAGAGTCATTCAAAAATTGATGATGAGAGTAAGTAATATTCTTAGATGAAGGTATAATGCCAAAAATTTCCCCCAAAGTAACCATTTTTTCCACAAATCTACCTAATCATTCAGCCATGAGAATGAATAAGATAGGAGATAGCCTTAAGCCATGAAAATTTTGGAAGAAAGGTGTTGAAGAACCGTTGACAAGAATAGAGAAGGTGGTAGAGGAAACTAGCATAAGGACTAACTCTAGAAATCCATTATTAAACCCAAAATCTTCCAACCCACATTTTAAAAACCTCCAATCCACCCTATATAAGCTTTAGAAGGAACCCCTCTTTCTTGGATTTAGTAAGGGAATGAATATTTTCATGCACCATAATGATAGAATCCAAAATTTGCCTACCAAGAAAAAACCCATTTTGTTGTCTCAAAATCAGATTAGGTAGGAAAGATAAGATTCTAAGAATAAGAACTTTGGATATAACCTTGTAAAAAGAGTTACAAATATTGGTTTCTCTAAAATGATCCATACATTCAGCATTAGGCTTCTTGGGAATCAAAGCTAGGAAGGTACTATTCAACTCATTCAAAAGTTTTTGAGACCCAAAGAACTATTTAACACCATTTAAAATATCCTCTTGAATGATATACTAGTACTGATGAAAAAAGAGGAAGGGTAACCCATCTAGTCCAGGAGCTTTGTCTCCCTTAAAGGAAAAAAATACCTTAGTAATTTCTTCATTGGTGGGAATGGTAGTAACTTTTTTATTCTATTCATCAAAAATACATTTTGGTATACATTCTAGAAACAACTTTTTCTTATCCTTATTCTGGTTGGGATCACCCTCCAACAAATTACTAAAAAGGTTCATGGGTTTCCTTTTAATATCTTCATCATCATCAGTAGAAACCCCATGAAAATTAAGTCCATAACTCTTATTAGCCATAAAAATTATTTCTATATGTTCTTAATTGCCATAGAAAACTTCCTAGCAATCTTAAATATACTCGAAGCATACAAAGGCATATTTTGTAAAGTTGATTAAGAACAATAACCTTACTAGCCTAGATAAGGAGGGATACTTTCTAGCTTGCTAACTTTGAGTGGATTTTTTCAATCAAAGAACTCCAAAAGGTCTCAGGAGGGTCAAGACAAAGGGTTAAGCCAAGACAAGAACTCGAAAGGGTACCAACCTTGCAAACATTGATTCTTTTGATTTTATTTTGTCTATTCTCATTAAACTGATAAAATGAATCACACCTTTATTCTAGTTGATAATCTAACCAATAGCCTGGCCATAATCCTCAAGAGCTTTCTTGATATTTCTTACATTACTAATAGAAGTTTCTCCCATAACTATAGTGTCATTCATAAATTAATGAAGAGAGCAAGTAAGATTCTTACACGAAGGTATAAGTGCAAAAATTTCCCCCAAAGTAACTATTTTTTCCAAAAATCTACCTAATCAATTATCCATGAGAATGAATAGGATAGGAGATAGCCTTAACCCATGAAAAGCTTGGAAGAAAGGTGTACAAGAACTGTTGACAAGAATAGAGAAGGTGGTAGAGGAAACTAGCATAAGGACTAACTCTAGAAATCTATTATTAAACCCAAAATCTTCCAACCCACATTTTAAAAGCTTCCAATCGACCCTATCATAATCTTTAGATAAGTTAAGCTTTAGAAGGAACCCCTCTTTCTTGGATTTAGTAAGGTAATGAATATTTTCATGCACCATAATGATAGAATCCAAAATTTGCCTACCAAGAAAAAACCCATTTTGTTGTCTCAAAATCAGATTAGGTAGGAAAGATAAGATTCTAAGAATAATAACTTTGGAGATAACTTTGTAAAAAGAGTTACAAAGACTGGTTTCTCTAAAATGATCCATACATTCAGGATTAGGCTTCTTGGAAATCAAAGCTAGGGAGGTACTAATCAACTCATTTAGAAGTTTTTGAGATCCAAAGAACTATTTAACACCATTTAAATTATCCTCTTGAATAATATACCAGTACTAATGAAAAAGAAGGAAGGGTAACCCATCTAGTCCAGGAGCTTTGTCTCCCTCAAACAAAAAAAATGCCTTAGTAATTTCTTCATTGGTGGGAATGGCAGTAACTTTTTTATTCTGTTAATCAAAAATACATTTTGGTATACATCCTAGAAACACCTTTTTCTTATCCTTATGTTGGTTGGGATCATCCTCCAACAAATTACTAAAACAGTTCATGGCTTCCCTTTTAATATCTTCATCGTCATCATTAGAAACCCCATGAACATTAAGTACAAAAATCTTATTAACCATTCTATGTGTCAAATTATTCATATGAAAATATTTAGTATTCTAATTCCACTCACTCAAAAAAAAATTCTAGACTATTGTCTCCAATATACCTACTCCTTAGTAATTATATCATGCATTTCAATTAGTCTCAAATATTCCTCCTTCCTAGACACCTTCTCATAGCCCTTGGCCTGGTTGTTGTCCTAAAGCTCTTTTAGTTCCTCAAGAATCCTCCTTTTTCTATCAAAGATGTTCCCAAAGGTTTCCTTGTTCCATCTTTTGATATTATTTTTAACATTTATCATCTTTTTAGCAACTTCAAACTTCAAACATGGTTGTTCCCTCCACGTGAATACCCCAACAATCCTTAGTAAGGTTTTCCAACCTAGGATGGAGAGTCCACATATTCTCAAATCTAAAGGGATATTTCTTCTTGATATAGGGTCAGCCAAAAGAAAAATGGGATAGTGGTCCAAGCCCACTCTCACATAAGCAGAAAATGAGCATTTATACTTGAAAAACCAATCATTACTAATAAGGGCTCTATCCAAAATCACTTGAATAAGGTCCTTACTTTTCCTTCTATTAGTCCAAGTATAGTCAAACCCATGCAAATCCATGCCATGCAAAATATGACTATCAATAAATTCCATCAACTCCAATCTACTATCCAAATTGGTCTAACTATCTACCATCTTCTTGTTCTCTTCTAGAGGTGTATTGAAGTCACCCATAATGATCCTATTCTCATCTACAAAATTATTTCTTTGATTAGGGAGAGCATTGCAAAGAGCTTTCCAACCCAATTTAGAATTGAGAGCATAAATATTAGTTAAAACCCAAGAAGTGTCATCCTTAGCATTAGAAAATATAATATTCATCACATTTATATTCTAAGAGATAAGTTCCCCACAAATATATCTATCATTCCTAAAAACTTCCATACCATCTGAGGCCCCATCAGCATCACCCCCAAAAACCTTACCACTTTTAAACATGAAAAGACCTTCAACTTTATCTTTTAACATTTTAGTTTCTTGTAGAAGAATAATATCTAAATTATTATGCCTAATAATAGTCTTCACCATATCTTTCTTGTGAGGATTATTTAATCCTTTGATATTCCATGAGATAAACATCATTTCTTATGGAAAGATTATGAATCTAAGATAGTCCTCTGACTACCATCCGCTATACTTTTGTTTGTCTCCACAATTCTCTTCTGCACATTAGAAGGTCTTCCTGCCGAGATAGAGGTTAGGCCAACATCCCTAGATTTGATACCCTTCCTAGCTAGAGTAAAAGGCTGACAACTATCTCTAGCATTGTTACTCTTGAGACCTCCTTTTCTAATATCCCTTTTCTTATTACTCATTTTCTTAATCACTAGAGAATTCTCTTTGTTCTTTTTAAAAGAAGTCTCCTCATTTTTATTTTTTTATTTCAAGATGTTATTAGCCCCCACTATAGTCTAGTCAGCTCCAATATCTTCTTCCTCTACCATCAAGTCTTTTTAAATATTTTCATCACCTCTCCACTTTGGGTTACAATCCATAGGCATTACTTCTGTAAGAGAACTATTCTTAACTTGAGTTCTCTTCCCCAGAATAATACAATCCTCTACCTCATGAAAGTTGATTCCTTACTATTATTAGGAGACATACTAGAATCTTCCAAAATATCTTCAACAAGAATCTCACTGTCCTTTGCTTCAACCCCCGTTAGTAATGATGCCCTTAACCACAAGGCTATCCTCTGGCACCAAATCAACAACCTCTTCTACCTAATTATTATCCAAGGGTACATGACCCTCATTCTTCATCTCATAAATAACAATCAGCTAGGTAGTCCATGCCTGATCACTAACCAAGGACTCCAAAGTCTCCTTCTCATCACTATTACCCTATTGAAGAGTCCCTTCCACAAAAAATATTTGATCAACACCCATGGTATCCTTAGTTCCTTTATGAACCCATATTTTCTTAAATTTTTATAGGTACTAATCAAAGTGGGGCATTTCTTCACCCAATGACCCAAGTTTTTATAATGAAAGAAGGAAAAGGGTATGGATTCATATTCAATCTTCTATTGCAATACTCCCAGTTTAGATTTTAGTGAAACAACCTCTGACATATCAACACCTTGAAAAACCACCATACATATTCTGGCATAAGTTAATAGTCTTCTAGAAACTATAGTTGGGTCCATGGATAGAAGTTCACTAAAAGCATTAGAAATTCCTTGAAAATCATCTTCAACCAAAAACTCTAGATGCATACTTGGAAGAATTATCCAAGTAGGAGCTTGAACCATCAATTCATCTTGAGAGTTCATGTTTGGGGACCATTTTTGTAGAAGAAAAATATGCTTGCCCATAATCCATGAATTTCTACATAGGATTTTCCTTTTATCCTCCTCACATGAGAAGCTAAAGGATAAGCATCCTTTAGATATGGAAACAATGTCAACTTGTCCTTTCAAATCCCATTTCCTTCTAACAAAGGTATGAGAAATCTTTATGCTTGGTTTGGCTCCTAAGAATTGAATCCATTCTAGAAACATTCTAGCTTATAATTTGATCTAAGATCTCCAGACTACAGACTGGCTTGATACCAAAGAAGCTTGAGCAGTTTTTGGCAAGAATAGTTTTTGTATCCATAGGCTTGGGACCCCCCGAGTCCCCAGCTATCCCACCTCAATTAGGATCCATCACATTCTCAACATCCAGCGTCTTCTCTCCTTGAGCTCCTTTGCTAGATAGACCTACACCATTGTCATTCCCATTTGAAATTTGAAATCCTTCTTTTCTGCTCACTTCACCCTAACCACCTATTCCAACTAACATCCTAATAGTTGTTTCATTTCTTGGATTTGTTAACTAGCATATCATGCACACTTTCTAGACAATTTGACCTATCCTAGCACATATAAATACCATTCTTATTATATAAGAGTACAATATCATGTAATTGTAAAGAAGCTTCAAGATGAAAAATAATTGGGATTCGATATCAACAAAAAAATGAATTATAATGTTCAATCCTCCTTCATTTGTCTTTTAAGTATTCATGGGATTGACTTTTGAGCACACAAACCTACTAGATTATTCAATCGAATATGGAACATAAATCTTATTAATTTACACCACCCTCCCCCCCCCCCCCACCCCCCCCATCCTCTCTCTCTCTCTCTCTCTCTCTCTCTCTCTCTCTCTCTCTCTCTCTCTCTCTCTCTCTCTCTCTCTCTCTCTCTCTCTCTCTCCCCATCAAGATAAGCATTTTTTTTTTTCATAAATTGGGCTAGGTAACTCCTATTTTCTCACTATTATAGGTGTTAGACTCATGATTCAATTTCCTTCATCCTATAAACTATTAAATAAAGTTTTGTAAATTTTACTATCAGGTTTAGGAGAATTATTCATCAATTTACAAATATAGTTAATGAGCTTAGTTATATCACTCTATTTCATCTTTCCTAAGGAGAATGATGAAATAGGGTTGGCACATGCACACATATGAACTAAAATATTTATCTCTACTAATTATTAGGATGTTTTATTTTCACTAAGTTATGTTCTATAGAGTATGGGTAAGAACAGTTTCTTGGAGGACCTTAATACTGTGGACCATTTTATATCCTTTTTCTTTAATGAAAAAATTATTCATTTTAGTTTGCATAATCACATGGTGTCATATCCAACTAAAGTGGAGGATAAATGTATCATCCTAAATTGGAATAATTTCAATTTAGTGCAATTAGCACCTATTTAATATAATTTGATGATAAATATGCATTTAGGATGTATTTTCACATCTCTTTTTATTTCTCCTTGATGAAATTTTTATATGATAAAATAGATCCTCCTTGGTATTTCTATTCTATGGTATAAAGATTGAGGTAGAACTTGTCTACTTTGTATCCTTATTTTTTATCGTCCAATAAAAAAATCATTCTTCTACACCAAAATAGGGCTTTCCTATAACATGCCACCAAATCTGTCAAAATCAACACTTATTCTAGAACCTTGCTGGAATCCTAGAGATTTAAAAGTCCTATGATAGGGAAATACTACATCCCTTTCTCATGATAGGGAAATAATGCTTCCCTATCCGAAGACCAAGATGTATGGAATCCCTATCCCATGACCTATTTTTGGCCACTTTCTTAGCCCTTGTGTAAGGGTTGATATGGCACATCATTTCTTTCCCTAGATAGTCATTAGGGGATTTTTTTTTTATGAATAATTTAGAAGAATAATCAATTATTTCATTTGGCACACAAGTCATCAAAATATTAAGATAACTTCACATGGACAATATATTATTGACATACCAACTTGGCAAGGTACAATGGCAAGGTCAAATGAAAAAGACTTGGGAATAGCTTTTGAAGTAAGACAATTCTTCACTTTGACATTCAATTTATCATTCAAGAATTAAAGAGTCAATCATAAAGTTTAAAACATAAATTATGAGTATGGATTAGTGTAATTTAGTATTGGGGACTTCATATTCTTTCTTGGTTATCCTTAAATATATGTATTGTCATGTCATCCTTAGTCTCAAATTTAATCTACATGTTAGGGTTTGGATCTCAAAGTTTAGTTCTTGGCATTGTATACTTTAAAATCTCATACATGAGCACTAAAAATACATACTATTATTTAACTATTATTTTTTAAGGTGCAAGTGACCAGAAAAGGGGGTTGAGTACAACAAACCCCTACATAGCCATTCAAAACACACATTTTTTAGATATTACTAGATCTCAAAAGATATAATAAAGTGCAAACTTGGATAACCATGTTTCCAAATATCTAATATCCAAAATTATTTTTGAAGTCAAGAAAAGAAAGATAGGGACACATTCCATCCCCATCCATACAAGTCAACTCTATCTTTAAGATGAATGATTTTTAGATTTTGCAGATATTGCAGTTTTAGGTCCAAAATGAATAAGTTCATTTTCTAGAGCAATAGATGGCCATCAATTTAGAACCAAACATTTATTCATTTTTGGGGTAAGAAATTTGATTAGTTGAGTTAATTTTATAATTTATGTTTTAGACCTTATGTCTATTTTTCTCATTCATACTCCTAGATAATATTTAGATTCAATTTCCTTTTGTACTTGTTAGGTTTTCAAGGGAGTTGATATATTTCACCTAGATCCATCTCCATTTGTATCTTGCCTTTTGTTAATGCTACTGTATCACTTGGATTTCATTAACTTATTAGGATCAAATAAGCATCAGATTAGTTTAGAAAGAATTTTTCTCCTTGATTGCTCTTGAGGTGTACAACAAAGTGATTTATTGAGACATATTTTCTTGTGTCACATTTCATGCTATATTACTTTAAAATAGGGTCTTGTGATGTGGTACCATAATTTTGATACCTATATGTTAATTTTGGGAATTATGCCATCTAATTTGATCACTATATATAATGTAAATTTGATGGGGATAATTTTATAGTTATTTCCTAGTATTTTGATGACATGTTTTTATTTGAAAAAAGAAACAGTTTGATTCCCAAATTTAAATTATATCTCTTAGAATGGTTTTCAATAAAAGATCATGGTGCAATAAGATAAATTCTAGGGACCACGATTATAAGATTGAAATGAAATAGAAATCTTATGACATACTAAAGTAAGTATGTTGCACTGTATCTTAAAAGATTCACTATGCATGATTCTAGACCATCATGTGTTCCTATTAATATTTGATAAATTATTTCTAGTTCAAAATGTCCTACATTCTATTACAGATCAAAGTCCTGATTTGAGTACAATATCAAAGTGTTGTTGAAACTTTGATGTATGCTATGGTGTGTACAAGTGAATCCATTACACAAGATGTGGGAGATATCTTTTATTATACATGTATAATCTAGGAAGATTAAAATGAAATGAAGTAAAAGGAATCCTTAGATACTCATGGGGCACTTTAGAGTACCCTATATATTTTCATGGAATAAAGAAATGAGCATTCCTTGAATTTTCTAGGCTAAGTGGATTCAAATTAGGATAGAGATCCTAAAAGAACATGATCGACTAGTGTGTACATGTGTTTACATTATTGGTAGTGTAGTCATTTGGATAATCTAGTGATAGGTTGTAGTTTCTTTTTCCACTATTGAGGAAGATTACATGACATCTACTCATTATTATAAGGAATCCACTTGGATCAAAAATATTATATTTAGATACAAAGTTCAAATAGGGAACTTCAATAATTTATGCTGACAATCAATATTCCATATTCATAGTGAAGATCTTGAAATTCCATGTCAATACAAAGAACATTGATTTGTAATACACCATTTTATGTGATATATGGTTGAGGATGGAAAGGTGAAGCTGGAGAAATTAGAAACATTGATATTTTTTTTTGATTCATTAAATAATCCTATGAGCAAACAGATGTTTAGATGGTGTTCAGAGTATATGAGACATTCATCCCTTAGTAGTTAAGTACCTGATCATATGGATCCCCTAACTCCTGTAACATATTTGACAAGTGGAATAATATTGAAAAACATTTGTCCCAACATTACTATATTTGTAGACAATTCAAAAAATGTATTCAACATTTATCTACATTAGAAAAACTAATATTAGTTGTTAAAATATTCCCTAGTCACATTACAATATAGGAGGCTCATTTTCTAAGATTATATGATATGTTTCATGATAACTATGAGGTTGAAAAATAGGAGATAAGACATTGGATATGAGAGATCATTTTAATCCTAATTCATACTTATCTAGGGTAGAACAAGTGAAAACTCATCTACATTTTGGTGCCTTGGAAAGGAAAAACAAGAATTAGTTGTTAAAAGATACCCTGTTCACATTATAATATCTAAAGCCAACTTTCAAGAGTTATATGATACATTGGATGTGAGAGATCATTCTAAACGAGGTTCATGCTTATCTTGGGCACACAAGTCAAGAATGTGAAATACAAGTGTAATAGATTTGAGTCATAATATTTTTAAAAAGCAATTGGTTTCTAGGTAATAATAACCCTATGAAAGGAGTACGTTGAGAGGATTTTGAGTATTGAGTTTTATTTGCAAGATCAAGTCCGAGAAGGAGACTTGTGAAATTTCCCCAAGATTCAGTTGAGGCGATACTCTTGTAAGAACTTTCATTACAAGTGTGTTGTACTATCTTATTGATTTGATAATATATTATTTAGATTTCATAGTGTGTAATTGTTCTCTGAAAAGGATTGATGTAAGAGCATCATGGGTTTCCTTGTAATCAATCCTTCTCATTTTGTTCATTATGCATGTTAGTGTTGAGTTCTAGTAGTTGCTGAGCTATAGTTGTTGTCGAGTTATTCAATGTTGGCTGAGTTGCTTAGTAGAATGCTTTAGTGGCTAAGTCTTTCTTCATGTGCCGAGTGAACCTAATGTATTTTTATATTTGGTTTTTTTTGTTTTATAGAGGTCATTTTTTATTGGTTCTTAGTTTGAGCTGACTTGTGTATTTTATTGGGATCATGAATTTAATGTAAAGATCTTGTCTTGGGATATGTGCAAACTATTATGAAGTCAGCCTTCTATTATATAATAATCTAAAAAATTCTCAAATCCATTTTGGAAAGCATAAATAGGGGTGTTTAGGTTTAGGTTAGACATCATTTAGAGAGCCTAGATAGGACACTAGAGTTAAAGAGTTAAAAGTCTAAGATAAGGACCTATGAAGAGGCTAAGTCTAGAATTTTATAAATCTTAAAGGCATCAAAACTGGGCATGTGTGCAGACAATTTGACTAATCAATAAAAAATTTGTTATTTCTTCTCTCCTTGGTGTTTTTCTCTATGTTGTTTATTTCCATTATGTTTACTCAATGAGGTGTTTGGATAGTTTGGTGTGTCTTTGGCCCTATCTTTTTAGACCCTCCTCGCTTCAAGGGTTTCATTACAACAATCACTATATTAAGTGTTGACTTTTATTTTATTTATGCTCTTATTTTTCTTTAAAATCCATGTAATAGTTAAGTTAAAAAAATTTATATTCATCTTCTCAAGATTATATAGTAGGAAGTGCTTCCACATATCTTTACTTCCTTACAAGATTCAAAATGTAAAACATGTTAAAAAAATCATTTTGTACCTTTAATCGAAGAAGCATTGGGTACGAAGTATTTCATACTATTTTAGTGCATGCAATGATTAAAATTTTGAAGATCCTCATTACTTATCAATAATACAAGGCTCTGCCATTAAATGGGAACATAGTAGATTGATTTCTCACATACTGCATAATGTTCTACCATCCACAACCAAGAAAATATATAATGGCCAATAGTGACATTCTCTTCAATTTTCAGTGTGACTTTTAATTTACACATCAAGTGTCTATTCCATTTTTTATTATTTTACCTTTTTCTATTTTGTTAGGCACAATTGATTCATATTCTATCTAAATGATTCACATTTTATTGAAATATGCAAATGATAGCCTTTTTTTTTCATAATGCTAGAATGTCTACATTGAAAATTGCTCCCACTATAGGAATCCTATGTGCTTACTAAGAAGAAAACATCAATGCTTTTGACAATAGATAATGGAAATATGTCTCATTCACAATTAATTGAAAGTGTGAAAAACTTTAACTTATGATCCATTTTCTTGATGCTTCCAAAAAGATACGTCTCTATCTCATATATTATAAATATTAATGTTTTAAATTAATATTTCTAATGATCTTATATTTTATTTATTTATAATTTTTTTTTAAACATACAAATTTGAAGAAAACCTTTATATTTATAAAATAAAATAAAATAAAATAATTAAAATTCCACATCTCTCAATTTAATTTAAAAAAAACTTATTTTAAATTATAAATATGAGTATATTCATGAGCATAATTTTATTCATAATGGCAGTGGTGTAGAAATATATATGAACAATAGGCCTCCAATTCCAGAGTACCAAATTGGAGGCAATTTGTGTAGGGTGATAAGAATTTAATCATTTTAACTATTTCAATCTTTGAGACGCTTCATATATACATTGATATTCAATAAGGGTCCGTTTGGTTCCTGGAAGATGACAAAAATTAGATTTTTCAAAACCCGGATTTGAAAATTTGTGTGTTTGTTTCAAAATTTGCAAAATGGAATTAGCATACATGACTTCCAATTTTGCCTCAAAACCAGGTTTTGTGACTTCTTAAAAAAAATAGGAATTGAAAATCAAAACTTGGTTTTTTTTTTTAAGGAGTGTAAAAACAATAGATTGGACTACTTTTTGAAATTTACCTTCAACTCCAAGCTTACGCATAAAAATGTGTCTTCACATGCATCTTCCGAGTGAAACAAACGGTTTCAGTAAAATCTCAAAAATCAGAATGAATATATACAAAACCTTGATTTGGCTAAACCAAGGTTTGTACAAATCCGAGTTTTTTAAATTCCACGAACCAAACGGACCCTAAAGAGTAAGAAATTAGAAGCTGCGCTGCTTCAATTCAGCAATTCCTTGAATCTCTATTTACAAACCATACTAATAGAGAATCCCTATTTACATACCATATTAATCGAAAATCACTCTTCTTGAATAAGATTTATGGTTGTAAATAATCCATTTCAATTAATTGGGTTGATAAAAAATTGAATGAAATACCTAAGTATTGACTGGTTTGAGAGGAAACAATTGTAAAGTCTGCACCGCTTCATTTCTATCTTGGTGCTCGTTAGATTGCATATAATCATGTGTTTCTTCTACCTTTCTGTCGATTCGTGCAATTGCCCATCCTCTTTTCCTTAAATTCTTGTTTACACGCCACGGTAATTGGGCATTCTCAAAATTACCATTATTGCCCTTGAAAGTTTTATCTTCAATACTGCAATTGTCAATTGTTTTGGTTTTCTTCTTCTGTTGAAAACAAATTGACCATTAGGTAACAGAGAGGTGAAAAATAATAGATGGATGATAAGGAGATTAAACTTACCTGTGCTTTGGAAGACAAATTTGTGATTCTGGTTGTTGATGTCTCATTTACAAATATTGGTATCATCTTTTGCGGTGACCTTTCAATTGCACTCTGATCTGGAGCATGTAAACAAAGATGAAAACTAATTTTGAAAGAACTTCATAGAAATTATGTGAAAGTTCTTAAAGTAGTGTATTAAAACAGTGAAAGCTTTGTGTGTGATCCAAGTTTCATTTTCGCTCAACTCTTTTGCATTTTATTTCTTAGAAGCATGTGGAGGAATTGTTCATTTTGAGCATGAAAATGAAGCGAATGGGAATAAGATGGCAAGAGGGAGAGATAGTAAGCGAGGGAGAAATGTAGTTTGAGAGATCGCCTAAGTTCTAGCTTGAAACCTTAAAGATATACTGTAATGCATTTGGGAATATTAAAAACAATTTAATATATTAATTATCTATTATATAGTATTTAAATATGTTGAATATGAACTCAAAGATCCCCTAAGTTTAGCTTGAAATCTTAAAGATATAATGTAGTGCATTTGGGAATACAAATAAAATCAATTTAATGTGTTAATTATCTATTATATAGTATTTAAATATGTTGAATATTGCTATTCATATGATCTTATATATTGCTGATGTTATATTTTTAAATAAATAATGATAATAATTTGTTGAAAATGGTCATAAATATTTGTATACGATTGCTTTGAAAAAGTGTTATAACACAATATGTATGAATGTATGATTAGATTGTTCTTTTTTTTTTTTTTTAATTTGTTGTAAATTATGAAGGTAGTATTATCTTCAATTGTTTTCATTTTAAAGTTCGATAAGTAGGAACTAAAAATTGTAATTAAAAGGGGATAAGAACCTAACCTAAAATGATAAGAAATTACACATGCACCCACTAACATCAAAATAACAATCAATCATAAGATGAACAAAGCACCTCTTCCAACAAGAATATATATATATATATATATATATATATATATACACACGTATGTGTGTGTGTGTGTGTGTGTGTATGTATGTATGTATGTATATATATGTATATGTGTATATATATTGATATATATATATATATATATATATATATATATATATATATATATATATATATCTGTATGTGTATATTTATAAACACACACACACACACACACATATATACATGTAGATATATGTAGATATATGTATATTACATATATCTACATGTATATATGTATATATACATATTCATACATATGTATATACATATGTCTAGATATATAGATATGTATATATGTACACACACACACACACACACATGTAAATATATGTATACGCATTTACATACATACATACATACATACATGTGTGTGTGTGTATTTTGTTGTATATTGAATTGTAATAAGATAAAGTTTACAATTAATATAAAAGTGATTTGTCATGTTCCCTTTTCAAATAATTAAAAATAATAATCTTTGCTAAGGCAGGCAAGCTCAAAAAGGCGAAGTTTCAGCAAAAGGAGATAATCTTTGGAAGCGAATGGACTAATAAATAAAAATTATTATTAAAATATGTTTTATTAACCCCTCTTGGACATGAGTTAGGGTTATGCCCTCTTTTAAGAGGTTTGGAGGCATTCTGGGCTAATTCCAGAACTTGATTTTTGCTCATTTCTTTGTTATTCTTCAGAGGCTGCCAAACCTGTGGAGAAGGAGACCCAAGAATGGGAGTTTGTAGATTTCCAGGGAGACTCAAGAACAAGAGTTTACAGGTTTCTAGGAAGGCTAAGGATGGGAGTTTGAAGCCATTCCATGTGCATGCTCATGCAGAGTTTGCCTTTGTGCTGAACAGTGCAGATTTGTGGGTTTTCGGGTGTATTTTTGTAAGAGTTTGGTGTTTCCAGTTGAGTATTTCATATCAGTTTGGGTTGCTGCTATGTATCAGACTTCTAAATATTAAAATAGAGTTGAATATATGTATTTGGATATGATTATACTTTTTTGATAGATTATTAAGTTTTTGTGGTGATTCTGGACTATTTTGAGCTATTTTCGGGAGCCCGATGAGCATTGTTTTTGTCCTTCGTTTGGGAGCTATTGTGTGCATGTTATATAGATCTAAAAATGTCATTTTATAGGCTGTTATGCTGCTCAAATTTTTTTTAAAATGTCCACTTTCAGATTTATTAATAATAGGTGAAGCTGTGAAGCTTTTGGCACTATTTTTGGCATACCCGATTTGGGGTTTTTTGATAAATTGTTGGATCTTTGAAATATTGGTTGTTTGATCTTAAAGATATGATTAGAGGTTGGAAATATCATACAAAGTTAGTAAAAGGAAATTTCAGTGGTATCAGAGCCATGATCTTGCCAGCCTGAGGGTTTGTAGAAGTTTGCATGTCAGTTTTGACAACTACCCAGATCTTGCATGTCATAATTTATGGTTGCATGTTGCTTCTAATCAGCTGCATGTCAAAATTTATGGTTGCATTCTAATTCTAATTGTTTGCATGTTAGTTCTTGGTGAATTTGGTGGTTGCATATTGCTTCTAATCAGCTGCATGTCAAAATTTATGGTTGCATGCAACTAAGTGAATAAAGAGATATTTACAGCGAGAAAAGAATAAAGAAATTTTGATCAAACCTCTAGTTGAAAGTAAAAGTATAAAATCCAAGGAAGGAAAAAAGTATGGCTAATCTAGATGATATGGCAAAGAAATTCTTCCAAGACATCCAAAATACTCAGAAGCAAACAGTGGATAGTTTGGCAGAAACTAGAGAGGCTTTACGAATATTGACAGAAAAATTGCAAGGAGTTGCATCTATTAATGAGAAAGGGAGCACTTCAGAGGAGTCAAGATATCTAAAACTCACACCCTCTCAATCAACAAAAAATATTTTTCTGCATGTAGATGAGCCACCAGTGCCAAATCTAGCCCTTAATCCCATGGAAGAGGTTACAGGTAACTTGATTGCATTAAGAGCTACTTACAATGGTTTAGATGATGAATTTCATAGTTTAGTTCCTTTTAGAGAATATGTGGATATGATAAACACTTTGATGCCCAAGAAAGAGTACAGAAGGGAGCATGACATAAGTGGAAGAGAGCTCAAAAATAAAATAAGCAAGTTTATAGCACCTACTTTTGATGGAACAAATAAAATTTCAGCTAGAGCATGGCTACAAAAATTACAGACCTTCTTCACACTTAACCCCATGAAGGAGAGTGATGCTATTCAAATTGCAAGTCTACACTTGGAAGATGTAGCCTACGATTGGTGGTATCATGGAATGACTACTCAAGGTCATGATTAGGTAACTACATTTGATGATTTTAGTCAAAGAGTGATAGATAGATTTGACCTCAAGGATGATGATTATGAGGATGTTGTTGTGCATGATGGTGAGATACCTGATAGAGATGAGAAGACATTGAGCATTCATGACTTTTCTGAGAGAGAGTATTAGGCACAGTTAGATGCTTCGACACATGAGGTTGAGACTGGTAGTACTTCACATGATTTGTCTAGCCATCTGAAAGTGAACAAAGATAGTATTTTGACTTCATTATCTCATCATGAAAGGTATGTGGAGTTAGTTGGTATTGGTCATATTACTCAGGTGAGGAGTTTTCTTGAGTTACCAGTTGATTATAGTTTACGTATATGGACTTGAGATTGTTATATTGGCATTTGGGATTCAGTTGACTGGAAATCTTTAACACTTTTTGGTAGCAATGATTGTTTCGGTGCTATCATGGATTTGATTAGCAGATTGCATGGTGTTGTCTTGTCTTGTGCCAGGAGCTTATTCGACGTTGGTATTAGTTTTAATACATCGGTGTTGGGCTTTGTTCATATATCCAGTCGACCATACTTGCTGGAATGTGTTGATGATCTTTCATATTTGGTAGTGTGTACAGATGAGTCCCAGGATCATATTGGCATTGATGACATGCAGGAGGATGTAGTGGGCAGTTGTGAAGACTTAGTTTCCTTGGGTACAGAGGAGTTGGATATCAGTGCTACAGTTTTTGATACTTCGTATGTTGATATGAGCTTTAGAGTTGATTCACAGGACATGGATGGTAATACTCTAGAGACTAGTAACTTTGAGGATACTCCTTTAGACAGTGCATCAGAGGAGGTTTGTAGGAGATAGTCAAGCCAGTGCCATCATGTGTCTAATCAGTTGAGAGTTAGTGACCAAGAAATTGCTATCACTTGCTAGCATTTCGATGCTGCTCATCAGTTGTTAGCAGTTTATGGATGGGGTTCTCGTACTAGTGATGAGTAGGAAGGTAGTTATCTTTCCTTGACAAAGTTCCACTCTTTATGGGAGGCTATCCAAATTTTGAGATAGGATTATATGCAGTTGGTAGCCGATAGAGATTATCTTATGGAGTGGGGCAGTACAACATACGATGAATTGTTGGCCAAGGAAGATGAGGTGAGTGAGCTTACTCAATAGCTTGAGGTGACTTCTGAGATTCTTGAGAGTACACAGTTGGCTTTCAAGGAGTCACAATTTCATTTGGCTAAGGTGACCATGGAGTTAGAGCGACTGTAGTCTTTACCTGATTCTATACAGCCACAAGCTGTGGTGTTTGGTGATTCGAGGATGTCCATGGCCGAGATTGTCAGAGACAGTGGAGATGGGGATACATCCATCCTTGACACTAACATTGGCATATCAGGTTCATTCCCACTAGAGTCAGGTTCAGTTGAGTTGGGTGTTGTAGCAGATTGTTGTATGTCTGACATGGTGGTGGCCTCTAGTACTGATGGCACGGAGACTAGAGATGTATCAAAGATCATGTGTGATGTTGGTGAGTCGGCAGTTGGCATGGTTCTTGCTAGTAATACTACTCCCTTGGTGATATCTTCGAAGGTAGTAGTCAGTTCCAACATGGTTAATGATCAATTGCAGTTAGTTTCATCTGGATTACAGTCTAAGCCACTGACTAAGATTGGCGCATTCTATTGGCATTACACTATGAGGTACGCTCATCAATTTACCTTTGATGACCATGTTGATGAGATGATGATATAGAGATGTACTTTGGTTCCTAGTGCTTATCATCAGTTATGGGACAGTTTGATACCTCAAGATGAGAGTTGTGATGGGCATGACATGGTGATAGGTTCTGTAGTTGATAGCTTGATAATATGTGACTTAGAGTAGGAGTTTGGGAGTGATGCTTTAGTGGGTGTTGTTATTGATTCTACTCCTTTGGCTATGACATCTCCTAACTTAGCTAGTGATCAGTCATAGTGGGTTGTATCACTTGTTCATGGTGAGCTGTTGACTAAGGTTGGTTTTTTTAATCAACATTATATTGCAGGGTATGTAAATCAGTTAGCATTTGATCCTTGTTTTGAGGAGTTGATGGTAGGCAAATTTGGTTTGGGTTCCATTTCTTACTCTATCTTGTAATGTCTTTTCACCATCAGTAGTGCATGGGAGTTATGGTTATGAGATAGTGGCCGGTGATTTGCAGAGTTGTGTTGACTGCAGGAGTTGTATAGTGTGGGTACAGTTTCATTTGAGAACGTTCACCATTGTTGCAGAGTTGGATTATACATTTCGTATAGACCAGTGGGATGCGTTGATGGTATTTACTGTGTTGGTAGTTTGATTTGTCCACTTTACTTGGGTTTTGATGTTCTAAGAGTTTGTGTCTCATGGGTTTCTGACTATGGCAGTGGTGATTTTGGAGTTTGGTTGAGCTGTAATTGTCAATTTGATTATGGATTCCTCTTGGTCATATTGCAGAGGATATTGCAGGAGCCTGTGTTAATTGGCAGTACTATAGTTCATGACTACATTTGGGATCCAGGTGGATTGATTGGTTTATTGTTCAACCATTGCTTGAGGAAAAGAAATATTTGGGAGGGGAGGACTTGTCATGTCCCCTTTTCAAATAATTAAAAATAATAATCTTTGCTAAGGCAGGCAGGCCCAAAAAGGCGAAGTTTCAGCAAAAGGGGATAATCTTTGGAAGCGAATGGACTAACAAATAAAAATTATTATTAAAATATGTTTTATTAACCCCTCTTGGACGTGAGTTAGGGTTATGCCCTCTTTTAAGGGGTTTGGAGGCATTCTGGGCTGATTCCAAAACTTGATTTTTGCTCATTTCTTTGTTATTCTTCAGAGGCTGCCAAACCTGTGGAGAAGGAGACCCAAGAATGGGAGTTTGTAGGTTTCCAGGGAGACCCAAGAATGGGAGTTTGCAGGTTTCCAGGAAGGCTAACGATGGGAGTTTGAAGCCATTCCATGTGCATGCTCATGCAAACTTTGCCTTTGTGCTGAACAGTGCAGATTTATGAGTTTTCGAGTGTATATTTTGTAAGAGTTTGGTGTTTCCAGTTGAGTATTTCATATCAGTTTGGGTTGCTTCTGTATATTAGACTTCTAAATATTAAAATAGAGCTAAATATATGTATTTGGATATGATTATACTTCTATGATAGATTATTAAGTTTTTGTGGTGATTCTGGGCTATTTTGTGCTATTTTCGGGAGCCCGATGAGCATTGTTTTTGTCCTTCGTTTGGGAGCTATTGTGTGCATGTTATACAGATCTGGAAATGTCATTTTATAGGCTTTTATGTTGCTCAAATTTCTGTAAAAATGTCCACTTTCAGATTTATTAATAATAGGTGAAGCTTTTGGCACTATTTCTGGCATACCCGATTTGGGGTTTTTTGAGAAATTGGTGGATCTTTGAAATATTGGTTGTTTGATCTTAAAGATCTAATTAGAGGTTGGAAATATCATACAAAATCAGTAAAGGGACATTTCATGAAAACATAGTATAAATGTTAATAAAATAATTTCTTTTTAAAAATAGTTTTTTGTTTATAATTTTACATTATAAAGATTTATTAATAAAATTCTCTTATCACATTGATTTCTCTTACATAATAGAATATTTACAAAATAATATTTTTTATTAATTATTTGAATTTTGAAATAATTAAATAATTAATTTTCACCAATAAAAATAGTTAGTAGAGAAATAAAGTAATTCAATTGTATACTTGTATTAATAAAGAAATTAGCATTACTATAATTGTTATCAAAAGAGGAGAAAATAGAGAACCAAAAAAATAATTCCATTTATCATTACTCAAAATTGTTCCACATGTAAAGGAGATGTATTGAAGTTGTTTTTCAAGACCATACCAAAGATAACTTAAATTTCTCTTACAAAAAAATGAGTCAAAGAAAACATGGAATATTAATTAACAAAATTTGGAAAAATAAATAAATGAAAACATGGAATATTAATTAACAAAATTTGGAAAAATAAATAAATATTAGGTTGAGCATTGAGTTTTTTAATGACTATTACATGTAGGAGGAGGCACAATAAGAAGAAAGAGATTTTGAGCTCAATGGGATGTATAAGAAACCAAAAGCCTCTTTGAAGAATCTTAGGTTCTCCATTATGAATGGAAAATTCTGTAACTATTAACCAAATTTTTCCAACTAAAAAGATTAACCTCATGAATGTCTCAAAAATATTTGATGCCTTTAGAGGCTCATCATTTTGCAAAGTGGTATTGAAGTAGTGCAAGAGGTTTGCTTCCATGAGAGACATTACACCACACCCATCTCGCACCATAGATCCCATTGTAGTGATCAAACAAACCATTCCCAGAAATAATTTTCCTTACATAACTAAAACTCTGTCAAATGGATTACAAAGTAATGGAGACCTCAAATCTAATATCAAATTTTATAGAAAAAGAAATCATTAAGTGAACAACTTTAAAGATTTATCTTGAAATAGGTTATCTCTTGTAACTTTATTTCTCACAAGGACTTTCCAATAGTCCCCTCCCTAGGTAGCCTTCATAATCTATTTGAGTACAAAAGTAATCCCTTGAATTCTCATATCCTTGAAACTCAATCCTCCAAGTTCACTCCCAACCAGAAACACTTCTCTTCTTATTACTCTTCAGATATAATCTTAGGAAGTCTCTAATGATTTTTTTTTATGTAGTTAATTTTCCTCTTATCGAATGATTAAGTTAAGTAATAGTATATTGAACCTTTCAATAGCTAGAACCACATATATAAATAGGAATTAGGTAGCGTATGGACCTACCACTATCAAGGGTGACATAGATAAAGATGAATTTGATATTACCTTGAAAGAATTCATATTGTAGTTTAAAAAAGAAAACTAGAAGAATGAAGCTAAAAGAAACACAATCAATGGCAAGAATATTTGAGTGCAAGGATATTTAAATTAACCTTCTATAGGAGGTATTAATGTATCTACTACTAACCTATGAGTGATATTGTTACAACTTCTATTGATAATCCTATATAGGTGTATTTGATTCTCTGATGGGGACTGTACCTAAAACATTATATGCTAATGATTCATTCATAATTAATTAGTCTGCAGTTCTTCCCTCTTTGGAGGGTTAGTAATAGTTCAGGTCTTGTCTTCTTTCCTCATCAAGCTGAGGTATATGTAAATCCATCATTATACTTCCATATCATTCTTCCAAAGATCTACTATTTGTGTGCTTTAAGATTCATGAATTATTTTTACAAGAATTGGTATATATTGAATTAGAAATTTGGAATAGGACTCAAACCCTTATATGAAACATAACATCATGTTTTAAAGATGAAGATGAGTTATTATCAAGTATGTTGTGTTTCCTCATAATATTTTATCAAAAGAATTCTATATAAAAGTACTAAGCTGCAAAATAAACTAAAAAATAAATTGGTACAATAAAAGATTATTTGGAGTAAACAAAAATAATAATAAATAATTATAAAAATTTATAAATAAGTTTAATGTTGAATGCAAATGTATTTTAGAAGAAAAATATAAACAAATGTCAAATTATATATATATATATATATATATATATATATATTAACACTATAAATATTTAAAAAATAGTTACATAAGAAACTAGTTAAATGACTAAGAAAAGAAGTTTCCTTGTAATATTGTACATACGTTTGGAATAAATAAATATGAGATCACACCAAATATTATTGCAGTAGCAATTTAATAGCATATCATTATTGTCATGTTTCCATTCGAAGAAAGAATTTTAATAATAATTCTCTATTAAAATATTATTAAATAAATAAAAATGATAAAATAATGCTGAAAGAAATATAAAATCATTAAAATATGACATAATAATTAAATGTATATAATCTATTATGAATAAAATAATATTTAATAGAAAATTTTGAATAATGAAATAATGATAAAATTACAATGAATAATTTTCTTTTTAAAGAAAAAAAAAAAAGAATATTTGAGAAAGTAAGTTTGGTTTCTAAATAATGTTTAATAATAAGTCATAATAAACATAATAATAATAATAATTTAATATAATATAATATATATTAATTAAATCTACAAAATGGCCAAGATAAATGTAATAGAGAGATGTGATTCCTTCAATAAGGGAGAAGAGTTCATATTAAAGGGGGAGGAATAGAAGGAGAAGATAGGAGTTAAAGAAGGATTAGTAGAAGAGGAAATGAATGAGAAGAAAATAATAATGTGACTTATTCAAGTAATTGTAATGATGAAAGGATCCAACTTTTTACAAGGGTTATACTTATGAATGGTTGCGATCCTTTAAAAAATATGCAATTATGAGTTGTTGTGACTTTTTGGTAGGATTGTGTTTATGAAGGGTTCTAATTTTTTAGAAGACTCATAATTATGATGGGCTACAAGTTTTTGAGGGATTGTTGTTATAAAACTTTGTGACTTTTAGTAAAATAGACACAAACACAACAAACATAATAAGGAAAAATAAAATAGTTTCAAGAAAAAAAATTAAACACAAGTATATTACATTGCATAGTTGACTACAAGTAAAAAAATGTACAAATAATTGAGCAATTGACTATGACAAGTACAAAATGTACAAATAAAGGACAAATCTCAATAATCTAAGAGTTATAAATTTATTCATTTTAACTCTTTCATGAATACTACACATGATTAATGGTTTAAGATCAAGAGATTCATTTCACAATAAGAGAGTGATGTTAATATGACTCTAGCTTTGTAATATCAATATGTGAGGTTAGTCTCCATTTGAATGACATAAATGAATATGATATAATCTTAATTGTTAGAATATTTTGTCGATATAAAAATATGCATATAATGGCCTAAGATAGATGTTACATCTTACAAGAAGAAGAATTGAGGGAGTACTCTAGAGAAGACAAAGAAGTGAGGATGGTACAAGAATCTTACAAGAAGAATAATTGAGGGAGTACTCTAGAGAAGACAAAGAAGTGAGGATGGTATAAGAATCAATGATATACTAGTGAACATCGAGATATCTTTAGGAGGGTTATTAAACCTCATTTGGAGACATCTTTAAGGTTTAGGATTTATATGGATGGTAAAATGGTATACTTAGACTTCTTAATGTTTAATCTTGACATTTATTTTGCAGGTATTACTTTCTCTATGCTAACCCTAATAGTAGAGATATTGTACTTGTATCAAATTATAATGTTGCCATCCTATATATTGTGTAAAATTGGATATTAAAAACTAATTCATTTGAAAAATTAATGTGGAATGTAAATGGAGATAAGAAGAGGCTAAACTATATCCATGAGCACAAATTAAGAATTTGTACTAAAAGATGAACATCTTTCAAATCAATAGAATAAATTATCTAATTGCTCCAAGAAAAAAATTTGAGGAAGGGAAAACGCTCCTGTCCTCATTTAAAAATAAAATTTATATAAATAAATATTATTAGACAAGTAATGATGATAAAATAATATTAAATTAATTTTCTTTTGAAAAATTAGAAATAATAATTAACTCTATAAGATATTAGTAATAAAATAATGAAATAATAATAAAATTACAATGAATAAATAACTAAATGAAATTGAATACAACATACAATAATGGAGAAAGTATGTTATCTTTGTAAATAAGATTTAATAATAAATGATAATAAATACAAAATAAATAAGTAAATAATATAATATAATATCATATAGATTAGTATATATTAACTAAATCTAATAAAAATTCAAGATATATATAACAAAAGATGTGGATACTGATACAAAAGTGAGTAGAGTTCGTATTAAAGTGGAAGAAAGAAAATGAAAACATAAGAGATAAAGAAGAATAAATTCAAGAGGAAAAGAATGGGAGGGAAAAAAAGACATGGCTTATTTAAATAATTATTGTGACTATTTGAAAGAATTATAATTATGAAGCATTAAACTTTTTAGAAGAATTGTAATTATAAAAGATTGTGACTTTTCAATGATTGCTATTATTGCTATTATGAAACGTTCTTAGAAAGAAAGTGAACATATCAAGAACCAACCAAATCTTTGAAAAGTAACGTATATTCCATTTCAGGGTCCACTACAGGTAGTACCATTTGTACCAAGAAAGGAAAAAGTTCTAATTAAGTTTCATCACTTATAGTGGTAGGCTTATCAAATAATTGAGTATAGAAACGAGTGTAAATGAATCTGGCTATCCCAAATTAGTAGTTTATATGATGGTAGATAACGCAACCTTATAGTGTGCTATTGGAGCATAAGAATTATTCTTGGGAATATGTAATGTTTTCTTGACTAAAGAAAATGTTCAGAGATCAAAGATGTTTTTACATTCGCATTAACATGTTTCATGAATGTCTGAAGGTTGTTTTTGGCTTCAAGAATAGTTGACGAAGACTCTCTACCAGTGCAGACCAATAGTCATATCATACCCTTTCAAGATTATATAGTATAAGCTGACCAAATGAAATGTACGAGTTTGGATTTCATCATATTACTGAATGATCCATCATATTACTGAAATTAATAGTCAAATATAATGCCCGTGGCTATTCTTAGTAGAAATTGTATCATTGACTAAATTTCAAAAAACTGAAAACACAATTCTTAAATGTGAATAAAAATAGCACGTAAGATGTGTGTTTTTATAAACGGATATTCACAATTCAGTGTGTATAAATGCAACTGATTGCTTGATGAAAAAATAAAAGAAATAAATACATGTCAATATGAAATTTTCATTTATATATGTTTGATCCTTGGTTTAATACAGTGCACTTCAACATACTAATGCAAAATTTTAGAGGGAGTTCATACAAACACAACCCAAGAAATTCAAACAATTTCATACAACTAAAAGCTATTGTGTGAACTAAGAATATATTACCAGGTAATTTGGTCTGTGTGAGCTTTGAACTAATTGAGTCAATAGCTTCATCCAATCTTCTACGCTTATACAGCGTGTCGTTGAATTTCCTATTCTTGAACCAGTAAAACACACTCTTTGCTTGTATTTCTCCATATCTTCTGAGAAAATTAGCAACATCGCAAATCTGCTCATCATTCGGATTACCAACAGATTTGCAGTAGAGTTCTTCCAATATTTCGAGCTGTATTGGAGTTGGCTTCCACCTTGAATTAGCCATTTCTAAGTTAAAATTACAGCTTACAGAAGGGCCTGCAAAAGCAAATAAAAGAGTATAATGGCGACATGATCTAGAGTGGTTAATTGTCTTACATGTGGAATCATCTATCATAGAAAAATACAATATCCTTCCTACGGAGGTTTAGAGGGAATATTACTATATAGAGCTCGAATACAAAACAGGCGATATAAATTCTAGTTTCTCCATAAAAATTTATGGGGCAAATGGTTCATGATCGATGAAATCTATAAATGCTTCTTGATAAACACGGGCGAGGAAGATTGAAATATAAAAACCAAGGACTGGATTTCCAAAAAAAATAATATAAAAGAGACCTCCATCATATATTACATTATCTATCTGTCATTTCGTCACATACAATTTTATAATTTTTGTTTGATGTTTTTTACTCTATTTAAAATGTAGGATGCACGTAACATTATGAATGAGGTTCTATTTAAAATGTAGGATGCACGTAACATTATGAATGAGGTTCAATCATGTTCTGGTGATTTTGACAGAGTGGATGCATCTCAGTAATTGGTTCTAAGCCGAAGAGGCTTCAAGCACGAGTGGGTCGTATCGGGTCCCTAAAAAGTCTATGTGGTGGCCTTCCCTGATTGGTAGCTCATATGACCAAGTTCTAAAATTTTGTTTTAAATTATTGTTAGTGAAGTGTATATATCTCTTCTTATGATCCTAAAGTTTAAGTAAATAGTTGTGACATGGCCTGTAATACATCTTCAATTATTCTGCATTTCAAATATGTCAAATTGGAGTTGAGTCAAAAGTTGTAGTGTTTTGAATTTTATGTATTATTTGAAAATTTAATATTTAAAAGTTCAAAAATGAAATAGTAACATTTTTTGGAAAAATAAATAATTAAGAATTAATGATCAGCTTTTCATTTTCATGTGTCACATTCCTCCAGTCCAAAACTAACATATTTTCTCTGTCCAAAATCACAACTTTTTGAAAAGTTAATAATTAAGGATTAGGATTTGGATATAAGAAAAGCACAAATAGAAAAGTTAATAGTCAAATTAGTTTCATCAACATTTGAATTTACATCAAACCTTAATTTTCTAAAACAGGGAAGTTAAGATTTGAACCGTGGCCACAAACATTGCCCTAATCCTAACCTTTTCAAATTCCAAAACTCTGAATTCAAACATAACAACCTTGAATGAAATGTCAAGAAAATGAAATGACTGTCACAAAAGGTTGCAAGAGGAACAAATTTTTAATGGGCACATTCAAAAACATATGCAGGGCACACCATTTTGACAGAATTTCTTAAACCATTCAGTTCTGACGAGAAATGTTTTCAAGAGATTCGTGAAGCAATTTTTTGAAGAATGACATTATCGCTTGAGTCGGGAGGCCAAAGAAATGTTTTGTTGCGTTGAAATTTCCACAGCAAAGACGAAAACGCCAATGTGAATACTCTGACATGATATGCAGATCTGTAATTTGATCAAAAGACTTTAAAGGCAATATCTTTGAAAAACAAATTTCTAAACCTTTAGTTCAAGGAGTTTGTCGTCAGATTAATGTTTCATATTTATGCGATATGTTTGGCAACAAGGCATAACATCATCATGAATAATAGCATGCTAAATGTGGATTATCCTTGCTTGATTCAGGAACTATGTGCAGTTGAATGAAGAGTTTAAATTTAAGAAAATAAGTCAATTTTGACTATTTAACACTTTTAACTTAGAAATCAAGTATTAGAATGTGATGTCTAAAAATATTGTAAGAAAAGTAGTAGGTTTCCATTAGAGTGGTTGGTAAACAAACATTGCAGACTTTACATATTAATCACATAGATCAAATTTCAATACATCTGCTATCGATTGAAGATGGGGAAGCATATGACCAGTTTTAAAAAATAAAAAATGATGCAATGGACATGCATGAAAATTGGGAAGCATAGATTATGTTGCAAGTAATTGTTTGACTAGATGGTAGAAGCCCTACAAATGAATAAGTATTTGGCAAGGAGAAAAAATTAATCTCTATAGGCATGTTTAAATTCTGTTTCCATCATATGAAAAATTGTAAAACCTTATATAATATTTTATTATTGATGAAAAATAAAAAGTAGAAATACCTAGCAATCATAATTTTATATCATTTAAAAAACAATAATCTTTTTTAATAATCGTTAGATGATCCTAAATCCACAGTATAAATCTATTTGAGTGAAAATGTTAAAAGGACAACAAGTTTTAGAGAGTCTCCAGAATAGACATGTGTAAAGTTTCACCACATAATGGCTAACATGACCATTGAATAAGGAAAGCCTCAAAATTTGTAGATGAAAATATGTAATTTATAATCTAGAAAGATTAGATTCCATTGGCCAATCACCAAAATAATAATTAATTATGCATCATTATTGGGGATTGGTCTAAGCATGAGACCAAATTTTCATAAAGTCCAAGCTCGAAAGTACAATTTTTTTGTACCAAATTCAAGGTCCTACCTTGTCATGCTACACAAAGAAAAATATTTGGCTCAAATCTTGCCTCTAATGGAGGAAACCCCATACTTGTGGTATTTGGAGTATCACAAAGGGTCTTAATAGTGTTGGAGTGACTCATATGTAGGAACACCGTATTGTATGGTAGCTACACCATGCATGAAGCATGTATGTGTAAGGGTGCTTCAAGTCTAGAAACAAGTGTATGGTGACTATCGTACAGTGACTACCATGGTATGTGGTTATGGAGTGACTGAAGGCATTCGAGTGAATGAACGCATCTATGTGAACAAAGGCATCGAAGTGACCAAAGCCATTTGTGTCATCGAAGGCATCCATGTCATCGGAGGTGTCTATGTCACTAAAGGCATCTATGTGACCAAAGGCATTGGAGTGATAAAAGGAATCCATGTGACTGAAGCAATCCGAGTGACCAAAGGCATTTGCATGACCGAACATGTTCAAGTGACTAGAGGTGTATGAGTGACCAAAGATATCTAGTATTGAAGGCAGTGACAAGATAACCAAAGGTGTCCAAGTAACCAAAGATGTTTGATATTGAAGGGAGTGACAGGATGATGAAAGGCATTCGAGTGAATGATGCCAAAGGTAGTGATGATGCTCTCAACTATAATAGGTTCCTCAGCTAGAAAATAATTTCCATTTCCACTGATGGCTAGTAGACTGTTCTGTAATGTAATGATTTATCAAATTCTACAATGAATTGCAATGTGCATAAATGGCTCCAAGATTTGTGAAGAATGTATGATTTATGTTGGGTTGATTGTAAGGCAATCTAAGCCTATGCAATAACCAAATTTTTTGTATTTAAATTATTTCCTAGTAATAAAAAGTTTCTCAGGGTTTTTTAGGTGGTGGGTGTTTTTACCAAAAGGGTTTCCCAAGTTAAATCTCATGTTTCTTTGTCTTGTGTTTTCATTCTTCATTTATTTGCATATCTCGGAATTTTTTTGTTTTCTTATTCCCTTGTCAATTTGGCATTTGGAAATCATTTTTGTGCCATTTTTTTCCTAACAAAGTGTATCAAAACTTGGTGAGTTGTGTTATCCTTATAATGCAAGGTTTATTTTTTTGTTCTAGTTTTGGTTTTAGTGGGAGTTTGCAAGTTATTTCTATAAATTGAGATGGTTGGTATGTTAAGAAGAATGGACATTGAAAATTTCAATGACACAAACTTTGAGTTGTGGAAACTTGAAGATATGCTAGTTGATCAAGATTTTTGGATCATTGTGTTTAGCAATAGACGTTAAGGTGTAAAGTAAGAAGATTGGGATCAAGCAGATCAGAAGGTTAGAGTACTAATAAGATTGAGTCTTGCAGATTCAGTTTTATTGAATGTCCATGAAGAGAAAACCACTCATTCCTTCTCGAAGAAGTTGAGAGACATTTATCAAGGAAAATCCTTTGTAAACAAGCTTTTATTGAGAAATAAATTATACTTCCTAAAGATGGACAAAGGAATGACTATAGAAGATCATCTAAACTCATTCAACATGTGATTATATTCTTGATTTATATTGGTGTGTCCATTAGTGAAGCAGATAATTGTATGTTATTGTTGTGCTCATTGCTTGATACATGTGATTACTTGGTAATGTCCATCAGAAGCATGACTACCCAATTTAAAATGAATGAAGTAGTTGTTGCACTTTTGTGAGAAGAGATGAGGAGGAAGTCCTCTAAGGAGGCCAAGGATTCTTTCATTGTATTAGGAAGATCTAAGGGGAAAACGAAGAAGAATGAAACAAAGTCAAAGTCACGAGATAGATGTGTCACTCCTAGAAAGAAGTAAAAGGTAAAGTGTTCAAACTATGGGCATAGAGGTTAAATCTAGAAGGATTGCAAGGAGGAAAAGAAGAAGAAGAAGAAATAAACCTCCAAAAATTTGATTCTTCTTAGATTGATGTTGTTGTCTTCATAGAAACTTTTGTAGTGCCTACATCTCATGATGTATGGTTGCTAGATTTGCGAGCATCGTTCCACATGACATCTCATAAAGAGTGGTACTTCAAGTATGAACTATACAATGGTGAAAAGGTGTTCCTGGAAAGCAACTCCAAACTCAAGATTATTGGAAGAGGAAGAGTAAAATCTAGTTCCCCGATGGTAGAGTAAATGGAATTCATGGAGTACATCATATACCTAATGTGGTTTGAAACTTACTTTCTATCAGCAAGGTGAATAAATTTGAAGTCCAGGTAGTATTTATCCATGGTGGTTGCCAGATGACTAGGGGTTCTATTCTTTTAGCTAATGGTGAATGCATTAGAACACTATATAAGTTAGATGCCAAAAATGTATATTGTAATAGAATCTCTGTAAAGTTTGGTAAAACTAATATGGAAACACATGGTGTAAATGATGCAGCTATTAAACTTCCTACTGAGAAAACAATGTTGTAGCATTATATGCTTAACCATATTAGTGAGAAAGGTTCAAAACCCTTGAAGAATAAAAATATGGTTGAGGGGTTGGTTGATTGTAACCTTGAATTTGATTTCTACGAACATCACATCTATGGAAAGAAAATTGATGTTTATTTTTATTCCAGTTCTAAAAAATCTTCTAGTTTGTTTGACTATATTCTTTCTGATGTATTTAGTCCTAGGGATGTTCCTTCTTTGTCTAAGTCAAGATATTATATATCATTTATTGATGAATTTTCAATAACATTTGTTTATTTTCTAAAGTGAAAATCAAAAGCATTTAGTTGATTTAAGGAATTTAAAATCCTTGTTGAAAATTAGAGTGGGAGAAAGATTAAATATTTAAGGAAAGATAATGGTGGTGAATTTTACATTACTGATTTGATAAGTTCTATTTAGATGATGGAATAAAGATGCATAAAAAAACCTTATAGTTTGCAATAGACTAGACTACTAGAAAGAATGAATTGGCCAGTGATGGCGAGAGCAAGGAGCATGCTGGTAAGTGTCAAATTGGAGTAGAAGTTTTGGGCTGAAACAATGGCTACTAGGTGTTTCTTGTTGAATTGTTCTCCTACGACAACACTAGTTTGTAAAATACCTATGAAAGCATGGTCTAGTAAGAAGCCCTCATTAAGATATTTTTTATCTTCAAGTATGAAACATATGATCATGTACCTAAAGTGACTAGGTCCAAGTTGGATAATATTGAAGTGAAATGTATTTTTACTGGGTATAATATTGGTGTTGAATGATACAAATTGTGGAACCCTCTCATTGAAAAAGTGTTGTACAACATGAATGTCATATTCTAAGAGAAGGAAACTATCTCACTAAACCAACAAGAGAAGACATAAAAAAAAGGAAGTAGTTGAAATCCCTTTTTCTTCTAGAAGGGAGGTATTTTAGACTCCAAAGAATTAGGATCCAAAATTGCATGAGTATTGGGATGGAGATAACTCAAGTAGTCCCACAAGTAAAGAAGAATGTGAATCATAACATCATGTTGAACCTCAAGAAGCTTCACCACATGAAGTGAGGAGATCTACTCAGGAAAGATGATAACCTGATAGGTATGATTATCCACTAGAGAGGTATAATTATTCCATGTTGATTCTTTTTTGTACCTATGCTTTACTTATAGATGTTGATGAGCCTAGGACTATAAAAGAAGAAATTAATATGCCAGATTTAGATTCCTGGTTGGAGGCAATGAAGGATGAGATGAAGTCCTTGGAAAAGAATGGAACCTAGGATCTCATACCTTTTCCTCAAGATAGAAAGCCCATGGGATGCAAGTGGGTATTTAACAAGAAGTATGATACACTAGATGACAGGATTGAAAAGTACAAGGAAAGATGGTTGTGAAGGGGTACTCTCAAAAGGAAGGGATTAATTATAGAGAAATATTTTCTCTTTTATTCAAGCTAACACCCAATAGATTTCATTTGTCACTAGTAGTGACACATGACTTTGAAATTGAGTAGATGGATGTGATGGTGACATTTCTTCATGGTGATCTCGAAGAATATATATATATGTCCCAACTGGAGTTCTTTGTAGAAAAAGGTAAAGAGTATCTTTTATGTAAGATGAAGAAGTCTCTTTATGGTGTAAAGTAGTCACCCAAAATGTGGTATCAAAAGTATGATACATATGTTTTGTATTTGGGTTTTAAGAGATCTAAATCTAATCATTTGTGAACTATAAAGTTGAAAGTCATCAAATACAAATATTATTTCTCTACATGCAGATAATATGTTGTTTATAGGCAATAGTAAGGGCATGATTTCAGAGTTAACATCTCAATTATCCTTGAAATTTGAAATAAAATATTTAGGACAAGAAAAAATTATTTTGGTGATGGAAATTAGAAGCTACATGGTTGATAGAAAGCTTTATCTAAGCCAGAGAAAATACATTACCAATATTTTGGAGTGATTTAATATGACTAATTACAAGAATCAACTTGTTCCAGTGTTAGATGGAACAAAGCTCTCCATTGCAAACAGTCCAAAATCTCAGGATGAGATTGAAGATATGAAGCAAGTATCTTATGCAAGTGTGGTCAGAAGTCTCATGTTCACAATGGTTAGTACCATACTAGATATTACGCAAGCAGTGGATGTATTGAGTCTATTTATGGAGAGTCCACAAAAGCCACATTGGGATGTTGCGAAGAGAGTTCTGAGATATTTGAAAGGTACATCACACTACACATTGTGCTATCAAGGTAACTCAGTTAGATAAAATAGATTAGTTAGCATCCAAGGTTATGTAGAGACTTATTGGGTTGGGGACATTAATAAAAGAAGATCCACCAATGCATATGTATTTATGGTAAATGGTGGTGCTATCAATAAGATGAGAAAATGATAAGTGTAGTCACATTGTTGACAAATAAAGCAGAGTACATGGGATCTAGTCATGCATGTCAGGAAGTAGTTTGGCTTAATGACTTGTGTTCCTATGTTGTATATGATGCAAGAAGAATTATAATCCTTTTGTGATTGTTAAAGTCCAATATGTTTGGCAAAGAATCCTACTTTCCATGCCAGAACAAAGCACATTGATGTAGAATATCATTTTGTACATGACATGGTTGAAGATGGGAAGGTAAATTTAAAAAAGCTTGGCACTTAAGACAATGTTGTAGATGCATTAAAAAATCCTATGAACATAACTAAGTTCACATCATGCACAAGCTCCACCAGTCTTAAAGTCCTTGACTCTTGTTAGTCATGTTGACTAACTTCATACTTCATAAAGTGGAAGATTGTTGGAGTGACTCATACGCAGGTGCACCATACCATATGGTAGTTGTGCCATGCATGAACCATGTAAGTATATAGGTGGTTGAAGTCTTCAACCAAGTTTATGGTGGCTATTGTATGGTGACTATCATGTAGTGTGGTGATAGAGTGACTGAAGGTGCCCACATCAATGAAGGTGTTCGAGTGGCTGAAGGTGTCCATGTGATTGAAGGTGTCTGCATGACCAAAGTCGTCTAAGTGACCAAAGACATCTGATACTGAAGGGAGTGACAAGATGACCAAAGGTGATGATGATGCTCCTAGCTATGATGGGTGCTTTGGCTGAAAAACTATTTCCATTGTGATTGATTATTGGTAGACCATTATGCAATGCAATGGTTCCTTACTAAATTCTACAATGAATCACATTATACATAAATGGTTGCAGGATTCTTGAAGAATTTATAATGAATACTAGGTTGATTGTAAGGAAATCTAAGCATGTGCAAAAACTAGATTTTTTTTTATTTTTGTAAATTATTTACTGGCAATAAAAACTTTCTCTAGGGTTTGTGGGTGGTGTGTGCTTTTCTTGGAAGGGGTTTCCCATGTTAAATCTTGTGTTTCTTTGTCTTGTTTTTTCATGCCTCATTTAGTTACATATCTCTGACATTTTTGTTTTCTTATGCCCTTGTCAATTTGGCATGTGAAAACCTTTTCCGCACTATTTATTTCCTAACAAATCAGAGTAGGCATGGATTTCTTTGAAGTCCTAAACACAATATGGTGGATCCGACAAAAGAAAAAAGGTTTTTCCTATGCACGCATAATTCATGGAAATATGGTTTAAAAGGGGAGGTGACTAGTATGACGCCAATTCTTCACCTTTCCATAGCCATGTTGGAATATGTTAGTTGTCCCTAGAGCCAACCACCCACCTACCCATCATGAGTATTAATCTTGGTAGGTGATTTCAAATGCACAAAAGAGAGGGAGAGTTTTTGAGACAAGTCAAAAGGAAATATGCTCATTCATTTGGTGAGAAGAAGAGAGAGTAGAAGTAGGAAGGAAAGAGAATATCAAAGTAGAGAATAGTGCATTCGGAGAACAGAAGGAATGTGAAGAAGATCAGAGTTGTAGTAGCACATCATCAATTATTTTACTCCCTATAAGTTTATTTTGTTTGTCCTATTAAAATTTTGATTTCTCTAGGCATTATTGTATGCATCTCTCTAGTGCTACAAGTTGATACCACATATAGAATTTTTAAGTTAATGTATTTTGGTTCTAGTTGATGCTCTATGCTCCCAAATTCATAGTAGTTGAATCATTTTTTGAATAGAAAGAAAGCAAGAGGGTATATTAGTAAAACTCTAGGCATTTGGTTTTTCTTGGTCATCATCTCTATTTATTTCATATTGGGTTTAGGATAAGTGCAACTCTCTATTATTATCTCTATGTTTTAATTGTGAAAAGACTAGACAATAAATCTATGATTAACTCTTAGTTCCCTTAGTTAACCAAGATCTCATTGTGCTAACTGGGTTAGTATATGTTTGTGTTGTGTCTATCAAGTTACATCTAAGATCATTGAGTTGCTTTCCCTGTGTTTATTGAGCTCACTTGGTTTCTACTATTACCAAGCTCACTCAGTCCCTTTTTGGTTGAGTTGACTGAACTCACTTAGTTCCTATGTCAATTGAGTTCACTTATTGTAGTTTTTGTTGTGTTTGATTATCGAGCTCTTTCCTTTGGTGACCAAGTCACTCATATCCCATTTCTTCTAAGAAAATTAGTATTGCTTGTCACTTGACTACTCAAGGTGTCTAGAAACTCGACACTCACTGTGGTTCATGTTTATCGAGAAAAAATTGTTGTGAACTTTTTCACATCATCTGAAATCTTTTCTAGACCCACATCCTCATGAGTTTGGGAATTATTTTCTAGGTATTTGACATGGCAATAGATGTAGGAAAGACAATGCATTGGCCAATATCCTTTAATGGACAAAATTATGACACTTGAGCAAAGAAAATGAGAACTATCATGGCTGGAAATGATTTTTGGGAGTTTGTGATGAATGGGTTTAATGATGTAATTGACCAAACACAATATACTACCATAACCAACCCTTAGAAGACTTAGTTGAAGGAGTCAAGAAGAAAGGATGCAAAAGCCTTAAGTCTAATTGAAGCAACCATGACAAAGACAATCTTCTCAAATATAGCAACAAATAATTATTCGAAGGAAGAATAAGATATCCTTGAGAAAAACTTCAAAGTGACTAATAAATTATGAGTAGTGAAGCTATAGATCATTAGAAGGGCATTTGAGAAACATCAAATGAAGCATAATGGACCTATTGCAGAATTCAGCTCAGGAATCTCTACTTTGATAAACCAACTCAAATAAAATGTAAAAGAGTATGAAGAGAAAAGGATTTTGGAGAATATATTGAGGAGTCTACTTCAAAAATATGACAATATTGTCATGACCATTGAGGAAGAAAAGGACCTCACCACATTGATAATGGATGAGTTGGTGAGAACTCTTCAAATCCATGAGCATTGGATTAATAGGTCAACTACATCTTCCTAAGAATAATCTTTCAAGGATCAATAAAATTCAAGAGGCAGGGAGAGAGGAAGAAATGGCTTCATTGAGGCTCAAGAAGTAGAGGTCATGGAAGAAATGGTCAACAAAATGATGGTGCAGAAAGCTCAGGACAAGCATGCAATCAAGAGGGAACAAGCAACTTGAAAAATAGTCCTCGAGGAGGTTAGAAGAATTAAAACTCAAACAAGAGAAATATAGAATGCTACTACTATCATAAGTTTATGCATTATTCAAGTGAATGCTAGAAGAAGAAAGTTGATTAGTCAAGATAGAATGCAACTGTGTTTGATGTGAACATAGGAAATGCAAACAATCCCACAACCTTCATCATGTGTAACATTGGTGAAGAAGGAAGTCCTAAGGTATGAATCTTGGACAAGGGATACAACAACCACATGAGTAGTAATGAAAGTTTATTTATTTTTATTGATAGAAATTTTAAGTCTAAAATTAAGATGAGAAATAATGGAACCATTCCCATTGTTGGCAAATGATCTATCATGGTTCATACCAAGCAAGGTGAGAAGAAGGAGATACAAAATGTATATTTTTCCCCAAGTATTAAGCACAATTTGATGAATGTTGGATAGATCATTCAAAATGGTTACAAGGTGTTGATGTAAAATGACAAGTGTGTCATTCATGAAAAAGATGAGAGTAAGAGGATACTTGCAATAGTTCAAATGACAAAGAACTAGATGTTCCCTTTGAAGATAGAGACATGTTTCTTTCTCTTCTCAAGTTAGTGTTGCACCTCTCAAACATGAATGTACATTAATACATATACAATCAGCTCTTAGGATCATGAATGAAGACCCCTCCAAGCTATGACATTAGGTATGGACATCTTGGCTTTGCTGGTTTAAATTTTTTGTCCAAAAAAAAATGGTAGATGGTTTTCCAAGCATTGTAGATTCATGTGACAAGTGTCAAGTTTGTATTTTGGGTAAGCAACATAGGCTTCCCTCTAATTCTAGTAATTCTAGTAATTCTAGAAGGGCTAGGGCACCATTAGAATTGATGCATTCTTATTTAGTTGGCCCTATGCAAACCACTTCTATTGGGGGGAGTAGTTATTCCATAACATTCATAGATGATTTCATTCATAGGACATGGATGTATTTCTTGAAAAGAAAACCTTAAGTATTTGATATTTTTTTTGAATTTAAAGCCCTAATTGAAAAAGAATGTCAGCATTATGTAAAATTCCGTAGGTCAGGTAGAGGAGGGGAGTATAGCTCCAATATGTTTTAAATTTTTTGCAAGAAAAATGGCATAAAAAAGGCACATACAACTAGTTACACTTCACAACAAAATGGAGTGGCTAAGAGGAAAAATATGACCATTGTTGAGATGGCAAGGAGAATGATGAAAGAAAATGGACTCATAAATGAATATTGGGGAAAGGCTATAGAAATAGTAGTATACTTGATAAACAAGTGTCCTACAAAGGTAGTTTGTGACAAGATTCCTCTTGAGGCATGATCAAGAAATAGATGGAAAGTTGAGCACTTCAAAGTGTTTGGATGTGTAGCATATGCACATGTCCCAAAGGAACAAGGGGAAAAGCTAGATGAAAAAGTTGTGAAGTGCACCTTAATAGGTTATAACTCATTATCAAAGGCTTATAGGTTGTATGATCCAATCACCAAGAAGATAATCATTTCAAGAGATGTGGAGTTTCTTAAAAATCAGCCATAAGATGGCTCAATAGATGAATCTTCAAGAGCTTCAAGTGAAGTTTCAACCATTAATGAAGAAGATCAAATTGGTGATCAGAAAAATGGAGTGGAAAATATACATGACTCCAAACAAAGGAAAAGTGGCAAGTAGCCTCAAACCTATAGAGTTTTAGCTCCTAGAAATTCAAGACACCTTGGAGTTGGCATGCAAAATAGTAGCAGTAGCAATACTAAAAATTTAGATCCCACTCTCACCTCCCTATTGCGAAGAAAGACTAAGAGTCTAAGGGAGATATGCCAAGAAGAAAGGTGTAATGAAGATTATGATGAGAGTGTTAATTTTGCACTATTTTCTCATAGTGATCCAATCTATTTTGAAGAAGATATGAAAAAGGAGAAATGGTGTAATGCCATGGATGAGGAAATGGATGCTATTGAAAGAAATGAAACATGGGAGTTAACTAGTTTGCCTCCCAAGAAGTAGGTAATTGGAGTTAAATGGGTTTACAAGACCAAGTGAATGCTAGAGGAAAAATAGATAGCCATAAGACATGTTTAGTGGTCAAGGGGTACAAGCAGTAGTATGATAGAGATTATGATAAGACATATGCCTTGGTTGCAAGAATGGAAACCATGTGTCGTATCATAGCTATTGCAACCCAACGCAAATGGAAGGTATACCAAATGGATGTGAAGGTTACCTTATTGAATAGTGTGTTGAAAGAAGAGGTATATGTGGAGGAGCCATTGGGTTATGAAGTTGTAGGTGAAGAACACAAGTTGTATACATTGAAGAGAGCTCTATGCGGGCTCAAGAAAGCTCTATGGGTATGATATAGCAAGATTGATTCATACCTTATGGGAAATAGATTTAGTAAAAGTGATAGTGAGCGCACTCTCTACATCAAAGAAGCAAACGGTAAGGTTTTCATTGTTGTCTTATATGTAGATGACTTAATCTTCACTGGAAATGGTAATTCCCTAATTGGTGAGTTTAAAGAGGCCATGAAGAATGAATTTGAAATGACATACCTAGGTCTCTTGAAGTATTTTCTAGGTATAAAATTAAAACAAATGCATGATGGCATCCTCATCTCTCAAGAAAAATATGTAATTCAGATCTTGGAGATATTCAAAATGCAGAATAGTAAGGCAGCCCCAACACCAACTATAGTAGGTCTGAAGTTGAGAAAGGAAGATTGTAACAAAAGTGTGAATCCAACATTATACAAGAGTATGGTTGAAAGCTTTTTGTATTTGATAGCAACTCAGCCTGAAATGATGCATGTAGTAAGCTTGATTTCTATATTTATAGAAACACCAAAGGATTCTCATTAGTAAGTGAGAAATAGGATCATAAGGTATGCGAATTGTTAGGAATAAGGTGTCTCAACCTTGTATAATTCCTATTATTATTTATTTTTCGTAAAATGTATTTCTTGCAAATAATGTTGATGTGTCGACATCTTGAATTGTGTGTAAGGAGATCATGACTAAAATGGTTATGACGGATTCCTATGACACGTAAGAGCTATGTTAGGAAGATTCAATGACAGGTGAAGACATGTGGCAACTAAGATATTTGAGTATTGTACACTCTACCCTAATAGTAGGGTTTGGGGCATCACCTTGAAATTTTTTTTGGGGTTCCTATTTTCTTGGAGAATGGTAAAACCCTAATACGGTTTACCTTTGGGAGTAGCCCTAAAGTGAAGTGCATGTTATAAGCATTTTTAGGGTTGCAAAGAGATGTGATGCAAAAAAGGTGTATTGTTGGTACTGCAAGTAGCTACTGGAGTCTTCTGTTGTTGATGTTGAACTTGCATTATAAGTGTATTGTAACCTCATGTTGAAGATAATACATTGTGTAGGTTCTGAAGGGGTGGGGTTTTTTTATCGAAAGGTTTTTCCCAATCGACAAATCCTTGTGTTATGTGTTCCTTTCTCTGTCTATTTTATATATGCATGGTTTGCTATAATATTGTTGTTTACATGATATTGAATCTGTAAGTGTAGAAGATTTTAATAGGATTTGCATCATACTTTCCTTATGAGATTAGTGTAGGAAGCTATTTCCGCACCTGAGTTTCCTTACATGAATGGTACAAAGGGATTTGACATTTTCTACACTGTTGATAATGATTTTAAGTTGGTTGGGTACACTGATAGTGATTGGGCTAGAAGCCTAAATGATAGTGGATATATGTTTCATATGGGCTCAGGTGCAATTTCATGAGCATCCAAGAAGCAACCTATTGTTTTTCAATTTATAGAAAAGGCTAAATACATTGCAGTGAATGTAGTGACATGTAAAGCTATTTGGTTAAGGTGAATCTTGACAGATTTGAACGAAGAGAAAAAAGATGGAACAACAATTTTTAGTGAAAAAATTTCCCCTATTGCACTGTCAAAGAATCCAGTCTTCCATGAGAGAAGCAAGCACATTGAGATCAAATACCACTTCATTAGAGAGCTAGTGGAGAATGAAGAATCAAGATGAAATTTTATAAGTCTCTGTAGCAGCTAGCAGACATATTTACTAAGCCATTGGGCATAACAACTTATGTGCACCTAAGAAGAAGTCTTGCCTCATAGTTGATTTGGATCAAGAGTGATCCTTGCATTGTTGTCACATGAAAAGGGGGAGTGTTGAAATCTATTGGTTATCTCTTGACCCAACTACCCACCTATCTGTCAGGAGAATTAAACTCAGTAGGTGAGTTCAAATCTAGAAAAGAGAGGGAAAGTTTTTGAGACAAGTCAAAAGGAAATATGCTCATTCTTTTGATGGGAAGAAGAGAGTAAAAGTAGGAAGGATAGATAATATCATAGTAGAGAACAATGTGTTCAACGAACAGAAGGAACAAGAAGAAGATCATAGTTGTAGTAGCACATGATTAGTTCTTTTGTTCTCTCTCTCTCTCTCTCTCTATATATATATATATATATATATATATATATATATATATATTGTCATGTTGAAGCAATGATTTCTCTATGCATTATTGTATGTAGCTCTCTAGTGCTACAAGTTAATACCTTATATAGAAGTTTTAAATTAATGTATTTTGGTTGTAGTTGAAGCCTTGTGCTCACATATTTGTAGTAGTTGAATCATTTTTTGAATAGAAAACAAGCAATCAAGCATATTAGTAAATCTCTAGGTACTTGACTTGTTGTGGTCTTCATTTCTATCTATTTCATATTGGGTTTAGTATCTGTACAACTCTCTATTATTATGTCTATGTTTTAATGGTGAAAAGCCTAGACATCAAGTCTGTGATTAATTCGCTTAGTTCCTTTTGTTAGCAAAGTTCTCATTGTGCTAACTCGATCAATATATGTTTTTGTTGTGTCTACCGAGTTACAGATGAGACCATTGAGTCCCTCTCCTTGTGTTTACCGAGCTCACTCAATTTCTACTCTCACCAAGCTCACTCGGTCCCTTTATAGCCAAGTTGACCGAACTCACTTAGTTCCTATGTCAACTGAGTTTGATTATTGAGACCTTTCCTTTGGTGACCGAGTCACTTGGGTCCCATTGTTGGCAAGAAACTTGGCATTGCCTGTCACTTGACTACTTAAGGTGCCAAGCAACTCGAGACTCACTCTGGCTCTTGTTTGCCGAGAAAAATTTGTTGTGAAATTTTTCACAAGCCAATGATGCCTCTAAATATGCATAAGTGTAGCATGGGTTATCTAATGGTATTTTTGTAAATGGATATGTGGAAAGATCATTAAAAACTTCTAAATAAATGCAATTCGCAACTGATAAGCTCCCATATTAAGCTTTATCGAGTGCAACAAAATGGTTCCAATGTTGGTGCTCTATTGAAAAGGTTTGGTAGGTGGAAGAGAATGCAAAGGAATGTAATGGTTGTAATGAATTTGACATGAAGGCTAGAGTTTCTACTCATTTTCAATAGATGTAGCCAAGATGATAAATTTATCAAGTAGAGCCCATGAAGTTTCAAATGCATAATATGCAACCCTTGACAGTCATGTTGTTTTGGTTTTATGGTCTCATATAATCATATGCTCGCAAAGAAAAAATTCTACACTTCCAACAGATGCTATTTCTTGTAATTTGATGATTACAATATATAATAGAAGGGCATCTATTGAAATATTCAATAGGAAATGATTAGAATGAAGAAACGAACATGCATAAAATGAATTTGTTAAAGCAATAGCATACTATAAAAAATATATCATTTCAAAGCAATGGAGTGAAATAAGCAATGGAGTGAAATAATTGTGGGGTGCAAGAGTAGTAGAATTTCTAAAATAACCAATCAACATAGAGAACACATGTAATTATTGAATAGAATGATCATAGAGATGCCACATTTGCCCATGCAGAAATGTAGATAAGATAGGCTTCAATCATGTTTATCTACTAAACTAAATTCAGATGAAACAAATGTGAAATCATTTTTTCAGTTTGAAGATTTAAGTGACCCTTACAGTGAAGATAGCAATATTAATTGGGGTACACAAATTTGTGGGCGGCACAATCAGGGTCATTGGATCAAAGCCCACAATCAACTTTCATTGGTATTTAGAATTGAAATAAAATTCCCTATGAAACAACTTGTAATTCACTTAATGGTTGGCTATGTAATGTAGAGATGCCCACAAAAAATCTTCACACCATGGATCAGATGACTGATGCTAAGAAGGGTATGTTCCATCTATTATGAATGATAACAAAATTGTTCACTATTTTTGTATACAAATATGATTCAATGCTACCGAGATGGTTTCTTTGACAATGGTGGAGGTGTGAGAAATATAAATCAAAATCAAAACTCACAACCCTAAACCTAAAAAAACTACTCAAAAAATACTATTATCGAGTGGCAAAATTTTCTTGGTAGCCAAAGAAACCAAGTGGCAAGAGAGTTTACCAAGTTAGCTCGGTAAATGAAGAGAAACTTGGTAGATGAAGAAATAACTCGGTAGACACTGTATACTGAGTGAGCTCGGTAGTGTGGATGCCAAGTGAACTCGGTAACCACAAGAAGGTGGACCTCGATAGAAGAGCAACTCGATAGCCACAGGAGAGTGGAACTCAGTAGCCACTGCAGAGAATGACTTCTACCAAAGATAATACCGAGTGCAGACTTATGATGTGAATATTTCCACCATTAAAACTAGAGAGCCAAAGCTTGAAATATTCAACAAACAACTTCACAAATGCTAAGAGACAATGGATTCACGTATGCCTGCTAGCTTTCTATTCAACTTAGATTCAAATTATTACAAAATCTGGGAGCATTTGGCTTCAACCAAAAAACCCTAAACTGGTAAAACTTGAACAACTTCAATACTTAGAAACTTTAAACTTGCAGCTCTAATGGCTGCATACAATAACACCTATTTGAGAAATCACTACTTCAATAAGATGAATGAAACAATAAAACATTCAACTTACATAATGATCAGAGAAGAAACACGTGCAACTGCAGCCACGAAATGAACTTCCTTTTCTTTGCACTTTGACGTTTGGATCTGCTGATCACTTCTCTCTTATTCCTTCTCTGCAACTTCTGATCTGCTCTTCTTCTCACTGGTCAAAAGAATTTGATCATTCCTTTTTGTCATATTTTTCCTCCTCTTTTTAGATTTCAAAATTTCACCTACCACATTCATGTTTATAACAGTTGTGTAGGTTGTCAGGGATGGTAGGTGAGCATTTAGCTCCAAGGGAAAATAGACATTTACATTTGATATTCCAACACTCCCCTTTGTCCTGAGCCAAACAAACAAGGATCATTGCTGATCCACATCAACTACACCAAGACACTCTCTTAGGTGTACAAAAGTTCCAATGCCTAATGGCTTGGTAAAAATGTATGCTAGCTGCTGCTCAGACTTACAAAATTCCATTTTGATATCTCCATTCTCCATCAAATCTTTGATGAAGTGATATCTGATCTCTATGTGTTTGCTTCTCCCATGGAAGACTGGATTCTTGGACAATGCAATTGATGAGATGTTGTCACAATAAATTGTGGTTCCATCCCCTTGCCTTTCATTCAAATCTGTCAAGATCCTTCTTAACTAAATAGCTTGACATGTTGTTGTATTTGCTGCTATTTATTCAGCCTTTGTTATAGATTGAGCAACAATAGGTTTCTTTTTGGATGCCCATGAAATTGCACCTGATCCCATATAGAACATGTATCCAGAAGTGCTCTTCCTATCATCTAAACTTCTAGACCAATCACTATCAGTGTAACCAACCAACTTGAATTCATCATTTGCAGTATACAAAATCCCAAATCCCTTGGTACCTTTCACATACCTTAGGATCCTTTTTCTCGCTTGCCAATGAGAATCCTTTGGTGTTTCCATAAATCTGAAAATTAGACTTACTGCATGCATTAGGTCTAGCCGAGTTGTAGTCAAATACATTAAACTTCCAACCATACTCTTGTATAGTGTTAGATCCACTCTCTTGCTAGAGTCTTCCTTGTTCAACTTCAGACCTACTGCTATTTGTGTGAGGACTGTCTTACTGTTCTGCATTTCAAATCTCTCCAAGATCTACCCTGCATACTTTTCTTGAGAGATAAAGATGCCATCATGCATTTGTTTTACTTCTATGCCTAGAAAATACTTCAAGAGACCTAGGTTTTTCATTTCAAACTCACTTTTCATGGCCTCTTTGAACTCACCAATTAGAGCCTTGTCATTTCCAGATAAAATTAAATCATTTACATACAAAACAACAATCAACACATTACCATTTGTTGCCTTGATGTAGAGAGTAGGCTCACCATTTCTTTTGCTAAAGACATTGCTCATCAAATATGAGTCAATCCTGCTATACCATGCCCTTGGAGCTTGCTTGAGCCCATAAAGAGCTCTCTTCAATCTATATACTTTGTTCTCTTCACCTGCAACTTCATAACCAAGTGGCTACTCCGCATATACTTATTCTTTCAATACACCATTTAGGAAGGCAGACTTCACATCCATTTGAAATACCTTTCATTTGTGCTAAGCTGCAATTGCTATGACAACATGCACGGTTTCCATTCTTGCAACAGGTGCATATGTCTCATCATAGTCTCTTCTATACTGCTATTTGTAGCCCTTGACTACCAACCTTTCCTTATGCCTATCAATCTTGCCTTTACCATTACATTTGGTCTTGTAGACCCATTTCACTCCAATCACTTGCTTCTTGGGAGGCAATTTAGTTAGCTCCCATGTCTCATTCCTTTCTATAGCATCTATCTCCTCATCCATGGCCTTACACCATTTCTTCTCTTTCATTACTTCTTCAAAATATATTGGATCACTATGAGAAAATAATGCATAATTAACACTCTCATCATAATCTTCATACCTTTCATCTTGGTATATCTCCCTAAGACTCTTGGTCTTTCTTGGTAACAAGGAGGAGAGTGTGGGATTAGAATCTTCACTATTGCTGCTTAGCACTGACACTCGGTCATGCCTAGAGGAGCTCGGTAATGACTACAGCTACTTGCCTTTTCTTCTATCTACTCCTTCTTCTTGTTGTTCATTAGCATCTTCTTCATTCATAAATGGCACTTTACTTGATGTGCTCGGTGACTCATCAATTGAACCATACCAAGACTGATTTTCAAGAAATTCCACATCTCTTGAAAGAGTCATCTTGTTGTTCAAAGGGTCATACAATCTGTATGCCTTTGATTTTGAGTTGTACCCTGTGAAGATGCACTTCACTCCTTTGTCATCTAATTTCTACCTTTTCGCTTTAGGTACATGTGCATATGCAACACATCCAAACACCCTTCGATGTTCAACTATCCATCTTCCACGTGACCATGCTTCCATTGGAATTTTATCATGGACTGCCTTTGTAGGACACTTATTAATTAGGTAAACTATTGTTGCCATAGCCTCTCCCCAAAATTCAATTAGGAGACCTTTCTCTTTCATCATGCTCCTTGCCATTTCAACAATGGTCCTATTTTTTCTTTCAGCCAATCCATTCTGCTATGGTGTATAGCTGGCTGTGAGCTCTTTCTTTATGCCATGTTTCTTGCAAAAGTTTAAAAAAGAATTAGAGGTATACTCCCCTCCTCTATCTAATCTTAGGACTTTGATATACTGTCCACATTCTCTTTCAGCCTGGGCTTTAAATTCTACAAATTTTTCAAATGCTTCTGATTTATTCTTTAATAAATACACCCATGTCCTACGACTGAAATCATCAATAAATGTCATGAAATAAGTACTCTCCCTAATGGAAGTAACTTGCATAGGATTGACTAGGTCAGTATGCACTAACTCTAATGGATATCTAGCCCTCCTAGAATTTCTAGAATTAAAGGGAAGCCTATGTTGCTTACCCAAAATACAAGCCTCACACTTGTCACATGAAATTCCTATTCGTGGAAAACCTTCTACCATTCTTTTATTTGATAAAAAATTTAAACCAGCATAGCCAAGATGACCATACTTGAGGTGCCATAGCCGTGAGGGGTCTTCAATCACACTCCTTAGAGCTAATTGTGTGGGAGGTGCAGCACCAACTTGAAATGAGAAACATGTCTCTATCCTCAAGGGAAACATTCTGTTCTTTGTCATTTGAACTACTGCAAGTAAGTTCTTGCTCCCATCTTTTTCTTGAATGACACACATGTCATTCTCCATCAGCACTTTGTATCCATTTTGAATGAGCTAACCAATGCTCATCAAATTGTGCTTCATACCAAGGGCAAAATACACATTTTGTATTTCCTTCTTCTCACCTTGCTTGGTGCGGACCATAATAGATCCTTTTCCCACAAATGGTAGGGTTCCATTGTTACCCATTTTAATTTCTAATTTGAAACTCTTGTCAATGAATGAAAAAAAGGTTTCATTACCACTCATGTGGTTGCTACATCCACTATCGAGGTACCAAACCTCAGGGATTCCTTCTTCACCAACATTACACACGATGAAGGTAGTGGCATTATTTCCACTTCCCATGTTCACATCAGCCACATTTGCTTGTCCTGACTGATCATTTTGCTTCTTCTAGCATTCATTTGCATAATGCCCATATTTATGATAGTAGTAGCATTCTACATTACTCTTATTTGAGTTTTAGTTTTTCTTACCTCCTCTTGAGGTATTTTGTGAGCTACTTGCTCCATCTACTCTTCCTGAACTTTCTACTGCAACATTCCTTTTTCCTCCATTACCTCGACCTCTGCCTCTGGAGTTTCTGCTTGAGACATTTCTTCCTCTCCCCCTTCCTTTTAGATTTGACTGAGCCTTGAATGCTTTCTCTTGGGAAGATGAAGAAGTAGATCTATTGATCTTATGCTCATGGGTTTGAAGAGTATCCATTAACTCATCCATTATCAAAATAGTGAGGTCTTTTGCCTCTTCTATGCTCATGACCAAATTGTCATATTTATGGGGTAAACTCCTCAATATCTTCTCCACTATTTTTTTCTCTTGATAGTCTTCTCCATTTGACTTCAATTGGTTAATCACATTGGAGGTCCTTGAACTGAAATCTGCAACTGATTCATTTTCTTTCATCTGAAGGTTCTCAAACTCCCTCCTTATATTTTGTAGCTTTACTATGTGGACTTTATTAGTCTCCTTGAATTTTGTCTGAAGGATATCCCATGCTTCCTTTGCATAATTTGCTACTGCAATCTTTGGGAAAATAGTCTTTGTCATTGCTGCTTCAATAAGACTTAATGCCTTTACATCTTTCCTCCTTGACTCTTTCAAATAAGTCTTCTGTGCATTTGTAAGAGCAACATATTGAGTTGGGTCTATCACATCATTGAACCCATTAACTACAAACTCCCACAAATCATTAGCAACCATTATGGTTTTCATCTTCTTTGCCCATGTATCATAATTATGTCCATTAAATGATGGTGGTTGTTGCTATATCTTTCCTGCATCTCCTACCATGATAAATATCCCAAGAAAACAAATGCCCTACCTCACTATAGATGTGGGGCCTCAAAGCTCTAATACCATGTGAGAAATATAAATCAAAATCAAAACTCACAACACTAAACCTAAAAAAATTTGCTCAGCAAATACTATTATCGAGTGCCAAAATTTGCTCGGTAGCCAAAGAAACCAAGTGGCAAGAGAGTTTACCAAGTTAGCTTGGTAAATGAAGAGCAACTTGATAGATGAAGAAACAACTCAGTAAATGAAGAACTCGGTAGACATTGGATATCAAGTGAGGTCGATAGTGTGGATACCGAGTGAACTCGATAACCATAGGAAGGTGGAGCTCGGTAGAAGAGCAAATTGATAGCCATAGGAGAGTGGAACTCGATAGAAAAAGGCACCAAGTGAACTCGGTAGCCACTGCAGAGAATGACTTCTACTAAAGACAATACCGAGTGCAGACTTATGACGTGAATATTTCCACCATTAAAACCAGAGAGCCAAATCTTGAAATATTCAACAAAAAACTTCAAAAATTCTAAGAGACAATGGATTCACATATGCCTGCTAGCTTTCTATTCAACTTAGATTCAAACTATTACAAAATCTAGGAGCATTCAGCTTCAACTAGAAAACCCTAAATTGGTAAAACTTGAACAACTTCAATACTTAGAAACTTTAAACTTGTAGCTCTAATGGCTACATACAATAATGCTCGGAGTAATCACTACTTCAATAGGATGAATGAAACAATAAAACATTCAACTTATAGAATGACCAGAGAAGAAACACATGCAACTGTAGGCATGGAATGAACTTCCTTTTCTCTACACTCTTGCATCTAGATCTATTGATCACTTCTCTCTTCTTCCTTCTCTGCAACTTTTGATCTACTCTTCTTCTCACTGGTCAAATGAATCTGATCATTCCTTTTTGTCATATTTTTCCCCCTCTTTTGAGATTTCAAAATTTCACCTACCGCATTCATGTTTATAACTGTTGTGTAGGTTGTTAGGGATGATAGGTGAGCATTTGGCTCCAGGGGCAAAGGAACATTTGCATTTAATATTCCAATAGGAGGAAGCATGTATTCTGAATCATTTTACATATACCACAGTGATCCATGGTTTTTGTAAAATTTCAAGAGCTAAAGATTCCAACGGGATGAGTTCATTGCATTTGGTAATCTATTATCCACCTCGTGTTCAAGAATATGTCACCCATTCATGGAGGAGAAGGATTTCCATCAACACTTGGAGACAAGACAAACCGATAAGACAAGACTATAAAGGCATGAAAATAAATTGATGTTTGAACAAATACAATTAAAATATATATTTTCTCATAGGATAAGTGCTCCTAAACAAATGACCATTGGATCTAGAAATGGGCATAAAGATCACATCAGCAATGCCCAACTCTCTTTTATTTTGATATTATAAGTTTCAAAGACCTCTTTTGTAAAAGTGACCTATGTCACCTCTTGAAAATAAAGTATCAAACTCTAAGACTGATTTGGGCACTTGTAAAAATATGTAGATTAATATTCATATCTTTTGACTTGTGTATTTTGAAAAGAATGATCATAAATGTATTTAATTCGTATGTCGTAGATGTATTTTAGAGTTATTGATATCAATTTATTGAGTATTAAATTGATAATTTCTTTGAATACTTTGGATCCATGTAAATGAAACATGGTTATGTGCAGGATCATGGTCAACCAAACTATGTCTTTAAGTGGTAATGAAAAATTGACAAATTAGGGTTATATCAACTTGACATGTAATTTTAAACTTGTTATGAACATTCAATCAAAAGTTGTTAGAAAATAATGTATAGGAAATTAAATTTAGTTTCTGAACTACTAAGCCTTATTTGAAGAAAGAAAAAATTGATTCATCAAAATTTTTAATTTTAATGCGATAGTACAAAAATTTTAGGACAAACATAAGAAGTAGGCATATGTCTGACCACCTTAATAAAAAACAAATGATAATAATTTTTAATAAGATTCTGTATATAAGAAGCACACTCATGCTTGGATGTGACACATATTTTTGAGTATTTTTATTCCAAATAAATAATTAATTATGAATTTTATCCTATAATATTTTTTGGAATACAAAAAATCCTATGTCTGACCACATTAACTAATTCAAAACCTTACAAAATTTATTTTTTCTTTTTATTTTTCTTATAATAGAAGAAGTATATAATGTGACACATCTTTTGGATTGAAAAAATGTTATACCATTTGAAAGTTATATGGTTTTTTTTTCCATCAGTGTGTCAATCAACAGTTTATGTGTAACTCCATTTAAAAATGAATAATAATTAGTTACAAAACTTGTAGTTTGACATACATTACAATTATGGAAAGATAAAAATATTCTTAAGAAATCCTTTTCATTTCATCAAATTTGGGTGAAAAAAAGTCACCAAACACATGTTTGAAGTAAAAAATACACCAAAATAGGCTGAAAACATGTTTTCATGATATTTTTTAAGTTGACCATGTAGGGTTGGTATCCAAAGAAATACTAGGCCTTATAAAGGTATTAATATTTTAGTTTGGTATCAGGATGGGTGGGAAAAAAGTTAGAATATATTTTGAAATGGTTTGAGGCATTTTAGAACTAAATATCTTTTAAATCATCACTTTTTGGCACACTATGATCTTGCACATACCCACATATTTATACATGTCTATCTTGGTTAGAAAATGTTTAAGTTACTTGTTTGCTTGTATATGATTTTTTTTTTCTTCTTTTCAATGATTTCACGTATCTATTATATCTTGTAATTAATTATCTTTGTAGGTGGTTATCCTTTCGGAGTCTCACATGGTATTTGTAGATCTACTTTTGGTGTTTCTATCATCAATTTCTATTTGTTTTTCTTTACCTCCTATTTATACTTTGAGGTGAAAAGTACACAAAATATAAAATACTCACATCATACGAGAGAACGACCCCTCTAAAATGCAAAGGAAGATTACAAGTTCATAGTGATCAGTTGCAATCTCTTCATTTGGTGGCACAATTGTCATTACTCATAGCATGGATAGGGCCAGATCTAGCGATAATTTTACATTGAAAAATCTGTTATTAACAGATTCTTGGCAACTTTGTTGGAGAAGAACAAAGACCAGTATACATTACTCCTTATAATTTACAAGATGCCTTCCCAAAATAAAGGTTGATGACTTTGTTTACAACATTTAATATTGGTGACTCTATGTGAAAGCCATAATTTAGAAAATTGGTTTGCTACAAAGCTAATGTTGAAAGTGGCAATGCTAGTGATATTGATTATGAATTGATACAAAAGAAATTGGTTCCTTTAGCATGGTAAATTCAAAGTGATCTAAATTCCTTGGAACCCAACTCTGCCAATGAATTAACTTAAAATGTTAATCTTTGTTGTAAGCAATTGTTTAGGACATGGAAATAATTGAATATTAGATTGGTAGGTAGAAGAAATAGCAGAGCATCGTGTTTCTTTAAAAACCAAATACAATTAAATAGCAGCATGTCCAATTCTTCAATAGATGCAAGTGATGGCTAAAGGATAAATTTATAGGGATCTCAACTAGTTAAAGAGAACTCTGATCTTTCAAAAATTCATAATGAGAATATAAGAAAGTTAAGGAGTTGTATAAAAACGTAATCAATTGACAGATTCTCTAGCAGTTAAAGGAAGGGATTATAATGAAATTTCAAATGGGGATATTGAGGTTGCAGGAATAAAGACACACAAAGCTGAATTAGGGGAGTCAGCTTCTTTGGTTGCACCTTTTAAAGATAGTACAAGTCACAATGGTAAATTAGTTGTATAGGGTTTTGATACCTCTTAATCAAAGAGAAACAAAAGCATAATGTCAGTTGGGCTAAAGGTTCACAAGAAAGAGAAAATACATATTGGATTGAATTTAGAAAATTGTTTAGTTCTATGAGCTTCAATTTTGTTGATATAATATCTATTGTAAAGATCGACAAATATTATTATGTAAATTTTTATATAAGCGACGATTTCAGGTTTTCCTTCTAGTTCTTTCTTGGTTGAGCTTTTTGAACTAGTTTTATTAATAAATATATTCAGTGGCTAGCCCACTTTTGCCTAAAAATAAAAATAAAAGAAAATTCAAAGTGATAATAAAAAATCCATCCTTTTATATCAACATCAATATGTAGTTTTCTTAAGAAACATATGCTCAAAAGTGCTTTGAATGAATTAATAGTGGATATCCTACACATTTAAGAAAAAAAAATATGGAAAGAAGGTTTTGATAAGGTTATGAAAAATATTTGGCTTAGTGCTTCATGGATTCTGATGGCTATCAGATGGAATGTGAACAAGCTCTCAAGTAATATTTTCAACTCATCTCGTAATTGTCTTATTATTGAATATCACAATCTATCTATAGGATGACCATGAAATATAGTCTATGTTTATGACCCTAATAATAAAGGTCAATGGAATAAAATCTAGGATTCCTTCACTAGCTATATGGAGAAAAAGAATAATTCTAAGTTGATGGTGGTCAGGGACCGTAACTCTCCAATTGCACCAATCTGAGAAAGTGGAGAACATTGGAGGAAACAAGGATTTTTAGAATAGCATGGTAGATCTTGGTGAGTATTTTTTTTCAATAGGAAGCTCGTGTTGGATACAATTGTTCAATTGTGTGTTGTCTTTGATGTCACACAAATGTCATATCAGTCATCAGATAGTGTTTACCAAGCTCAGAAGGTTAGCAAGGCAAAGGATAGAGTCTACCAAGCTAAGAAGGTTAGTAAGGAAAAGGACAATGTCTACTGAGCTTAGAAGGTTAGCAAGGAAAAGGACATTGTCTACCAAGCTCAGAAGGTCAGCAAGGCAAAGGATAGTGTCTACCGAGCTCAAAAGATCAGCAAGGCAAAGGACATAATCTACTAAGTAAATAGTTCTTACCGAGCTAACTTATTTATCAAAGGAAATGTGGCATAAATAGTTCTTTCTAAGCTCACTCGGTCATCAAAGGAAATGTGGCAGGAGTAGTTCTTACTGAGCTCTCATGAAAAAATTCAATTCTTACCAAGTAAACTCGGCAGCCAAAGGATTTTACTAAAATTGCAATATTAACCGAGTCAAGAAGGTTAACTTAGGAAATATTTGGAAGTAGTATTTACTGAGTAGGGTCGGCTAGTAAAGGATTTCATTATTTTATGAAATAACATTTATTTGTTTAGAGTAACATTTGTAGCTAAATGATGTATGGTTTATTGGTAAATGTAACATGTAAATGGGCCAACTTGACAATCTGAATGGTATAATTAAGAGGTCAAGTTGGGAATTCTAAGTGAAGTGGAAGAGTGTGTGGAATTAATGTGATATGAAGACTAGTTATTGTGGAAGCAAATTTGAAGGATGATCAAAGATCATTGAGGAGAAGGAAAGCTATACTTGATCAAGGAGGATCTAATGATGCTGGACAGAGATCTTTAGTCAGCAAATTTAGTTGCATCTTATTTTGAACAATTCATTGTTGCTTTCTAAGCATTGTAGCAGTGATTTCAAATCTCTTAACATAGTTAGTTTAATAGCCATTTTGTAAATCCTCTAACAAGGTGATAGTTCTATTGAATCATTCTAAAGACCTCTAGCAAGGCCACTCCTAAGAGGGTGATTAAATCCTCTAACAGGGTCACACCTAATAGTGTGTATTGTAACCTTTAACAAGGTTGGCTCTTAATAGGACTCACTTTAGAAGAGTGAAAAATTGGTGACTAGTTACTTGGTGTTTTTTCCCATATTGGGTTTCTACATTAAATTTGGTATCTCTTGTGTTCATTTTGTTTTTAGTTATATGCGTGAATGGTTGAAGATAATTAATAGTTTAATTTACCAAGTTACAACATTTGTTTACCAAGTGACTAGTAACTAGATCTTTAAGACATCTAAGGGATATGTGGATTAATTTTTCTTAGTAACTGATTCACCTCCCCTGTCAGTTACTCTATCTATAATCCCAACAATTGGTATCAGAGATTTTGGTGCTTATAGGAAAATATTTCAAGGATGTAAGAAAAATATTAGGATGTCTTACAAAATGGAAATTCCAAGACTTAACAGGGACAACTTCTCAGCATGGTAAGGATTGATGAGGCTTCATCTGGCTTCTATTGGTGATATAGGGCTAAAGTACCTTGATGAAAAATATGAAGAACCTTCTGGTACATTATCTATCAATGATATTTTTGAAAAGAAGACTCACAACAACATGATGATAGATATATCATCTACTCTTAGTTATGAAGAATTTGATGACATCAAGGAATGCAAAACTACTTTTGAAATGTGGAACAAGCTAAAGATCCATGGAGGAGATGATAATTTCAGAAGAGCCAAAGTAGAAAGTTTGAGAGGACAATTTGATCAAATGAGGATGAGAGAGGATGAAAACATTGCAAAGTATGTTGAAAGAGTTAAAGCATGTATTAGTGCAATCAAAGCATCTATATGAGATATCAATAATGAGAGAGTTATAAGTTTAGTTCTTAGAACTCTACTTCTCATTTATGCAATTAGAGTCTTTGCAATTCAAGAAAGAAGAAGTGAGACAAATCATAAAATAAATTTAGAGGCCATAGTTGGAAGATTGACTACATTTGAGCTAAACAACTATGACAATTATGTTCTAGTTTCCAAGAACATTGAATCAAAATTTGAAGCTAGGCTTTCGCTCAAAGAAAAAGGAAAAAAGATGAAGGATCCACAATCAAACAGTGATGAAGAATCATAAAAAAGTTTAGACAATGATCTTGAAGTGGTTGAAGCTCTACTAGCAAGAAAATATTCAAAAGGCAGATGGAAATACAAAGGTAAGGTTCCTCTAATCTACTTTTCTTGTGAAGAAATTGGACATATTGTTGCTAGGTGCCCAAATAAGCAGAACAAGGATGAGAAGAAATGTCACAAGTACAATGGCAAGAAAGACTTCAAATCATTCAAGGATAAACATAAGAAAACATGTTTCATGGATAAAGATTCTAATGATTCTGATGATGAAGAAGAAGATGAAATTGTCTACATTGCTATGAAAGATGAGTTTGATAATGATGAAGAAATGGCAATGATTTCTCATATTAGTAGAAATGATATGTGGATCATAGATAGTGGTTGTTCTCATCACATGACTATTGATAAAATTAAGTTTGAATAATTTGAAGACTATAATGGTGGTAGTGTAAGATTTGGTAACAGTGAACCTTGTTGTATAAGAGGAAAATGAAGAATCTCACTAACCAAATAACTTGTATGTGATAATGCATATTGGGAAAAAAGACTAAAGCATAATTTGTTGAGTGTGGCATAGCTACTCAATAATGGATTCAAAGTAGAATTTATGAAAGCTGATTAGATCAGGCACTCAAACAAAAGGTAACTTATTTTATCTTGAAATTGGTGAATTATCATGTTTCATTTTTCAAATTGAAGAAAGTTGGTTATGGCATAAGAGGTTATGTCATGTAAACTTTGACAACTTGATACAGATTAGTAAATTTAGGAATGTAAGAGGTATTCCTAACATAAAGAAACCTAAGGTTAGTCTATGCAAGAATTGTCAAACTAGTAAAATGGGAAAGACTAGTTTTAAAAGAGAGAACTATTAGACTGAAGAAGTTCTAGAAATTGTGCATATTGATTTGTGTGGACCTATTGGCATTGGAAGTTATACTAGTGAAAAATTCTTCATTTTGTTTGTTGATGATTATTCAAGAATGATGACTGTCATGTACTTTAGAGATAAATCAGAAGCATTTGAAAAGTTCAAATGGTATTTGGCTAGAGTAGAAAAGGAAACAAGAAAAAGACTAAAATGCTTAAGGTCTAACAGAGGTGGTGAATTCATTTTGCATGAGTTCAATAAATTTTGCATTGAAAGGGGAATCAAAAGATAGGTTTCAGCACCTAGAACTCCTAAACAAAATGGAATAGTAGAAAGAAGGAACATATTTATCATGGATTGTGCAAGAACCTTAATGATTGAAAAAGACATTGCTATCAAATACTGGAAGGAAGCTATCAGCATTGCAGTTCATATCTTGAACTGACTATAGCTGAAAAAAGACTCATTCAAAACACCCTATGAGTTGTGGTATGGCTACAAACCTAATGTAAGTTATCTAAAAGTATTTGGAAGCAAATGTTACATTTTGAAAGAATCTGGAATAGGTAAATTTGATGTAAAAAGTGATGAAGGAATATTTTTGGGATACTCTTGCAAGAGCAAAGCATATAAATGTTTGAACTTATCTACTCACAAAGTCATAGAAAATGCACATGTAAAAGTTGACGAGTTTTCAGAAAGAACAGAAGAAGAAAGCAAAAAGGAACCTGAAGACTATAGAAGATTTGTTTACATGGAACCTGATACAATGCCAAGTATACCTATTGATCAAGAATCATCAACTCCAGAGTCTTCATTAACCGAGTCACAAGAAGTTCAAACCGAGTCAGTACCTACCGAGCTTCAAGAACTGAAGTTGCAAACAGAAGCTACTAAGTTAGCATCTAACAATGCAAGTCATTCAAAAGGCAAGGAGCCCATGTTAGCCAAGTATGTCAGAAAGCATCATGCACCATATCAAATCATTGGAGATAAATCAAAAGGAACAATGATAAGAAGTAAGTTGAAAGGTACTTATTTACTTGCTAATTTTGAACACAGAAATGTTAAAGATGCACTAGACAATGAAAGTTGGATTGAATCTATGAATGAAGAGATAGAAGAGATAGAGAAAAATGAAACATGGACTCTTGTACCTAGACCCAAAGACAAAAATGTGATTGGAACAAAGTGGGTATTTAGAAACAAACTAAATGAAGATGGTAAGGTATCAAGGAACAAAGTTGGACTGGTATGCAAAGGATACTCTCAAGAAGAAGGTGTAGACTATGGATAGACTTTTTCTCCTATTGCAAGATTGGAAGGTGTCAGAACCCTAATTGCATATCCTACATTCAAAAGATTCAAAGTTTATCAGATGGATGTCAAATCAACATTCCTCAATGGCATATTGAATAAAGAGGTTTACATTGAATAGCCTGAAGGTTTTGTTGATCCAAACAAGATGGACATGGTCTACAAATTGCATAAAGCATTATATGGTCTGAAACAAGCCCCTAGAGCATGGTATTAAAGATTACATAATTATCATATTTAGATTGGTTTTCAAAGAACTAATGCCAAAAATAGTTTGTACATAAAGGAAGGACCAAATAATAAGATTGTTTTGGTAGAAATATTTGTAAATGATACTTATGTCACATGAAATGATGATCTTTGCAAAGAATTTTTAGAACAAATGAACAAGAAATTTGAAATGTCAATGTTTGGTGAAATCAAATTCTTTGTTGGTCTTCAAATTCAACATAATAAGAATGGCATCTACATCACTCAATCTAAATACATCAAGGAGATACTGAAAAAGTTTGGTATGGAAGACTGCAAACCATTTGGGACTCTTATGTGTACTGGATTAAAACTTACCAAGGATGATGAATCAAAGGAAGTGGATGAGACATTGTATAGATCTATGATTGGAATGTTGCAATATGTAGTGCACACAAGACTAGACATTGCCCTTGTAGTAGGAATTGTAGCAAGATTCTTAGCAAAACCAAAAGAAAATCACATGATGGCAATCAAAAGGATCATGAGATACTTAAAAGGAACTAAAGAATATGGATTATGGTAAAAACTTGGAGGAAATTTGGATTTAAAGGTGTTCACTAATGCAGATTGGGCAGGAAATATTGATGACAAAAGGAGCACAAGTGAAGGAGATTTCTTTCTTGGAAAAAGGTTGGTTTCTTGGACAAGCAAAAAGAAAAATTGTACATCTCAATCCACAATAGAGGCTAAATATCTTGCAGCAACAATAAACTGCTCAAACATTGTGTGGTTCAAACAATTATTAGAAGGTATGAAGCAAGAAATCAAAGAACTTGTTTTTATGTTTTGTGATAACACAAGTGCAATTAACATCTCCAAGAATCCAGTGATGCATTCAAAAACCAAGCATATTGCCATAAAGTATCACTTTGTTAGAGAATTAGTGCAAGAAAAGGAAATAAGATTGGAATATGTCCATACAAAGGAACAAATTGTTGACATATTCACAAAGCCTTTACCTAAGGATGTGTTCTTGTATCTAGAGGTAAGTTAGGGGTCATTCCCCTATTTGAAGCTCACTAAAATATAGTTCTAGTGATGCACCAATAGAAACAGAATAAAAAATCTATCAGTTGATGCAGCAAACCAATGAAGACATTGCATATGAATTGGTACATTAGGTACAATGCTATTTAGTTGTTTTGAGGTGTCTTTGGCATGTGTTGTCAAAGAAGGAGAGTATATTGTCATATCTTTCTAAAATTTGGAAAATAATAAGAGTTTGTGTAAAAGGGAGAGATTATTATGAAAGAGGGAGTTTGTTGTAGAAAGTGAAGTATTTTGTCTTTTAAAGACTTGTTTTCAAATTTCAGTCTACTATGACATGTTGTGTTGCCATCAATGCCAAAGAGGGAGATTTTTGGATATAGTTGTTCAATTGTGTGTTGTCTTTGATGTCACACAAATGTCATATTAGTCATTAGACAGTGTCTACCAAGCTCAGAAGGTCAGCAAGGCAAAGGATAGATTCTACCAAGCTCAGAAGGTCAGCAAGGAAAAGGACAGTGTCTACCAAGCTCAAAAGGTCAGCAAGATAAAGGATAGTGTCTACCAAGCTCAAAAGGTTAGCAAGGCAAAGGACAGTGTCTACCGAGCTAAGAAGGTCAACAAGGAAAAGGACAAAATCTACTGAGTAAACAATTCTTACCGAGCTAACTCGGTCATCAAAGGAAATGTGGCAAAAACAGTTCTTACCAAGCTCACTCGATCATCAAAAGAAATGTGGCAGAAGTAGTTCTTATTGAGCTCTCATGAAGAAATTTAGTTCTTACTGAGTAAACTCAGTAGCCAAAGGATTTTATAGAAATTACAATATTAACCGAGTCAAGAAGGTTAACTTAGGAAATTTCTTGAAGCAATATTGACCAAGTAGGGTTAGCTAATAAAGAATTTCATTTTTTTATGAAATAACATTCATTTGTTTAGAGTAATATTTGTAGCTGACTAATGTATGGTTTATTGGTAAATGTAACATGTAAATGGGCCGACTTGACAATCTGAATGGTATAATTAAGAGGTCAAGTTGGGAATTCTAAGTGAAGTGGAAGAGTGTGTGGAATTAATGTGATATGAAGACTGATTAATGTGGAAGCAAATTTGAAGGACGATCAGAGATCATTGAGGAGTAGCAAAGCTATACTTGATCAAGGAGGATCTAATGATACTGGACAAAGACCTATAGTCAGCAAATTTAGTTGCATCTTGTTAAGGTCAATTCATTGTTGCTTTCTAACCATTGTAGTAGTGATTTAAAATCTCTTAACAGAGTTGGTTTAACAACCATTTTGTAAATCCTCTAACAAGGTAACAATTCTGTTGAATTTTTCTAAAGACCTCTAGCAAGGCCACTCCTAATAGGGTTATTAAATCCTCTAACAAGGTCACACCTAATAGTGTGTATTGTAACCTTTAACAGGGTTGGCTCCTAACAAGGCTCACTTTAGAAGAGTAATACATTGCTGACTAGTTACTTGGTGGTTTTTCCCATATTGGGTTTCCACGTTAAAGTTGGCGTCTCTTGTGTTCATTTTGTTTTCAACTGGTTATATGCATGAATGCTTGAATATAAGTAATAGTTTAGTTTACCAAGTTACATCATTTATTTACGAAGTATTAGTAGTAACTAGATGTTTAAGACATGTAAGGGATCTGTGGATTAATTTTTGTTAGTAACTGATTCACCTCCCCTCTCAGTTACTCTATCTTTAATCCCAACATCTCATTGACTTGTATTTGGGAGGGTATAATTTACTTGGATGAGTAGGAGATAATACAAGGGCCTCATCCAAGTAAGGCTTGATAGATTCATTGTATCCTTTAACTAGAGAAATAGAGATGAATTTCACCTAGAAGCTAAACCAAGAATTGGATTTGATTATAGTGTTTTTCTTATGGAATGGAAAGCTAGAAAAAAGGTTTCTAGTCCATTTAGGTTTGAAAAAATGTGGATGTATAACCTTTTAGCTTTTGTACCTAGTTATTTCTTGGTGGAACACTGTAGTTGTGGCCTTGTCTATGATTAACTTAAACTCTAATATGTGGGATGTTAGGAATAAGGTCTAAAAATAGAGAAACATTTCTTTTGGTATTATTATTGAAAAGAAGAAAGTCTTGGAGGAGAATTTGGCTACTGTGAAACAAAAATTAAAAACTAACTATGAGAATAGGGGCCTTAGCATAGAGTAATGCACCATAAGGGATCACTGGCTAAAAATTTCAAAAGATGAAGGAACTTTTTGGAAACAAAAATCTTTGATGTAGTGGCTAAAAGAAGGAGATAAAAACATCAAGTTCTTCAACCAAACCATGATGAAAAATAGATCCACGAACATAATAAAATCCCTAACATTTCTTAATGGTGATAAGTCTAGTAATTAGAAAGATATAAACATTGAAGCCATAAACTACATCCATGATCTAGAGGTAACTAGGATGTTAATTCAAATTATCCCAATTACCTCCTTGAGAGAATTCTTTTCTTAATATTAGATGTTGATAACTCATTCCTTGTGGATAGGGTTAGAAAAGAGGAAGTTAAAAGAATAGACATTTCTTTTGAAGCCTTTAAATCATTATGGCCTTATGGTTTTCCTTGATCTTTATTCCAATAATATTGGGATATAGTTAGAAATGATTTTTTCATGGTGGTTTTCCACTTCTTTAGAAATGGCTCTATGAAAGATAACTTTTGCCCAACCTAGATAGCCCTCATTCCTATGAAGGAGGACCCTGCTAATATCAATGGTTTTTTCCATATAGGTCTATGTAACATTGTGTAGAAAATTATAGCTAACGTAATGTTTAATAGGATGAAACCCATTTTGAACAAATTGGTTCCTATACATCAAAAGGGATTCATCAGTGGAAGAAATATTTTGGATGTAGTTATTACATATTATGAGGTAATTTATTCTATGGATTCTTATAACAAGGTTTCCATGGCCTTTAAGTTAGATATCTCAAAAGCTTACAATTGAGTTCAATGTGCCTTCCTAGATAAGGTTATCTCTAAATTCAGTTTTAAAGGTGAATTCCAAAAATTGATTATGATCCACATTACCACCACTAAATATGTTATCCTTTTTGACCTAAATCCTTGAGGATTATTCTCTATAGGTACTGGATTAAGACAAGAAGATCCCCTATCTTAGTATCTCTTCATTCTAGTGGTAGAGGTCCTGGGAAGAAACCTAAGGAAATTAAGTCTTAGAAACTATATCTTGGGAGTTAAAGTGGCCTCAAGACTCCCCCCTTCTACTCATAATTAGTTCATTAAATATATGGAGCTCTTTATTGTGGGCCTTGTTTGTGAATTTGTTGCATGGAAATTCCTCCTCTCTAGTTTTTTTTTTGCGTTGTTGGAATAATACATAAAATTCTAGAGAAGAAAGCTCTTCTATTTTAACACCAATAATAAGACTCAAATATTAATCTTGGTTATGCTATAATGTAACATAGATATGATCCTCAATACATATTTGGGTTTCCCATTCTCTTCTATGTAACTTTCAACTGAGTACTAGAATGACATTCTTGAGAAATTCTAGAAGAAAATGGCTTGGTGGAAGTATAAACTTGTAAGTATGGGAGGTAAACTTCAACTAATCAAAGCTTTCTATCAATCATCCTAGTTTACTTTATTTCATTAGCCTTATGCCTACTAAAGTTTTTGAATCATTATAGAAAATCTAAAAAACCTTTCTCTGGACATCAACCGAAGAGAAGAGGAAAATGTCTCTAGTTAGTTATAACCATATATGAAAATTGAAAAATGAAGGAGGACTTGGAATTATAAGAATACAATATATAAATGAATAAAATTTTGGTCTCTAAAGTTGGATGGTATATCTTAGAGGGAAAAAGGGATTGCACTAAGATCTTAAGAGTGAAATGTATGTTGTATGGGCCTTCAGGTAGTTTCCTTAATATGAATTGTTCTAATGGATGTTTTTCCTTATGGAGGAACTAAATAAAAATGAAATGAATTGTAAGAAAAGGAAGTAGGATTCTCATTGGCAATGGGATACAATCCTTTTTTAGGTCATAAATATAAAAGTATGATACTCCCCAGGTTAAGGATGCCATTTCAAACCCCTGTCTAAAAGATAGGTTCACTGCTACCTTGGGTGACAAGGTAGAAAACTATCTAGAGTGGAACAATGGAAAAGTGAACTAGGTCAATTTAATGAGTATGAGGAAAAATCATAGAGAGGCCCACATGATTGCAAATATTAGGAGAGAATATTGATGTTCTCTTATGGAGATATTACCAGATCCAAATCTATTTAATTAGTTGGAGGACATGTGCATTTGGAGATATGTTTCAACAATAGACTCTTTTGTATTAGATGAACTTGTATATCCTTATTCTCCTTCAAAGGAAAAAATAAGTTCTGGAATAAGGTTTAGAACTCTAACCTTCTCCCTAAAATAAAATTCTTTTGGTGGGTAGTGGCTCATATGAAAATTCTTACTTTAGATAACCCAATAAAGATAGCATTTATATTTCCCAATAGAAGTGTTTTATGGGAAAAACAATCTAAGTCTATAGATAATCTCTTTATGAGATATTCTTATACCAAATAACTCTAGAATCTTATTTAACAAATTCTCATGTAAAATCTAGTTATACAATGTTCTCTTGAAGACCTCATAACTCTATTGAGCATTTCCACTTTTCATCATTCTATTTTGAAGATCACTTGGCTTTTGGTCTTACCTATAGTGGCTTGGATTATTTGGAAATAAAGGAAATCTAAAACCTTCAAAGATCAAAGTAAAGAGGTAATCTCCCTATTCTACATATGTTTCCAAAAATATTATATGGAAAAATATTTACATTGTGAGTTTCTCTGAAGGCAACTCATTCCTAGTGTTGAAATCTTTAATGTTGCAGGTCGGTTGCCCCTAGAGCCAAACACCCACCTACCACCTGATGCACTGTAGAACAATTAGAAACAATGAATGTAGGTAGGTGAGTTTTTCAAATTTGGAAAAGAGGGGGAAATATTTTTGGCAAGAGACAAAGGGAATGAATTAGTTTGATTTGATCTGTTGAAAAAGGAGATCAAAGAAAAGATTTGCAGAGCCGAGAAGAAAGGAAGTTGATAAGTAGATCAAGTCAAAAGAAAGAAGAAAGTTCCAATTTTGTGTTTGCAATTGCACGTGTTGGATCCTTTTTTTTTTTACTATTCTATAAGTTCTTTGTTTGATTTAGCCTATGAAGCAGTGATTGCTCCAAGTGTTACTGTATGCAGCCATTCGAGCTGCAAGTTTTAAGTTTTTTATGAGTTTGAAGATTTTAGGGTTTTCTAGTTGAAGTGAATGCTTCTAGATTTTGTAATAGTTTTATCATATTTAACAAAAAGCAAGAAAGAAAGCATGCATACTAAAATCTATTGTTCTCCTTCTACTCTTCATTGCATAATATTTCACATTTGATAAGCTCATATTTGAAAGATTCACACTTTGGCTCTTTGGTTTTAATATTGGAAAAATCCAGGTTGTAAGTCTAGTCACTCAGTCTAGTCTTTGATTGGACTCCATCTCTACAATTATTTCTGAGCTCACTCACCATCCTCTTCTACCAAGCACCACTTTATAGTGGCTACCGATGTCACTTGACATCCCTTGTTGCCAAGCTCACTCGATATCCACTGTACCAAGTTACCCTTGTGCTAAACTCAATTGGCTTCCTCTTATGCCAAGCTTACTAGGCACCCTCCTATCACTTGGCATCCATTGGTGTCAAGAAAAACTGTCACTTGACATCTATATGTGTGGAGAAAAAGTTTTAGGTTTGTGATTTTTATTTTCACATGGTATTAGAGCTTTGAGGGCCCACATCCACAGTGAGTTAGGGCATTTTTTTTCTAGATTATTTGACATGGCAAGATATGTAGGAAAGATATGGCAACAACCACCATCCTTTAATGGACACAATTGTGATACATGGGAAAAGAAGATGAAAACCATAATGGTTGCAACTAATTTGTGAGATTTTGTGATTAATGGGTTCAATGATGTGATAGACCCAGCCTAGTATGCTTCCCTCACAAATCCACAAAAGACTCAATTGAAAGAATCAAGGAGAGAAGATGCTAAGGTAGTAAATTTGATTGAGGCAGTAATGACAGAGACAGTTTTTTCAAAGATTGCAGTAGCAAATTATGCAAAGGAAGCATGGGATATCCTTGAGAAAAACTTCAATGGGACTGATAAGGTCAGAGAAGTGAAGCTACAGATGATCAGAAGAGAGTTTGAGAACCTTCAGATGAGGGACAATGAACCTATTATAGAGTTTAGCTCACGAATCTCCACTTTGATAAACCATCTCAAATCAAATGAAGAAGAATATGATGAGCAGAGAATTGTGGAAGAGATATTGAGGAGTTTGCCTCAGAAATATAACAACCTTGTAATGGCCATAGAGGAAGCAAAGGACCTCACCACATTAACCATGGATGAGTTGATGGAAACTCTTCAAACCCATGAGCATTGGATAAATAAGTCAACAACAACTTCCCAAGAGTAGTCTTTCAAAGCTCAAGAGAATTCACAAGGCAGGGGGAGAGGTGGAAATGGCTCTAGTAGAGGCTCAAGAAGTAGAGCTTGTCAAAGGAATGGTCAAAGGAATGCTGATGCAGAAAGCTCAAGACGAGAAAGCAACCAAGAGGGAGCAAGCACCTAAAAAAAAAACTCTAGAGAAGGTAAGAAGAATTATAACTCCAATAAGAGTAATGTTGAATGCTACTACTATCATAAGTATGGGCATTATGCAAGTGAATGTTGGAAGAAACAAGGTGATCAGTCAAAGCAAAATGCTAATGTGGCTGATATGAACATGGGAAATGCAAAAAATCCCATAGCCTTCATCATGTGTAACATTGGTGAAGAAGGAAGCCTTGAGGTATGGTACCTAGACAATGGATGTAGCAACCACATGAGTGGTAGTGGAAGTTTATTTTCTTTCATTAATAAGACTTTAAGGTTGAAATTAAAATGGGAAATAATGGAACCATTCCCATAGTGGGAAAAGGATCTATCATGGTCCACACCAAGAAATGTGAGAAGAAGGAAATACAAAAGTTGTATTTTGCCCCAAGTATGAAGCACAACTTAATGAATGTTAGACAACTCATTCAAAATGGATAGAAGGTGCTGATGTAAAATGACAAGTGTATCATTCATGAGAAGGATGGGAGTAATCGATTACTTGTAGCAGTCCAAATGAAAAAGAACTAGATGTTTCCATTGAGGATAGAGACATGTTTCTATTCCCAAGTCAGTGTTGCACCTCCCAAGCATGCATGTATAGCAGTACACCAGCAATTAGCTCTTAGGAGCATGATTGAAGACCCCTCCAAGCATCTTAGGTATGGACATTTTGGCTTTGTTGGTTTAAATTTTTTGTCCAAGAAAAGAGTGGTAGATGGTTTGCCAAGCATTGTAGATTCATATGACAAGTGTGAGGCTTGCATATTAGGTAAGCAACATAGGCTTCCCTCTAATTTTGGAAATTCTAGAAGGGCTATGACACCATTAGAATTGGTGCATTCTAATTTGGTAGGCCCTATGAAAACTACTTCTATTGGGGGGAGTACTTATTTTATGACATTTATAGATGGTTTCAGTCATAGGACATGGGTGTATTTTTTAAAGAATAAATCTGAAGCATTTGATAAATTTGTTGAATTTAAAGCCTTGGCTGAAAAAGAATGTGGACACTATGTAAAATTTCTTAGATAAGATAGAGGAGGGGAGTATACCTCCAATATATTTGTAAATTTTTGTAGGTAGAATGGCATCAAGAAAGAACTTACAACCAGTTATACTCTACATTAAAATGGAGTGGTTGAGAGAAAGAAAATGACCATTGTTGAAATGAAAAGAAGCATGATGAAAGAAAAAGGACTCCCAACTAAATACTAGGGAGAAGCTATAGCAACAAAAATATATTTGATTAATAGGTGTCCTACAAAATCAGTTTGTGACAAGATACCTCTTAAGGGTTGGTCAAGGAATAGATGGATAATTGAGCACTTGAGAGTGTTTGGACATGTAGCATATGCACATGTGCCTAAGGAACAAAGGCAAAAGCTAGATGAAAAAGGTGTGAAGTGAATCTTGACAGGGTATAGCTCAGAATGAATGGCTTATAGATTGTATGATCTAGTTAACAAGAAGATCATCATGTCAAGAGATGTGGAGTTTCTTGAAAATTAGTCATGGGATGGCTCGATAGATGAATCCTCAAGCACTTCAAGTAAAGTGCCTACTATTGAAGAGGAAGAAGATGACATTAGTGATAAAAAAGAAGATGGAGCAGCAAATATAGATTGCAGACAAAGGCAAAAAGGCAAGTAGCCCTTAACATGCCGAGCAATAGCTTCAAGCACATTAAGATAGCCCCGAGCTAGTATGCAAAATAGTAGTAGCAGAAATATTGAGAATTCAGATCCCACTCTCACCTCCTTATTGCCAAGAAAGACCAAGATTCTAACAGAGATATAACAAGATGAAAGGTATGAGGAAGATTATGACGAGAGTGTAAATTTTGCACTATTTTCTCATAGTGAACCAATTTATTTTAAGGAAGTTGTTAATGAAGAGAAATGGTGTAATGCCATGGATGAGGAAATAGATTCCATTGAAAGAAATGAGACATGGGAGTTAACTACATTGCCTCCCAAGAAACAAGTAATTGGAGTGAAATGGGTTTATAAGACCAAGTGCAATGCTGAAGGAAAAATAGATAGGCATAAGGCACATTTGGTGGTCAAGGGGTACAAGCAGTAGTATGGCAGAGATTATGATGAGACATATTCCCTAGTTGCAAGAATGGAAACCATGCATGCTGTCATATAAATTGCAACCCAACACAAATGGAAGGTATATCAAATGGATGTGAAGTCCACTTTCTTGAATGGTGTATTGAAGGAAGAAGTGTATGTGGAGCAGCCACTCAGTTATGAAGTTGTAGGTGTAGAACACGAGGTGTATAGATTGAAGAGAGCTTTATATGGGCTCAAGCAAGCTCCATGGGCATGGTATAGTAGGATTGACTCATATTTGATGAAAAATGGCTTTAGCAAAAGCAATGGTGAGCCCACACTTTACATCAAGGTAGAAAATGGTAACGTGCTAATTGTTGTCTTATATGTAGATAATTTAATCTTCACTAGAAATGATAATTTCTTAATTGGTGAGTTCAAAGGGACTATGAAAAATAAATTTGAAATGATAGACTTAGGTCTCTTGAAGTACTAAGTAAAACAAATGCATGATGGCATTTTCATCTCTCAAGAAAAGTATGCAAGGAAGATCTTGGAGAGATTCAAAATGCAGAATAGTAAGGCAACCCCAATAGCAACAATAGTAGGTCTAAAGTTGAGCAAGGAAGATTGCAAAAAAAGAGTGAATCCAACACTATACAAGAGCATGGTTGGAAGTTTGATGTATTTGACTGCAACTCAGCCAGACATAATGCATGTAGTAAGTTTGATTTCTAAATTTATGAAAATACCAAAAGATTCCCATTGGAAAGTAGGAAAGAGGATTCTAAGGTATGTGAATGGTACCAAGGAATTTGAGATTTTGTATACTATAGTAAATGATTTCAAGTTGGTTTGTTACATAGATAGTGATTGGGTTGGAAGTCTAGATGATAGAAAGAGCACTTTTGGATACATGTTCCAATTGGGATTAGGTACAATTTCATGGGTATCCAAGTAGCAACATATTATTTCTCAATCTATAGTAGAGGTTGAATACATAGCAATGAATGCAGTAGCATGTCAAGCTATTTGGCTAAGGAGGATCTTGATAGATTTGAATGAAAGGTAAGAGGATGGAACCAAAATTCATTGTGACAATATCTCCTCAATTGGATTGTCCAAGAATCTAGTCTTCCATAGGAGAAGCAAGCATATAGAGATTAGATATTACTTCATCAGAGAGTTGGTGGAGAATGGGTAGATCATAATGGAATTTTGCAAGTTTGAGCAATAGCTAGCAAACATTTTTACTAAGCCATTAGGCATTGGAAGTTTATACACCTAAGAGAGTGTCTTGGTGTAGTTAATCTGGATTAGATGTGATTATTTTTTTTTTGGTTTAGGACAAAGGGGTAGTCTTGAAATATTTAATGTTGCAGGTCAGTTGCCCCTAGAGCCAAATGCCCACCTACCACCTAGCGGCCTGCAAAATAGTTAGAAACAATGAATGCGAGTAGGTGAGTTTTTCAAATTTGGAAAAGAGGGGGAAATACTTTTGGCAAGAGACAAAGGGAATGAATTAGTCTCATTCGATCCATTGAAAAAGGAGATTAGAGTAAAGATTTATAGAGAAGAGAAGAAAATAATTTGATCAGCAAATCAAGTTAGAAGAAAGAAGGAAGTTCCAGTTTCATGTTTGTAGTTACATGTGTTGGATCCTTTATTTTTTTTGGTTATTTTGTAAGTTCTTTGTTTGATTCAGCTTGTGAAGTAGTGATTGCTCCAGGTGTTATTTTATGTAGCCATTATAGCTGCAAGTTTAAAGTTTTAAGGTTTTTACGAGTTTGAAGATTTTATGGTTTTCTTGTTGAAGCGAATGCTCCTAGATTTTGTAATAGTTTTATCATATTTAATAGAAAGAAAGAAAGCAAGTAGGCATACTAAAATCTATTTTTCTCCTTCTACTCTTCATTGCATAATATTTTACATTTGATAAGCTCATATCAGAAAGCTTCACACTTTGTCTCTTTGGTTTTAATGTTGGAAAAATCTAGGTTGTAAGTCTGGTCACTTGGTCTAGTCTTTGATTGGACTCCATCTCTGCAGTTATTACCGAGCTAACTTGACATCCTCTTCTACTGAGCACCACTTTATAGTGGCTATTGAGCTCACTTGGCATCCCTTGTTGCTAACCTCACTCAGCATCCACTATGCCAAGTTGCCCTTGTGCTGAGCTCACTTGGCTTCCTCTTATGCCAAGATTATTCGACACCCTCATGTCACTCGACATCCATTGGTGCTGAGAAAAATTATCACTTGGCACCTTTATGTGCTAAGCAAAATTTTTAGGTTTGTGATTTTTATTTTCACACCTAGGACTACTAGATTTAAATTTTAAGAAGAACTATAATTTAAATTAGAAGCAAATGGATTTCCCTTGAAACAAATTTGTTTAACTATAATGTTTATGGTTTTTCTCAAGGCAATCCACATAGTGTAGGAGCGGAGCAATTTATAGGAAAAAACAAATGGAATTTCATTTCTGGATTTTCTTAGAACCTAACTACTATTACAAATAAATTTATGGAGGGGATGGAAATTTGGTTTGGAATTGAAATGTTGTAGGATTATGGAGAAGCTAACATAACAGTGAAAGGAGAATCTAACATCATAATTGATATTCTTTAGAACAAGGGTAACTGACTACATAGATTGGTTTGCCTGATGAAAGATTTTGGTAGATGCCTCCTATCCTTCAATAAAGTCAAAATTCTACACACTTTGAGAGATTGGAACTATGCTACTAATAATTTAGCTAACTAGGGTTTGGCTTCAAGGACTGACAACATATTATACTTATAGACTATACTTAGGGCCTTAAAGAAATTGTCACAAATGATAGGGAAAACCACAAAGGTTTATGGCAAGAGAAGATCATGGAAATCTTCTAAAGACCGCAAATTCCATTTTACAATTTATACTAATATTACCAAATGGATAATTTTATTAATGCAATATTTTTCAAAAGTAAAACTCTATTAAATTCCTCGTTTGATCTAGGTAGAAATTTTGTAGCTGAGAATATATTTCATTATATTCAATTACATGTGGTGTTTTTTAATTTAGATATATTGCCTCTTATTTAGTTATCACAATTATTTTAGTAGTTTAGACTATGACACCTGACTTTATGCCATTTAATCTAGGTAATTAAAAAAATCTAGGAATATATTTGATAAATAGGTTGAAGTACCATATAATCATCTTTACGTACAAGTATTGTCTATTTTATAAATTTTAATAGTACCAATAAAGGCTATAAAGCATCAAGCAAGGAGGTATATCTCAAGAATCAAGGAAGTTCTCTTAAGTAGGGATGCCATTCTTATGAGTGTTTCAATAATTAGTTCACAACACTCCAAATCTTTTCAAGTTGATTTTCAACTCTCAATTAGCCTTCTAAGATAAACAAGTGAATTCGTTGGTGAAGGATTTCAGGTTATTATGTAAAGTGTGGCCAAGGAGAGAAGTATTCTTAGTACTAATAGGCACCTAGTGGAGAAAAACCAAATTTCTGACAAATCTTACATAATAGGTGTCCCTCTAAAGTGTGTTGAACCAAGAAACTCTAGAGAATTGTTTCAAAACAAGAAAAGTTTGGAATATTTTAAAAGAGTAGGTTTGGATAAATATATCTAGGCTATTTGGGCCTACAAGTTTTAGTTGCCTTTGAATTTTTCCAAATCTTTACATAAGTGCCAAGTTTGTATTGGTATTATCAAATTTGTGGTGACACTAGAGATTATTGGGGAAGCTACTAGTCTCATTTTCAAAGGAGTGAATGTGGAAAGAAAAGGTTCTAAAGACCACAAGAATTTAGGCATAATTTTTTTGAAGACACTGAAGAATCAGTGAGGATAAAATCCAACAATATGTATGAATGCCTCTCTCTTCCCCATCCTTTTCTTTTTCTATGCATGTTGGTTATGAAGTACTTTAATCTAGAAATTGTAAGATATATTACTTATCATTGTCATCACTTTCCTTTAATTAAATATGTTAAGGCATGGTGAACAAATAAATGTTCATTTTTTTGTACTCATTGATAATATAGCTAATGGGGATAATCTACCACTCCACCAAGGGTTAATATTTGTCTTATACTTGGTTTTAGGTTGTTTTCTTCCTAACCATTAAAATTTCTGACCGAATCCTGGGTCATCCATCTAAATTGAAGAGATAGAGACAAACCCTTTGTTTGAAAATGCTCCTTCTTCCTCTAGATTAATAAGAAAAAATTAGAAGAAAAAAAATGTTCTTAATAAACCAAAAACCTATCCCATAGAAGAATCACTATTGATTAAAAACCCTGCTAAGCACAAAAAATCCTTTGCTAAGTCCATCTTAGTCAGTACTCTAAAGAAAAATAGGCTCATTAAGGAGATTATTGAAGTTGACAAGGACTCTAAGGGAAACTCTAATGGTGAGGAAGGAAATACAAATACTTTATCAATGGACTATAGAATAAATTCTATCTCAAGGGAGAGAAGCTTTTCCAAACTTCGAAATTAAAAAATAGAAGAATTACATGGAAGCAAGAAAGGATGATCAAAGTGAAAACCTCAGTTGGAATGATACTAATAGATGATATAATAAAATAGAAAGTTCCTTGTGAGAGAATTTGATCCTTCAAGAGTCAAATGCAATAAAATTAGTACATATGAGATTTTAGGAAGAAATCAAGGATGATATCTAGGAAACCCAAATTGAAGAAACCTTTGAAAAGGTTAAAGAATGTGCTACTAAGGATTAAGACTACGAAGCTAAGGAAGTTGAGGAAATCACATAAGAGAAGCAAGATACATAGTAATCCAAAATTGAAGTTTACTTGGGGCTTTAAGTAGATAACCTAAACAGTAAACAATAAGATGAGGAGGAAAATAGTAAATATATTAGAAAGTAAAGTCCACCAACATAACTGAGAAGGGGAGTGAGGGGAGCAGGGCAAGGGGTAGTTTTTGATTTCATTACATTTTTAAAACAACTCTGAATAAATTTATCAAATCTAAAACATGTAATCAACTATGAAACAACCATAGAAGGATAACCATACATAATAGCACTAGATATGTTAACCTAGGAGACGCTTGAAAAATGATTTACTAAAATAGAAAGTTCCTTGTGAGAGAATGTGACCTTTTAAGAGTAAAATGCAATACAATCAATACATATGAGCTTTTAGGAGACACTAAATCCATGTTAGGATATTTTAAATCTATTAGGAGTTTTGCCAACCCTGATAGGAATTGAAAGGAGGATAATTGAACCCACTTTATAAATAGCCTCACATTGTGTTCACTAGAAAATCTATAGGATAACATATCCAAGTTCTTGAACTGACTAAACAACATTTCCCTTTCCAATCTAGTTCCTTTGAATCTCATATTAGATCAACATCAATCTTTTCTCTGATCATACATGATTTACATCTAAAGCCAACACAATATAATATATGATCTGACTAGTCTAGTGCTTCACACTTATAACCATAGAAAATTCTTTTCCTTCATACCAATTCCTGATAATTGATTGAGTTACAATTAATGCATTTTAAATTTATAATGAACATTATAGAACCACATTAAGGTATTATGTTACAAATTAAACTCTCCATAAAAATCTTAACAATAGTCAGCTTCCTAGGAACAACACATTGAATAGACTTCACAACTCATCACATAATGAAAATTTGATTTCACCATGTTAAGAAGAGAATATTGAACATGTCTTCTTAAATAATCCAATCCCACTAAATGATCTTCAACCTCACCAAAATGATACATCATAATTACAAGAAATTGTTAACCAAAAACTCACTTTTACAAGAGTCTTTGAAAAATCTTCTATAACTCACACAAATCTTCATATCGCTTTTTGTACCCATAGAAATAGAATAAAAAATTATTACTCCATACTCCACTATATGCACATACCATAAGTATTTCACCACAAACCTCACTAAATGAATCTTCCTCTATAAATCTAGCTATAGTGTCCAGAAAAAAATATATTGACATCAACAAGAAACATTGTCATGAATGCAAGACATAAGTACTCAATCATCTCTTTGACATACTATAAAACTCCCCCATTGAACCGCATCAATTTTTCATGCTTATAAATCTCCTACTTTGGAATTAATGGAAACATATGACAGAAACATTAAAGTTCCAAGAATACCAAATATATTTCTTCCTCATCTGCCTTTACTCCCCCAATCATATTGTTGATAAATATACAATCACATCACTCTCTTAAAGATAGGTTATAAATATTTTTCCATGTTCACAACCATAAAGGACATATCCCCCATCGATAAAGAATCAATGTATGAATCTCACAAATGCTCAACTCTCCCTAAAGGAGTTTCAATGTTTTTGATGTATTATTCTCCCCCGTTGACATCAATGATAAAGGTGCCACAATGCTAGTTATCAAAGTAAAATCATCTCTGATCCAATCTTCCAAATATAAACAAGGCTTTCAAAGAAACTATTGAATACCATTACCAAGAGTCTTTTATGACTCAATGCAAACACAAGTACTCCTCAATAAGAGAAGCATCAAGCATCTAGTCTAGGAAAAAGAATAATGCTCTAATTTATACTTGACTGATGCACTTTGTGCATCAATTAATTTGAAGAAGGTTGGGGCATGATCCAAGCATACCTCCAAAATACGCAAATGTATCCTTAGCCAAAGGTTTAGTAAATATGTATGCTATTTGTTCCTTTGTGCCAACATACTCCAATATGATCTCTTTCTCTTCTACCTTTTGGCAATACTTAATTGAAACATGATTTATCTTTGAATGTAATATTTTATTCTTTGAAATACTAACTATACTTGTATTATCACAATTTATGGTAATAGGCTTTGCAAACTCAATTAAAATATCCTTCTGAGTTTACTTTATCTAAATTATCTAATTACAATAATTTATTGCTGAAACATATTCTACCTCTTCTATACTTTGTAAAATACAATCCTATTTCTTAATTAGATAAGAAACCAATATTTCTCCCTAGAAAAATGATCCACTACTGGTTTTCTTTATGTCATATATGTTAGATTGTGGTGACTAATTAGGAAAGTACTGTACATATTATGGCCGACATGTTATAACCCTAAAGTGGTTTAATACTTGTATAAAAAGGGCTTAGGGTTGGGTATTTTTCATATGTGGTGATACAAAATTGGTTCTTGCAGCGGTATTGAGCTGTAAGGGATTACGGATTGTAATCAGGTTGTAATCACTGGATTGTAATAAGATCGGACTTGCTGTTTGGTGGATGTAGCCCAGGGATTGGGTGAACCACGTTAAATCTTGGTGCCTTGTGTTCATTTCTGTGTGTTCTATTATTTTTTGTTATTGGTTATATTTTCATGTAGTTTTTATTTCTGTCCGTGGTTTATCCTAACAAGTGGTATCAGAGCCTAGTTGTTTTTCAGTTATCCTCTGCAGGAAAGTCTCACGGTTAATTGGTAGTCTCACGGTTGAGTGGGAGCAATGGCAGATGATGGTAAGCTGAGGGTTGATAGGTTTAATGGGCAGAACTTCTAGTTATGGAAGATGCAAATGGAAGACTATTTATATCAGAAGGATTTATGGAAGCTGTTGGAAGGAAAAGCCAAGAATCAGGGAACTATGTCAGAGGCTGAATGGGATCTTTTGGATAGAAAGGCACTCGGAAGCATTCGGTTATGCTTGGCACCATCGGTGGCATTTAATATTACAAAAGCAAAGACGACAGAAGATTTGATGAAAACCCTAGCGACACTGTATGAAAAGCCCTCCGCTTCAAATAAGGTATTTCTCATGAAGCGTTTATTTAATATGAAAATGGCAGAAGGTGGATTTGTTGCAGATCATTTAAATGAGTTTAATACTATTACTAGTCAATTATCTTCTGTAGGTATCAATTTTGATGAAGAAATTAGGGCTCTCTTGATTTTGTGTTCTTTGCCTGAAAGCTGGAATGGCTTGGTAATGGCGGTGAGTAATTCTGTTCCTGGATCTAGTACCCTAAAATATGATGATGTGATCGGTGTTATTTTAAGTGAGGAAACTCGTAGAAAATCCTCAGGTGGATCTACATTAGGAAGTGCTTTAAATGCACAAAGCAGGGGCAGAACGACTGAAAGAGGAAGTAACTCTGGAAATCGTGGGAAATCAAGAGGAAAGTCAAAGGGGAGGAGGTCTCAATCGAGAGGACCAAATGATTACTGGTACTGTGGGAAACCAGGGCACAAAAAGAAAGATTGCTGGACTCGAAAGAAAAATGAAGGAGATAAATCAGATGGAGACAAAGAGGCAAATGTGGTAAGTAACAAATCCAAAGAGGATGCTTTGCTTCTATCTTCAGAGAGTGTTGATGATTCATGGGTTTTAGATTCTGGTGCTTCTTTTCATGCTACACCTCATAAAGGTTATTTCATTGATTATGTCCAAGGGGATTTTGAGCTTGTTTATTTGGGGGATAATGAACCCTGTCAGATTGTTGGAAAGGGAAAAATTAAGATTAAGTTGCAGAATGGGAATCATTGGCTACTACATGAGGTAAGACATGTTCCAAAACTAAGTAGAAATTTAATTTCAGCAGGGCAACTCGGTGATGAGGGTTGTGTAGTTACTTTTAATGATAAAAATTGGAAGGTTTCAAAAGGTTCCCTTGTAGTAGCAAAAGGTGTGAAAGTAGGCACCTTATATCTTTGTATAGGTCATATTGTTCCTTCTACTTTGATTGTTTCAGAGAAAAATGAATATTCAAGAACAATTACTGCAGTTGAGCAGGGAGAACAAATACTACTGTAGATTCTGATACAGCGCTGTGGCACAATAGACTTGGGCACATGAGTGAGAAAGGTATGAAAGTACTTCATTCAAGGAAAGTTTTACCAGGTCTAAAATGTGTGAATATAGATTTCTGTGAAAGTTGTGTGTATGGAAAACAAAAGAGAGTGAGTTTTGTAAAGACAGGGAAGGAAAACAAAAAGGAGAAAGGCAAGAGTCGAGCGGGACAAAGCTTGATAGGTTAGCCAAGGGAGCATTTGTGAAGGTTGAAGCATGGCATGGGATGTGTGGATTCATGCTTGTTCACATAGTTTGCTCGATTGTGGCTATGGCCATGAAGGCTTCCATAGTTGTATGGAAATGGTATTTTTGCTGAATAATACATGGTGATGGATGCTTTTGGAGGTTGGGTTTTTCCCTCAATGAGGGTTTCCCAAGGTATATCTTGTGTCACAATTTTGTGGGTATGTTTTCTATTCTCTTGCATGTGGATTTTAATTTCGTGTTTATTTCAGATCTATTATGGGTTATGTGGAAATGGTTATATTCTTTGTTGCCAAGTTTTCTTACAAGTGGTATCAGAGCTTGTGCATACAGATGTATGGGGACCGGCTCAGGTATCTTCCCTTGGTGGCTCTCATTATTATGTTACATTTATTGATGATGCAACTAGAAAAGTATGGGTTTATTTCCTTAGACAGAAATCTGATGTATTTCAAACTTTTAAGAAATGGAAATGCTTGGTTGAAAATGAGACTGGTAAGAAATTAAAATGTCTCAGATCTGATAATGGTGGTGAGTATTGCAGTCATGAATTTGAAGATTATTGCTCCACTAATGGTATTCATAGACAAAAAACTATTCCAAGGACTCCACAGGAAAATGGAGTGGCTGAACGCATGAACAGGACTATAATGGAGCGTGCAAGGAGCATGAGGTTGCATGTTGGGTTGCCCTTACACATGTGGGCGGAGGCTGTCAATACTGCAGTATATTTGATTAATAGAGGTCCCTCTACTCCTTTGGGTTGTGGTATTCTAGAGGAAGCATGGACTGGTAAGAAGGTGAGTTATTCTTTTCTCAAGACCTTCGGTTGTGAAGTTTTTTCTCATATAGACTCTAAAAATAGAACCAAGCTAGAAGCTAAATCAAAGAAATGTGTCTTTGTTGGATATGGCATTAATGAATTTGGCTATAGGCTTTGGGATTTTGAAAATCATAAAATTATAAGAAGCCGGGATGTCATATTCAATGAAAAAGTGTTGTACAAAGATCTGTTGCAGCAACATGAGAAGAAAGAAGATGATTATGTAGTGCTGGATGATACTCCAAAAGCTGATGTTCCAGCCATTCCTCATGATGTGCAACAACTGCAACAACAAATACCACACACACCAGTGAATGTTAGACGGTCAACAAGGCCAATTAGACCTCCACAAAGGTTTTCTCCCTCTTTGTATTCTATTTTACTTACTGATGCTGGTGAACCTGAAAGTTATGATGAAGCTGTGCAGGTGGACACTAAGATTCAGTGGGAGTCTGCAATGAAAGATGAAATGGACTCTTTGCTGAAAAATAAGACATGGGATTTGTGCAAGTTGCCTGCAGGTAAAAAGGCTTTACAAAATAAATGGGTTTACAGGTTGAAAGAAGAGGAAGGAGGTAAGAAAATATTTAAGGCCAGGTTAGTTGTAAAAGGATTTGCATAGAAAAAGGGAATTGATTTTGATGAGATATTTTCTCCTGTTGTTAAAATGACTTCTATTCGTACTGTTTTAAGTCTTGTGGCTACTGAAGATTTGCATTTAGAGCAGATGGATGTTAAAACAACCTTTCTTCATGTTGATTTGGATGAAGAAATATATATGGCTCAGCCATAGGGTTTTGAGGTCAAAGGTAAGGAGAACTTAGTGTGCAAATTGAAGAAAAGTTTATATGGCCTGAAGCAAGCACCTCGGCAATGGTATCTAAAATTTGACAGTTTTATGCATAAGCATGGATATAACAGGTGTCATTCAGATTACTGTGTTTATTTTAAGAGGTTGGATGATGATAGCTACATTATTTTTTGTTTATATGTTGATGATATGCTTGTAGCTGGGTCTAACATGGATCATATTAAGGGGCTAAAATGCCAATTAGCACATGCATTTGCTATGAAGGATTTGGGGGCAGCAAAACAAATCCTTGGTATGAAGATTTGCAGAGATAGGAAGAACAGAACATTGACGCTATCTCAAGCTGATTATGTTGAGAAGGTGCTGCAACATTTCTCTATGGAGAATGCTAAAGCTGTCAGCACACCTTTACCTGGTCATTTGAAATTGACTAAGGAGATGTGTCCCAAGACACAGGAAGAGGAGGATAAGATGTCCAAGGTACCCTATGCTTCAGCTATAGGAAGTTTGATGTATGCTATGGTATGCACTAGGCCAGATATTGCGCATGCAGTGGGAGTCGTTAGCAGGTATATGAGTCATCCAGGTTTTGAGCATTGGAATGTTGTCAAGTGGATTCTCAGATATTTGAGAGGAACATCCAATAAGTGTTTACACTTTGGGGGCTCTACTACTGATTTACAGGGCTATGTTGACTCAGATTTGGCTGGGGATATTGATACCAGGCGGAGTACTATAGGTTATGTCTTTACTGTTGGTGAGGCAGCCGTGAGCTAGGTTTCTAGGCTACAGAAGATTAATGCTCTCTCCACTACAGAGGCAGAGTATGTTGCTGCTACAGAGGCAGCCAAAGAGATGATATGGCTTCAGTTCTTCTTGGAAGAATTGGGACATCCTCAGAAGGATAATTATTTGTTCACAGATAGTCAGAGTGCCATTCATCTTGCTAAGAATTTAGCTCTGCATTCTAAGACCAAACACATACAGTTGCGGTACCATTTCATTCGGTCAGTTTTGGAGGATGGACAGTTAAAGTTGGAGAAGATACATACCAATGAAAATCTAGCAGATATGTTGACAAAGGTTGTCACAAGGGAGAAGTTGAACTCCTCTTCAGCTTCAGTTGGTCTTTTAGACTAAATGTGAATAAAAGAACAGCAGAGTCCAGGTTGGTTTGATCCAGTGGGAGCCCCATGCAGTAGTTGTATTGCTACAGGATCAGTCTCCAAGTGGGAGATTGTTGTTTAGTGTGGAGCCTGATCAGTCCCCAAGTGGGAGATTGTTAGATTGTGGTGACTGATTAGGAAAGTACTGTACACGAATGAAGGTTTGATGAAAACCCTAGCAACACTGTATGAAAAGCCCTCCGCTTCAAATAAGGTATTTCTCATGAAGCGTTTATTTAATATGAAAATGGCAGAAAGTGGATCTGTTGCTAATCATTTAAATGAGTTTAATACTATTACTAGTCAATTATCTTCTGTGGGTATCAATTTTGATGAAGAAATTAGGGCTCTCTTGATTTTGTGTTCTTTACCTGAAAGATGGAATGGCTTGGTAATGGTGGTGAGTAATTCTGTTCCTGGATCTAGTACCCTAAAATATGATGATGTGATCGGTGTTATTTTAAGTGAGGAAACTCATAGAAAATCCTCAGGTGGATCTACATCAGGAAGTTCTTTAAATGCACAAAGCAGGGGTAGAACGACTGAAAGAGGAAGTAACTCTAGAAATCATGGGAAATCAAGAGGAAAGTCAAAGGGGAGGAGGTCTCAATCGAGAGGACCAAATGATTGCTGGTACTATGGGAAACCAGGGCACAAAAAGAAAGATTGCTAGAATCGAAAGAAAAATGAAGGAGATAAATCAGATGGAGACAAGGAGGCAAATGTGGTAAGTAACAAATCTGAAGAGGATACTTTGCTTCTGTCTTTAGAGAGTGTTGATGATTCATGGGTTTTAGATTCTGGTGCTTCATTTCTTTCTACACCTCATAGAGGTTATTTCATTGATTATGTCCAAGGGGATTTTGGGCTTGTTTATTTGGGGGATAATGAACCCTATCAGATTGTTGGAAAGGGAAAAATTAAGATTAAGTTGCAGAATGAGAATCATTGGCTACTACATGAGGTAAGACATGTTCCAAAACTAAGTAGAAATTTAATTTCAGCAGGGCAACTCGGTGATGAGGGTTGTGTCGTTACTTTTAATGATAAAAATTGAAAGGTTTCAAAAGGTTCCCTTGTAGTAGCAAAAGGTGTGAAAGTAGGCACCTTATATCTTTGTACAGGTCATATTGTTCCTTCTACTTTGATTGTTTCAGAGAAAAATGAATATTCAGGAACAATTACTGCAGTTGAGCAGGGAGAACAAATAGCTATTGTAGATTCTGATATAGCATTGTGGCACAATAGACTTGGGCACATGAGTGAGAAAGGTATAAAAGTACTTCATTCAAGGAAAGTTTTACCAGGTCTAAAATGTGTGAATATGGATTTTTGTGAAAGTTGTATCTATGGAAAACAAAAGAGAGTGAGTTTTGTAAAGACAGGGAAGGAAAACAAAAAGGAAAAATTAGAGCTTGTGCATACAGATGTATGGGGACCAGCCCAGGTATCTTCCCTTGGTGGCTCTCATTATTATGTTACATTTATTGATGACGCAACTAGAAAAGTCTGGGTTTATTTCCTTAGACAAAAATCTGATGTATTTCAAACTTTTAAGAAATGGAAATGCTTGGTTCAAAATGAGACTGGTAAGAAATTAAAATGTCTCAGATCTGATAATGGTGGTGAGTATTGTAGTCATGAATTTGAAGATTATTTCTCCACTAATGGTATTCGTAGACAAAAAACTGTTCCAAGGACTCCACAGGAAAATGGAGTGCCTGAATGCATGAACATGACTATAATGGAGCGCGCAAGGAGCATAAGGTTGCATGTTGGGTTGCCCTTACACATGTGGGTGGAGGCTATCAATACTGCAGTATATTTGATTAATAGAGGTCCCTCTACTCCTTTGGGCTATCGTATTCCAGAGGAAGCATGGACTGGTAAGAAGGTGAGTTATTCTTTTCTCAAGACCTTCGGTTGTGAAGCTTTTGCTCATATAGACTCTGAAAATAGAACCAAGCTAGAAGCTAAATCAAAGAAATGTGTCTTTGTTGGATATGGCATTAATGAATTTGGTTATAGGCTTTGGGATTTTGAAAATCATAAAATTATTAGAAGTCGGGATGTCATATTCAATGAGAAAGTGTTGTACAAAGATCTGTTGTAGCAACATGAGAAGAAAGAAGATGATTATGTAGTGTTGGATGATACTGCAAAAGCTGATGTTCCAGCCATTCTTCATGATGTGCAACAACTGCAACAACAAATACCACACACACTAGTGAATGTTAGACGGTCAACAAGGAAAATTAGACCTCCACAAAGGTTTTCTCCCTCTTTGTATTCTATTTTACTTACTGATGCTGGTGAACCTAAAAGTTATGATGCAGCTGTGCAGGTGGATACTAAGATTCAGTGGGAGTCTGCAATGAAAGATGAAATGGACTCTTTGCTGAAAAATAAGACATGGGGTTTGTGCAAGTTGCCTGCAGGTAAAAAGGCTTTATAGAATAAATGGGTTTACAAGTTGAAAGAAGAGGAAATAGGTAAGAAAAGATTTAAGGCCAGGTTAGTTGTAAAAGGATTTGCACAGAAAAAGGGAATTGATTTTGATGAGATATTTTCTCCTGTTGTTAAAATGACTTCTATTCGTACTATTTTAAGTCTTGTGGCTACTAAAGATTTGCATTTAGAGTAGATGGATGTTAAAATAGCCTTTCATCATGGTGATTTGGATGAAGAAATATATATGGCTCAGCCACAAGGTTTTGAGGTCAAACGTAAGGAGAACTTAGTGTGCAAATTGAAGAAAAGTTTATATGGCTTGAAGTAACCACCTCGGCAATGGTATTTGAAATTTGATAGTTTTATGCATGAGCATGGATATAATAGGTTTCATTTAGATTACTGTGTTTATTTTAAGAGGTTGGATGATGATAACTACATTATTTTATGTTTATATGTTGATGATATGCTTGTAGCTGGGTCTAACATGGATCATATTAAGGGGCTGAAACGCCAATTAGCACATGCATTTTCTATGAAGGATTTGGGGCCAGAAAAACAAATCCTTGGTATGAAGATTTGCAGAGATAGGAAGAATAGAACATTGATGCTATCTCAAGCTGATTATGTTGAGAAGGTGTTGCAGCATTTCTCTATGGAGAATGCTAAAGCTGTCAGCACACCTTTACCTGGTCATTTGAAATTGACTAAGGAGATGTGTCCCAACACACAGGAAGAGGAGGATAAGATGTCCAAGGTACCCTATGCTTCAGTTGTAGGAAGTTTGATGTATGCTATGGTATGCACTAGGCCAGATATTGCACATGCAGTGGGAGTTGTTAGCAAGTATATGAGTCATCTAGGATTTGAGCATTGGAATGTTGTCAAGTGGATTATCAGATATTTGAGAGGAACATCCAATAAGTGTTTACACTTTGGGGTCTCTACTACTAATTTACAGGGCTATGTTGACTTAGATTTGGCTAGGGGTATTGATACCAGGAAGAGTACTACCAGTTATGTTTTTACAATTGGTGGGGCAGCTATGAGCTGGGTTTCTAGGTTACAGAAGATTAATGCTCTCTCCACTACAGAGGCAGAGTATGTTGCTGCTACAGAAGCAGCCAAAGAGATGATATTCCTTCAGTTCTTCTTGGAAGAATTGGGACATCCTCAGAAGGATAATTATTTGTTCAGAGATAGTCAGAGTGCCATTCATCTTGCTAAGAATTCAGCTCTGCATTCTAAGATGAAACACATACAGTTGCAGTACCATTTCATTTGGTCAGTTTTGGAGGATGGACAGTTAAAGCTAGAGAAGATACATACCAATGAAAATCCAGCAGATATGTTGACAAAGGTTGTAACAAGGGAGAAGCTGAACTCCTCTTCAGATTCGGTTGGTCTTTTAGACTGAACATGAATAAAAGAACAGTAGAGTCCAGGATGGTTTGATCTAGTGGGAGCCCCATGTGGTAGTGGTATTGCTACAGGATCAGTCTCCAAGTGGGAGATTGTTGTTTAGTGTGGAGCCTGATTAGTCCCCAAGTGGGATATTGTTAGATTGTGGTGACTGATGAGGAAAGTACTGTACATACTTCATAAATAGTGGGGTTCAAATTTTTTTTGGGTAGTAGCCAACATGGTAGCCGACATATTATGGCCGACATATGGCCGACATGTTATAACCCTAAAGCGGTTTAATACTTGTATAAAAAGGGCTTAGGGTTGGGTATTTTTCATATGTGGTGATACGAAATTGGTTCTTGCGGCGGTATTGAGCTGTAAGGGATTACGGATTGTAATCAGGTTGTAATCACTGGATTGTAATAAGATCGGACTTTCTGTTTGGTGGACGTAGCCCAGGGATTGGGTGAACCACGTTAAATCTTGGTGCCTTGTGTTCATTTTTGTGTGTTCTATTATTTTTTGTTATTGGTTATATTTGCATGTAGTTTTTATTTCTGTCCGTGGTTTATCCTAACAATATACACTTCTTGTCTAATCAAAATCAGAATATGCACATAATATGAAACCATGTGATCTATAGTTCCTTTCAAGCATCAAATAGTTATTGTCAATGCTTCAAGATGTGTTTGCTTAGGATTTCCTTATCATTATCTTGAGATTGATTTTACTAGGTAAAAAAATTATAAGTATATGTCAAGTATTTCTATCATCTAATCATAGATCTTTATCTTGTCTATATTGTATTTGGTGATTCATCTTTAATTAGAAACATATATGCAGTCACCATACATGTTCCAACAACTTTACAACTTTTCAATCATTTTTTTTGAAAACAAAAAATAATCTTTAAGATGCTTGGCTTGTGATATGAAAATGCCATCCTTATTTTGAACAATTTACAATCCCATGTAATATTTCATCTCACCAATCGTAATCATCTCAAATTCATTCTTCATCTCTTCTAAAAATGCCTTTTTATCTTCCTCATTACCTCCAAAAGTTGTGTCATCAACACATACTACAACTATTAGAAAATTATCTTCATTCTCTTAAAAGTAAAAATTATTATCCAAGATACCTTTCATAAATCCAAAACTGATCAATTGTTTGCTCAACCTCACATACTAAGCTCTAGGTGATTTCTTTAGACCATATAATATTTTCTTTATTTTTCAAACCATATAATTTTCTTCTATTAAATGAAATATATTTTGTTTTTTGAGGTATACTTCTTCAACTTCTTGAATCAAAAAAGATGACTTAAAATTTATTTAATATTTTTTGAAGTTCTTGTTAGCTACATATGGAAAAAATATTTGAACTACCTCTAGTCTAGCAATAGGTGCAAAAGTTTCTTGAAAATTAATTCCTTCTTGTTGTAAATAACCTTTAATCTAAACTAGTCTTGATATATTTCTCACTACTTGACCTTCTTTATTCATCTTGTTTCTAAATACCCTCTTAGTTCCAATAAAATTATTATCTTTAGGTCTAGGAACCAATTCCCAAGATTTTTTTTGTTTTCAATCTATACTAATTGTCCCATTAGATTTTTCTCCTTCACCATATCAATAATTTTCTAATAACCCTCATTAGGAATGGACACAAAATCTTCCATCTCCTTTGCATTCTTCACAACATGATACCCTTAAGATTGTGATGGTGAGTACCCCATAATGTTCATTACAAGGTAATCCATCCTATCAATATTCTTGCACTGATCATAATCTTGAGCTTGATTTTATTTCTTCTCCTCTTTTGGTGTCTTATGTTTTTAATAGGAGCAGAGGAATTTTTTGTTTTTAGATAGAAGGGGACTCTTTGCTATCTTCTCCTTTTTCCATCCCATCACTACCTTCACCACAAATATGTTCATAAGCCCTATCCTCCTAGGTGTTGATAGACATAGCTTCTTCCTCATCTCCCATTTCCATCCCAAAATCTTCATTCTCTACTTTCCTTTTCTTCTTACAAGAAGAAGTTTTACTTTTACTTCTTGACCCACTTTCAAATTTGATTTTTTGGGCTCATGATTTAATGGTTATTTCTTTTTAGTACTCAGTGAAAAGAATGATAAGGTCTTCATAAAAGATAGTGTGAGATACTTTATTTTTATGGTTTCTCAAACTCCTATTTAGGGAATAAAAAATGAAATAGGGAAATGAGATTCTATCCCAATAGAACAAATGGTTTAAGAAATTGAAATTGAAACAATGTACTCACTTTTTCCTATCATCTAGGGTACAATAAGATATAACACATCTCAACATATAATTCCATAAAGTTTTTATTTTCTTTCTAGAGAGAAAACTACCCTCCTTAAGAAGAGCCTTATTCTCTATTTCATCCTTAGGGAATTGCTACATTACCTCTTTTTTGGTCTTTCTTTCCTTGAAGAACTTCTGAACATCATTTAGAAAACTAGAAATTTTAGAGATAAATTGGGTGTTAAAGGTAAAGGAGACCCCACATATGGTTATATTGTAATCCTTTCATCCCTTAAAAATTTTCATCATCACCTTTGGTTCGAAACCATAGAGTACTTAAAGATAATGAGTCGACCTTCCCTTCACCAGTTGATTCAACACCTGTAGTTTGTCCTTTCATTAATTACAACTTCTTGGTTCTTGTCTCTTTGGCTTTCTACACATGATTATTCCTTTGGTCTTCTTTGTCATTAAAACTATGTGTACTACCACTAAATCAAAGAAACTTGGAGAAAAATAATCCAAGTGATCCAAAAAGCATGCCTATAACCAGATCTATTAGCACTCAAAATTTTCTATATTAACTTGTAATAGTTAATATACTTATTTTATGTATTCTTCTCATTTGTTTAAGTTTTTGATCAGGTAAAATTTTCCTCATTAATCCTTTTCTTTAAAAGGAAATATTTTTATAAGATTACCTTGCCATAATATCTTTATATTAGCTTGTACTCCCAAGTTGGAAACATAATCTATGTTTGAATTGTCTTCTCTGTACACATCATTAATAATAATCTTCTCAACAATATTTAATATTGATATTTCCTCTTTAATAATTTATTACATAATCCATATTGGTTGGATTATTCCATCTAAGAAATTTATAATATTCTTTGAATCAACTTCAAACCCATAGCTACTTACATTTCACACCTTTTGTAAATTTCATTGCTAGGATGGCCTCGTTATCTTTGGCCAAGTAGCTAATCTAGGTGCCAAGGGGAAAAGCCCCCTCTTCAATATAGTTACCATTTGAATCCCTTATTATACCATCACCTCTCGCAACCTACCACCCCAATATTTCCTTTGGCCTCCCCATAAAATTTGTCCTTAATCTAACCATCATGAGGGAAAGGCCAAACAACATTTTATCTTACATTATAGTTTTTACTCTTGGAATTAGAATTTAAAAGGATGGGAGAATCCTATGAAAACCATTATATCTAAGATTATAATTTTTCCTTATAGCGATAAAATTTTCCTTCATACCTCTAATTTTTTTCCTAGCTACAACCCACTCTAGGGCTACTCATCCCTAAAGATTAGATCATCTATTTATTTCCATAAATTCCAACATAAATGAGGGGGAATTATATTTTATACTACATTGATATTATAATTTTTTTTTTGTAGTTTCATGTTTGAAAAAGTCTTCCATGTTTCTAGGAAAAAACTAGTTAAGGTTCCAGCTCTAACAAGACATTGGTTCCATACTTCATGAGCATAATTGCATTCAAATAACATATGGAAACTAGTCTCCTCATCCATTTTGTAGAGATAACACCTGTGAGAGATATAGAATCCTATCTTACAAATATTGTCTAGGGTATGAATCTTGTTTTGGATCATAATAAAATAGAAAAATCATGGATTATAATGATACCCTTTTATCCAATAGGAAGGCCAAAAGGGAGTAACACCAATAGGGGTCATAATAGATAAACCAAAGGCCATGAAATAAGCTCCATTCAAATTCTTACCTCAGGTAATAGAGTCACGAGTTTCACCTTTTATATTTCAAGTATTAAGACTTAATTAGATATTCCTAAAATCTTGGTTAAGAGAAGATTGACCAACTACCATTTATCAATTAGTACAATATGAGGGAACCATAGATTCTTTTATAGTAGTTTATAATATTAATGTTATCTATCCTATCTTCAAGTCGTTCCTCCATCGGTCAACTCTCCTACCAAAATCTAATCTTCCTTCCATTTCATAGCTTCCACCTAGCACCCTTATTATCATGGTAGTAGAAAGAAGTTGGGTATCAAACCTATGAAAGTCCATGAACTGAGATCACACTCTTTTAGAAACAAGTGTCCATTTTCCAAAAAATGGCTTAGATGGCTGATGCAAATTTTTAAAAATGGGTGGCCATTTTCTAAAAAATTGGGCATTTATTTTTTTTATTTTTAGAAGAATAGGTACCCATTTTTAAAAAAATGGGCACCCACTTTTTAAAAATAAAACATAAGTACCTATTTTTTTATAAATCAAGTGGCCTTTTTCAAAAAAAATAAAATTCTTTTGGGTGGTATTTAAAATACATTTTAAACGTTGATTTTACTTTTTTGAAATATGAGCCCATTTTTTGAATTTCAAATTATGGGCCCCCATTTCTTACAACATGGGGTTGTTGGAATACTTTTGAATAACTGAGCGGGGGGGTGAATTAGTTATCCAAGGTCCAGATGTATAAATAAAACCTTTCATAGCTTAGTGAACCCATAAAGCATTTGACCTCATGCATGCTTGCATAAGATTACATAATCACTTAAAACTTGTAGGTTACTGTCAAATCAACTTTCAGAAATGTAAACATGAAACATAATAGATTTATCAATTCACTTGGCACAATGATTTACTTGGAAGCTTAATTTGGGAAAAACCATCAATAACATGCTACTCTTTTTCACTCTTCTAAAGTGATGCCCTGCAAAACACCAACCCTATTAAAGATTACAATACATGCTGTTAAATGTGACCCTATTAAAGGATTTCAATCACGCTATTAGGAGTGAGCCTTGTTAGAGTACTTTAGATCATTCACTTGAAATGTTACTCAATTAACAAATGACTGTTACGTCAACCTTAATCCAAAGGATTTACCATAGACTGATACAATTGCTAGAGAGTAACAGTAAGGCTTTGATTTGATAACAATTAAAAATTCACTCGTAGATTACAAATCAATATTCAATCCCCCATTCTACTTGGCTTGGACTCATTGCAGATCTGGTAGCTTGTTATCCCTTCAAGCATTCATATCCTTAAGCCTTCTTGCTTAACATGCCATTGCAGACTCTTCTCTTAGGTCACTTGATAAAGAAAAACCCTTGTCTCCTTCTCTTCCTTAGGTTCTCACACATGACAACCTTTCTTCATGACAAACTATTCCCATAAATAGGAAATTAAGATTTTTTTCGCTCATTCTCCATCATCCAATTTAGGGTTTTAATGTATTAGGTAGGATACAATGAATATATCCCACATTCCATATCTCTTCTAGAAACTTCTCCTAGAATCCTCATTTAATTCTCCTAAAAATGGTTTACTTTCAATTTTGTACCTCCATCTTATCAATCTTATCTTCCACCTGGTTCACATAATCCACGAAAACAAACTTGTCAGCTTAGATCCATCAAATTCATGATCTTTTAAATAATGCAATAGCTTGACATTATCTAGCTTCTAATGACCGCCACATACTATGTTGCTTGACATTCTCTACAAAATCACTCAACATGAAATAAAGATTATTGGTGCTCGGTATCAATTAAAAATTAGTCAACATCCACTGTTATGCTTGGCATACACTAGAATGAACTTTTACTCGACTTCAACTAATTTTCTTCTTGGCTTGCACTAACTTTGCTCAGTAGCTACAATCCACTTAGTCAAGCTTGGAAGGAAAACTTTGTGTAACTTGTTCTTCTAAATTTTCTTAGTGTAACTAGCCTTTGTAACCTTAAGTAGATTATCAATACATCATGTTATCGATGTCTTAACTAGTTCTTGTACTCCTTTACATAATCATAACTAGAACTTTCCTCTAGGTGCTATTGTTACATCTTTTGATCAAATCCTCTTTATCAATCAAATAAGTGATAGTACTTTAATCATATAAGTAGTTGTCTTATTAGCAAATAGTAGGTTTGACATCAGTCACAAAATAATGATTAAAACATGAAATCTTCTTCTTTTAATCTAGTCACAACAATCTCCCTCAATAATGATCTTTTTCAATTGGATCTCAATAGGGGCAGGATTTTTCTCTCCCACCTTGGTTTTTTTTATAGGATAGGCTTAGTGGGACTAATCCTATGCCTTGACCTCTCAAGATTTGGCTAAGGGATTGATTTGCTAAATTCAAGCCTTGCCATAATTTTTAGAGGGTCTTCTTGATCAATATTTTTGATTAAATGATGACCCATTAGAGTTCTCACTATCATAATTTTAGATATGGAAATTTAATAGAGTTGTGATTTTATTTAATATTTCTCCATTATTTTTTAATCAAAGGTGGTTCTTAAACATAAAAAAGAAATTTTTGCTAAAACTTTAATAAATTTTTCATTTTGAGTTTTTTTTCTTAAATTAATTTATATTTCATCAATTTACATGTAATTATTTTGAATTTAAAGAAGAAGAATTTTTTTAAAATAGTGAAATTATGATCAAATTACTTTGTATGTACACTAGAGGTTTTAAAAAACAACTTCATAGCTAATTGAAAATTAATAAAAATAATTATTCATTTAAAAAGTAAGGAGATATATTTTCATCAATCTTTGGTGTTATAGGTAACTTCCTTTAAAGGATTTACAAAATTCATTTATTTGTGTCAATTTATGGTGTATGTAAATGACTATGGTATAATCTTGAAACACACATTTTGAAAAAGTGTTTTTAAAGATCAATACTAAAACAAAATTACATCATATGGGTATACAAATAAATTACATATTCAAAAGTAGACTTTGAGAACTACAATTTTAATTGCTGATTTTTTATTTTTTTTAAATATTCAATCTCTAAATGCCTCAAATTTTGACATAAATTAACAAGCAATTAGAAAAATAGGGAAAAAAATTCCACTTTTTTCCCAAAAGTGAGACCCAACTTCTTGTAGTTACATAGAAATATATTTAAAATCCTTGATGGATCTCCAAATATAGGATCCACCTTCAATACTCATCCCATTAAGAAATTTCCCTAATGAAGGGTAGGAAAATAAGTATTTTCTATTCAAGATGAGATTCCATTCTTTTTTCTCAACATAGATTCTATAGATCTACTTAGTTAATAGAGTTGTGTTTATTCTTTTGATATATTAGATACCATGACCTCCCACCTTCTTCAATTTACATAACTAGTCACATGCTATAAGATGCATTCCTTTTTGTCTTCAACCCAAAACCACAGGATTTTCTTTTGAGTTCTTTCAATAAATCCTTTTTTTTTTGGATTTTGAGGAGGCTAAGAGCATAGGTTGGAAGGTTCTATAAGAAACCTTTTAGAAAATTAACCTTTCCATATTGGCTAAGAATATTCCCTTTCCAATGAGAAAGATTCTACCAAGCCTTTGTAGAAAGAATCTCACTATGTCAAGCCAAGAGAAAGACCCAGGTAAGTCTCAAAAGGGAAGAACATGACAATTTAGAATTCTAGAAATCTTATTTTATTGATTGATGGGAGTATTACAAATAAATAGAGATAATTTACGCTAATTGTTCAATTGACCCATTGTAGAAGAATACATATTGAGAGAAGATTTCATATTTGTGTGCTTCTCAAATAGTAGTTTGCCACATCATAATGGTACCATCCACACATTATTCATGGGTACAAGATTGTGGATGAGAAGAAGGATTGAGACCATCAATAGAGCTTGGAAACCCAATTTGCTTAAATATATTCCTAGACAATCAATATGAATAGAAAAAAGGATAGGGGAGATAAGATCCTTCTACTAAAACCCTAAGATATTTGGAAAAAAAATCAAAGAAACATTATTGACCATCACAACAAAATATGGAGTGGATATTAGCTAGAAAATATTCTAAATGTATCAATTTCAAAATATTAAGACTTTAAGAACCTTCACAAGATATTCCAATCGACTCTATCATAGGCCTTAGAAAGATCCAACTTCATAAGGAAGCCCTATTTTTGAGATTTGATTAGGTAGTGTAATTTTTCATGGACTTCAATAATATAATCTAGAATATTCCATAAAGGGACAAAACCATTATGCTAGATAAAATAATTCCATGAAGAATTCTCAATATTCAACATGTTAGAAATTTAAAAATTATCTTAAAAAAGAAGCTACAAAGATTAATAGGTTTGAACTACTCAACTTTGTTCATGCTGATTTTCTTAGGTATCAAAGCAAGGGAGGTAGATTTTATCTCTTTTAGAAGATATCTAGCTCCAAAGAACTCCTTGGTAGTGTTAGAGACATCTTTTCCCATGATATGCCAAAATTGTTGAAACAAAAACATCAAGAATCCATTTAGTCTTGGCACTTTGTCACCTTCAAAAGAGAAAACCACCTTTTCTTTTTAGTAGATGATAGAATGCCAACCAAATCCTTATCTTCACTTTTTAATATCAATCTTGGGATAATAGAAAGAAGCCTCCCTTGATGATTTGAGTTGAGAGTGCTCTCAACAATAAAGAGAGACAAAAATTCATTGTATATTTCTATTGAAATTTCCTCCTCTTTTCTTATTCTTCCTCTATTTACATTGACATAAGAAATCTGATTGGAATCCATGTGTCTTAGGGTGATTACATGGAAATATATTCTATTATTATCCCCTTCTACCAACTAGGTGAATCAAGACCTTTGTCTCCTTAACATCTCCTCCCTATATATGACATCATGGAATTTGACCAAGAGATCATTTTCCTTATCAAAAAGTTCAAAAGAATATCCCTCAATATGGACCTTGTCTTGAGAGTCTTTTAAATAACCTTGAATATCATTTTTTCTTTAAAAAATGTCACCAAAACTAACCTTCTTCCAAGCTCAGATAGATTTCTTCAAATCAATTAGGTTTTAACCACTCTATACATAGAAGAGTTGTCAAATTTAGCATCCTTGAACTCTTTAAAAAGGTTTTAAAAATTGGGGTGTGTCATCAACATCGTTTTAAACCTAAAATGGAAATTATTTTGACACAAAATAGGATCTTCAAAAAAATTATACAAAAATGGTATGATCCATTTTCAAGGGGAGAGAGAGAGAGCGGGAGAGAGAGAGAGAGAGAGAGAGAGAGAGAGAGAGAGAGAGAGAGAGAGAGAGAGAGAGAGAGAGAGAGAGAGAGAGAGAGAGAGTACATCTAAATCCATTTATGAGTAATGAGCTTTTTGTCAAACTTAATGTGAATTAGATCCATGCTTGCCCTTCTATTAGAATAAGTGGTTATAGTTCCTTTGAGTTCCATATCCATAAGAGATACATTTGATATAAAATTAAGAAGATCTATTCATCCATACCAAAAATCCATGAACTATTTACATTTATCCCCATCATTTAATATAGTATTAAAATCTCCTATGACAATCCAACTTGAGTCCTTGAATGAGAATCTATCATTTGAGATCATATCCAAGAATAAATTCCTCAAAGAATTATTATTTAGGGATTAGATGTTAGAAATGATCCATGTGAATTTATTGTTGAAAACTTACAATTGGAATAATTGTTGTTTTGTCATTGATGTCAAAGACATATCAAGCTATCTAATTTAAATTTTATATCTATTTGATTGATGAAGAAGATTTGAGTGATTGCTCATAAAAATAGAACCTGGAGGAAAGGCTGAGTTATGGAAAGGGAGCTAAAATTGATATTTTATTAGTTAGACTTTGATAGGACAAAGTGATTTTTATATCATGAATATAAAGCTTAGCCTAGAAATAGAGTAAAAGATTAAGGCATACCAAGGGATGTTAGTATCAACTGAGCTGGAGTGAGTGCCGAGAAAATATAGTGTTGACTAAGAATCAGTATCGACTAAGAAAATTAGTTGATGTTGAGCCAAAGAGTCTTATAGTGACCAAGTGATTAAGTGATGATCGAGTGTCAGAACTTAGTGATTACCAAGTAATAGTATTTTGAATGTGTTTGAGGGATCATGATTTCCAATTGACTTAGTTAATTTCTTGGGATATGGGAACTATTTTGAACATAAGATTGATGAGTTGGATCATTAAATTGAAGGAGATAATTAGGTATAATATTTATGATCAGATTAGAAGGATGAGAAGTTTCTAGAAAAGAAGGAAGATGAATAGATACAATGAATTGTAAAGCATAAGATCTATGGTGATCATGGAAAATTACAAAGAAAGAATTACCTATTTAAGGAGGTATAGGTCTAAACTTTAAAAGATGCGCATAGAGAAAGGTACAACTGAGATGCACAAGGGTGAACACAAGTGTCTAATGGTGAATGTGAAGCAAGAGAAAGGAATGGTTGTGTAGATATTGCTGAAGTTGATAAGTGGATCTGAGTAGAAGATTTAGGTTTGATGTGAAGGGGATGACTACTTGAAGGATTTCTGAGTGAGTTACGAGACAAAGTTGACAAGGGGACTTATCAGTGAATCAACACATGAACTAAATGATGATCTCAACCTGCAAAAGTGAGTTGTAAACATAGACTTCAAAACCCTATTTTTTTCTTTCTAATAATTGTAAATAGTTTGTATCGAATCCTTTTAATCAAAGATTGACCTAACAATGATTGAAGGACTTAATAGTCTATGTAAATGCTTTAGCAAGGTGATATTCTAAATGTAATGATCAAAGTCCTCTGACAAGACCACTTCTAACAGGGTGATTAAATCCTCTAACTAGGTGACATTTAATAGTTTGTATTGTAACCTTTAATAGGGTTGTCTCCTAATAGAGCTCACTTTGAAGGAGTGAAAAGTGGTGAGATGTTGCTAGGGGTTTTTCCCAAATTGGGTTTCTACATAAAATCCTAGTGTCAAACTTGTATTAAATTTTTTATGCTGATTTACATTTACATGTAACTAACATTCAAGAAAATATGTTACGTTTAGGATAGTAAATTTGTTTATCAGAATGGTAGATACCAAGAAACAATAGGATAAGGAGAATAGTGATTTGCTTGAATGCTTAATTGTTCAAATGGTACTTATGGAGCTTGAGTAACTGAATCACCCCCCTATTCATTATTTTGCAAATTTCTAACAATTATCCCTCAAGTGGTTACATCTTAAATTAACAATATTATCATCACAAGAAAGAGGAACACCATAAATAACATTTTGATTCCAAAATTGAATAGTACCTCTAGAAGCTTCTTCAACACTACCTCTTAGCACTCCATAATTTCTAAATAGTTTAATTTTTTATACATGCTCTTTAGACATCTTATTCTCTTGAAGAACCACCATATTTGGCTTCTTATCTCTAACAATGTATCTCATAAAAATTTTCTTGTGAGGGTTATTCTATCCTTGAATGTTTTAGGATAAAGTCTTCATTTCTAGGGTGTGAAATTCTAGATGGTATTTTCCTTATCAAGTGTTATATTTTGTAGACTTTCCATTTTTCTAGTTTGTCTCACAATCCTTCTCCCTATTGAGTTTTTTGGGGATCCCTCATTGGTTATGTGTGATATGAGGGTGGATCTTCTTGTAGATATGGAGGACTTGATCTCCTTATCCACCTTTTTCTTCCTCCTTTGCTGAACATTCTCTATTCCCTTATTAACATTACCTTTGCATTTAGCCTTCTTGTCATTGTCCAAAATGAAAGTCCTTTAGGAATATAGATCTGATAAACTTTGCCTCTCCCAAATCAACTAAAAGGTTGATATTTATTTCTTTTAAAATTGGAGTAAAATTTATTTCTCCTTCTTCTTTATCCAACTCTTGGGAGATATGATAATCACTCACTACTTCCTTATTCAAGAACACATTTTCTATTTTTTTTCTTTTTTCTGATTCAAAGGAGATGCCCCATTACATGCCCCACAAAAACCAACATTCTTATTTAGTTCAACGTCATTTTCTTCACCTTCCAACTTTGTTTTCAATGGTCATTTTTTCTAGTTTTTTCCAATTGTGATATCAACTTTTAGGTCAAAATTCTTAGAGGGGCTATCCTTATCATTAGCCTATTTTGCTTCATGAGAATTGTCCACCTCTTTTCTATCCTCCTTATTTAGGGTACTCTCCCCATTTAATGATTTTGGTTCCTTGACTTTTGATGCCTTTTTCTCTTTTGACTTTCTCTTTGTTACAACTTTTTAAGCCTATTTTGTTATGATTTTTTTGGCTTGTTATTTTCCCAATGACCAAATTTATTACAAATAAAGTAAGAAGAGGGAATATCTTCATATATTAAACTTCCTATTTTCATTTTCCTAGCTTGGACATTATGTCTTGATCTTCTTTGATATATTTTAGAGCTGATGTACATTCACACAAGTCCTCGAAAATACCAACTTGGATTTGGTAGAACTCATTGGGTCATTGGAAAGAAGCTCCCTAAAGAGGAGGCTAGCCCTTTAAAAACATCTTCATGCCAATAGTGCAAAGGGAGACTAGGGAAGCTAATCTAGATAAGATTTGTATCAAAATAAACTGTCATAAATGTCCATATTTGGTTCCCATTAGTTAAGAGCTAGTGAGTTCCTTCCAAACATCCATGGACTGCCACAAAGAGCATATTGTAAATCATCCTTGTTAGTGAAACTAAAGGAAAGGAAACCTTAAAAAGAGTGACAACATCCACCGGCCCCTTAATCCTCCATTTCTTTTTCACCATTGTTCGAACAAATTTATTGTTGGTCTAGGCCCCAATAATTTTTCCATAAGCATCAACTTCATGGAGGAAATTGAGTGCACCACCAAAGAACCAGGGACATGGATTTCAAACTTCACTTTTTGAAAATCCTCTTTATAGGTAATGGGTAGGAAATAAGACTTACTAGTAAGTTTGACATAAAAAAGAGAAGACCATTTCTAGGTTTCCTAAGGAGCTTCTTGTAAAATATTTTCCTCTTGACCATCAAATGCTTGTCTATTCTAAAGATCCCTAGGTACCATGGGGGGAGGGGGAGTGTTATTGTGGGTCACATTTTTTTCCTCATCCTCACTTGCAACATCTCTTGACTCTTTGCACCATCAAAATCCTTGCTATGAAGTGCCTACCCATCTAATCTATTAGTTTTCACCTACAAGGGAACCACATCAGGGTCTTGACCTTCATTTCCCATGTTCTCACTCATTGTAGAATTTAAATTATCCATTTTTAAACCACATCATAATATTAATTTTTCTCTTTCTATATTGAGAAATATTAATTTGGAATAAACATTCAATCTATTGTGTTTTACAAAAGCTTAATTTTTTTAATAAAAATAATTCACAAATCTCTTACTTTGGCTAAATTTCATATCCAATATTTATAAGATCATAATAGTTTTTCCTTAGAACTAAAATGTACTTAACCTATGACAAGTGCAGATAAGCTAAAGCTTTTATAATATCAAAGAATACATGTAAGAAAATGAAATTATCTCCAAATCTATAGAAAAGAACACCCTAATGAGATCTTCTTGAGAAAAGTAGTAAACTATCATCAATTTCCCTAGAAAATAGATTCAGATTATGGCCAAAAAGTTACTAATTATTGAGCTACCCTAAAATTCCATTTTATTATTTTTATTTAAATTAAAGCACACACAATCCAACATCAAAAGTGGCCAAATTTTGCGATTATGATGTTTTTAAGTTTTCTCTCTCACAATAACAATCATTGTGTTCTTTAATAAAAATAATCTATAGTTCTTACTATGAAAACTTATCATAAAATCTGTCTTAATTTACATGGTCTTATAAGATAGTGTTAGAAAATTATAATAAATTTTATATTAATTTGTCCTTACAATATATACATTGAGGTGATGAAGATATAATTATTACATGAAAAAGATCCATGTATATATTCTATGATATTCAACTTACTAATTTGAAGAACCTAATCATCACTATTTTAAGAAATAATATTTCCAAATTTCATAACAATCCTTGGTTGTAGCTAGGTCAAACCAAAGCCTCTCAAAGTACCTTAATGAATTTATTTATTAATAAAAGTTAATTAAGAAATAGCCATCTAGGGCACTTCCTTTTTGTTTCTATGCATTAGCAACTCATTAGAGAACTAGATCACTACATTACACAAACCCAAAGCTGATTCATCCATGAAAGCATCAAATAGATGGACCTTAATATCTTCTTCACACACAAGTTAAGTGACAAGAACAAGAAACTACGAGTGCATAACACAAGTTAAGTGCATAACACAACTTAAGTGATGAGAACAAGAAACTACTAGTATAATGACAATGAGGATAAAGCTATGAACTCTAAATGTATGATCATTTTCTACCAATTCAATCCACTAAAATAATCAATGTCCTTCACAATTCTAGTCCGTCTTTGTTGCGTGACTAACCTAAAATTGTCATCTACCTCAGGCTTTTCAATGGTTTGAAGGAGATAGCCAGCTTCATTTCTTCAACCCAACCACTCTTTGCAAATACTTTTGGAAAATAATATAACCTATAACATATGTATGGGAAAAAATAAACATTAATGGTTTGTGAAAGGTGTTATTATGAATATATTTTCTTGTTCTGTGACATTTGTTATATGTAAAACATTTATTCTTTTTAATTGAAAACTAATTTTATATTGGTTACTTTTGGTCAAAGATACTTGACCTTAGTAGTGTTCCATGAAGTTGATAATTATTATTTAGTCCATATTATCAAGAAATGATGATTTCGCTAACAAAAATTCCACTAGGCTTGTATAATTAGCAATAAAGGTCCTTGACCACATAGAAATCACAAATCATCTTGTAACTTTTTCTTGAAAATGATCATAGTCTATCAAATGTTGAAGATTTTTTTGGCAACCATCATAGTTTATAAATCATTGAAGCAACTGTCACTTATAAATAATATTTGAAATTTGAAATCTGACCTCTATTTTTTAGAGTATTCGCTTGGTTTAAAAAAGGAATGAAGAATTTAGAAAGATTTACTGCTTTAAATAAAATATAACCCGATGTTTAGTGCAGAGCTTAATCAGTCCCCAAGTAGGAGATTATTATCTAGTGGCGACTAATCAAGTAGATATTGTACACTTGCTATTTTCCTAGGGACCAATGTGTTGTATTCAACTGTAGGCCTAATTTTGTACACCACAAAATATTTGTATAAAATGGCTTAGGGTTAGTTAGTTTTTGTGATGATGATTTACTAGCTTCTAGTGGCAATGTTGACTTGGTAGAGATTATAGATTGTAATAAAATTGAAATCACTAAATAATAATATTGGGTTGTTATTTGGTGGATGTAATCTAGGGATTGTGTGAGACATATTAAGCTTTTTTTCTTCTATTCTTGTTTATGTGTTTTATTGTCTTATCATATTGGTTATATTTGTGTGAAATTATTATTTATATTTAAGAAGTAGTGTCAAAGTGAAGTTATTTCAATTATTCTCTACCAGAAGGTCTCATGGTTGAGTGAGAGGACTGGTAAATGAGGGTAAGATGAATGTTAAGAAGTTTAATGGGTAGAACATTTAGTTATGGAAATTGTAAATGGAGGACTATCTCTATTAGAAAGAATTATGGTGATCATCAAGAGGAAAGGCCAAGAAAGAAAGAAATATGTCAAATGAGGAGTAGAATATTTTTGTTAGAAAGGCACTTAGAAGTATTCATTTTCTCTTGACACAATCAGTGACATTTAATATTTTAAAAGAAAAGATGTCATAATAGTTGATGCAAACCTAGCAAAGTTGTATGAAAAGCCTTCCACTTCAAACAAGATATTTGTTATGAAGCATTTGTTTAATATGAAAGTGGTATAAGGTGGAACTATTTTTGATTATTTAAATGAGTTTAATATAGTTACAAGTAAATAATCCTATATAAATGTTAGTTTTGATGATGAAATTAGGGGTTCCTTGATTTTGTGTTCTTTTCTTGAAAGTTAGGATGACTTGGTAATGGTTGTGAGTAAATCTATTTCTAGTTATAATACCCTAAATTTGATGATGTGGTCAGTGTCATTATAAGTGAGGATATTCATAGAAAAGATTAGGTGGATCTACATTAGGAAGTGCCTTGAATGTATGAGATATCAAAAGGAAAATTAAAAGGAAAAAGGTCTCAATCTAGAGGACAAAAATATTGTTGGTACTATGTGAAACTAAGGCATAAGGATAAATATTTCTTGTCTTAGAAGACCTATGGAGGATACAAACAAGAAGAAAACAATGAGGAAAATTTGATAAGTAATAAATCCGAAGAGGATATTTTGTATCTTTCCTTATAAGATGTTGATGATTCATGGATTCTAGACTCAGGTGTTGTATTTTAGGCTACTCCACATAGAATTCATTTTTGTGATTGTGTCTAATGGTATTTTGGATTAGTTTATTTGGGAGATAATAAAACATGTTAGATAGTTTGAAATAGAAGAACTAAGACTGGGTAAAAGCACAAACCCATGTCACCCTTTTACAAAGGAAAAGGCTAACAAAAGTGTAGTTGTTTACATTCAATGACATAAAACTCATATTCTTATTTAAAATTTTACAATGAAGTAAACTAATGAAATTTGTAGAAATGGATCAATTTTAGGATTATAATTTTTAATAATTATTTGGAATAAGAAATTATATAGTTTCCTATTTTTTAAAGATAAATTTTAGTTGCTGAAAAATGATAGAAATTAGGGGTCTAGTTCCCACCACAAAACTATATGGAAATAAGCTTATTTCCCTTTGATCTTAGATTATGTTATCGATAATATAGGTAGCTAGAATAATAAAAAATCAAAATTGGGCTTTAGACGTATATTTTTCTCTTTTACAATGATTCAAATTTCAACTTTTTCAAAACGATAGTTTTCATCTCCCACCACATTTTTTGAAATAAATCTATTCCAACCAAATGAAAAATTATAGATTCTAGAAGACAGCTATCTCCTCTAGAACATCATACAATTTTTAATTTGTTTTGATATTATTTAATATTTTTTTCTTTCTCAAAATCAACATCTTCTCGAGTGTTAAAATACATATTTGTAAATTTTTTTAATTACAATATACTATATCTAATTAAAACACTATGAACTCTACATGAGAATATTCTTGACTTTGAGCTCTATAAAATATTGTCTCTATATGTTATTAAAAAAATCATAATAAATAGTAAGAGTTATTGAAACATCAATTTTTTAAAATAATTGTATTTTTTTAGTAATTGGATACTAACTAGTACAAAACATGCATTTAATAGACATTTCCAATTGAAAAAGTGTGAGACCATATATAAGTTAGCTAGAATAATTTTATCAAGATCATATGTTTGAAAAGAAAATGTTTTTTAGATAGAAATACTCATATTCAGTCATTTTGATAAATCAGCTTGAAAGGTGACACAACTCGGTATTTTGGATTAGTTTATTTGGAAGATAATAAAACATGTTAGATAGTTCTGTTGAGATAATGGGCGTTGCACACATTGCATAATATTGTTATATTATATTATATTATTTTATTTTATTATATAATGTTGCATCTAGATGGGTGTGCAACATGTAAAGATTCTCATGGAATATTCTTTATGAGTTGTATTATAACATTGTGATAATATTTTATGTAATTATTTAATATTGGGGAAAAGAAGTAAATGCCCAATATTAAATGTGGGGTCAGTGGGTTAGGTAGCACATGGTTTTTAACACATAGTTTAAGTAATACCACTTGGTGGTTTTGTGGGACTTGCTACTAAATAAGTAGCCACAAAGATAGTTTTTGTAGAGTGAGAAGGAAAAAAGCCAAGAGTCGAGTGGGACAAGGCTTGATAGGTTAGCCAAGGGAACCTTTGTGAAGGTTGGAAGCATGGCATGGGATGTGTGGATTCATGCTTGTTCACATAGTTTTCTCAGTTGTGGCTATGGCTTTAAAAGCTTCCATAGTTGTATTGCAATGGTGTTTTTGCCAAATAATACATGGTGATGGATACTTTTGGAGGCTAGGTTTTTCCCTCAATGCAGGTTTCTTAGGGTATATCTTGTGTTACATTTTTGTGGGTATGTTGTCTATTCAATTGCATGTAGATTTTAATTTCATATTTATTTTAGATCTATTATAAGCTATGTGAAAATGGTTATATTCTTTATTGCAAGTTTCCTTACAAGTGGTATCAGAGCTATGGTTGTGTTGTTGTAACCCTAGATTGAATCCATGGGAATACATGAGAGGATAAAAGAAAGGGCAAGATATATGAGTGATTTATTATAGATCTGAAGGTTTAAGATTTACTATTGTGATGGGATGTTAAAAGATTTTGGGCATGTGAAATTGTTGGACAAGAAGATTTTTCTGATGTTTCATTTATATGAGGGGTTTTAGGGGGAGCTTGTAGAAATGACCTTGTAGGTAAAGATTGACCTTATCATTGGATCCGGGTTGATGTTTTCATAAATTTTGATATAAAATATGCCTTAGTTTGACCATGTTTAGAGGAAATGAAAGAGATTTTTGGTTTTAGCTTGTGATGGCTGTCAAAATTAATCTCATCAAAATTTTCATCACAAAAACAAAAGTAGTGAAAATGGTAAAAAGATTGTCTTAGTAAAATGGCCATAACTTTCTCTCAAGATATCAAATTTTAGAGTTCTTATAGGCATAGAAAAACTAATTTAGAGCACTACAACATGGTGTAGGTTTGGTTCTGTGATTTTGATATTTTGTTAGATTTTAAGAGCGTGAAAGTTAGATATTATTTATTTTGAACACAGATTAGGGCATAACTTGGGAATATAGAGTCAGATTTTGGACTTTGAGTAGTCAACAGAAAGCTCTTGGAGAGCTCTACACATTGGTTCAAATTTGGTGTAGGTTTGGCATGGTTTATTTGGTTATATATTGATTTGAATAGTTTATGATATGTATTGACTATGGTAACATTGTGAGTTTATGACATTGTATATTTCAAGATTTAAGATTTGATGTCATTGTATACTCAGTTCATATTTTAGATTGGTCTCATGGTGATATGGTTATCAATATTTGGTTTGAATATGTATGATGACTTGTTGGGTCTACAAGTTGTGTAGTGTTGTAAACGATCTATACTTACATATTGCATTTATGGCTTGGATATGGGTTGTCTTTGCCCATTGATCTTTCATTATTGATGCATATTCAGATTGGTGGCTTGGATTTGGGTAGTCTATGCCCTAAGTCACATGATTTTCTAATTTTTTCTTCATATAGATGGGATGAGATACTGTTACCAGGTATAGTCATGGTAGAGGATTGTGGTTGACTATTTTATGTTGACAAGTTGGACATATTGTGAGTCAGATGCTTGGTTCATGGATGTGATCATGGTGCCATAGATTTTGATATGACATGATTAGATATATAGGTACATCCTTGTTGTTCATTGGTTTGGATTCTTGATTTTGTTATGGTGGTATGTATTCTTGGTTGAGGATCATGGTTATTTAGTTTCTTTTGAGGAGCTTATGATGTGCACTTTGAGTTCTTTGATATTTTAATGCCTTGGTTCATTTTCATGGTTAGAGGATGGTTGTTTTTCATCATGATGTCATGGATAGCTTGGATACACAGTTTAGTGGGCACTTGTGATAGTGATGGGGTGACAGTGTAAGATTAGTTCCTGGTTTGGTTTGTATCTTTTGGGTTTGGAGATCTTGGTTTCACTTAGTACTAACACTTTAGTTGTGTAAGTGTAGAACTGGATGATCTTCATGTAGGAGATGGATTTTATGATGCCATGGGTGACTTAGTACCATGGTTGAGTGGGAGTTTTTTCCATTGATGTACTTATTGAGTGTTTGCAAACGTTGGAGGTTTGTCTTAGATCATATTGCTGCAAAAGCATCCTTGACATTTGCATGGTACACTTGTTATCTTCATGGTGTATGAAGATGGTTAGATCTCGAGGAATCATAGAGTTCTTGGTTATCTTCATGGTGTATGGAAATGGTTCTTCATAGTATGTGGAGATGTTTTTCTTCATGGTGTGTGGAGATGGCTGCATCTTGAGGACTCATAGGATTCTTGGCAAATGTGTGGTTTATGTTTTAATTTGGCATGTTATCCTTGGTGTGAGGATGGTTTCATTTTTATGTCATGGTATACTCTTGATACACATTTAGAGTTGTGACATGTTATGTTCATATGGAGCATGTTATCTCTTTTGAGATGGTTAGATCTTGTTGTCATGTTTATGTTCTTAAGGGTTGGAACTTTGACATTGATCTTGGTGTAGTTTCTTGGTAATGAGTACACTGATCATAAGCTAGATACTTCATGATATTGCAATGTTTCATTTGGATTTGGCATGAATTTATTGGTTATAGGTGCTAATGGATACTTAGAGATAGGTGATGTTGATTTCTCTTGGATTAGAGAAGTATTTGTTGGGATGGCTACTGGTTTCAATAGGAAGTCGGAGGGGTAGTCACCTAATATGGACTTGAGAGGAGATTTTTATTAGATTATTCTAGGTTGGAGACTTAGGTATTTTGATGAGCATTCTCATTCCTCACTCTTGGTCTACTCGGGGGTTTTCTACTTGAGAGGTATAGCCCATTGTTTCTCTCAGTTGCATTATATTTATGCCTGTCTTTCATGGATATGGATCTTGAGCTATGGTACATAAGTTAGTTCTAGAGGGTTTATTTGAGAGATGATTTAGCATTGGTTATCTCCATGTGCATATGTTGTTATGCTAGTTGAGTTTGGGATATGGTTTTATATTGGGCATATTCCTTGGTTTATGAATGGTTTATGAGTTTGATCTTCTTGTGAGAAGTTTACATCTATGATTAGTTATATGGTATGGTTTGGGTGTTGTTTTGGCTTCTTGGTTGGGGTTTTATGGAGGAGACCATACTTGCATAGTTTACATCTAGAGTTGTATGTAGAAGGACATGATACAACTTATGATTTGCATTGTTTCTCTTTGGTCCGGGTTATCTTCCTAGATGTTTGATTTTACTTACATTGGATTTGAGATTGGTTGGATATTGTGATCACCGGTTTGTGCTTATATATTTCATGTGAGAGATGGCATGGTTATTCCTTTATCTCTTTCCTTTTTTGGTTGTGGAGACCTTGGGATACTATTGGAGACTTGATATGAGAGTTGTTCTTGCAGTATATCAGTTTAAGTATTATGGATTTCCTTGAGACTAAATGGATTCACTTCTTTGAGATGATGTGAGTGGATTGGTTATAGATTTGACATTATCTTTTATAGTGGGAGCTTCTTGGTATATATGTGGTAGGTATTTCTCTTGAAGCTTGTGATTGCAAGTTACAAATTGCATATGTTGCTGATGTGAGATTCACTCGGTATACCTTTGGAGGTATGGATAGTTGGATGGGTTTGTCACTTATTGTGGGTGCTATTTCAGCTATGGATATTTTGATAACTATGGATACATGTTATTGACTTTGGATCAAGTTTTTGTGCTTGGAATTTTAGTTGGTACAAGATTTTATGATCTTCTAATGTGATAGGTTGGGTGGCTTTCTCTTTGGATGGCTTCTATGTATGTCTAGTGGTAGTGGCATAATAGGAGGTGAGATCATTCATGTTTTAGATGTTAGATACTTTGATTTTTTTGCGGGTACCAGGATGGATCACTTCATATACTTTGATCCATGATGGTGGATGTGTTGGGAGGGAGTTTTCCCTTGTTCATTTATGTGGCTATAGATTTAACCTATGTAATGTATACAAAAAGTGGGAGATTGTTGAGATAATGGGTGTTGCACACACTGCATAATATTGTTATATTATTTTATTTTATTTTATTATGTAATGTTACATCTAGATGGATGTGCAACATGTAAAGATTCTCATGGAATATTCTTGATGAGTTGCATTGTAACATTGTGATAATATTTTATGTAATTATTTAATATTGGGGAAAAGAAGTAAATGCACAATATTAAATGTGGGGTCAATGGGTTAGATAGCACATAATTTATGTAATACCACTTGGTGGTTTTGTGGGACTTGCTAGTATATACGCAGCCACAAGGGTAGTTGTTGTAGAGTGAGAAGGAAAAAAAGCAAGAGTCAAGTGGGACAAAGTTTGATAGTTTAGCCAAGGGAGCATTTTTGAAGGTTGGAAGCATGACATGGGATGTGTGGATTCATGCTTTTTCACATAGTTTTCTCGATTGTGGCTATGGCTTTGAAGGCTTCCGTGGTTATATTGCAATGGTGTTTTTGCTAAATAATACATGGTGATGGATGCTTTTAGAGGCTAGGTTTTTCCCTCAATGAGGGTTTCCTGGGTATATCTTGTGTCACATTTTTTTGGGTATGTTGTCCATTATCTTGCATGTGGATTTTAATTCTATGTTTATTTCAAATCTATTATGGGTTATGTGGAAATGGTTATATTCTTTATTGCAAGTTTCCTTACAAGTTTGAAAGGGAAGAACTAAGACTAGGGGATTAGGGTTGTAAAGTTACTTTTAATTATATAAATTAAAAGGTTTAAAAAGGTTCCTTAGTAGTAGAAAAGGTGTCAAGGTAGGAACCTTATATCTTTTTATTGGTCATATTGTTCTTTCTAATTAAATAATTTTAGACAAAAATGAATTTTTAGGAATAGTTGCTATAGTTGAGAAGGAAGGACAACACATAGTTGTAGATTCTTACACAACATTATTATACCCTCAAACTAGAGTACTAGTGTGGAGTGTAGAGGAGAACATCAGAACCAGATTGGATTTAACATAAAAATCAAATTTTTATTGCATTTTCATCCATGCTTCCCTACAAACGAGGCAGGTCTTCATTGTATTCATTGTTTATGTATTTTTTTATCAAATTTTGTAATGTGGTTTTGTAATTTATAAGTTTTGTAATTATTTTTTAATTTTTTAATATAGATACATTAAGGAATCAAAGAAAATAAGAGAGAGTTGAAAGACCACCTCCTACACAATCAAACCCTCCACCCATCATGAGATAACCACAAAATGCTCCACCCATTGTGACACAACCATAAAACTCTCCACCCATAGTGGCACAACCACAAAACCCTCCATCCATAGTGATACAACCACAATACCTTCCACTTAATGTTCCCATTCTACAACCACTACCTCCTATTAACCCTCCACACATACAATTACATCATTTAACTACTACACAAGAGGACCTCATGAACCACCTTACACAAAATAGTGCTAACATTACCCAAATGGTTAATAGGTTGCAATAATCTACACTTTCTCACCACTCAACCCTAGTGAAAACACTTGAACAAATGACCCAAAATGAAAATGAGGTGTCTAAGAAGGTTATGAAATGGAATGCATGGAGGGATAGGATTCATACATTTTATGCTAGTGGGTTATCATATTAGCAAGTGAAAGATAAATACATAAAGAAAGGTACTATATGTTATCTTTTCATTGATCCTATATCTAGCAACTCCCTATTACACACAACCAAAACTTTTCCTATTCATTAGTGCACTCATACTAGGATAAGATCACATTTCTAGGATAGGTAGTATATGGTATTTGTTCTACCACCATGTAATAATTATGAGGTGCCTCTATATTTTTATAGAAATCTATATTGTGAGTTCATCCTTGACAAGAAGCCAAATTACTTTGACATACATCAGTTCCAAGGTAGAGGAGAGGCTCTATGTAGGATAGACTTTGGGCTCATAGGGTGGTACCACAACATAAGAGGAGACATACAACATGAAAATCCATTGCTTGTGTTGTGCTCCCATCAATTATAAAGGATTCTATTGATTTAAAAACTCTTCATGTGATTGCATCATTACAGATGTTATATCATTGAGCATAGCTTATAGTTAGGTGGTTTTCCTTCACCTATGGCACCTCAACCATCACTAGATGCACCTTTAGGGTCATCATAGTGTGCGACAGCTCCATTGTCATCATGTATGGCACCAAGGTCATCAAAGCATGTGATAACTCCATCATCATCACCTATGGAACCTTGGTCATCACATCCTATGACAACTCCATCAACATCACCTCCACCACTAGTGTCATCTCCACTTGTGTCACCTACACCACTAGTGTCATCTCTACTTGCGTCACCTACACTATTAATGTCATCTTGAAATGTCCCTTTTCTGATTTTATATGATATTTCAAGCCTCAAATCAGATCTTTAAAATCAAACAACCAATATTTCAAAGATCCACCAATTTCTCAAAAAACCCCAAATCGGGTATGCTAGAAATAGTGCCAAAAGCTTCACAACTTCACTTATTATTAATAAATCTGAAAGTGGAAATTTTTACATAAATTTGAGCAGCATAACAGCCTATAAAATGACATTTTTAGATCTGTATAAAATGCACACAATAGCTCCCAAATGAAGGACAAAAACAATGCTCATCGGGCTCCTGAAAAATAGCACAAAATAGTCCGGAATCACCACAAAAAATTAGTAATCTATCATAGAAGTATAATAATATCAAAATAAATATATTAAACTCTATTTTAACATTTAAAATTCTGATATACAGCAGCAACTCAAACTGATATGAAATACTCAACCGGAAACACCAAACTCTTACAAAAAATACACCCGAAAACTCACAAATCTGCACTGTTCAGCACAAAGGAAAACTCTGCATGAGCATGCACATGGAATGGCTTCAAAATCCTGTCCTTAGCCTTCCTAGAAACCTAAAAACTCTCACTCTTGGGTCTCCTTCTTCACAAGTTTGGCAGCCTCTGAAGAACAACAAAGTAATGCGCAAAAATCAAGTTCTGGAATCACCCCAAAATGCCTCCAAACTCCTTAAAAGAGGACATAACCCTAACTCACGTCCAAGAGGGGTTAATAAAACATATTTTAATAATAATTTTCATTTATTATTCCATTATCTTCCAAATATTATCCCCTTTTTCTGAAACTTCACCTTTTTGGGCTTGCCTGCCTTAGAAAAGATTATTACTTTTAATTATTTGAAAGGGGGACATGACAAGTCCTACCCTTCCAAATATTGCTTGTCCTCAAGCAATGGCTAAAAAATAAACCAATCAATCCACCTGGATCCCAAATGTAGTCATGAACTATACTATTGTCAATTAACACTGGCTCCTGCAATATCCTCTGCAATATAACCAAGAGGAATCCATAATCAAACTGATAATTACTACTCAACCAAACTCCAAAGTCACAACTTCCACAGTCAGAAACCCATGAGACAGAAACTCTTAGAACATCAAAACCCAAGTAAAGTGGACAAATCAAACTACCAACACAGTAAATACCATCAACACATTACACTGGCCTATATAGAATGTACAATCCAACTTTGCAACAATGGTGAATGCTCCCAAATGAAATTGTACCAAGTATGGAGAATCCACACACTGTACAACTCCTACAGTCAACACAACTCTATAGATCACTGACCATTGTCTCATAACCATAACTCCCATGCACCCCTGAAGGTGAAAAGCCAAGACAAGATAAACAGCAAGAATTGGAACCCAAACCAAATTTTCTTGCCATCAACTCCTCAACATAAGGATCAAATTCTAACTGATGTACATACCTTGTAATATAATGTTGATAAAAAAAACCAACCTCAGTCAACAGCTCACCATGAACAAGTGATACAACCCACTGTGACTGATCACCAGCTAAGTCAAGAGATGTCATAACCAAAGGAGTAGAATCAATAACAACACCCACTAAAGCATCACTCCAAAACTCCTTCTCTAAGTCACGTATTATCAAGCTGTCAACTATAGAACCTATCACCATGTCGTGCCCATCACAACTCTCATCCCAAGGCATTAAACTATCCCATAACTGATGATAAGCACTAGGAACCAAAGTACATCTCTGTATCATCATCTCATCAGCATGGTCATCAAAGGTAAATTGATGATCATACCTCACAATGTAATGCTAATAGAATGCGCCAATCTCACTCAGTGGCTCAAACTGTAATCCAAATATAACTAACCACAATCGATCACTAACCAAGTTGGAACTAACTACTACCTCTAAAGACATTGCCAAGGGAGTAGTATTACTAGCAAGAACCATGCCAACTATCGGCTCACCAACATCACACATGGTCTTTGATATAGCATCTCTAGTCTTCTTGCCATTAGTGCTAGAGGTCACCACCATGTCAGGCATACCACAACAATCTGCTGTAGCACCCAACTCAACTGAACCTGACTCTAGTGGGGATGAACCTGATATGCCAATGTTAGTATCAAGGATGGATGCATCCCCATCTCCACTATCTTTGACAATCTCGACCATGGACATCCTCGGATCATCAAACACCACAACTTGTGACTGTACAGAATCTAGTAAAGACTGTAGTTGCTCTAACTCCATGGTCACCTTAGCCAAATGAAACTGTGACTCCTTGAAAGCCAACTGTGTACTCTCAAGAATTTGAGAAGTCACCTCAAGCTGCTCAATAAGCTCACTCACCTCATCTTCCTTGGCCAATAATGCATCATATGTTGTACTGCCCCACTCCATAAGATAATCTTTATTAGCTACCAACTGCATATAATCCTATCTCAAAATCTGGATAGCCCCCCATAAAGAGTGGAACTCTGTCAAGGAAAGATAACTGCATCCTTGTTCATCACTAGTAGGAGAACCCCATCCATAAACTGCTAACAATTGACGAGCAACATCGAAATGTTGGCAAGCGATAGCAATGTCTCGCTCACTAACTCTCAACTGGTTAGACACATGATGGCACTAGCTTGATTGTCTCCTAAAAACCTCCTCTGATGCACTGTCTAAAGGAGTATCCTCAAAGTTACTAGTCTCTAGATTATTACCATCCATATCCTATGAATCAACTCTAAATCTCATATCAACAAATGGAGTATCAAAAACTGTAGCACTGCTATCCAACTCCTTTGTACCCAAGGAAACTAAGTCTTTAAAACTACCCACTACATCCTCCTGGATGTCATCAATGCCAATATGATCCTGGGACTCATCTGTACACACTGTCAAATATGAAAGATCATCAATACATTCCAACAAGTATGGTCGACTGGATATATGAACAAAGCCCAACACCAGTGTATAAAAACTAATACTGACATCAAACAAGCTGCTAGCACAAGAGAAGACAACACCGTGCAATCTGCTAATCAAATCCATGATAGCACCCAAACAAACATTGCTACCAAAAAGTGTTAAAGATCTCCAGTCAACTGAATCCCAAATGCCAATATAACAATCTTGAGTCCATATTTGTAAACTAGAATCAGCTAGTAACTCAAGAAAAATCCTCACTTGAGTAATATGACCAATACCAACTAACTCCACATACCTGTCATGATGAGATAATGAAGTCACAATACTGTCTTTGTTCACTTTTAGCTGCTGGACAAATCGTGTGAAGTACTACTAGCCTCAACCTCATGTGATGAAGCATCTAACTGTGCCTAGTACTCTTTCTCAGCAAATTCATGAATGCTCAATGTCTGCTCATCTCTACCAGGTATCTCACCATCATGCACAACAACATCCTCATAATCATCATCTGAACCCACTACGCTGTAGTCACTACCTATTGTAACTATACCATCCTGAATACCAATGATATCAACCTTTAACAACCTGTATACAATTGTCTCAATTTGAGTATCAAGTTGACCATTACTATCAAGCTGTGTAATGTCCTTTCTCACTATCTCCTATGGTGAAGTAGAATCTGAGACCTCTACTTGGCTATAAGCTAGTTTCTCAAACTCCTCATGCAAGTTCTTAGTAATTGTGTCATCTGCCCTGTGAGAAAATCTACCAAATAGAAATCCAGTCAACTTATCCACCTTAGTTGGGTCAGACAACATGTTATTCATTATACGGTGGTGCTCAACCAACTATTCAAACATGTCATGGCTTATTTTTCTAAGTTTATCTCGAATGTTTAAATAACCATCCTTTCTACTGTTTTGACTCTGGATATCAATTGTCCAAGATCGTGTCCTCTGAGACTCTGTACTATACCCATCCATTCTAGATAAAGTAGAGTGTAACCCCAATAGGTTATAACTTCTTCAAACATCAAGAACTAAAATGCAATTGATTAGAAGTAGCATGCAACCATATATTTTGACATGCAGCTGATTATAAGCAACATGAAACCACCAAATTCACGAAGAACTAACATGCAAATGATTAGAAGTAGCATGCAACCATATATTTTGACATGCACCTAATTAGAAGCAACATGCAACCACCAAATTCACCAAGAACTAACATGCAAATGATTAGAAGTAGCATGCAACCATAAATTTTGACATGCAAGATTTGGGTAGTTGTCAAAACTAACATGCAAACTTCTACAAACCCTCAGGCTGGCAAGATCATAGCTCTGATACCACTAAAATGTTTGTTTTCTGATTTTATATGATATTTAAATTCTCAAATCATATCTTTAAAATCAAAAAACCAATATTTCAAAGATCCACCAATTTCTCAATAAACCCCAAATCGAGTATGCCAGAAATAGTGCCAAAAGCTTCACAGCATCACTTATTATTAATAAATATGAAAGTGGTCATTTTTACATAAATTTGAGCAGCATAACAGCCTATAAAATGAAATTTTTATATCTTTATAACATGCACACAATAGCTCCCAAACGGAGGACAAAAACAATGCTCATCAAGCTCCCGAAAATAGCACAAAATAGTCCAAAATCGCCACAAAAAACTTAGTAATCTATCACAAAAGTATAATCATATCCAAATACATATATTAAGATCTATTTTAACATTTAAAAGTCTAATATATAGCAGCAACCCAAACTGATATGAAATACTCAACCGGAAACACCAAACTCTTACAAAAAATACACCTGAAAACTCACAAATCTGCACTGTTCAGCACAAAGGAAAACTCTGCATGAGCATGCACATGGAGTGGCTTCAAACTCCCATCCTTAGCCTTCTTGAAAACCTACAAACTCCCATTCTTTGGTCTCCTTCTTCACAGGTTTGGCAGCCTCTGAAGAACAACAAAGTAATGCGCAAAAATCAAGTTATGGAATCAGCCCAAAATGCCTCCAAACTCCTTAAAAGAGGGCATAACCCTAACTCACGTCCAATAGGGGTTAATAAAACATATTTTAATAATAATTTTCATTTATTAGTCCATTAGCTTCCAAATATTATCCCCTTTTTTTGAAACTTCACCTTTTTGGGCCTGCCTGCCTTAGAAAAGATTATTATTTTTAATTATTTGAAAAGGGGACATGACACATCTCTTCTTGTGTCACCTATATCACTAGTTTCATCCATACTTGTGCCACCTATGTCATCATCATGTGCGTCATTACAATCTTTGAGGCCCAATCAACATTTTTGTTTTAGTTATCAACACATATCTGATGGGATAGATATGGAGGCATCTCAGGATGGAGTGTCATCTCATCCATGTGTACATTGTTGTCATACTTTTTATTCATATAGAGGTGAAGATTTCACATTCACAAATGATTTGATAGTGATGGTCTTTGGTGGATAGGATGCACACATTTGTTTGTTTGAGTTTTGAATGGATACTATTTAACCACCTAAATATTATAAAAGTAAAAAAGAAAAATTATTTTATAGATCACTCTAGATTGATATGTAAACAATATTCAATGCAAGGTGTAGCAAGAAATAAAAGAACACCACAGAGTACTCATTCTACTAAAGGTGCAAGGCTAGAAGAAAGAACACTCAAGGTAAAGATTTTTAAGTATTCTTAAAAGTACAATAATACATTGGCTTTAAAATAATGTTTCTTAATTGGTATGATGCAAAAAATTGGCTTATAGATCCTCTTCCATCTCCTACCATCATTGAAACTATCCCATTCATCAAATCCATCCATTTCCCATCCACATCTCTTGCTCCTAGCATTACCCAAACCCTGTCTAATAAACTCCATGAGTTTTGACATGATATTATTTAATCACCTAAATATCATAAAAGTAATTTTTTATTAATTTCATAGAGAACTTTAAACTAATATGTTCAAACAATATGCAATTTAGGGTGCAACAATGAGTAGGAGAACACCACATAGTACTCATTTTGGTAGAGGTTCAAGGCTAAGAACAGGAACACCCGAGGTAAAGTTTTTTAAATATTCTTAAAAGTATAGTAATACATTGGCTTTGAAACATTATTTCTTAATTAGTAATCTTAAAAGTACAATAATACCTTTCCATATTCTACTATCATTGAAACCCTCCTAAATCCATCAAATCCATCCAATTCCTATCCACATATCTTGCCCCTAGCATACCCAAACTCTATGTAATGACCCCCATGTGTTCATCCTCAATATACCCATCTACATCAAAGAACATCCATATCACATAGGGTGTCTTGCAGGAGTGTGGAGATCATGAATCTCTACTTTTATTTCTTGACAAGGTGCCAAAAGTTCATTCGCATCTTTCTTTTCCTTCTCACTCTCTTTGTTTTCAATTTAGGCCTTGTAGTCTTTTTGAGCCCCAATTTTTCCTATCTTTCAACTATCCTTCCAATATTGTCCTTCAAGTCCTTCTTGTATCTTCTTTTCCTCCTATGATCTTCTTGTTGTTATTATTCCTTCTTTCTATTTACAACATTATCTCATATTTATAACAATACTCTTTTCTATTTTATAGGGCTTTTTGGGGAGTGAAATTTCTCAAATTGATGATGCCATGCTTTTTTCCATTAACATTGGCCTTGAGAGCTATGTGGTATCATAGCTTGAACACCTATCAAGTTTATGATTTGAGTTAAACTTATGATGTGTCTTATTAATTCCTCATTTGTTATATGTGTTTCTTCTTTAGGGTACTCCACATAGCTCAAGGTCTAGAGGAAAGGGAAATAAATCAATAAGAACACCGAAGCAAAAAAGGTATTAAACACAAGTCAAGTTTATATTTTTTAATTTATTATGAATGAATTTGTATTCATGTACTCAATATTGATGAATACATGTTGACCTTTTTTTTTGTATATATGTAGAAACAATTTAGTTTTTTACAGTTGATGAATGCACCTGAGACTACCTATGTTGAGGCAATGGAAGAGGTAGAATTTCCTATTTTCCTTCTCATAAATTTTAGGTTACAGTATGCATTTTTTCTCTATACATATTAAATAGTTGCATTTACAAATGTGTACATGTTTTTTTTTTAGTTTTATAGTAATTATCAACAATTTGTCTTATTAACATGTCTTATATATCTTTTACCTATTACAACACTCTTTGAGACTTCGTGGAAATCCTCTCCCATTTCAATTTGTTAGGAGTCTCAAGCATCAAAGATAGGGTTAAGCACAATAGAGGCCAAAGGTATGTATGTAGAGTCAAGTATTTGAAGCCATCTTGTGATCTCAATTTGGATTTTTGTGTGTGATATAAATCCCTAATGCCACTCTAAAATTCCAACATTTTCTCGTTTACCATATAGGATGTGCCTCATACAACCATTGATTCATCAATGATTGTGCCTCCTGCAGGCATGGCAGATCCAACTCAAGCTACAATATATTTTCTATTTTTTTACTCTATTTGGAATCCCTAATTCCACTCTATAATGCTAACATTTTATCACTTACCATATAGGTTGTGCCTCATACCAGCATTGATTCATCATTGGTTGTACCTCCTAGTAGCACATGTGATCTAGCTCAGGCTGTAGTACATTTTTTTGTTCTTACTCTCTTTGGAATCCCTAATTCCTACTCTACAATTCTAACATTTTATCACTTATCATATAGGTTGTGCCTCATCCTAGCATTAATTCATCATTGGTCATACCTCCTACTAGCATGTGAGATCTAGCTTAGGCTATAATATGTTTTTTGGTTTTTTACTCTATTTGGAATGCCTAATGTCACTCTATAATGCTAAAATTTTATCATGTACCATATAGATTGTACCTTGTACTAGTACCGATTCATCAATTGTTGTACCTCCTACTAGCATGAGAGAACTAGCTTAGGCTACAATACATTTTTTGATTTTTTACTCTATTTGGAATCCCTTATGCGACTCTATAATGGCAACATTTTATCACTTACCATATAGGTTGTGCCTCATAACAACACTGATTCAGTAGTGGTTGTGCTTCCCACAAGCATTGATTCATTAGTAGTTGTGTCTACCATCGTCGCTCTACCTCATCATTTTGTTAGGAGTTTGACCCATAAATGAACGAGCCCATTACCATTATCATTCAATCCAACTCTGGGACAAAGGGATGAGGTAATGAACAACTCAACCATCCACATTTTAGAACTCAATTTCTAGTTATTTTCATATTACTTATAGATAAGATATTTGATAGTGTATTTTAATTTTTCTTCTACAGACAGCTGACGAGCCATAAACTGCATCAAAGATGCTTAGTTTTGATGATCTTACATAGTCATAGATATTAATAGTGATATAAATATGTAGTTGTGGTCATCACATGACATTGATATATATTCAAATTTTGTACTGTATATATTCAATATTTTTGTTATGCACATTCGACATTTCTATTATGCACATTCAACATTTGTTAGGTATTCAACTTTTGTATTGTATTTATTCAAGATTTGTATTGTGCACATTTGACATTTTTATTGTACACATTCAACATTTGTTGGGTATTTGACTTTTGTATTGTACCAATGAGACAACATCTTTATCTAACTATATGATTGACATGACATAATATATTATTCATTTTGTTATACATGAAACCTGGATTTCCATCAAACTTTTTCAATGTGTGCATACAAATTTGTATTTCAGCTTACTTTCTTGAAATTAATCAAACACGTGAACATTCATTGTTTTATACAGAAAATGTAACATGTTTATCAAATTCATTATAATATGTAATCATATGTCACTTATTTTGATGTAATAAGATATGAAAAGTAAAAATATGTCATGATTTTTGTATTTGTGTCAAAGTTCACAAAATAATAGTGCTTAGAGACCCTTAGGGACACTTCCTTTCATTGTTGTCAATATTTTCGGAGGGATGTTATGGCTAAAACAAGGTTGGTCCTAGCCTAAACCTAACCAACTAGAGCTAATAGAGCATATGATTTGATCCTAAGACCAACGGTTTGAAAAATACACAACCTTGCTCATTCTAAATGTGTAACATTGCAACTTTGGAAATAGGCAAGATATGGATGCCAAATTGAAATAGAGTCAAATCTCTAAAAACTAAGATAGTTTTTTGTATGCCTAGATAACATGAGCTTATAGAACATGAAAGTCCATCAATACCTCATAGAAGCTTAGAGAAATTCCCAATCAAAGATCACAGCCTGATGGTGCTTAGAGACCGTTAGGGACACTTCTATTAAGCGTGATCAATACTATTGGAGGGATGTTCTAGCTGAAAAAGATTTTTCCTAGCCTAAACCTAACCAACCAAAGCTAATGGAGTAGATGATTTGATCATAGGACCAATAGTTTGAAATATATAAAACCTTGTTCATTTTAACTAAGCAACATTGCGACTTTTGGCAATAGTCGATATACAAATCCCAAATACAAAAATTTTGCATCTCAAAAAATTGAGATAAATTTTTTTGTAGACCTAGATAACATGATCCTATAGCACCTGATAGTTTGTTAATAACTTGCATGAGCTCAGAGAAATGCTCAATCAAAGATCGTAACTCTATGGTGCTTAGACACCCTTAGGGATGCTTCCATTTAGTGTGGTTGATACCATCAAAGGGATGTTGTGGCTGAAATTAGGTTGGTCCTATCCTAACCTTGACCAACCCAGGCTAATAGAGTAGCCATGGATTGCTAGGAATGCATTAGAAGCTTCAAAACCTTACTTGCTAGGAAAGTACAAAAAAATCAATTTTCCTACATTTCCTTAGAGTTTTTGAATGATTCATTGAGATCCACTAACTTGGATGTTTCAGACACATTTCAATATCTATTTTGAATCAGTATTGTATTTATTTTATTGGGTTTGTGCATTCTCTATTGACTTGTTTGAAATAAGGCAAGGGTTTTGTAATGGTTCAAGATGTAAATTGAATGATCCATAGCCTTTTTGTAATTTCTATTACTTCACGATGGATCCTAAAATTTTATTATAACATTAGAACAATGTGAATGTAGGAAATAATGAGAGTTTGTAGGTGGAGAGTGCTTGGAGGAGTTGATGGTGTTTCAAAGTGTTCTTTGGGTCATGAAATGGGACCATAGGTGTAGCAGTAGAATACGTAGCCATTGGAGGGGTCTTTTATGATGAATTCCATCTTATAATAATATAAGGATGGTGTATAAGTTTCATTTTCAGGCATGGTGTTGGGAGGTCAAACATTGAGCAAGCCCTAGATATTTTGGGTTTTGGGGCCTAAATTTGGGCTTCCATATCTAGATGTGTCAAATAGTCAAATTGGATGCATAATCCTCTAATTAGTTCCATTTCATGATATTTCTAAAAGTGGAAAGGTCTTGGAGTACACCCGTGATACAATTTCTTCGAAAATGTGGGCTATCAGGCCTAGAATCCAAAAGTAAACCAACAATTTTGGGAAGGAATGTTTTAAAACAAGTGGAGTTGATTTATACATATGCTTAATAAATTTGAAAAGGGTATTTGAATATATAATTTTTTTTGGAAATTCTTTTGGGAAAATTTGGAGAAATCTACAAATTTCTCGTTGGGCATGGCTTGTTGGGCAATCCTAGAAGAGGGTTGATATGGTTGTGGGTGATTAACCATTAAAACCTATCACTTGGGAAGTAGTGAATATGTTATTTGGAAGGTATTGAGGACATTTGGAAGTTAGGAAAACCTATTGGAGAGATTTAGGGGTGTTGGGTTGGTTGGTTTGAAGGCAACCATAGAGCATGGGGCATGGTTGAATGCATGGAGATGGAGATGAGGAAAATGATTAAGGTTGTGGATTATAGTGGGTGTATGAAATGATGAAATTGACCACTAATAGGTCTATAGTGTTGGTTAAGGGCCTAGAGTTTATTCTTTTGGAAGGAAGAGTAAGGTGTTGTTAAAAATCCACACATATGCACTCCTCTAGATGATTTGGTCAGTTCCCAACTAACTTTTGCACTTGGTTGTGCATTCTTGACAACTTTTGTAAGAAATTGCAAAAAATGAACTTTTGCAAAATTTTCTATTTGTAACTTTTTAATAACTTTTTGCACTATTATGCAATTTTTGCCTTTTCATGCTTTATATAGGGAGAAAAATGCAAGAGGACAGCCATCTAAATCCATATAAGTTGAAGATAGTTGAATATTTTTTTAAGGATATCATTAAACCCACAAAAAATAGTTCAAGAGACAAATTTATAAAAATAATTTACAAAATTTACATCTCTTATTGGTTTTATATAAAAAAATCTAGCATCTAAATATGCACATGTTACATGTCTTCTCCTTTATATATACAAAATTTGGCATCTAAATATGCACATGTGACATCTCTTATCATATTTTTATACAAAATATGACATATAAATATGCACATGTTTCATGTGTTATTGGTTTTCTATACTAAATTTGGCATCTAAATATGCACATATGACATATCTTATTGGATTTTTATACAAAATATGGCCCATAAATATGCATATGTTACATTTGTTCTCTTTTTTATATAAAAAAATTGGCATCTACATATCCACATCACTATGAAGTTGCAACATTTTGCATAACATATATACAAAATTTTCAAAATTATTCTACCATATGTAGAATGATTTAGCTATATAGCACATGATTAATCAAGGGAACCTTCTGGATCAGTTTTGACCCTCATAGTATCAAGTATTGCCTCTTGATTAGATTCATGTACTTTCGACAACTTATTGTTAAGAGGCCTACCACAATAAAATATCAATTAAATATTTTTTGCAACAATAAGGTTAAAGTAATGAAGAATATGTATGCGTTTTTCAAAATCCTCAAATAACCACATGGTACAATTCTTGATAGGGTATCTACATTTAATTGTAAAGAAAAATTAAAGTTAAAATTGATACATTATACATGAAAAATTGACTTATATAGATCTTCATGGCAGGGGAAAAAAATATACTACCTTCTAAGCCATGTGCCTACCATAACAATGGATCCTATTGGGTACTCAAAATCCTCACCATCAATGACTATAGTTAGTTTTTTTGGGGGCTCAATACACTAAGATAGAAAGTAATATGTTCCTTCATAATTATTGTGATATGCAATAACTACATATATATGACCTGCATTATATAGAAGGACAAGTTAAAGGAAAAATTTGATGTGATCTATTTTAACCAAGTATTAAATTGCTAACTTAGTACTTGGTTCAACTAGGTTAGATACATGCTCAAAATCTATTAATGATTCAACCTAGTTGAGTTGTAGTGTTGTAGGAAGTTGATATGAATAAATTTGATGCAAAGGTCTACAAGTCCATTGGTCAACCAACTCTATTGATTCACATTCATCCCATAAATGATGCATACATGAAGAGTAAATAAATGCAAGCTTTCTAGTATGAATAGCTAGTGATGCTACATTTGAACTTCAAAATGAATGCATCTCACTTGATCCTCATGTAAGTGTACAACAATATTACATTTTTTCAATGTTAGGTTCATGTATCAACCAAAAATATCTAGAAACTATAGACTTACCTATATTACCTTATCTCATTGTAGAATTGCACCATTCGAAAATTGTTTTCGCATTTTCTAATATTGTACCACCTTTGTACTTTAATTCCTCTCTACTAAGGTCTCTTTTCACACATTCTCCAACACCATCATTCTCTCCCTTTCCATGTCCCACCTCAATGAAATTCCAAAAATGTTACACTCCACTTGTCACATGCATCCTGGTCAACCAATAAAACATCGTTACATTCTTGAATTGTGTGGTGCAATTGTTTGACCACATAATGTGTTGATTGTATCTTTCATTTATTTCCCTCAAATTGTCATAGAAAAATCTAAAACAACCTTGCACAAACTTTGACAAATGAATTTGATCATCACTTATATAGAAGTGATACTCTCGTAATACTTTTATGTCATCCTATGTGCTATCATGTGCATGAATAAATGCTATGTGTACAAGAATTGACACTTCTATAGAGTTGTAATACATTGGTTGCACTTCATTTTGAGGTCATAGTGTTTTTTTTTCCAGAAAAGTCAACAACTGACACAATCATACCCAAGGGAAAAGTATCCTTACACAACTTGAATTGCTCATCTAACCATCTAGCTCTATGCGTATGACCTATGTAGTCATAAACTATTTTCTCTTGAAACAATTTCATAAAATTAGCTACACATACATCACTTTTCACTAATCCAAACCTCTTTAACTATGTTCCATCTTTAATGCCAAATATAATTGACTTGTATTGTCCAAGAGAAACTAGTTTATTACCAATTTCATGTGTTCTATCTATATGTAAGCATCTATGCAACTTTTGCAAACCACCACATTGAGGGAAAAAATCTTTCAAACACATGGTCTTATAATAAATGCACACGTCATTATTTTTGCATAGTACACTTGCAATAAATTATCTTGGTAACTTAGGAGGTAATTGTAGACCAAATTCCTACAATATTTCATTATTATGCAGAATACAACATATATAATGATAAACATCATTATGCATAGAAAAATCAACATGAACCCTACAACAACATGTAGTGTGTGTCTAATTTATATTAACATAGAATGATTTTGTCATCTCAAAAAACCTTTGGCTGATTTTAATTAGATGAAATATTTAAAGAAACATTTCATAAAATTGTGTTTGAGTCATATCCAAAAATGTTTTTCATGTGGCTCACGGTTTATTTTTCCAATTCGTCTTTTGACAACATCTTTTTAGTTTTGTGAAGCCCTTGTGTTGTCATGCCAAAAATTTTCTATTAATGTTATTAGTGCATGAACAATAACTTTATCCTTATGTGGGAGTCTACCTTGGAATGACCAAAAATAATTCTTGTTATAATTCTCAAATTTTTATCACCTCACTAAGGCTTTGAGTAACATTGTTCTTCTTGTCCTAAATGATTTACTTGTTTTTCTTACCATACAAGTTGTTTCCATTTCCTTTCCCATTATGGTTGATGTGAGGACCCATCAACTTGTAATAACATATTTAGTATGTACTTTTGAACCAATGGATTTGTATGCATCAAAGATATTTCCAACAATGCTTCTTTAACTACTATTTTTAGATATTCTTAACCACAAAATTCTCATTGTCTCTGTAAATTTTTCATTTTTAACCATTTTAACAAGAAGTTAGCATCTTCCACTTTCATTCAAATTTTCAAAATAGTTATTCCAAATCTTTTGAACACTTCTCCTACAATTTCTTTCTGACAATTTATCATGCATTAGCTTCAAAATATTTTCATCAATGTCAATTAGAAACATCAATTTTCTATGAATTATTCTAGGAGATGTTGATGTATGCACATGATCTATATTTTCATTACTTACATCATGTGCATTTATAATTTCAACTTGAGATATTGCATTAGGGGCATCAGGTGATGTAAATGTATTTTTCATAATCATTTCAATTGAGGTATGCTAAACATTTTTGTTTGTCAAATTAGGTGTGTTTATGGCATCAATATCAAAAGTTATATTCTCATCACTTATATTGGAGGCATATGATGATGTACCTTCATGTAATCTCTTGACACACTTCCTTTTTTTGCTTGGTTGCCTCTCATTTTTCAATTGTTCCTCTCTTGTTCTTTCCCATGATTGTAGATGCTGATGCAAAGTGCTCACACCAAAAGCCTAGTCAGACCACAACTACAATAGCATAAGGAAACTCTACCTTATCAACTTCTTCTAAATCCTTCAAAGACTCCTTTCAAGGACCTATCAAAAAGGCTTCCAACTTCTATCTAATCTTCCAACCTTCAAAGAAACTCTTTCCATTAGTGACTCTAGGGATTAATAATAGGGAAAGAGGCTAAAAATAGGAAATGAACTTTAACCTATTCCTTGGACCCAACTATTACTTGGAACATTCCAAGGGACACTCAAGCATTAGACTTCTATAATTATTTGGCTTGCTCAACTTCGACTATACAAAATGCCCTTAACAAGCCTAATTACATTATAGGATTTTTACTAGTTTTAGGGTAGTAACTTGGACTTTTTCCAAAAAGCTTGGTAAAAAACTAGGGTTTTAGATACCCTTTTGGAAGTTCCTTCAATCCCTCAAACACTAGCTTCCCAACTTACTCCAACACCCCTGAACCCATACAAGCCTCATAAGCCTAATTAGCCAAATCAAGCATGGAACAACTAGTAATGAACAAAGGTGGGTACTTAACTATGGTTTTTTTAAGAGTACTTTACCTAACTTCATTCACCAAGGAACAACCACTCACCAAGTTCTATGGCATCATTCCAAGTCCTACCCAAAAAATCAACACTTTCTTGACTAAATACAATGCCATATTCAACATAGGGAACATTTATAGGACCCTTGAATCACTTGAGAAAAATTCAACACTTTGGAATATTAAAGTACATTTCTAACCTTAAAAATTCTAGAAGGCCATAAAAAAAAACTATGAAATTGCAGGTTAGGGTCACATCTTCCTTAAAATCCTCAATTTAAGGGTTTGTAAACCTACTTGTAGTAAAATAGTGTAACTTATTTCAACCTAAACCAACTGATATAAAATAAAGTGCAATATAATCTAGACTCAAAAACTTATAAATTTATGTGAATAGATTTGGTCTCCCAATCTGTACAGTTTCGTACGACACAAATTTGTATATTTCTTATAAAAAAACTTGTTGAACATACACCTCCTTACACCTCTGACTTCCTAGAGGGTATTAGCATCCAAATACATCCTTTCCAACTAATATTTGGGTGCTTGAAGTAGTTACAAGACCAGTCAAAATTGACAAAAAGTTGTCAGCAACCTTACTTGCAAAATGCAAATTTTTAGCTATTACTTCCTAGAACTTAATCATCTATTCATTTGCAGCACTTAGGACCCTAATATGATGTAATGACTCATTAAACACACCTAGAGTCATTTTATTAGCTAAAAAAACAAAAAATAAGATCCTTAGGACTAAGTGAACTTAGGCTTATATAGGTACCTTAAGTTCCTTGACCTCATAAAAGGATGAACCTTATTGCAATAAGCAAAAGCCATCATATTAATGACATGGATCATCACCCCATATTTTTCCATCATGAGCCTTCTTCAAGTTGATCAACAACCTCATTATGTCACTCAAGTGTCATGCACCAAATGCAAATTACCCTAAAAACAATAACATGTATAAAATAAATTATAAATTATAAAATTAAACAAATTTGAATGATTATTTTATGTTCAACCACAAGATACTAACATAAAATAAGATGTTGGTACATGAAAAATATAAAATTGAGCATTTCCAAGCACAAAAAACCTTACACTTGCATACTTGGTATAGAAATACATGTGAAACAATAGTAGAATTTAGTTGACTGCACTAAAACAACATAATAACCATTGACATGTTGTTTTATTTAGAGTTTTTAGTAACCCAGTTGGGTTATTGCGTTCTAACTACATTATCCATATGGACAAATAATTCAATCAAGTTTTGTATAACCTAATAGGGTTTTGTATATCTACTATACAAAGGTAGAGAGAGAGAGAGAGAGAGAGAGAGAGAGAGAGAGAGAGAGAGAGAGAGAGAGAGAGAGATTATGGGAGATTAGGGGATATGATAGAAAGTGTGAGTGAGAGGTGGAGAGAATGAGTAAGAGAGAAGGGTATAGGTGAAAGAGAGAGAGTGGATGTGTGCATGTGTGTGTGTGTGTGTGTGTGTGTGTGTGTGTGTGAGAGAGAGAGAGAGAGAGAGAGAGAGAGAGAGAGAGATTATGGATATGATAGAAAGAGTGAGAGAGAGAGAAGGAGAGAATTGTATGCACCCTAAAATGGCCACCTAGTCTATAGGCCTCCATTCTTCAATTTATCAAATGATAGAATCTATTTATCAATTTCCTAAATTAATGTCTTACAATATTTTCAATTCAAATCAATTTTCTTGATCAAATTGTAATTAATTCAATTATTTCAATATTTTCCAAGGTTTGATAATTTCATCAATAATCTTATTTAATTAAAATAAAAAATCCCTTTTAAATTAATAAAATAATCTTATTTAATTAAAAGATAATCTCTCTTTTAATTAAATTATTTTATCATATTTAATTAAAATATCTTTTTAATTAAATAATATAATATTATTTAATTAAAAATATTCCCTTTTTAATTAAATAAATAAATCCCCACTTAAAGCTCTACTTTTCAGGACAAATGAAATAAATGAAATATATCAAATAAAAATAAATAAAGATTTATTTTTTGCACATATTTCTAAGTGGTGGGCTTTTTTCTCATTTGCCTTTTTAGGTTTTTATCCCACATTGCTCTTGAGGATACATCCCTCTCCACACTTTCCTTTATAAGGAGCCTTCTCCTTCTCATTTTCATAGATCAAGATTTTATTATTATGCTACTAGTTTAAAGAGCAATTTTGGAGGAGAACTTGAGGACTTGAGCTTGGATATTGCAACTTCTTTTTTCTTGTCTTCTTCTCTCATGCATCCATGAAAATCCATTTATATTACTCTTGTACTTTCATGCTAGATTACATTTATATTTCCTTTCATAGAATAATCTTGCATTTGCATTTCCTTTCATTTATTAGTTTTGTTTCATACATTGTTATCATTTAAAATAGCTTCCATTTTCATTTGCATGCATATTTGATGATCATGGAGACTAGCACTCTTTCTTTTCCTCTTTGAATATCTCATTTAATGGTGTACTTGCATGGGCACAAACTAGATCTAAATTGAGGGCCTCCATTATAAACCCTTGCACTCCATGAATAGAGAGCTATGGGTCACCATTTGAGACCTTATTCTTGAGAAATCTTGAATATAATGATTCATAGAAGTGTGTCACCATTTTAACACACATTTTTGGTGCCCAACATGGGGCAACCCACCTCTAGATGCTGGTTTTGGTTATTTTTTGAGCTAATCCCCTTGTGCATGATATTTTTGGAGATGAAAACCTTAATTTTTCAAAGATTTGATCATATATACCAAATGGTTTGGATTTTCAGTCAGAATTTTGTTTTATAGGTTGGTAACATATTAGAGAAGCTTTAGTAAAAAATTCAATTTTTTATTATGTATTGTGAATTTTTAATAATTTTTTCTTTTTTTCATATAAAATTAATTTTCAATGCAAATCAGTATTTTTTCAAAAATGTTTACATTTTTAGAAATTTCTTTGAATTGTATAGGAAGGTCTTTAAATTATATAGGGATATATTCTTTGTGATTTAAATTTGGATACAATATTATAGCTCATTTGGTCAATTTATGAGAACTAGTCTATTTTGGGAAAATGGCTCCCTAGGGCACAAATGAAAAGATATTTTTCAAATTCTGACATTTTTTGAAAGCTCTCTATTTTTTAATAGGGGTCTTTTTTTGCATATAGGGTTTGGGATCCAAATTCATGTCCTATAAGTCAAATCTTTTTCACTAGGTCAAAAATCAAAATTAAAAAATGGGCATTTAATAATTATTTTGCACTTATTTTTCACATGGTTGAATGCATTGTTGGAAACAATTGTTTAATTGTGTGTTTTCTTTGATGTTACACAAATGTCATATCAGTTATCAGTCTATGCTTATCGAGATCACTTGGTCAGCAAGATAGTTTCTCTTGTCTACCGATCATTTTTGTAGATTACTCTACGAAGATAGTGTCTACCGAGCTCACTTGGGCATTGAAGGAGATTATAGTAGAAAATGATGGTAACTAAGTTCTCATGGTTAATGAATGAAAGATGGTCAGAATCAATTTCTACCAAGTTCACTCAATTTCCAAAGGATTTTAGCAAGTTCACAGTGTTAACTAAGCATCTATTGGTCAACATAGGAAATCATTTCAGGATCAGTGTTTATCCAGCAGGGTCGGCTAATGAAGGATTTTGTTGTCTTGGAAAAATAAGTTTAATTATTTTAAGTATTGTTTCTAGCCGACTGAGGTAATGATTATTGGTCATTGTAAGATGTAAATGATTTGACTTGATAATTTGGACAATACATATAAAAGGTCAAGTTGAAGTTTCTAAAGTATGAGTGAGTAAGCAAGTGTATTGATTGCTTGAGAAGGAAAGTGTAAATGAACTTGAAGGATGGTTAGATATCCTTGAGGAGCAGAAAAGTTATATTCGATCAAGAATGATCTAGTGTGAAGAAGAGAAGCAATCTATAATCAGCAATTTAGTTGCATCTCATTCAGGTCATTTCATTATCACTTTCATACCATTGTAGCAGTGATTCCAAAATCTCTTGATAGAGTTGGTTTAACAACCAGTTGTAAATACTCTAACAAGGTGAGAGTTCCATTGAATTTTTTTAAGACCTCTTGCAAGGCCACTCCTAACAAGGTGATTAAATTCTCTAAAAAGGTCACACTTAACAGTGTGTTTTGTAACCTTTAACCAAGTTGTCTCCTAACAGGGCTCACTTCAGAAGAGTGAAAATTAGTAGCTAGTTACTTGGTGGTTTTTCCCATATTAAGTATCCACATTAAATCTAGTGTCTCATGTGTTCATGTTATTTCTTTTATGCCTGCAAGTTAATCTCTGTGAATGTTTAAGTTCAGTTAAAAGTATAACATACACTGCATTTACCAAGTTATAACATTTTTAGTATGTTTCCCAAGTGATAGTAGTAAGTAGTTTTATCATACATGTAAGGGATTTGTGGAAATGTTTTTGTGCTAACTTATTCACCCCCCTTCTCAGTAACTCCGTCTACATTTTCAAAAATTGGTATCAAAGCTTTTGGTGTTTGCTTCCTGGTTTCAAGGACCTAAGCTAAAGATTAGGACGTCTTACAAGAAAGAAATTGCAAAGCTTAACAAAAAAAACTTTTCAACATGGTAGAGACTTATGAGACCTCATCTAGCTTCCATTGGTGATTCAAGGTGCAAATATCTTGATGAAGAATATACAACTCCTCCTAGCACATTATCTATTGGAGATATTACTAAGAAAAAGAACCATAACACCATGATGATAGATATTACATCTGCTCTTAGCTATGAGGGATTTGATGATATCAAGGACTGCAAAACTACTTTTGAAATGTGGAAAAAGTTTAAGGACATCTATGGTGGTGATGAAAATGTGAGGAGAGCCAAAGTAGAAAGCCTTAGAGGACAGTTTGATTAGATGAGAATGAGAGAAGATGAAAATATTGCCAAATATGTGGAAAGAATCAAAGCCATTGTCAGTGCAATCAAAACATCTGGAGGAGAAATCAAGGAAGACACTATTGTAAGTAAAGTTCTCAGAACATTACTTCTTATCTATGTAATTAGAGTATTTTCTATTCAAGAAAGCATATGCGAGACAAATCATAAGATAACTTTGGATATCTTAGTGGGAAGATTGGAAACCTTTGAGCTAGATAACTATGACAATTATGTTCTAGCTTCCAAGAATATTGAATCTACATTTGAGGCCAAGCATTCACTTAAGGAGAAAGGCAAGAAAATAAAGGATATTTAGTCAGAAAGTGAAGAAGAACTAGAGGAAAGTACAAAGGTAAAGTTCCCTTAATCTAGTTTTCATATGAAGAAGTTGGTCATATTGCTACTAGGTGCCCAAAAAAAGATAAGGATGAAAAGAAGAGTCATAAGAACAATGGCAAGAAGGATTTCAAAGGTCATAAATCATTCAAGGACAAAGGTAAGAAGACATGTTTTATGGAAAAATATTCTAATAATAGTGAAGATGAAATAGTTTACATTGCTATAAAAGATGAATCTGATGATGAAGAAGATAAGATGGCACTTATCTCTCATGTGAGAAAAAATGATACATGGATCATAGATAGTGGACATTCACATCATATGAATAGTGACAAAGCAAAGTTTGAACACTTTGAAGACTATGATGGTGGTAGTGTAAGGTTTGGAAATAATGAACCTTGTTGCATAAAAGGGTGAGGCCAAATCTCATTAACTAAAGAGCTTGTATGTGACAATGCCTATTGGTTTGAAGGACTAAAACATAATTTTTTGAGTGTCCCATAGCTAATCAACATTAGATTCAAGGTGGAATTCATGCATGGCAAGGAAAGAATGTTGGATGACAAAGGAAAACTGATTGGATTAGGGAAACAAACAAAAGGTAACCTATTTTATCTTGATCTTAGTGATTGCTCATGTTTTATTGCTCAAGTTGAAGAAAGTTGTTTATGGAATAGAAGGTTATGTCATGTAAACTTTGATAACATGGTGAAAATAAGAAAATTTAGGAAAGTAAGAGGCATTCCTAGTTTGAAGAAACTAGATGTTGGTTTATGTAAGAATTATTAGATTGGCAAAATGGGAAAGACTAGTTTTAAAAGAAAAAACTATCAATCTAAAGATATCTTAGAAATTGTGCATACAGATTTGTGTAGAACTATTGGAATAGAAAGCTATACTAGAGAAAAATTATTTATTCTTTTTGTTGATGGCTATTCAAGAATGATGACTATTATGTATCTTAAAGAAAAGTTAGAAGCATTTGAGAAATTCAAATGGTATTTGGCAAGAGTAGAGAAAGAAACAAGGAAAAGATTGAAATGCTTAAGATCAGACAAAGGTGGTGAATTCATCTATCATGAATTTAATAACTTTTGCATTAAAAGAGGAATCAAAAGATAGGTATCAGCTCCTAGAACTCCCGAGAAAAATGGAATAGTTGAAAGGAGAAACAAATCTATCATGGATTGTGCAAGGACTCTAATGATTGAGAAGAACATTGCTAACAAATACCAAAAGGAAGCTATCAACACTGCAGTTCATACCTTAAACTAAGTGTAGATGAAGAAGTACTCATTTAAAACTCCCTATGAGCTATGGTATGGCTATAAACCCAATGTAAGTTACCTAAAAGTATTTGGAAGTAAATGTTATACCTTGAAAGAATCTAGAAAAAGGAAAATTTGATGTGAAAGGTGATGAAAGTATATTCTTAGGATATTCTTGCAGAAGTAAGGTATATAGATGTTTGAATCTATCTACTCATAAAATCATAGAAAGTGCACATGTGAGAATTGATGAGTTTGTAGAAAGGACTAAAGAAGAAAGTAAAAAAGAACTAGAAGACTACATGATATTTGTTTACATAGAACCTGATATATTGCTAGACATATCTGTCAATAAGGAGACATGAACTCTCGAGCCTTCCATAGTAACCAAATCATAAGAAGTTCAAACTGAGTCATAGTCTAAAGCTATTGAGCCATTGCCCATCGAATCTAAAGGACCCAAGATGCAAATAGAACAACTAGAGCCAGAAGTTGAAATTCAAAATGAAGACAATGGAATTTAGTCAAAAGGTAAAGAACCTGTATTGGCCAAGTATGGTAGGAGGCATCATGCACTAGACTAGATTATTGGAGATAAATAATAAGGTACTATGACAAGAAGTAAGACAAAAAGTACATGTTTACTTGCTGATTTTGAATCTAGAAATGTTAAAGATGCATTGGAAAATGAAAGTTGGATTAAGGCTATGAATGAAGAAATAGAGAAAATAGAGAAGAACAAAACCTGGACTCTTGTACCTAGACCTAAAGAAAAAAATGTGATTGGAAAAAAATTGGTATTTAGGAATAAATTGAATGAAGATGGTAAGGTATCAAGAAACAAAGCTAGATTGGTATGTAAAGGCTACTCTCAAGAAGAAGGCATTGATTATGGTGAGACTTTTGCTCCTATTGCAAGACTGGAGAGTTTCAAGACCTCACTTGCATATGCAACACATAAAGGATGTAAGGTATATTAGATGGGTGTTAAATCTACATTTCTCAATTGTATTCTTGATGAAGAAGTCTACATTGAACAACTAGAAGGTTTTGTCAATCTAGATAGAAGGGACATTGTCTACAAATTGCACAAAACATTGAATGTTCTAAAACAAGCTCCTAGAGCATGGTATGAAAGATTAAATAACTACCTTATACAGATTGGTTTCCAGAAAACAAATGATAATAGTAGTTTGTACATCAAGGAAGAACCAAATAACAATATTGTATTGGTAGAAATGTTTGTGGATGATACTTTATTTACAAGGAATGATGACCTATGCAAATAATTTTTAGAGAAAATGAACAAAGAGTTTGAAATGTCTATGTTTGGTGAGATTAAGTTCTTTGTAGGATTGCAAATACAATAGAGTACGAACGGTATCTATATTACTCAGTCTAAGTATATCAAGGAGATACTTAAGAAGTCTGGTATGGAAGATTGTAAACTAGTTGGAACCCCCATGTGTACTGGACTAAAGCTTACCAAAGATGATGATTCAAAAGAGGTAGATCAGACCTTATATAGATCAATGATTGGAAAATTAAAGTATGTGGTTCGTACAAGACTTGACATTGCTATTACAGTTAGTATATTAGCAAGATTCTCAGCTAAACCCAGAGAAAATCATATGATGGCAATCAAAAGAATCTTGAGGTATTTGAAAGGTACTAAAGATTATGGTCTATGGTATAAACTTCGAGGAAATTTGGACCTAAAAGTGTTTACTAATGCTGATTGGGTTGGAAATCTAGATTACAAAAAGAGTACAAGTGGAGGAACATTCTTACTTAGCAAAGGATTAGTATCTTGGATAAGGAAACACATCCCAATCTATAGCAGAGGCATAATATGTTGCAATAGAAGTGAATTGTTCAAATATTTTTTTGTTTAAACAGTTGTTGGAAGGCATGGAGGTGGAGATCAATGAACTAGTTGTCTTATTTTATGATAATACAAGTGCAATTAACATATCTAAGAATATAGTGATGCATTTCAAAAGAAAGCATATTGCTATAAAATATCATTTTGCCAAAGAATTAGTGTAGGACAAATAGATCAGATCAAAATATGTCCATACAAAACAACAGATTGTAGACATATTTACCAAGCTATTACCTAAGGATTCATTTTTGTATCTAAGAGGTAAGCTAGGGGTCATTCCCCTATCTGAAACTCACTAAAATAAAGTTTAGTGATGCATCAATAGGAACCAAGTTGAGGATTTTTTACTTGATGCAACATAATCAAGAGAACATTGCGTGTGAATTAGTACTCTAGGTACATTGATACTCATTTGGTATGTGTTGTCTTTGGCATGTGTTTTCAAAGAGGAAGAGTTTACTCTCATATCTTTCTAAAATTTGTATGAGGGAGAGTTCGCTATCATTTGTTTGAGGAAGAAGCTATGTAATTCCTTCATAGAGGGAGATTACTACATCAGAGAAGCTTGTGGTATAAGATCTAAGAAGGAGAAACTTTCTATCGAAGAAAGTCTTATTTTAAAATTTCATTGTGCTATGACATGTTCTATTGCCATCAATGCCAAAGAGGGAGATTGTTGGATACAATTGTCTATTTGTGTGTTGTCTTTGATGTTACACAAATGTCATATCAGTTATCAGTCAGTGATTACTAAGCTCACTTGGTCAAAAGAGAGTTTTTCTTGTCTACCAAGCATTCCTAGAGATTACTCTATGAAGACAGTGTCTACCAAGCTCACTTGGGCATCGAAGGAGATTATAGTAGAAAACAGTGTTAACTAAGCTCTCATGGTTAACAAAGGAAAGTTGGCCAGAATTAGTCTCTATTGAGTTCACTCAATTGCCAAAGGATTTTTGCAAGTTCATAGTCTTAACCAAGCATTTGTTGGTCAACATAGGAAATCATTTTAGGATCAGTGTTTACCAAGCAGGGTCAACTAATGACGGATTTTGTTGTCTTGGCAAAATAAGTTTAATTATTTTTAAGTATTGTTTCTAGCCGACTGAGGTAATAATTATTGGCCATTGTAAGATGTAAATGAGCTGACTTGATAATCTAGATGGTATATATAAAAGGTTAAGTTGAATTTTCTAAGGTATGAGTGAGTATGCAAGTGTATTGATTGTTTAAGAAGAAAAGTGTGAATGAACTTGAAGGATGGTTAGATATCCTTGATGAGAAATAAAGTTATATTCGATCGAGAAGAATCTACTATGAAGAAGAGAAGAGATCTATAATCAGAAATTTAGTTGCATCTCATTCAGGTCATTTCATTGTTATTTTCTTATCATTGTAGCAGTGATTCCAAAATTTCTCGATAGAGTTGGTTTAACAGCCTGTTGTAAATCCTCTAACAAGGTGATAGTCCATTGAATTTTTTTAAGACCTCTTGCAAGGCCACTCATAACTGGGTGATTAAATCCTCTAACAAGGTCACACCTAATAGTGTGTTTTGTAACCTTTAACTAGGTTGGCTCCTAATAGGGCTCACTTTAGAAGAGTGAAAATTAGTAGCTAGTTACTTAGTGGTTTTTCCCATATTGGGTTTCCACATTAAATTTGGTGTCTCATGTGTTCATGTTATTTTTTTTATGCTTGCAAGTTAATCTCTATGAATGTTTAAGTTTAGCTAAAAGTATAACATACACTACATTTATCAAGTTACAACATTTTTAGTATGTTTACCGAGTGATAGCAGTAAGTCATTTTATTAGGCATCTAAGGGATCTATGGAAATGTTTTTTGTGCTAACTGATTCACCCCCCCTCTTAGTTACTCCATCTTCATTTCCAACACGTATGATATGAGTTGTCATTTGGATTATTTTATTTTTATTATTTCTCGTAAAAATTGATTTTTAGGTCTAACCCTAGGGTTTGCATAAGTTGAGCATACATTGCATATCTTATTTACTTGTCTTGCTTGTTTTAGATTTTGTGGCTTGCTTGCATGGAAAAGCTCAATAAAAATAAAAATGAGGTAAAATGTACTAAGTTTGTTGCATTGATTACCAGTTATTCTTTTTAAGTCTCTATAAAATTTTGTTTCATTTCATTAAAATGAACTGCTTGCATGTCTTACTTGAATGATTTCTTGCCCTCATAGATCACATTTCAATTTTTGCTCTAAAAAAAAATAAACATAGATTTATTTTCTTTCCTATCTATTACACATAGTAATTAGGCCCTATGAACAATATTTGTGGATCTTGAGATAGTGGTCTTTAAGCTCTTCTTGATGATGTAGGGAAGGTGTTGATAAACTCTAGATTCAAACATTGTCAAGTCTTTGGAAACTGACAGTATGTTCTCTCTTGAGAGACACAAAAATGATTTTATTAGATAGACTTCATTGAGTTGGTATCAAAAATTTAGCGAGTTAATTAATCTATTTTTTTTGTTTTGTTGAGGTGAATAGGCTAGAGGTTTATGCTCTATTCCCTTTGGCAGCATCAAAATCTTGGAACCCTTGAATCCAACCCAAGTCCCCATGTGGTCCATGTTGTGAATCTTCCTTGTTAAAGAGGGTTAACCATAGTAGACACTCCCTTCATTGGGTAAACCAAGTGAATAGAACCTCAAGTAGCATTAATCATATCTACCGTGGAGAAACAATAGCTATATAAATGTCCTTGTGGAAGAAATCACCACATGTGTGGTGTCTTGTTGGGATGTTAGATCTCCTCAACACCTCCTAATTGATTAAATTCTCAGACTATGTCAAAACCTCTATACACTGGGATTGGATTTCATCTAGTTGAGATTGCAAGAGTTACAGAGTAGACCATTACTAAGAACCATAGTGCAACCAACTTTTTCTTTTCTATGACTATGTACATGACTGAATTTTTTTTGAGAACATACACAAGTAGAGTCCTTAGGGAGTAGAATACTACATCACTAATCTTGTTCATGTGCAAGGTTGCTTTGTCCATTGCTCATTATTTAAAGCCAATTATTTTCTTAAACTCCCTGATTTTTGTCTTGCAAGCTTTATTAATACTAAAAATATGTTAATGCATCTAGCTGGTCAATTAAAATGAACAAAAACTAAGTTCCAAAGTCAAAACCCAAAATTTTAACTTGCTCAATTTTCTATCCTTTTAGTTTCGGTCTTCCTCAGTTGATCTAGGTTAGATAAAGTCACTCACCCTATTATTAGAAGCTTGTTTGCATTTTTTATTCTTATGTTCTGACCTCTTGAACTAGTAACCTTTAATTTCATGAGTGATCTTGCTTGGAGTTGGTGAGATAGAAATCATCCTTGTTGAGAAGATAAACCTTTCCATCCTTTGATAACACACTTGGAGAGTATTAGTAATCTCTTGTCCATTCACTTCCATATATATTCAAATTCAATCAATATAACTTGGTTAAATCATCTTCTTGATCCATATGTTAGGGTATTTATCCATTTACTGGGCACCTCTATGGCAGTGTTGGTTTATGCCTCTTGTAAAATTCTATCTTATCACCTCTCTTTTGGACAAGTGAGTTCTTTTACTATCCTAGTTTGGTACCAATGTTTTTTAGGGTCATCCTATCATCTAGTACATTTTATTTCACGTCATTTACAACAAGATATCGAGTAGATCAAGGAAAGTGACTTGAAGTAGTCTTTAACGAATTACACTTAGTTCAAACTCACCAAAAACATAAAGGAAAAGAACTCGTATTTGATCAATCACCCAAGAACAAATTAGAAGTTTGGTTTGATCCCAAGAGTAACCTTTGTGAGTTTCATGCACCCTTAACATCTTGTCACTTAGATATAGATATGAGTTACATAATGACTTGATGAGAGAGGGAAGAAATGGATAAATGCCTTGATGACATATTTGAAAAACATAGAGATACTATTTCATTTGGCAACCCCTCTCATGAAAATTAATCAGTCTCACACCTTATCTCTACTAGATATCTAGATGCACACCAAAGGATGAAAATAGATAAGAAGTAAGCCTATCAAGAAGAACAATCACAACATGAAGAACAAGATGATGAACCTTATGACACTCATTTGAATGAAACATACACCAATGACTTGTTTAGATATTCAAGACCAAGTTCACCACTCAAAAAAGCTTCAAGGTACAAGACTTAAGAAAATTTAGCATGAAAAGGAAGCCCTTCCTAGATGAACAAGCTGAAAAGAAAGAGCAACTTAGACTCCTAGAGTTGGAGAGAAAAACCCAGTTGGAGATAGACATAAAAGCCTACCAAGAGCAGCAAGATAGACTACTTACTCCATAACTTAATGATCCATTTAACAATGTGCATATTGGTGGTGGAAACAACTCTCCTCTATCCACCCCTCCTAAGATTACATGACATTGAAGACATTCAAGAACACCTTCATGATCTCCTAGCCCTAGAGGAAAGAGGGCTTCAAGAATTGATCATTATAGGAGACGAATACCTCTTATGAATCCAAGTCAACCTTCACAACATGCTCATCATGATTCACAATATGGGGATATTTGCTCAATTTTTGATCTCATCTCCCAAGACTTCATGAAGATACAACAAGAACCACTTTTCTAGCACTATGTGGAGATATACTTAGAGAAAAACAAAGTCAAGTTCCTAGAGAGTTTAATCGACAAGGGCTCTAGATTCCCCTACAGCTTTGATGTGGACAAGAAGATTAAGAAGCAAGGTCCATCTCAAGAAGAAGAGATCAAAAAAATTAAGAGTATGATGGAAAATATGTTGGCACCCAAGAGTTCATTCTCACTTGATTCAATTTTTCCTAATGCTTTTGAAATTGGTGTTAACATGAAAGACTTGCCTAGAAATGTTGACATCCCTCAATATGACAAGTATGATGGGAATGGAGATCCACATGATCACGTGTGTCAATTCTATATCATGAGTTTTGAGTTCCATCAAGATGATTCATACCTAATGAGATTGTTCTGAGTCCTAAAGGTCAAGTGATGAAATGGTTCAGCAACATAACTCCCCCTGGGTAAGTGCACCAAGTTGTGGTGCCCAAAGTAACGTATAATTTGCCACTTTTTTTTTTTCTAAAATCAACAATTTATGAACTTTGACAAGAATTTGTAAATAGTTACACTCAAAATTTTAAGATATGAAAAATAAAAAAGGTAGTAGTCCTTTGGATCTAGTTTCTAAACTACTTTTTTTTTTTCAAAATGGTTTCATTTTATGTCCTTAAAAAAGGGGGTCACAAAAAGTTATACTTTTTTTTGGAAAAACCATAACACAGTGCAAAGTGTGGCCCCCCAAAAATTTTAACTTTTTTGTGAAATTCTTTAATCAATCAAGTCAAAATTTACCTAACACTATGTTGTTTATCTCAAATCTTTTGGGTAATTTTATAATGTGTATTTTTTCATTTACAAATTTTGTAATTGGACACATCCCAAAAACATGAAATATCTATGTGCTCCACCTAGAAATGTTTGAAAATTAATTTAAAATTAGAATTTATTTTTTTCAAAATGTGTAGAATGGAGTCTAGTTTCTAAAAAACTAAGCTGTTGCAAAATTTGATGAATGAGCTAAAATCTACACCCTAATTAGTACATGTTGGTTTTTGACAAAAAATGGACATACATTTAAAAGAAATTATAGTTGAAAGGCTTGAAATAGTTCAAATTCAAAATAAATCATATGGTTATATAGCTAACATAGAGATCTAAAATGTCATGTAAGCTGATTTTATTGATGCTCAACCATGAGCAAACTTGAAGGAGAGCACACAGGAAAAATCAATCATTTTTTGAATGTTTGCTACAAGAAACATCTCAGACTAGTTTAGAGACTCCAAATCTTTGGGCTGGATCCCAAAGGAAAATCCAAGCATTAGGCTTGGTAGAATCCAAATCATTAAATAGTGTGTATGCACCAAAGTGCATGCGCACTATAGCACACATACACTATCTAAAACATTTTTAAATTTAGGCTTACAAAATACATATGTACTATAGTACACATGTACTTTGTAAGCCTAAATTTCAATAGAAAGGGTAGAGAGTGAGAAAGAGAGAGTGTGGAGGATGGGGAGAGAGAAAGGGATGGGAGATGGTGGGAGAGAGAGAGAGAGAGAGAGAGAGAGAGAGAGAGAGAGAGAGAGAGAGAGTAGGGGATGGGAGAAGGTGGGATAGGGAGAAAGGAATGTATAAATGGATAGAGAGAGTAAGGGATGGGAGAGGGACAGATTGGGAAAGAGGGAGAGTAGGGGACGGGAGAGGGTGTGATAGGAGGGGGAGAGAGAGACACACAGAGAGAGAGAGAGAGAGAGAGAGAGAGAGAGAGAGAGATGAGTGATATATATATATATATATATATAAGAGAGGAGTGGGAGAGAGATTTAGCTAGAAAAATAGGGAGATGAAGATCGAGATAGATACATGAATATATATATATAGAGAGAGAGAGAGAGAGAGGAGAGATAGAGACATAAATAGTAGGGGATGGGAAAGGGTGGGATAGAGAGCAAGAAGGAGAGAGAGTAGGAAATGGGAGAGGGTGGGATAGAGAGAGTAATAGAGGGTGGGATAGGGAGAGAGAGTAGGGGATGGGATAGGGAGAGAGGGGAGGGAGGAAGGGAGGGGGAGAGAGAGAGAGAGAGAGAGAGAGAGAGAGAGAGAGAGCGCAGGGGAATTGGTTGAGGAGCACCTAATCCTCCATTCTCCATAAAATATATCTTTTTAACTCAACATGAGTTCTACTCAAAGGCACTTATGCCTAAAAGAGATTTTTAATAGGTAGAAATAGTTATCTAATAAATGAAGTCTACTTGTAAGGCCTAGTCATCATTGGTTTTTTATAAACCATTGGTTTTTGACTATGGTCCTTAGGAACATCTAGTCCTAGGATAAGATAGATGTGTTCTAAGGTTTCTAAAACTATTTACTTGGCTAACACTCAAAATCCTTTCTTTACTGACCCAACTTGGCATGGTCTAGGGGTTTGGCAGTGCTTGATAATTGTTGGTGTAGAGTTTACATTGATTTTCATTTGTTAACTAACCAAACATAGTCAACACTATCTTTGAACTTAGTTAACACTAAAATGCTTGGCATCTAACAAGGAACTATCTTCAATGATTGAGTAGACTCAAGTAACACTGGCTACTCGACAAGGCCAATAATTTTTTGTTACTTTTAACAAAATTTCACATTTTTACTTCCAACCATTACAAACTTTGAAAATTGGTAGGATTATTTGGGAAAGGTATTCAAATAACCCTTTCAGGCGGGTGGAAGACACACATAGAATATGTAATTTTGCATTTTTTTAATAAATAAAAGATCCCATTTTTCTTGTAAACGTTATATTTTCATAATATATAGACTGGTGCAGATTGGCACATGTAAATGAATAATTGATTTGGAATCCTAAACATTGTAGTAGAAGGATGCAAGTATTTTCAATGGTTTGAAGTACTCTGAAACTAAAGTTATCTAAACTTACTTCTTGAGTGCAGCAAAACCCTCCATTTAGTGACTAGTTTTAGAAATAATGTCCTAACTTTCATTCCCATCATGTAAATCTCATGCCACTTAATAAAATCCAAGTTAGGAAGATGTACAATAGGGTATCTAAAGAATGGGAGATGGAAAGCAAGGCAATCACTATTTCTAGCAAGCCCTACACCAAACATCTTTGTGTGTTTGTTATAGGACAACAAGTATTGAAGTGTTACAAGCACATAGGGAATGGATGAAAGTAATTTGAGGGTAAGATCCCTTATGGTAAGAAATTTTGAATAAAACCATGAAAGGAGAAGATGAAGGAGGGCTATATTCAACAATGACAAATGCAGTGATTGCGAAATACTTTAGAGAATAGAAGATAAGGAAAGATGAACAAAGAGACATAGAGATGAATTTTATGAGGCTAGAGATGGATAAGCTTAAGGAAGAGCTTCATAACAAAAGTAGAAAAAAATTTGAAGAAGTTAGATGAGGGAGTGATGAAGAACCCCTTGAGTGAGAGGAGGAAGAATGTCTTACTGACCAAAGGCTTCTTGCGAGGAGATTGAAATCTATGGAGAGGAGAACCATGGATGTTAAGCTTCACTTGCCCACATACAATGGGAAGATGTACCTAGAGGCTGTAATTGATTGGGTAGATGCCCTAACTAGTTTCTTTGATTGTGAAGACATCCCTGAGAACCAAAGGGTTAAGATTGCCAAGTCTCAACTTAAGGGTTTTGCACTCACATGGTGGAACTTCACTCAAGATGATAGGGTGAAGAATGAAAAGAATCTATTCACCACATGGAATAAGATGGTGACTCTTCTTAGAGAGACCTATGTCCCTGAGAATTATTAAGTTCAACTTCATAAAAAAAGAATGAGTTTGGGGTAGAAGGAGATGGACATCCCTACCTACACTGAGGAATTTTAGAAGTTGGTAATGAAATCCAAACTTGTTGAACCTGAAAGTGTGAAACTTGAAAAATATACGCTAGGACTAAGGATTTCCATTCAAAATGAATTAATTCTGACAAGCCCTACCACTATAAACTAGTTCTATCAATTGGCACTCAAGGTTGAATAAAATTTCTAGAGGAGAAATGAACAAAGTAGTAGAAATAAGGGAAAGAATGATAGAGGAAAAGGAAACTTTGGGGGTAAAGGAAAAAAAATGAAAGAAACTTCAAGGAGATTCTAACAAGGAGAATAACCAAGGTGAGAGAAGTTCAAGAGGTGGATACAGAGGAAGGAGAGGAAATGGTAGAGGCAAAAATGGTAGAAGAAACAATGGGAAAATCAAATGGTACAATTGTAACTAGATGGATCACTATACAAACAAGTGACCTGAGAAGTAGAACAACCACGGAGAAAGAAGAACTAACATTGTTCAAGAGGATGATCATAATGAAGAGGAAATTGATCCAAGCATCTATACTAGTATAAGCTCTACAAAACAAAACTCTCTTCAAGACCAACTTCAAAAGCCATGAAAGGGTATGTAAGCTAATTATTGATTCTAGTTCTACCAAAAATCTTATTTCTAAGGAAATGGTATATAAGTTGAATCTAGAAAGGATACCCCACCCTAATTGCTCCCATGTATCTTGGCTAACTAAAGGGAAACAAAAATTGATAAATGAAACAAGCTTGGGTAGATTTTTGGATAAAAGATTATAAGGATAGAGTCCTCTTTGACAATGTAGACATGGACATTTGTCACCTTTTATTAGGTCATCTAAGGTAGTATGACCTTAAGGCCAAACATGATGGTGTCACTAAAAAATACTAAATCACTAAATACAAACATAAATATAATCTTCTTCCCAACCCTAACCCTCACCAAGAGAAACCCAAAAAATAGTTAGTTGTCATGGTAGGTGAACAAGAGATGTTGAATACCATTAGAGACTCTCAAATAGGGTATTCCCTAGTCTTCAAACCTAATATGAAAATAGTCACCCAATAAGTGCCTAAATAAGTAAAGGATCTACTATAGAAGTACAAAGGGATACTTGTAAGAGATACTCTAGATGAACTCCCACCATTGAGGGACATCTTACACTAAATTGACTTCATACTAGGTGCTTCTCTACCCAACAAGGCTACATATAAACTTAGCCCTAATCAAAATGCAAAGGTATCCTAGTAGATAAGTGATTTGTTAGAAAAATGACTCATTCAAAAGTGTCTTAGTCCTTTTGTAGTCCCTAGTGTTTTGCCCCTAAAAATTATGGAAAATGGAGTCTTTGCATTGACTCTATGGAAATCAACAAAGTAACCATAAGGTATATATTACCTATACCTAGGATTGAATATCTTTTAGACCAACTTGGAGGAGCATGCTACTTCTCTAAAATAGACCTTAAATCAAGCTACCATTAGATAGCAATTAGTCTAGGAGATGAGTGGAAAATAATATTCAAAAATTGAAAGGTTATATGAATGGCTTGTCATTCCATTTGGTCTACGTAATGCCTCTAGCACCTTTATGAGGCCAATGAATGAAGTGCTTCATGACTTCATAGATAAGTTTGTTGTTGTCTATCTTTATGACATGTTGATCATCACTAGATCCAAGGAAGAATGCATGAAACATTTGGAACTATTCCTTCAAAGGATACATGAAAATAAGTTAGAAAACAATCTTGAAAAGTGTGCATTCATGTAGACAAAATTGACATTCTTGGGCTTTTTCATTGCAAAGAGTACCTTGAAAATGGATCCTGAAAAGGTTGAGGCTATCCTCAATTGGAAAAAATCTTAAACAGTAGGGGAAGTTAGAAATTTTCATGGATTGGCAACATTCTATAGGAAATTTGTCAAAAACTTTAGTCACATATGTGCACCTCTATCGGATATAATCAACAGAGGCAAGAAGAGAAAGTTTCAATGGACTACTTAAGTAGATGAATCAGTTGAATACTTGAAAGATAAGGTAGCATAATATCCAAGCTTGACACTACCTACCTTCAAAAAACTATTCATAGTAGAAACTAATGTAAGCAACATTTCCATAGGAGTAGCTCTCAAACAAGAGAGAAGACTAGTGGCTTTCTTCTTTGAAAAATTGAATGATGCCAAGAAAAAGTACAATACATATGACCTATAACTCCATGCTATGGTTTAGGCTCTAAAGAAATGGAGGCACTACTTTCTTCCTAAATAATCTGTTGCCTATATAAACAATCATGCACTAAGCTTTCTAAATAGCCAAGGAAATTTGAGTTGCAGATACATGAAGTGGGTTGAGAAGCTCCAATCCTTTACATTTTCAATCCAACATAAGAAAGGTGTTGCAAAAAAATTAGTAGATGCTCTTAGTAGGAGAGTCACCATTCTGGAAGAAGTCTAAGTGTAAAGAATGGGGATTGATGTCCTCAAGTAGTTATACAAAGATGTTCTAAACTTTGGGGAAATTCATAAGGTTTTTTCTACACTATCTATTGCATATAACATAATATATTCTAAATATTTTTTGTAGAATGGTTTGTTGTTCAAAGAAGGACAACTTTGCATTCCTAGATTCTCCATGAGGGAAAACCTAACCAAAGAGAAGCATTGTTTTACATTAGGAGGTCACATTGGGATTGAAAAATCTCTAGAGCTCGTAAGGAGAAACTATCATTGGCCCATGTTACCTACTAATGTTAGAAAATTTGTTTAGACATGCACAATATGCCAAAGAGAAAAGGGAGTGAGGACAAACCAAGGTCTTTGTCAACCCTTATCTATTCCAACCATGCCATTGGAAAGAATGAGCATGGATTTTTTCTTGGGTCTTCCAAGGACAAGATAGGGTTTTGATAGCATTTTTGTTAGTATAGACAGATTCAGTAAAATGACTCATTTTGTTCCTTGTAAGAGCTCTAATGATGCTTCACATATTGCTAACTTTTTTTTAAAGAAGTAGTTAGAAGTCATGGATTACCAACATCTATTATCATAGATAGAGATGTGAAATTCCAAGGTCACTTTTGGAGGACCTAATGGAAAAATTTGTGCACAAATATTTCCTTTAGTTCTGCCTACCATCCACAAATAGATGGGTAGACTAAAGTAGTCAAAAAATCATAAGGAAACCTTTTAAGGTGTCTAAGAAAGAAACATGAGAAGACATGGGATGTGATCCTCCATCAAGAAAAAAAATCCTTCAATGACTTAGTCAATAGGTTAACAGGGAAGACATCATTCTAAGTAAACTATAGATTTCATCCTAGAGGAGTTATGAAACTAAGAGACTTACCAAATGAGTTCAAAGCTAGTCGACAAGGTGACAACTTCTCAGCATGGATCAAAAAAATTCATGACTAGGTTAGAGATATGCATACTCCTAGGTTAGAGACACAAGAGTTGGCAACTCTATTTTATGTAACTCTATTTTAGCTAACTCTTGTGTTGTTAACATGACAACTCATATGAGTACGCATACTCCTAGGTTTCTAACCTAAGAAATAATAATGCATTTATCCTAAGTAAACTTAAGAAAAGTGTAAATAATAATTATTTACACTAACAATGGACTGATAGATCCAATCAAAGAAACATCTAGATGACCTAGTGACACATTAGGCCTAGACTTCAAGAAAGTTGCCTTTCATCTAGGGATTAACAAAATTGTACTAGAATCTGGTGGTTGATCTAAACATGACTATCAAAAAAAGTCTAACAATCAAGTAGAAATGTTTGATGATGAGGATAGCTTTCCTTGTCCTATTTAGCTAGATCTTGCTACGTTCTTTGGAGAGCCCGATGACTTTGTACCACATGTCAGTCTTACTAAAGCTGATAATGATTCTACTAAAAATACTACTAATACTCCCCTAACACAAAAGGAATAGGGTGATTCTATTCATTCTCTTATTGTTGAAAGAATCTATCAAAGTTATGATGATACTAAAAGTGGAGAATGGGCACCCATGATTATTGGGGAATACTATAATTTTACTCCATGTAGCATTGATTCTCAAGAATATAAATTTTATTCTCTCTCAGATACAACTTCTTATAAGGATGTAAAAAGAGTTCACACATATGAAAACAAACTCAAAGTAGGAGAGTAGGCTAGGGTTTGGTTTGATGAGTCTCATCCTACTAATGTCAACATGTCTTTGATTGATGTTGTTGGAACTCAGAGGAATTTGAACATTCCTTTGGATGAAATTGTTGAAGGCCTCAAATTACTTGTCCATGCATTTGATGACTATACTTTGAATGCAATTGAACTCACCACTTTTATTTCACTTAATTATCCTAATATCATAGACTAAAACTCAAATACTATATCTAGAAAAGTCCCTACATTCTAGAATGACTATACTCTCACTTGCTATCTACACATTGTTGAATTGGTAATGTCTCCCACTAGTGAAAATAGTGTCAAAATTATTGAAGTTAACATCAAATATCTTATTTATATACTATTAATAATAAAAAGGCATTTGAATGGTGAAAACCACATTGTGGCAGTATTAGAGCTAAAAATAGTAAAAAGACAAGACATATCTGAAGGTGAAAATCTCTCTAAGGCACCTAAAAATGGGATATTTGATGCAATTCTAACTTTCAAGAGGGATCATCAATATTGATAGAACCAATGCAACCAATAAGTCTACGAACTAAGAAACTTTGTCATGTCAAACATCTTCTATAATCATTATCTACTAAAGGAAAAGAAGAATTTGTTGCTTTGTTCTAGGAAAAGAAGATCAATTTTGCATGGACATTCTCAGATATGTTAGGTTTTGATACTGATCTTATTATGCATCATTTATCTATTATATCAAGGGTCAAACCTCAAGTAGAAACCCAAAAAGACAGACCCTCATATGGCACTTCTTGTTAAATGTGAATTGGAAAAACTCTTGAAAGATGGTTTCATCCATGCCATTGATTATCTTGAATGGATATCAAGTGGAGTTTTAGTCTCAAAACATGACAAATCTATCATATTTTGCACTAATTTTTGGGATCTCAAAAAAGCATGTCCTAAGGATTATTTTCCACTACCTAACATTGATATGATAGTGGACATGATGCATGGGTATGAAATGTACTCTTTAATGTATAATTTCACTAGCTATAATTAAATCAAAATTACTTCAGGAGACCAAGAGAATATTTCCTTCACCTATGGGTAGGGAACCTTTCGCTGGAATGTAATATCATTTGGTTTAAATAGTGTTGGTGCAGCATATCAATGCGTAGTTACAACAATATTTCATGAAAAGATGCATACAACAATGGAAGACTATGTTGATGATACTCTAGCCAAGAGTATGTAGAGAAGCACTTATCTACAAGACATGGGACCTATCTTAGATCACATGGGAAAAATTGATCTTAGACTAAATCCTATGAAGTGTGCCTTTGGTGTCACATCAAGGGAACTACTTGGGTAAATTATGTTTGCAAAAGGTATTAATTTGGGTCCTAAAAAGGTTCAAGGTATAATGGAGATACCTCCTCCTCAAAACATAAGTCAAATGAGAGGGCTCCATGGATGAATGTGATCTATTTGTCAATTAATCTCAAGGGTAGCAGATAAATCACAACCCTTCACTAAAATTTTGCATAAAGGTGTGAAATAGAACTAGAACATACATTGCAATCAAATTTTAACATAGATAAAGAAATATATTTCTATAATGTGAGTATTGATGCCTCTCATTCATGGGAAGCCACTAATTGTTTACATCTCTATAATAGACTTGTCTCTAGGTAGCTTACTGGATCAAGAAGATAAATACAAGAAGGAATGATCTATTTATTATCTCATTTGTACATCAATCTCGTATGAGATGAATTACAAATTTATCAAGAAATATTTCTTGGTAGCTATTTTCACTTCTCAAAAGAAGAGACACTACATGCTTTCTTATACTATAGGACTAATATCAAATATTGATCCATTAAAGTATTTTCTTAACAAAGCTACTCTGACAAGAAGACTCGCAAAATGGGTTATTATCCTGATTGAGTTTAAAATTAAGTATGTAGAATGGAAAGTTATTAGAGGAAAAGCAACCTCCAATCAAAGAGAAGTGGTGCCATTTCAAAGTCACCAACCATTGAATGTTGAATTTCCTAATGATTTTATTCTACTACTAACACACTAAACATGGGTTATGTTCTTTGAAAGATCATTTATAGGACAAGGATGTAGTGTGAGACTTTTGTTCATCACTACACAAAAATATTATCTGCCTAAGGTGTACAAGATTCTTTTTCCTTGAACAAACACAATTCTTGAATATAAAGCCTTGGTCAATGGGATGAAAATTGTCATTGAATGGTGGGTAAACAAACCAAACATCTTTGGTGACTCACAGTTGGTGATCAATTGGGTTAATTCTATCTATCAGAAAAAAGATAAAAAATTGATGCCTTACAAGAGAATGGTTGATGATCTAAAAAAGTACATTGCACATGTTACTTTCTAGTAGACTCCTCAAGTAGATAACAAGGCAACCAATATAATAGCCACTCTAGCTTCTATGCTACAAATGCTAGAAAATAACTTTTGACATAAGTTCTTTGTCAAGACATTATCCTACCCTACCTATGATTTCCTTGAATCCTAAATTATCTATTCTATCATTGGACATGATTCATCTCACTACCACCAAATATTCTTCCACTTATGTCACCAGATTGATTTAGATACTCTAACCTGGAATACAAAACATCACCTTATAAAATATGCTTCACAATATGTCATTATTGCTAACAATATTTTTAGGACAGGTCTTGATGGTACACTCCTTAGGTGTCTAGAACCTAAAGAGTCAAAATGCACATTAAGTGAGGTACATAAAGGTATTTTTTGATCACACTCAAATGGTTTGACACTATCTTACAAGCATATTAGAGCTAGTAACTATTGGCCAAAAATGGAGAAAGAGGCAATCAAATATGCCAAGTCTTGCAAGCAGTGCTAACTTCACAAAAATATGATTCATGCTCTAGCCAAGGAGCTAATTCCTTTTAGAATAGTTTGGGGCTTCCAATAATGGGCCTTTGATTTGGTGGGTCAAATTCATCCATCTTCTTTGAATAGACACAAATTCATCATAAAAACTTAAGACTACCTCATGAAGTGGGTAGAGGTAGTCTCTTTTGCTAACGCTAATGAAAAAATTATACCTATACACATTCTCAACTACATCATCTATAGGTATGGTGTACCATCCTCCATTATTATTGAAAATGGAGGACAATTCAAAAACAAAGATCTAAAAGAGTTATTTTCAAAGTGTTGGTGTAAATAAGTATTTACTTATTACACTTTACTTAAGTTTACTTTGATCAATGCATTATTTTATTATTATGCATTATTTTATTATTTCTTAGGTGAGACACTTAGGAGTTTGCATACTCTTATGAGTTTTTATGTTGAAAACACTGGAGTAAGCAAGTATAATTCCGCACATGGTGTCTACAATGCTGAAGTTTGCATAATTAACTGAGTTGTCATGTACACAACATAGTTATTCGAACTCCTAATTTAGCACATGGTGTCTACAAAAATATTTTGCATGCTACACCTTTGTAGGCTTATCCTTTCATCATCACACTTACTCTTGTTCTTAATGGAGGATAACCCATATTTGGTGGATATGTGCTTGATTGTATGACTTATTTTGTTGCTAATTCCTATGCATTCTAGCAACATTCTAGAGGCCTTTATATAAAGGTACTCCTAGTATACTTTCACATAGAATGAATATTATATCATCATTCTGATCATAATCTTTTTGGTCTACTATTGTGCTTGTGCTTGAGTTCCTTGGTCTTGGGTGAATTTTTCCCTAAGGAAAATTCTTACATGGTAACAGAGCTTGGGGAGATTCTCTTCACATAGCCATTTGAGACCATTGTTTCTTCAGCACCTTGACTCAAATCTAGAGAATCCATAGTAATTGAGAGCATCTAGAGCCAAAGAAAACCTTGTCATTGTGTCTGGAATGTCAATTTGGTGAAAATTGGCTATAAATTTGCCTATTAGGGCCAAAGTAAATTTTGAGGAAAAATTATTTTGCAAACCAAAACTTGAAGGCTTGATTTGTAAACTAGGTATGGTCATTTATTTAATCTACTAATCTTTTTTACATCCAAATTTTAATTCTTCTTTATAATTATTTGTATTTTTTGTGTTTTTTCAAAAAGAATTCACCTAGTGAAGCCTGCAGAGAAAATTATTTTGCAAGAATCAAGTAGTGAGACCCCAACCCTTGAGAGCCAAATATTTCATTGACATTTATTATAGTATGACAACATCTTTCTAATTCAGCGAGAAACATTTCAATCTAGAATGTTCCAAATTTTGGCATATAATAACTGACAAAAACCTTGATCAGCAGCCCTACAAATAGCTTCCACATAAGGTGGCCTTGTTTATTTATTTAAGAGCTACAAGATCTTTCTTTTAAATCCTCCATAGACCAAACTCCCACCATGTGTGGGATAAAACCAACAAAGCCAACAACCAAAACTTATTTTCTAGCCCCCATCATTTACAATCTTAGTGACATTGTAACAAAGTATCTAGTCACCCTACACCCTGTCATGTGGCATTATCATAGCCACCCATGCAACATATGACCCTGCCAACCCTGCAACATGTGGCACTCAGCTATAAGCCACCACACAGCCTATAAACCTACCCTTTACACACCCATAGAGTCATGTGGACTAATTAATACCTGCCACATGCATAGAGCCTACCACCAAAGAATGTCATGTTAGGCTCTGGACACATTGACAGACCCTCTACATAGCAGTATGATAGATACAATCATCACCTAGTCAACAGGTCAATTTGACTACCACATAGGTGGTCGTACTGACCATACATTGACACATAGCTAGACACATATTTTTTGTCCATATAGTCCATACAAATCTATATAGGTGATGTCATCATCCATATAGGACACATCATTACTGATGTTATCGAAGGGTCGAGTACACTAACATCAGCATTTAGCTATCTTAAAATTGACGGTTGTCTGACTGTCATCAGGAGACAAAATTGAACTATTGTGGCAGTTGTTTAATCATCAAATTTAACCCAGTATTTTTTTGATACAACTCCTATCTAGATTGATTTTTGATTTAAAATTTTGACTTTCAAAGGCCATATCTTAGTCATCTAGACTCCAAATTAGGTGCAATCTTTTTTATTTTGGCTAAAATTTCCTAACCTTTTTAGTGGTTTAGTTTTTTTTCTACTTTTGGTTCATGAATTTGTTAGAAATTAAATCTTTTGGTGATTGTACCTATCCAATCCTACATTTTTCAACTCAAAATGCATCATATGATCTTATCTAGACTCAAAAATAGGTTCTTTTTTTTGGAAAGTGTGTTATTTTTTTGTCTATCTTCTAGATCTATAATTTGACTATAAGGTTGTGTGGACAAAAGTATCACTTTCAAAATTAGGTCATTTTCTGCATTATAATGCTTTGATATATCTTTAGAACTGTATATTTGAGATACATTGTAATGTTACCATTTTGAACTCCATAAGGAGGTTGTAAAAATGCAAAATTAGAAGTCCACTAAGGCAAAAATTGGCAAGTGGCCATTGTAAAAATATTACATATAAAGAGCCAAAAACATCCTTTTTGGGGGGGTTTCTTGATTGAATGAAAAGGGCGGGCATTCTTGGTGTTGTGCTCCTCTTTTCCTTTTTTTTTCTTTCCTTTTTGCATCATGGGAAACTTAAGTTTCCAAAATTAACTCCACATAACTATGCTACATGGTCCATTAAAATGTGGAGTCATTTAATGCATAAAGGAGTTTCTCAATATGTAGGTGGCACCCTTCCTAAAATAATAGGTGATCAAGTATCTACAACTAAAATTTCAGCTTGGGAAACAATGGATAGGAAAACCCTAAGTGATATTTGTTTGGGGGTTGAAGACAAGATCATATATCAGGTCTAGAAGTGTCATTCATCCAAGGTAGCTTTGGATACCCTCCAAAATCTATATAGTAAAGTGTCTGAGGAGGATGTTTACAAAATTGAAGATGAACTTGTCTCCTTAAATCCAAAGACATTTGATTCTATATAGGACTTTATCATAAAGGTGAATGAATTAACAACGAAACTTGATGATTGTGGTAGTCCTATTAAAGATGATAGGTTAATTTATCTCATTCATAATAAGTTACCATCTGAGTACTCCACATTTATTTCTTCTTTGACTACATTAGGGTTTGCCTATCAAAAAGTCTCTTTTGATCGCTATGCTATATTGTTGGATGAAGAAAAAAAGAAGTTTGATGATTCTCAAAATTTAGCTGGTCAATCTTCAAATTAAGGAAATGGCAAGAATAAGAAGTGGAAGAATAACAAATCAGAGGATGCAGAAAAGACAACACCATCATCAAATCAATAAGTCAAGTCTTCCTTTAATTCAAACAAGAAGGGGACACCAATAAGGAGAAGAAAAAGTGTGCCTATCGTAAGAAGTTGGGTAATGAAGAACATGAGTGTTATCATAAAAAGATTGATGAGTTGACAACTATCATGAAGAAATACAATGTTCCACTACCTAATGCTTATAAGGAGAAAGAATTTTCTTTAGATTCAAAGGGAAAAGGGCAAGAACTCATGGAAAATTCAAGTTCTTTAATGGAATGGATTCTTGACTCAAGTACCTCATATCATATGGGTTCTTCAAAAGGAGATTTTTCTTCATTGAAGTAGTCTAAGGTACTGTACATCTTTGTAGAAGATGATACAAAAATGGAAGTTGAAGGGAAAGGAAGTGTGACGATGGAAGATGGAGATGTTCTCTATGTTCCTAATACCAAATCACTCACCTTGGAGATGGCCAAAAAGTTGAATTCCTTCCTGACTTAGTAAAGGTGCATAGTCTAAAAGATGATGCAATGGTTGTAGTGAGGAAAGTTAATCATGACAATAGGTTGTATTCTCTCTCCCAATTTGTGCCCAATTCTCCTTCACAAGCCTTGTTGACTCAATCCAATTCACAAACCAAATTATGCCATGAGAGGTATGGACATGTTACCTTCTGCTATCTTCAGCAACATTGCTTGAACAATATGGTCAAAGGTCTACCTACAATCAAATTTTCCAAAGGCGAATGTTCAATGTGTTCTATGGATATGCATCTAGAGGAGATGTTTACTAAAGAGAAGTTTTAGGAGCACCAATTTTTCTTCTAATGGCTCACATGGTACTAGTAGGTCTTTTTGTAGTGACATCAGTCAACTGGGTTGCTATATACTTACTTTCATTGATGACATTTTACATATCACTTGGGTCTATTTTCTTCATCATAAGAATGAAGTGTTGGATAAGTTTCTAGCCTTCAAGACTTATGTTGAAAAAAAATCAAGGAAAGCCATCAAAGTTATTCAAATGGAAAATGAAAGTAGATATACGAACAAAAGACTTAAAGAGTTTCGTAAGCTTGAGGGTATTGATCTTTAGAATCTACCAGCATTCAGTCTGCATAAGATAGATGTTACAACAATGAGGATATGAACTTTTAAGCCAATGGAAAGTTGCATGATGCAAGCCAAGTCTCTTGATCCATCACTTGAATTTGAAGCAATTGGCAGTGCTAATCACATACTTAACACGTCTCCTCATCTTGTTGTAGATGGAAAGACTCCTTTTGAGGAATGATGTGGCAAAAAACTAGTTGTTACACACTTTAGAGTCTTCAGTTGTCTAGCATGGACAAACATATCTTCTAAGGGATGCAAGGCACCACCACCTAGGCCTTGTACTTTCATTAGATATGAATATAGTGTTAAGGCATATAGACTTATGGATCCTAAGACACATGCGATCTTTGTGGAGAAGGATGTACACTTTGGGGAAAGCTCACATAGCTTATCTTGTAATCCTCTCTGCACTTCATACATTGTGGAAACTAATAGTGACACTAGCAATAGTGCTTCAATAGAATCAAATACATGGGGTTCTATCAATAGTTATAGCGAGAGGTCACAACATCAACATATTCCACATGCATATATTTCCACAGTGATAGGTCCAACATAATAGGGTACACCTCATCTTCTAGCTCTAGCATCCATGGATGAGTTCTTGGTATATTTGGGAGACCATATTGTTGATTTACATCTTCTCTTTGATGAAGCAACATCTTCTTTAGTTGTTAGGAGGGCTCACTCTGACCCTCTTGTCCATTCTCTACATGATCGATCTTTACAGGTTGATGTGATTGTGGATACTTTTGAACAATAGTTGTAGGAGGTCTCTTTATCATTTGAGGAGATAGTTGGCTCTTTGGGATAGGTTTTGCATTCATCCTTGATTGGGAAAGTTGAGCAAGTTTTAAATACATAATTCATCATTGGGATTCTTTCCGCACACAACGGAAGCATCTCACTTGTACCTATGGTATTGTTTCTTCCAAAAGGGAGGAACACTATTTAGTAGTACTAGATCAGCTTCTTCATTGAAGTAGCTATCATTGATCGACAGTATTCATTTGGGGGGGGGGGGGGACTACCTTGTTCTTCTCTTGTGTGTGGGGGACCTTTTCCTCCTTTGGGATTGAGTTCTTCTCATTCTTCTCTTTTGTATATACTTGATGTATGGGTATGTGTAGGATCAAGGTGTGCCAAAAAGTGGCGATGTGAAAACAATAGAGTTTGAAATTGTCTAAAAGTGCTTTAAAATTTGCTTTGATTTTTTTCACCTATCTAGGTACCAAACTTAGAAAGTGAGGCCTGACCCTTATCAGATATTTGATTTGATATCGAATACCTAATAATATCAGATATCCAATATGATATCAGATACTCAATAATATCAGATATCTGATATTATATCAAATATCTGATAAAATATCAGATACCCAATAACACTCAAAAATATATAATATACAATATATATGAAATAATAAATTAGTTATTACATTATATAATTATCAAATAATAAATATATATTATATTATTTATGAAGATTAATATTTTTATATTTTAAAAATCATTCACAAATATTAATATGAGTAAAATATAATATAATAGTATAGTATAATATAATATAATATAATATAATAATATAATATAGTATAATAGTATAATATAATATAATTTAGTATGATATATTAGTATAATATAATATGATATAATATTATAATATGATATGATATGATATGATATAATATAATATAATATTCTAATATAATATAATATAATACTCTAATATATTATATTATAATATAATCTTATTACAATAATATAATAAACATAATTATACTATATTATAATAATAATAATATTATATTATAATAGTATAATATAATATAATACATTACCTAATATATAGTATTATAATATAAAATATAATATAATATAATATAATATATATAAAATATAATATAATATAATATAATAATATACTATTTATATATTATAATATAAAATATAATATATAGTATATAATATATAATACACTACTTGACCCGTAGGGTGTTTCAAACTGCGGGATGATGTGGTGGATATCAAATATTTGATATTGTATTGGATACCTAATATATGTCAGTAGTCATAAAAAAAAACACAACCCACGGGCTTATTCTCACAGGGTTTTATTGTGTTTAGCACTCGGATATTGAATTCAAGATCGGATACACGATATTAGGTTTTCTTTTATTTTTCTTATCAATTTAAATATAAATTTAATAGATTTTATCATGAATTTGTTAGTTTTAGTTGAATTTAGGGTTTTTTGACAGAAATTATTAAAATTAAGATTTTTTAAAAATATATATTATGTTTTGCAAATTAATAGGAATGACTAATCAAAATGATGACACTAAGGCAAGGAATAATATTCCTTGTAACCCCCCACCAAATGATCTAGTGCCCCCACAAAATGATCCACCAAATGATCCTTTACCCCCTCAAAACCCTCCTCGAATCAAGGATTTGATAAGTGAAAATCTCACCCAATTGAGGACTTTAAAAAGAACATATAATAATGTACCCGTGTTGGCTCCTATGTTATCCATGTTAAACATCATAGAGTGTAACATTCAAACCCTTACCAACCAAAAAAATGCCACTCTTCGTTCGTGTGATGAAATGCATGAGATGTTTGATGATGGCTTGGAATATGATGAGGTTGTGGCCCTTAATTTAATCAAAGAGGATTTGGCTAACCTTTTTGCAAACCCAAAAATGGGTATACCAGTCGACAAGAAAAAACCCAAACTATCAATTAAATGGTGTAGAAATGATGCCATACATGCAAACTTTTGGGATCATTGGTGGATGGTTTTTGATATCTCTCCACATAGCAATTTAGAGGTGCCATTTTATTTCCTTAAAAAATTATATGCAAAATTTGTTTTGAAACTCAAAGTGAACTATTGGAGCATGAAGCCCAACATGGGTGTAGGACTAGGAGCTCCTTAGGATAGACCCTCTTCCTAGCAGAAAGAAGCTAGTGCTTTTATCCCCCCTACTGATATCTCCCCCCCTCCTTTAGTGTAACATCCTAATATTATGGCAGAGGCTAGCTCTTAGACCATCAGAGCCATTCAAAGGCTAAGTAGCCTATTGATATCCCGGGCTAGGTTAGTCTTGCCTCCCCGTGTTGATGATGTTGGTGCCAATTCATCATTGGCTAGCTCATCACATGTTTGTGTGCCTCACACTTGCATTATGTGCAAGAATATTTTCCTTGGTCCCATAGGTGATCTTCCCAAGTATATTTTTGTATTAGACAAGGATACACCAAACAAATGTACAGAGGCTACAGACCCTGATGCGAGAGAGGAGGGGAATGTAGAGGCACAGACTCCTTTGGTGTCAATACATGTATACATTTTTTTGTTATGACATATGCAATTTAAAGTTAATTTTTATAATAGAGTAATTTTAATTTTAAAGCCATATTGACTTATACATATATGTGATCATCATTCATGCTTAGTTGATGATCGAGGAGGAGCTTAGACAGATTAATGATGCCATGCTCTCGGTCATTTCATTTGGCCTTGAGACATCTACGGTATATTATGTTGTGTTCTTATTATTTTTTCTACTTGATATTGTAGCATATGTGGTTGCTAATCTTTCTTTTATCTTGCAGGTACCATCTATCCTAGGGGAGCAAAGTGCAGGGAATGAGCTAGCACCTATTGACAAAGGAAAGGTAATTAGGTGCTTTCTATAGACACCTAAAATCCTTTAGAAAATAAAGTATTTTTATTTTTTGGAAAAGTCCCTAATGACATCATCATTAATTAATTAATTAATTAATTAATTAATTTATTAATTTATTTATTTTTATGCCATTAAATCTTTTTATCTTAATTAAAAATATTTAATTAAGGAATCCCTCCCAAAAATGTTTAAATCTTATTTAAACATTATTTCCTTATTTATTAATTATTTAATTAATAAATTGACCAAAAATCTCAAAATAAATAACTTATTTATTTTTTGCCCAAAACTTGGCCAATTTCCTTAAGACCACTAACCTTTTGCAAAATCTTCTAATCCTTCTTTAATTTCAATTAAAGGCTAATCCCATCATTTCCTACCCCTAATCCCAACTCAAAATATTTAATTAAGATTAAATATTAATCCTCATGTTTATTAAAAATATTTTAATAAATATCTCCTCAACCCAAACCCTTGAAATAAATAAAACTTTATTTATTTCCTAAAAACCTTATTTATCCTCACCCTAGGAAGTTCTAGACTCTTCTAGAAAGTCTTCATCCTCATCCAAAGCCTAGACTCTTCTAGAAGATGTCAATCCTTATCTTTGACCCTAATCCTAATCCCCTTCCAACCTTGTCACATTCCCTAAACATGGGTTAAGACTTTCTAACCAAAGCCAAAGCCAACAAATATCTCCTCCTTCACCCACCCTCGTTAAATGCCATCCACTTGCCCATCTCTAACTAGCCTAATCTAATCTTAACCCAAGCCTAATCCAAGCCTTAATCATTTTCACATTCCTAAGTCAAGCTTAAGACTTTCTTAATCCAACCCAATTAAAAATATCTCAATTCTCTCACAAATATTCTAACCATAAAACTTTATGAAGCCCACAAAGTCATAAATGACTCTTACAAGCCCATTCATTGCTCTTACAAGCCATTATGAGGGTCTTTATGAGCTTTGAGCCTCCTTTGTTGACCCCTCAACCCCTCTTGCTCTAATCAATGGCCTTATGACATGTGTCACTCCCTAATTGGCTGTAAGGAAGCACAATCCATGTGCTCTCCTCTCATTCAATCTAAACCTTCTATAAGCTTTTTCCCATCCTTGCATCCTAGCTCTTGATCCCTCAAGCCCTTTGCCTATTTAAAGAATTGTCTCCCAAGCCATTTTAACACAATCACCCATAGTAACAAAGTAATGCCATTTTGATCATGAAGTAAAGCCATAATGCCATTTTGGAGAAGCTATTTTACATCAAATCCATTCACCCAAGCCAAAATCTATCAAGAACACCATTGAAGCCTTTGGAGAATTGAGCATACATCCTATCTAATTAGACAAAGCTACTCAACAAGAGAGCTTCTCATTGAGAGAGCCCATTAATGGCTCATATTCTCAATTAAGAGCTCATCTTAGTCTATCTTGAAGTTACGTTTATTTAATTTTGTGAATACTTTTGATTTGATATTTAGTGTTTTTTGCATTACTAATCCTCGTATACATTTTGGCATGCCTGATGGGACCTCATATGGGTCATCTTCATTAGCTTTTTAAGTCAGGTTTTGTATGTCATTTGCTGATTTTGGCTAATTTTTCTTGTTTTTGTGATTGGTAGGATTGTATAAATTGGTTTTTCAAGTCCACATGAGCATAAAGAAGACAAAGGAACTCATACTCTATCTCATAGTGTTTGCAGATTTTTCAAGCTTATAGGTGGACGAAGCACTTGGAATTCTTCTTCCTCTTCTTGTCTATATTCTTCTTCTATTCCATTTACTTCTTCTTTTTCTTCTTCTTGAGGGATCTTGGCCTTTTTTTTTTTTAAAGAAGCAAAATCATAGACACTTTTTTTAAAGTGCTTAAAATGAACCCCCAAATCATACTTAAATCTATTAAAAACTAAAAATTTACAAAAAAAAAAAAATATTTTGACAAGTGAAACTAAACCAATCCAATCATTTGCATCCTTGCAACATCAAAGTTTTAGATACATTCATGCAAAGTTAGGAACACTTCATTTTTGGAAATTTAAAAAGAACTTCAAGTTTTCATTTCAAAAGGTTCAAAATCAACTCTAAGTGCACACTAAAATCTAAATCAAACTCAAAGCATGAATCAAGGATAAAATTAACCTCATTTGCAAATATTTTAAAGTTTTTTTAAAAATCTCATGAAAACTAAGAGTCCTAAATGGTTGCCAAAATTGTCCTAAAAGCTTTGTTATTTGTTCCAAACAAATATCTTGTTGCAAAATCTTGAATGTTTCCTAGGTTTTTCATGCATCAAAACAATCTAGGAATATCATTTTTTAGGCTTAAAACATGCAAAATAGAACACAAAATCTTGAATGAAAACCAAAGTCCAAACAGTTATTTTCACTTTTGAGTCCAAAACAATCTTGAATGGTCTAAATTTAAAACAAAGCACTTCAAAGTTCTTAAAACAACACACAAAATCTCAATCTTGAATGCTCAAAGGAAAAAACTTGAATTTTTAATCACTTGTCTTTGAATGCATGTTGCTAAAATCACTCTTGAGTGCCATGGATTAAAATCAAGTTTTTATTTATTTATTTATTTTTTTTTTTTATGAATGCATGATTAAAACAACAATTCCAATCTTGAATGCCATAGATCAAATAATCATCTTTTGGGGCATAAAAAGAATCCACATTTTAGAAACTTTCTAAGTTATAAAAAGAAATAAAAACACTTTGAGTGAATTTGTTGTTGGACTCACCCTCTTTAATCACCCATCATTCTAACCATTGGTTGCAATATCAGCACCATATATAGGGATAGGTCTACCTAAGAAGTTGTTAAGTGCTCCACAAAAATCAAATTCCATTCACTTAAGTTTTTATTGGTTTTTCTAAGTTAGAAAATTTCTTAAATGCACATTAGTCTCGCTAACACTTCATTTGGGCATAAAAAATTGAACAAATCTTGATGTGGAGGGCCTCTAGGTGTGCACTTTAAATCGAGCTTTACACACATCTTTGTTTTGGAATTAAAACAAACTCACACTCAATCTTGAATGCCTTAAAGAAAATTAATTGATACTTAACGTGGAGGGCTTTCGAGCGCGCGGATTTACTTTCTTGTTGACCCTAACTCTCCTTTGTGTATTCATTCTTCAATCTCTTCTCTTTTATTGGCATATTTCAAATTGGAATTGAACTTTTTCATCTTAATCACATGTGTTTTCAAAAAGTCTAGATCAAAAATCTTAACTGTCAGTTGGAAAAGAACTCTGTCTTTTAGCCCAAGATCTTCCAAGTCTTCTCTCCCCTTGTCATCTTTTGAGGCCATCTTGGGTGCATAAGATTAGGATCCAAAATCTTGTTTGTGTTTTAGGAGGCCTGCTTGGGGATTTTATCACCCCTTGGGATGACCTCAACTCTAGCGTTCTGGCAGAGTATAAAGATCAGGAGGTGAATCCAAAGACACCTCTCTCGGGATCAAAATTTTGTCACTCGGGCTAAGCCTCAAGGAACTTTATACCCTTGAGAAGTGAAAGAGGAGAAGTGGGTTACCACTCCTCTCAGCTATGTGACATCTTTTTGGTTTCACCTACAAATTTGGGCTTCACGTACCTTGTGTATATCGAGGAGTCCCTAGCTAAACCAAATTTCATCCTTATAGAAAGCTTCCTAAGATGTTGGTGTGTTTGACATGCTTGCTTCAAACTTTTGTCTTCTTATTTCTTCATAGATTTTGAATGAATGTTTGCCAACTTTGGTCAAAATCCTAGAAAAGAAAAAATCTCCCAACTCAAGGCATACTTAGTGTAGTCATTGCCTCATCAAAAAATCATCCAAGCTCCCCCGCCACAACCGAACCTATCTAGTTCTTTTCTTTAGAACAATCCCAAATCCAAAGTCCATCCAAATCATCCCCCCCAGCCAGCTAGCAACCCAATCCAAAATCACCCAAGCCTTTAAGGAATTGTTGTTACTCTGTCAGAGTTTGCTATCCAATCAATCTATCCAAATCCCTCAATCTCCCCAAAGTTCTCCCTTTGACAGAGCTTTGTCTAGGGTAATCTAGCCTTGTCACTTGTCATCCCTCATCACCTTAAGCTAAAGGTTGGGATTCACAAGTGTTCAATCTCGTGTCATGCCCATAGGATAATTTTTCTATCCTCAAGTTGACCCCAAAAGCCACCAATCTTGCACATAGGAAAGCAAAACTCTCACTTTTTGATAGCATACCCTTGAAGTCTTTCATCCACAGGAAAGCCAAAAATCTCCAGCCAATCCTCCTTAGGTCTGTCATGCAACTTTGACTCTCCCTAGAAAATCTTTCATCAGCCAATCCAAAATCTATGCTTAATCCAAATCCAACCATGAGCTTCAATGTTCATCCATATGCAAGATCCCATCCCCATTCAACTCATTATTAAAACATGAAATCCCAACCCTATCATGATGAGTTTGGTCACATTGTCCTTTCTCCTACTACATCCTATTCCAATGATGATGAAAATCTTGTTGACTATGACGGGTATCTTGAGAGCCTTAGATGCCTTCTGCCAACCTTCCCCCAAAATCCAAGCATTCCTCTAAACTATCTAGTCATTCCATCTCATATCCCAGCTTCTCCTCCATAACCCAATCAACCAAGCTTCCAATCTTCCACCCCCATCACACTAGTTATTCTTGTCAATCCACCACCTCCACCTCTGACACACGAGTCTCCTAGGAATCTCCTAGAGGAAATACAAGAAAAGTCACCTCTAATAGTCAATAAGCCATGTCATCTAATCCAACCATGTGAAGTAGTTAGTGATGAAGCTTCACCATCTATAATATCACCTCCATCTCCCATAGCTATCATCCCCATACCATCCATCAAATTGCTTAAAATCCTTCCACTTCTCTCAAGCATCAAAATCTCACCACCTGTCAAATCCCTCCAAATCCTATCCACATCATCTCCAAGCATTTTCCAAATCTCCCGTAATGACCCTTATGTATCCATCTTCTACTCACCCATCTCCACTACTGAATCTCCCATCTATCCATATGCTGCCTTTGAAGAATCCATCCCTTCACCTCCTATTGTACCATCCAATCCAATCAAATCCTATCAAGATCCTACCCAAAAGCATGTTGACATCCCCCAAAGCATAAATGAAGATATCATCATACCTTGTCTTCCATCCATAGTGCAGTCACCATCCCCTCCATCTCCAAAACCTCAAGCCATACCTCCTCTATTGCAGGATATCTTTTCATCCCATTAGCTAAATCAAGATCCTATCCTACCATCTCCTTTGCTCCGTGCTTCCATCTTACCACCTATCCAATCTATTCCACCATCTATAATCTACCCTTTTGGTTCACTTACATTCATCCATGGTGGCCCCCTCTTAGCAAAAGAATTAAGAATAGTATCTCCCTATTGCAATACATCTAATAAAGCACTTCTACCATTTTCTACAAGCAAAAAGTTTCCTCAGCTCATTCAAATGCTTAATCAATGGCATTATCAAGGTCAAGGTTTAGGACCACAAGAGCAAGGAATCAGAAAGCCTATTATTGCACAAAAGAATCCAGGATTTCATGGTCTTGGATATGTATCCAAAGGCTCACCATCTAAAAGTGTTGTTACATGCCATCCCTAAACCAAGCCTATCTCCAAGCCCACCATGCCAGCCTCCCATCACTCCTTCAAGAAATCTTATGTCATCCCCCATCCACCATCTTTGCAACCCAAAACAACCTACCATATGCCCCCTTCATCCGCTAAATCTATTTTGGGTCTCCATGTCCCAAAATCCACCATCCTCCATCCTCCTATCAACCATCATAAAATCATATTCCCTCCATTCCTACGCAAGATCAACAAAGGCACATATCAGGGCACATCATCCATCATCATCCCCCTACACACTCTTCCATATCCTCTCCATCTCTCAAAGCTTCTCCTAACCATCTTCCCAAAGCTTACCACAGCAATGTGAATACCAACTTCAAAACAAATAAAGCTAAAAATCCACATCCTAGGCAATCATATGTCTATTCTAAAAGACATACTCCAAAAAGGAAAAATCCAATCAAAGAATGCAAAACAATGCAAAAGCCTATGAAAATAAAATTCAAAACCACGTGGATCCCAAAGAAAAAAGTTAAAACCCAATGCATAATGGCATCCACCATTGCTAATCCCCATCCAGTGATTCGTGTCCCCCATCTTCTAACTCCATCTTGGGTTCCTATATCCCCAAGCGCGCTTCTAAAAATCCTCCATCAAGCCCGCATCTACCATCTATCTCCCATATCCTCTTTTCGCACTCGTCCCAACATGTGCCAATGTTGATCTTGCAAGCATCCCCATCTCGTGCTTCTTTTCAGCCTTTTCATCCCTCCATCTCCTACCATCAATCCCATCTAATCCAATCTATTGCATAAATCACACATCCAGTGTACCAATAGCTAGCAAAAAAATTGAACATTCCAACAGCTGGTGAAAAATCCCAAAAAAGCCAAAAATAGCTGAAGAAAGCCAAAATCATTCCAACTTAGCCCAAAGTCAAAAAGTCAAAAAAATAAAGAAAAATAAAGTGTCCACTAGTGAAAAGTTGGTAATTCAAGTGCCTTGGACAAGTACCATGATAAAAACTTGGCAAACAAGCGTTATGCATAATCCAGCCATCCCCAGCTTAGCCTATCATCCTCATGCTTTTGGTCACATCTTGCCATCTAGCTCCATCTTCCAATTTATCTACCTATCTTTCATCCTCTAGCTTTTATCTATCACTATCCACTTATCTTTTGCAACCTCACCCCATCATCCCAACGATCATCCATCTCCCTAGCGCCTTTAGCTTTTCTTTCCTAGCTTCAATCCTATCACATCCATCGTAAGACCTCCTTCTGCATGTCATCTTTTGATTGGGGGCACTCTATTCCTTGGAGATCTTGTCTTGTCCATTCTCCCTTGTCATTGGTATCTCACTTTAGGCTATCCTCATGTAAATCCAATGTCATCCTCTCATTAGCCATTCACTCTAGCGCCATCTATCAACTCAGCTACCACCAACCTTAGCATTATCCCCATCCTTGGTCGCACATCTATCATCATCATTGGATGCATCCTACCAAATCCATATCTTCTGCTATCACCTCATCCTTAGCTTCTTCATCTTGCACCAACTTGAGCCATCCTATTATCTTATCATTCAGAGCTCCTGTACAACTTGTAAATAATCTTGTATCCAACCCTTTTATCATACCTTGTATCATAGCTTGTATATCCAATCTTGTCCAAAACATCTTGTACATTTGTACCATATCTTGGTCCATCAGCTTGTACATCCTCTTTAGCTTAGTACTATTGTATCTATCCAGCTTTTGTGTTAGTTCATCATTGATTAACATCTTGCACACATCGCACAAATCTTGGTTAGCTATTCCAATGCATCCTTTAGCTAGATCTCCTATCATCAAAGTGTTATCCTTCTTAGTTCAGCTTGCCTATTGCATCACTCATCCAAATCCACCAACTTAGCTGCTCTCCGATAGATCCTTGCAGGATAAAGCTTTCCTCATGTCTGATCTTGGTCCGTTAGTATCGCATCCTACCCATCTCATTAGCAAATGGTTCTCTTTTGGATTTTCCCTTTCTTCTGATTTGGAATCTTCCATTTTGGGTCTTGAAGTATCTTTTCCAAGAAATCTTTTTGTTCCCTCCTTAAGGTTGGTATGATCTTCCATATCATGGTATATTGCGAATGGGGCAATCTGAGCATAAGGTTTTGATTAGGTCTTTTATTTATTTCTTTTTTGCTTGTGGGTTACTTGGTGTCGGTTCCATGCTATTTTCTCTAGGTTTCATGTGTGCTATTGCGGCAATCCTTGTGTGTTTTTTTTGAGTCAGTCTATCAGTCTTCTAGATAGTTGGTGAAAAGGCCTTGATGTTCTTGGTAACCTTGGCAATTAACCAACAGTCCTATAGCAAATCTAGTGCTCAACTACATGGTGGTACTTCTCTTTGAAGTATCCCTCTGCTCAAAAAGCTTCAATAGATTCCCTTCATCTCCATTATCCCCCATCCATATCCGGCATCTGTCTCTCCTACCTAGCTTATGCATCAGTATCTCTTTGAATCAATCTTCACTTTTAGCTTTAGGGATCCACCAATCCAATCAATCCACCAAGCCTCATCTTTTGAGATCCACAATCCTAGTCCTAGGGATCTTCAAAACCCATCTTTCATCAATCTGACTCTTTGAAATCCTCTTGCATCAGCTTTATTATCCCCTCATCCTTCTCCCTATCTTGGATTCCTTTTTATAGCGCTCCACTCCTTCATCCTCCACCTTCCCTAAAGTCTTAAGCTTACTTCCTCTTGTGCATCTAATTCTCCTTTATCATTCTCTCATAGTCAGAGTTTGAGCTAATTCAGCCCCTTCACTTTGCAAATTTGAGTCTCCTTGCTTATCCCAGTTTCTTATATTTTTCAAGAAGTTGTCAAGCCTCATTTTTTCTACCCACCACCTTCTTGAGGGGGCATCTCATAGTCTAGTGTCTCCTTATCCAAGACTGGGGCAACTTTGTTGCTAAAACATCTTCCTCATGTCATTTATATTCAAACTTCTTTAAAATAATGTTATTTCAACACTATGTCAAAGAGGGGCAAAATGTAGACACCTAAAAATCCTTTAGAAAATAAAGTATTTTTATTTTCTGGAAAAGTCCCTGATGACATCATCATTAATTAATTAATTAATTTATTATTTTATTTATTTATTTTTATGCCATTAAATCCTTTTATCTTAATTAAAAATATTTAATTAAGGAATCCCTCCTAGAAATGTTTAAATCTTATTTAAACATTATTTCCTTAATTATTAATTATTTAATTAATAAATTGACCAAAAATCCGAAAATAAATAATTTATTTAATTTTTTCCCAAAACTTGGCCAATTTCCTTAAGACCACTAACCTCTTCCAAAATCCTCTAATCCTTCTTTAATTTTGATTAAAGGCTAATCCCATCATTTCCTACCCCTAATCCCAACTCAAAATATTTAATTAAGATTAAATATTAATTCTCATGTTTATTAAAAATACTTTAATAAATATCTCCTCAACCCAAACCCTTGAAATAAATAAAACTTTATTTATTTCCTAAAAACCTTATTTATCCTCATCCTAGTAAGTTCTAGACTCTTCTAGAAATTTTTCATCTTCATCCAAAGCCTAGACTCTTTTAGAAGATGTCAATCCTTATCTTTGACCCTAATCGTAATTTCCCCCCTAACCTTGTCACATTCCCTAAACATGGGTTAAGACTTGGTAACCCAAGCCAAAGCTAACAAATATCTCCTCCTTCACCCACCCTCATTAAATGCTATCCACTTTCCCATCTCTAACTAGCCTAATCTAATCTTAACCCAAGCCTAATCCAAGCCTTAATCATTTGCACATTCCTAAGTCAAGCTTAAGACTTTCTTAATCCAACTCAAGTCAAAATATCTCAACTCTCTCACAAATATCCTAACCATAAAATTTTATGAAGCCCACAAAGCTATAAATGACTCTTACAAGCCCATTCATTGCTCTTACAAGCCATTATGAGGGTCTTTATGAGCTTTGAGCCTCCTTTGTTGACCCCTCAACCCCTCTTGCTCTAACCAATGACATTGTGACATGTTTCACTCCCTGATTGGTTGTAAGGAAGCATAATCCATGTGCTCTCCTCTCATTCAATCTAAACCTTCTCTAAGCTTTTTCCCATCCTTGCATCCTAGCCCTTTATCCCTCAAGCCCTTTGCCTATTTAAAAAATCCTCTCCCAAGCCATTTTAACACAATCACCCATAGTAACAAAGTAATGCCATTTTTGAGAAGCCATTTTACATCAAATCCATTCACCCAAGCCAAAATCCATCAAGAACACCATTGAAGCCTTTGGAGAATTGAGCATACATCCTATCTAATTAGACAAAGCTACTCAACAAGAGAGCTTCTCATTGAGAGCTCATCTTAGTCTATCTTGAAGTTATGTTTATTTAGTTTTGTGAATACTTTTGATTTAGTCTATCTTGAATACTTTTGTTCTTTGCATTACTAATCCTCGTATACATTCTTTATTTAGTTTTATGAATACTTTTGATTTAGTCTATCTTGAAGTTACATTTATTTAGTTTTGTAAATACTTTTGATTTGATATTTAGTGTTCTTTGCATTACTAATCCTCGTAAGAATGTATACGAGGATTAGTAATGCAAAGAATACTAAATATCAAATCAAAAGTATTCATAAAACTAAATAAACGTAACTTCAAGATAGACTAAGATGAGCTCTCAATTGAGAATATGAACCATTAATGGGCTTCTCAATGAGAAGCTCTTTTGTTGAGTAGCTTTGTCTAATTAGATAGGATTTATGCTTGATTCTCCAAAGGCTTCAATGGTGTTCTTGATGGATTTTGGCTTGGGTGAATGGATTTGATGTAAAATCGCTTCTCAAAAATGGCATTATGGCTTTACTTCATGATCAAAATGGCATTACTTTGTTACTATGGGTGATTGTGTTAAAATGGCTTGGGAGAGGATTCCTTAAATAGGCAAAGGGCTTGAGGGATCAAGGGCTAGGATGCAAGGATGGGAAAAAGCTTATGGACGGTTTAGATTGAATGGGAGGAGAACACATGGATTGTGCTTTCTTACAGTGAATCAGGCAGTGACACATGTCACAGGGTCATTGGTTAGAGCAAGAGGGGTTGAGAGGTTAACAAAGGAGGCTCAAAGCTCATAAAAACCCTCATAATGGCTTGTAAAAGCAATGAATGAGCTTGTAAGAGTCATTTATGGCTTTGTGGGCTTCATAAAGTTTTATTTTTGGGATATTTGTGAGAGAGTTGAGATATTTTGACTTGGGTTGGATTAAGAAAGTCTTAAGCTTGACTTAGGAATGTGCAAATGATTAAGGCTTGGATTAGGCCTGGGTTAAGATTAGATTAGGCTTGTTAGAGATGGGCAAGTGGATGGAATTTAATGAGGGTGGGTGAAGGAGGAGATATTTGTTTGCTTTGGCTTGGGTTAGCAAGTCTTAACCCATGTTTAGGGAATGTGACAAGGTTATGGGGGGGATTAGGATTAGGGTCAAAGATAAGGATTGACATTTTCTAGAAGAGTCTAGGCTTTGGATGAGGATGAAGACTTTCCAGAAGAGTCTAGAACTTCCTAGGATGAGGATAAATAAGGTTTTTAGGAAATAAATAAAGTTTTATTTATTTCAAGTGTTTGGGTTGAGGAGATATTTATTAAAGTATTTTTAATAAACATGAGGATTAATATTTAATCTTAATTAAATATTTTGACTTGGGATTAGGGGTAGGAAATGATGGGATTAGCCTTTAATCGAAATTAAAGAAGGATTAGAAGATTTTGGAAGAGGTTAGTGGTCTTAAGGAAATTGGCCAAGTTTTGGGCACAAAATAAATAAATAATTTAATTTGGCATTTTTGGTCAATTTATTAATTAAATAATTAATAAATAAGGAAATAATGTTTAAATAAGATTTAAATTTTTTTGGGAGGGATTCCTTAATTAAATATTTTTAATTAAGATAAAAGGATTAATGGCATAAAAATAAATTAATTAATTAAATAATTAATTAATTAATAAATGATGATGTCATCAAGGACTTTTTTCAGAAAATAAAAATATTTTATTTTCTAAAGGATTTCAGGTGTCTACATTTTGCCCCTCTTTGACATAGTGTTGAAAGAACACTATTTCAAAGAAGTTCAAATATAAACGACATGAGAAAGATGTTTTAAGCAACAAAGTTGCCTCAATCTCGGATAAGAAGATGAGAGACTAGACTTAGATGATGCCCCCTCAAGAAGGCAGTGGGGAGAGAAAATGAGGCTTGACGGCTTCTTGAAAAATACAAGAATCTGGGATGAGAAAGGAGACTCAGATTGGCAAAGAGAAGGGGCTAAATTAACTCAAACTCTCACTACAGGAGAATTATAAACGAAGAATCAAAGGCACAAGAGGAAGCAAGCTTAAGACTTTAGGGAAGGTGGAGGATGAAGGAGCAGAGCACTATAAAAAGGAATCTAGGAAAGGGAGAAGGATGAGGGGATTATAAAAGCTGATGAAAAAGGATTTCAAAGAGCTAGATTGGTGAGAAATGGGTTTTGAAGATCCCTAGGATTAGGATTGTGGATCTCGAAAGATGAGGCTTGGTGGATTGATTGGATTGGTGGATCCCTAAGACTAGGATTGTGGATCTCAAAAGATGAGGCTTGGCGGATTGATTGGATTGGTGGATCCCTAAGACTAGGATTATGGATCCCTAAACCTAAAAGTGAAGATTTGAGTCAAAGAGATACTGATGCATTAGCTGGGGTAAGAGAGACAGATGCTAGATATGGATGAGGGATAATGAAGATGAAAGAAATCCATTGAAGTTTTTGGAGCAGGGTGATACTTCAAAGAGAAGTACCACCATGTAGTTGAGCACTAGATTTGCTATAGGACTATTAGTTAATTTCCAAGGTTACCAAGAACATCAAGGTCATGTCACCAACCGTTTAGAGGATTGACGAATTGAATCAAAACAAACATGCTAGGATTGCCTTAGCAGCACACATGAATCTCGAAAGAATCAAAGTGGAACTAACACTAAGTAACCCACAAGCAGAAAAAGAAAAAGAAAACAAAAGACTTGATCAAGACCTTATGCCCAGATTGCCCCATTCATAGTATACCATGATATGGAAGATCATGGCAACCTTGAGGAGGGAACAAAAAGATTTTTTGGAAAAGATCCTTCAAGATCCAAAAGGGAAGATTCCAAATCAAAAGAAAGTGAAAATCCAAAAGAGAACCATTTGCCAATGAGATGGGTGGGATGAGGTACTAATAGACCAAGATCAGACATGAGGAAATCTATATCCTACAAGGATCTATCAGAGAGCACCTAAGTTAATGGATTTGGATGAGTGATGTGTCTAGCAAGCTAAACTAAGAAGGATAACACTTTGGTGACAGGAGGTGTAGCTAAAGGATGCATTGGAATAGCTAACCAAGGGTTCTGCGATGTGTGCAAGATGCTGATCAAGGATGAACTAACACGAAAGCTGGATAGATACAATGGTACTAAGCTAAAGAGGATGTACAAGCTAATAGACCAAGGTATGTTACAGATGTAAAAGGTTGTTCAAGTTTGTGTTTTGTAAGATGGAAATGTTTTAGAGTGTGTTGGAGGTGGAGGTGGTGGGAATTGAAAGCTTGGGAATGGAATTGACTGGGTTTGATAGCTCGGTAGAGTGGTGGTAGGAGCTTTGGTCTCTTGAGAGCTTGGCAAAACATTAGTAGTAGCTTTTGGGGTTTGATAGCTTTTTGGAGTGAGGGTAGAAGCTTGTGGATTTGTGGTTGATGGTACTGAGCTCCAAGGACCTAGTGGAAATGATGGAATTATGCTTTGGGCTGTAGTGAATTAGCTAGGGGAGACGAAAGGTTGATTACTTGGCCCTATGGGTGGCATCCCTATTGTATATTGCTGAGGTTGGCCAAAGATGCTAGCACTAATTTGGGAGATGGGTGGATTTGGAAGGTTGGGTTGGAGGGTAGCAACAACAATAGTGAAGGGAGTAAATGGTGAGGTGTTTTGGCAAAGATAGTTTGGAGTGGTGAGGTATGAACCAAGGATGGAGTGGTGGTGGTTGGATTGGCTTGTGGAATGGAGATTTCAACTTGGGTGGAGGATGGTATGTTTGGGTCAGTTGGATCAAAAGGATTGGCTTGAGGCTCTTCTTTTGGCACATATTGAGGATAATTTTAATCATAAGAGCCTATCGAGAGTGGTAGTTGCCCAAACAACAAGTGAGATGGATCTGATAAGGGAGGAGATCTTCCAAGGTCAAAGGCTCCTATGTTGTCCCTTCAAAATTTAGCCATGATTGTTTCTTTTTTCTTGTCTATAATGGCATTCACCAATATTGCATTTCCTGGTTGGTTCATGAAAGCTTCAATGTCAGTAGGTGATGGTATAGTGTTCTCTAGGCTAAAGGATGGTTGAGTGCTCAAGGGGAGCAATGTTGTTTGATCCAAATGATAGGGCTCCATTGTTTCCTTCTTCTTCTTGGCTAAGCAAGTGATGGCTGGCATGAAAATTTTCCTGGGGATGAGATGCAACAATGTTGATGGATGCAAAAGGGGAAGGTTTTTCTATGTAAATGATTTCCTAGGTTGAGGCAAAGCTATATGAAAAACCTAAGAAGGATTGGGTTGGGGATTCTAACTTCAAAGATATGTTGCCAAAGCATGAAAGGTCTACTTTCTTATGTGCAAGCTTGGTGGTGATTGTGTCAACTTAAGGATAGACTAATGATCCTTTAGAAAAAACACAAGATTGACCACTCGTGGATCCCAATTCTTAACTCAAGGTGATGAGGGATAACAAGTGACAAAAGCTAGATTACCTTAGACAAAGATCTGTCAAAGGGTTTAGCTTGGTGAGATTGGTGGATTTGGAAGATGTTAGGAATGGAAAACTCTTGGCAAGGTGACAACAATTCTGAAGGCTTGGGTGTGAATTTTTAGATTGCTGGCTAGATGGTTTGGTTCTGAATGAGATGGATGAGCTAAAATGCTTTAAAGGGATAACCTAGAATGGCTGGCTTTCCTACAAAGATTACTCTAAAGTAAAACTTATGCAAGAAGATGTGGGAAAACAAGGGGGCCTAATCATATAAATCATGCCTAGTTGGTAAGACATAAGCAGGGTTAACTCTTGGATGCTTGCTAAATCTGATAATGTGATCTAATCAAGCATCTTGATAGGTTTCATTGACCACTTTGTCTTCTACTTTGTGGAGTTTGGAAATTTGAGGGCTTGGTGTTACTTCCTTTCTCTTGGCTGAAATTTCTTGGTATGCCTAAGAGGGCTTGAGTTTGGCTTTGTGAAACTTCTGTTTGGGTTTGAGTTGTTTTGACATAAATTCCTAAATCTGTTTGGCTTTGAGAGATCATGGTTTTTTTTCTTCAACTTTTTCAACTTCTAAAATAGGCAGTGACCATGCTAAGTGTGCCCTAAGCTAGGATTGACCAAGTTTGGCAAACATTCATTCAATAAGTAAAAGATCAAGCAATAGATAAGAACAACTAGAAAGAAGTTTTTGATTCTCAGAATGTGATACGTGCGCCAAGGAGTGTGTATATTCTACAAATGTTTTGATCAGTCATTTCAAACACATTAACATCCTAAATGGTTGTCTATAAGGCTGACAGTTGGTTTAGCTAGGGAGTCCTTGATATACACAAGGTACGTGAGGCCCAAATCCATAGATGAAACCAAAACAATGTCACACAGTCAAGAGGAGTAGTAACCCACTTCTCCTCTTTCACTTCTCAAGGGTATAAAGTTCCTTGAGGCTTAGCTTGAGTGATAGAATTTTGATCCCAAGAGAGGTGTCTTTGGATTCAACTCTCGATCTTTATACTCTGTCGGAACACTAGAGTTGAGGTCGTCCAAAAGGGTGATGAAATCTCCAAGTAGGCCTCCTAAAAGCTAAGACAATATTTAAGATCCTAATCTTATGCACCCAAGATGGCCTTGAAATATGACAAGGGGGGAGAAGACTTGGATGATCTTGGGCTAAAAGGCAGAGTTCTTTTCCAACTGACACTTTAAGTTTGCTGATCTAGACCTTTTGAAAAAACACATGATTTAAGATGCAAAGGTTCAATTTCAATTTTAAATGCACCAACAAAAGAGAAGTGATCAAAGAATGAATACACCAAGAAGATTTAGGGTCAACAAAAAGAAAACTTGCATGCTCAGAGGCCCTCCACATCAAGTATCAATTTATTTTCTTTAAGGCATTCAAGATTGAGTGTGACTTTGTTTTAAGCCCAAAACAAAGATGTGTGTAAATCTCAATTTCAAGCGTGCATCCAGAGGCCCTTCACGTCAAGATTTATTAGATTTTTTTATGCCCAAATGAAGTGTTAGCAAGACTAATGTTCATTCAAGGAATTTTCTAACTTAGAAAAACCAATAAAAACTCAAGTGAGTGGAATTTGATTTTTGTGGAGCACATAACACCTTCTTAGGTAGACCCATCCCCATATATGGCGTTGATATTGCAACCAATGGTTAGAATGATGGGTGATTAAAGAGGGTGATTCCTACAACAAATTCACTCAAAGTGTCTTTATTTGTTTTTATAACTTAGAAAGTTTCTAAAATGTGGATTCTTTTTATGCCTCAAAAGATGATTATTTGATCTATGGCATTCAAGATTGGATTTGTTGTTTTAATCATGCATTCATTAAAAAAAAAAAAAAACTTGATTTTAATCCATGGTACTCAAGAGTGATTTTAGCAACATGCATTCAAAGACAAGTGATTAAACATTCAAGTTTTTTGCTTTGAGCATTCAAGATTTGAGATTTTGCATGTCGTTTTAAGAACATTGAAGTGCTTTGTTTTAACCTTAGATCATTCAAGATTGTTTTGGACTCAAAAGTGAAAATGACTCTTTGGACTTTGGTTTTCATTCAAGATTTTGTGTTCTAGTTTGCATGTTTTAAGCCAAAAAAAATGATATTCCTAGATTGTTTTGATGCATGAAAAACCTAGGAAACATTCAAGATTTTTCAACAAGATATTTGTTTGGAACAAATAACAAAGCTTTTATGACAATTTTGGCAACCATTTAGAACTCTTATTTTTCATGAGATTTTTGAAAGAACTTTAAATATTTGCAAATGAGGTTCATTTTATTCTTGATTGATGCTTTGAGTTTGATTTAGATTTTAGTGTGCACTTAGTGTTGATTTTGAACCTTTTGAAATGAAAACTTGAAATTTTTTTTAAATTTCCAAAAATGAAGTGTTCCTGACTTTGCATGAATGCATCTAAAACCTTGATATTGCAAGGATGCAAATGATTGGATTGGTTTAGTTTCACTTTTTAAAAGATTTTTTTTTTTTTTTGCAAATTTTTAGTTTTCAATGGATTTAAATATGATTTGGGGGTTCATTTTAATCACTTAAAAAAAAGTGTGTATGATTTTGCTTCCTTAAAAAAAAGGCCAAGATCCCTCAAGAAGAAGAAGAAGAAGTAGATGGAATAGAAGAAGAATATAGACAAGAAGAGGAAGAAGAATTCCAAGTGCTCTGTCCACCTATAAGCTTGAAAAATCCTCAAACACTATGAGATAGACTATGAGTTCCTTTGTCTTCTTCATGCTCATGTGGACCTGCAAAACAAATTTATACAATCCTACCAATCACAAAAATAAGAAAAATTAGCCAAAATGAGAAAATGACATACAGAACTTGACTAAAAAAGCTAATGAAGATGACCCATGCGGGGTCCCACTGGGCGTGCTATAATGTATATGAGAATTAGTAATGCAAAGAAAATTAAATATTAAATCAAAAGTATTCATAAAACTAAATAAACATAACTTCAAGATAGACTAAGATGAGCTCTCAATTGAGAAAATGAGCCATTAATGGGCTCTCTCAATGAGAAGCTCTCTTATTGAGTAGCTGTGTCTAATTAGATAGGATGTATGCTCGATTCTCCAAAAGCTTCAATGGTGTTCTTGATGGATTTTGGCTTAGGTGAATGGATTTGATGTAAAATGGCATTATGGCTTTACTTCATGATCAAAATGGCATTACTTTGTTACTATGGGTGATTGTGTTAAAATGGCTTGGGAGAGGATTCCTTAAATAGGCAAAGGGCTTGAGGGATCAAGGGCTAGGTTGCAAGGATGGGAAAAAGCTTATGGAAGGTTTAGATTGAATGAGAGGAGAGCACATTGATTGTGCTTCCTTACAACCAATCAGGGAGTGACACATGTCATAGGGTCATTGGTTAGAGCAAGAGGGGTTGAGGGGTCAACAAAGGAGGCTCAAAGCTCATAAATACCCTCATAATGGCTTGTAAGAGCAATGAATGGGATTGTAAGAGTCATTTATGGCTTTGTGGGCTTCATAAAATTTTATGGTTGAAATATTTGTGAGAGAGTTGAGATATTTTAACTTGGGTTGGATTAATAAAGTCTTAAGCTTGACTTAGAAATGTGCAAATGATTAAGGTTTGGATTAGGCTTGGGTTAAGATTAGATTAGGCTTGTTAGAGATGGGCAAGTGGATGGCATTTAATGAGGGTGGGTGAAGGAGGAGATATTTATTGACTTTGGCTTGGGTTAGAAAGTCTTAACCCATGTTTAGAGAATATGATAAGGCTGGGGGGATTAGGATTAGGGTCAAAGATAAGGATTGACATCTTCTAGAAGAGTCTAGGCTTTGGATGAGGATGAAGACTTTCTAGAAGAGTCTAGAACTTCTTAGGATGAGGATAAATAAGATTTTTAGGAAATAAATAAAATTTTATTTATTTCAAGGGTTTGGGTTGAGGAGATATTTATTAAAGTATTTTAAATTAACATTAGGTTTAATATTTAATCTTAATTAAATATTTTGAGTTGAGATTAGGGGTAGGAAATGATGGGATTAGCGTTTAATCGAAATTAAAGAAGCATTAGAAGATTTTGGAAGAAGTTAGTGGTCTTAAGGAAATTCGCCAAGTTTTGAGCAAAAAAAAATAAATTATTTATTTTTGGATTTTGGGTCAATTTATAAATTAAATAATTAATAAATAAGGAAATAATGTTTAAATAAGATTTAAACATTTTTGGGAGGGATTCCTTAATTAAATATTTTTAATTAATATAAAGGGATTTAATGGCATAAAAAAAATTAATTAATTAAATAATTAATTTATTAATAAATGATGATGTCATCAGAGACTTTTTTCATAAAATAAAAATATTTTATTTTCTAAAGGATTTTAGGTGTCTACATTTTGCCCCTCTTTGACATAGTGTTGAAACAACACTATTTCAAAGAAGTTCAGATATAAACGACACGAGGAAGATGTTTTTAGCAACAAAGTTGCCCCAGTCTCGGATAAGAAGAGAAGAGACTAGACTTAGATGATACCCCCTCAAGAAGGCGACAGGGAGAGAAAACGAGGCTCAATGGCTTCTTGAAAAATACAAGAATTTGGGATGAGAAAGGAGACTTAGATTGGCAAAGACAAGGGGCTGAATTAGCTCAAACTCTCACTACGGGAGAATGATAAAGGGAGAATTAGAGGCACAAGAGGAAGCAAACTGAAGACTTTAGGGAAGGTGGAGGATGAAGGAGTGGAGCACTATAAGAAAGAATCCAGGATAGGGAGAAGGATGATGGGATTATAAAAGCTGATGCAACAGGATTTCAAAGAGCTAGATTGGCGAGAGATGGGTTTTGGAGATTCCTAAGACTAGGATTGTCGATCTCGAAAGATGAGGCTTGGTGGATTAATTGGATTGGTGGATCCCTAAGACTAGGATTGTGGATCCCTAAAGCTAAAAGTGAAGATTTGAGTCAAAGAGATACTGATGCATCAGCTGGGGTAAGAGAGACAGATGTTGGATATGGATGGGGGATAATGAAGATGAAGGAAATCCATTGAAGCTTTTGGAGTAGGGGAATACTTCAAAGAGAAGTACCACCATGTAGTTGAGCACTAGATTTGCTATAGGACTATTGGTTAATTGCCAAGGTTACCAAGAACATCAAGGCCATGTCACCAACCATCCAAAGGACTGATGAACTGACTCAAAACAAACACGCAAGGATTTCCCCAGCAGCACACATAAATCTCGAATGAATTAGAGTGGAACTGACACTGGGTAACCCACAAGAAAAAAAAGAAAAACAAACAAAAGACTTGATCAAGACCTTATGCCCAAATTACCCCATTTGCAGTATACCATAATATGTAAGATCATGGCAACCTTGAGGAGGGAACAAAAAGATTGTTTGGAAAAGATACTTCAAGACCCAAAAGGGAGGATTCCAAATCAAAAGAAAGAAAAAATCCAAAAGAGAATAGTTTGATAATGAGATGGGTGAGACAAGGTACTAACAGACCATGATCAGATATGAGGAAAGTTATATCCTACAAGGATCTATCAGAGAGCACCTAAGCTGATGGATTTGGATGAGTGATGCATCTGGCAAGCTGAAGTAAGAAGGATAACACTTTGGTGATAGGAAATCTAGCTAAAGGATGCATTGGAATAGCTAACCAAGGGTTGTGCGATGTGTACAAGATGTTGATCAAGGATGAACTAACACAAAAGATGGATAGATACAATGGTACTAAGCTAAAAAGGATGTACAAGCTAACAGACCAAGATATGTTACAAATGTACAAGGTTGTTCATGTTTGGGTTTTATGAGATGGAAATGTTTTAGAGTGTGTTGGAGGTGGAGATGGTGGGAATTGAAAGCTTGGGAATGGAACTAATGGGGTTTGATAGCTTGGTAGAGTGGTGGTAGGAGCTTGGGTCACTTGAGAGCTTGGCAGAACATTGGTAGTAGCTTGTGGGGTTTGATAGCTTTGTGGAGTGAGAGTAGTAGCTTGTGGATTTCTGGCTAATGGCACTGAGCTCCAAGGACCTAGTGAAAATGAAAAAATTGTGCTTTGGGCTGTGGTGAATAAGCTAGGGGAGAGGAAAGGTTGATTACTTGGCCCTATGGGTGGCATCCCTATTGTATATTGCTGAGGTTGGCCAAAGATGATAGCACTGATTTGGGAGATGGATGGATTTTGAAGGTTGGGTTGGAGAGCAGCAACAACAATAGTGAAGGGAGTAAATGGTGAGGTGTTTTTGGAAAAGATAGTTTGGAGTGGTGAGGTATGAACTAAGGATGGAGTGGTGGTGGCTAGATTGGCTTGTGGAATGGAGAGTTCAACTTGGGTGGAGGATGGTATGTTTGGGCCATTTGGATCAAAAGGATTGGCTTGAGGCTCTTCTTTTGGCACATATTGAGGATAGCCCTCACGAGCCTTGAGTTATGACCCTCAGAAGATCTACTTCGAAATGCACTTAGAGCACCTTAGAGACTCTAAGTAAGAGGTGCCCGCAGATGATGTAGGGTCTCTGTGGCTGAAAAAAGGGTGTCACTAGGGTTTATCCACCCATCTAGAGCTAATGGAACTGATGATTTGATGCCAAGATCAACGGTTTCAAAGTTATGATGTGGTGCACCTATGAATTGAGGCACATTGTGAGTTATGGCATCAAGCAAGATCACTGTACTAAACTCAAATGAAATGTGATCTCTCAAAAATGAGATAGGTTATTTTAGGCCTCAACATCACTATCCTATAGAATTCAACATTTCATCGACATCCATCATGAGCTTTGAGTTATGACTCTCAGAAGATCGACCTCGAAATGCACTTAGAGCACCTTGGAGACTAATTGGTATGGGCTACCCATAGATGATGGAGGGTCTTTGTAGCTAGAACAAGGGTGCCACTAAGGTTGACTCACCCATCCAAAGCTAATGGCAATAATGATTCAATGCCAAAATTAGTGGCTCCAAAGTTATGTTGTGGTGCACCTATGAACTGAGGCACGCTACAAGTTGTGGCATCAAGACAGATCGTTGTGCTGAATCCAAATGAAATGTGATCTCTCAAAAATGAGATAGGTTATTTTATACCTTAGCATCATGATCCTATAGAACTCAATGTTTCATCAATAGCCCTCACAAGCTCTAAGTTATGACCCTCAGAAGATCAACCTCGAAATGCACTTAGAGCATCTTAGAGACTACTTGATATGGACTACCCACGGATGATGGAGGGTCTTTGTTGCTAGAACAAGGGTGTCACTAGGGTTCACCCACCTATCCAAAGCTAATGGCAGTCATGATTCGATGCTGAGATCAGCGGTCTCAAAGTTACAATGTGGTGCACCTATGAACTAAGGCACACTACAAGTTTTGGCATCGAGCGAGATCATTGCGCGAAATCCAAATGGAATGTGATCTCTCAAAAATGAGATAGGTTATATTAGGCCTTGACATCACCTTCCTATATAATTCAGTTTTTCACAAATAGCCCTCACGAGCTCCAAGTTACAACCCTCAAAAGATTGACCTCAAAATGCACTTAGAGCACCTTGGAGACTACTCAATACGGGCTACTCGTGGATGATGGATGGTCTCTATGGATAGAAAAATGGTGTAAGTGGGGTTCACCCACCCATATAGAGCTAATGGCACTGATTATTTGATGCCAAGATTAGTGGTTTCAAAGTTATGCTCTGGTGCACCTATGAACTAAGGCACACTACGAGTTTTGCAATTGTGCGAGATCATTGTGCTAAATCCAAACATAATATGATTTTTCAAAAATGAGATAGGTTATTATAGGCCTTAACATCACCATCTTGTAGAGTTTTACATTTCATTGATAGCCCTCATGAGCTCCAAGTTACAACCCTAAAAAAATTGACCTCGAAATGCACTTAGAGCACCTTGGAGACTACTCGGTACGGGTTGCCCATGGATGATGGAGGGTCTTTGTGGCCAAAAAAGGGTGTCACTAGGGTTCACCTACCCATTTGGAGCTAATGGCATTGATGATTCGATGCCAAGATCAGTAGTTTCAAAGTCACGTTGTGGTGCACCTATGAACTGAGGCACACTATGAGTTTTACCATCGAGCAAGATCACTATGCTGAATCCAAATGGAATGTGATCTCTCAAAAATGAGATAGGTCATTTGAGGCCTTGACATCACCATCTTTTAGAGTTTTACTTTTCATCGATAGCCCTCACGAGCTTTGAGTTATGACCCTTGGAAGATTGACCTCAAAATGCACTTAGAGCACCTTGAAGACTACTTGGTACAAGCTTCCCGTGGATGATGGAGGGCCTCTGTGGCAAAAAAAAGGGTGTCACTAGGGTTCCCCTTCCCATTTGGAGCTAACGGTATTGACAATTTGATGCCAAGATCAACAGTTTCAAAGTTACGCTATGGTGTACCTATGAATTGAGGCACACTCTGAGTTTTGGCATCGAGTGAGATCGTTGTGCCAAATTCAAATAGAATGTGATCTATCAAAAATGAGATAGGTTATTTTAGGCCTCGGCATCAATGTCTTGTAGAATCCAATGTTTCATCGATAGCCCTCATGAGCTTTGAGTTATGACCCTCGAAAGATCGGCCTCAAAATGCACTTAGAGCACCTTGGAGACTACTTGGTACGGGTTTCCCATGGATGATGGAGGGTCTCTGTGGCTGGAACAATGGTGTCACTAGGGTTCACTCACCCATTTGAAGCTAATGGTGCTAATGATTTGATGCTAAGATCAGATTTCTCAAAGTTACGCTATGGTGTACCTATGCACTGAGGCACACTGTGAGTTTTGGCATCAAATGAGATCATTATGCTAAATCCAAATGAAATGTGATCTCTCAAAAATGAGATAGGTTATTTTAGGCTTTGATATCACTGTCTTGTAGAATTTGATGTTTCATTGATAGCCCTCACAAGCTCCAAGTTATGATCCTCAGAAGATTGACCTCGAAATGCACTTAGAGCACCTTGGAGACTACTCAATACGGGGTGGTTGTAGACAATGGAGGGTCTCCTTAGCCAGAAAAAGGGTGTCACTAGGATTTACCCACCCATCCGAAGCTAATGGCACTAACAATTCAATGCCAAGATAAAATATATGAATGAGATGGTAGCTAACCAAAGCATAGAAGATTATTTTTAGAGTATTGTAAAAGTTTTTTGTGAGAACCTTGCTACTAAAAATTCAGAGTATATGCATTTTTTCTAATGATTCTAAGCATGAACGCAAGATGGATCCATTTCTAAAGAGAATTCAGTAGGTTGATAGTTGTTATGAACTTTGAGCTACCTTTACAAAATGAGGGAACTCCTCCAGCATGGAGGAAGAGTTGGCATGTTTGTAATAATGCATGGTAACCATGATGAACCAACGAAAAGGAGAAACACTATAAAAATAGAAAATCAAGCTTAAAGTTTGTGCTTTCAAGAGGCTATAAAATTAGGTGTTTTTCCTAGCTCAAGTCAAGGGAGGAGTCACCATTCAAACTAGCATTTGAACATAAAGATGTTTATGGAGAGGATCAAATACAACATTTTGATTCAGTCCTAAACATTGATACTTTCAATCAACAATGTGAATTAAGTCACACCATTTTCATTCCTCAATACATGTTGCATCGAACGATTCAATATTGCTCATTTATCCATATTTTGATGTTTGCCTTCAAGCATGTTAATCATGGCACTTTTAAAAATAAAGTCATTTATTTTAGCCAACTAGTGAATGAATTTATTTAGCATTTGTCTTGTTACTAGTAAGGGTAGAGTAGGTTAGTTTTCAAGCTTGCTACAAGTGTTACCTTTGGATAATACTTGTCGATTGTGGAGAGTACATTAAGCATAAATTTAGCTCATTAATATCTTTCCTTTCTTGTACATAGATTCAATAGGAATTTTGCATTTGAGGTCAACATTTTTGGGTAAGTATGATGATGAGTAACTACCATGTCTCTCTTCTAATAAACCAACATAGAAAAAGGTTGAAAGGTGAAACACAAATTTTAATTTGACATATCTTTAGATATGTTAATTCACCCCCCTTAGGATCATACAACCAATAGGCTTTACTAGAGTCATAATAACCAATAAGGATTAATTTTTCAATGTTATTATCATAATTCATTGTCTTCTCTTTTATGAATATGTTAACTTAGGTTGGCTAAGTCTAGAATAGGTTAACCTAGGTTGACTGAGTCTAGAATAGGCTAACCTAGGTCCAACTATTCCAAAATAGGATGACTCGGGTTGACCTATTCCCTAGGGACTTTGGGTCCTCGTGAAATTTTTTCCTTAGAGTTGTAAATTTTGAACTTGGGTGACTTGTAGTGATGTAGAGTAAGCAGAAGGAAGCACCAAACAATCAACCTTCTACCCCAAACCTCCAAACTCTATAAGGGCTAGGCAAAGGCTATGAATCACTTCCAAATGGATACTACTCTGATATTACAACTTTCCAATAGGGTCACAAACTCAACTCTGCAAAGAAGACAAGAATCCAAGTTCTTCCTACTTGGATCAACAATGGACTACTACCCCCCAACTTGGCAAAAGTGGATTTATGGTGTTCCCAACCTTTCTAAAACCAATGATGACTTGAGGTAACCTTAACTTGACCAAAAAAAGGCAAATCACTAATCAGATCTGCTGCTGATAAACCACAAAATGGAATGCAACATTTGACCTACTAGGCAATTAGGCCTCCTAGTTCAGTTTTTTAGCAATAACTGAAAACTCTTCCAATGGACTTGGCCAAAAAAGTATACTTTTACATATGCTTTTCCAAGGATTAAAAGAATTCAAAGTTTGAAAACTTCACTCCACTCCATCATGCCTTAACCCCAACCATGTAATTAGGCATAATTAGCAACTTTAGGCATGGTCTACAAGATAATGGCCAAGAATGGGTTCATGGAATCAATCTTCCAACTCCAAAGTGTTCTCCTAACCCAGACAAAAGTGTCTTCCTAATTCACTCCTCAACTCCTTTTCTTCACCTTATTCAACCAAATTTCACAAGCAAGGTCTAATACATGGGTAATAATAGACCTAGGGCTTGCTCCCATAAATCTCTACTACAACCTCCTATCTCAAGACCTTAAAATATGATAATTTATTTCCCTAACTTGCTCCATACAAATTTGCAACAATTTCCAATAGTGGAGATTCAAGTTAGGGCCATTTCTTTGGCTAAACTCTTGTTTTGAGGGTTTCACATGACAGTGACCAAGAAAAATTAATAACTTGATTATTGTTGTCACTTAGGTTTGCACCCTTATCCAAAGCCTATGCATGACGACAACCTAGTGAAACATGGAAACAACCTCCAAGTTGTGGGACTTGAACTATGAGGTTGAGTCTCTAGAGAAGGCTGGCTTCCTCTTACTATCAGGATGCACCTAACTACTCTTGGAGAGGAAGAGGGAGAAGAAGAGCATGAAAGAAAATTTACCTAATCTAATCTAAAGAGGTGATACATCAAAATAGTGTTCAGACCAATCTTTGCCCATATATGCACTGTTGAACCAGAATGAAACTAAGGATATACACATTCAAACTCGCTTTAATAAAATAACCACATGCAGATCAGAAGAGCAAGATGAATGACACAAGGAAGAGAGATTCACTTATATTACCATTCATAGGCCAGGGAGATATAGTCATGCAGATTACCGATTTCCACAAAACACTAGTGGAGGCAAAGAGTTCTTGCACTTCACACCAATGGCTGAAGGAGATAAGGCAAAAAATCATACAGTTCAAAGGCAAAGGGAATTTTACACTGGAATTGCAGAGAAACAACAGAGAACAATAGAGAATGATCGACCTTCACAAAATTTACAAAATTGGCTTTATAGTTTAGGCATAACTGAGATGTCCTCTAATTGTAATTTATTCTACAACCACTGCATTGAAGCCTGTAGAGAACAATCATGGGGATCTGAAGAAAATTTGATCTTTTGGTAGATCCAGATGCAATTATTCAGAATAGGGCCTCGAGAAGATAGAAATGGTGCCATTAAATCACTCTAACTAGGTAGATAGATTGGATTAGGGGGGTGGAGTGTTCCTCTTTGTTTCATATTTACTCCAAGGTGGTTGGAATCGATCGTAAGATTAGATTTGCAAAAAACCTTGGCCTTCCCCTATTCTAGTTCATGAATCAGCATGATCAACAGGTCAACTGAACCCTGTAAGAAAAATAGGTCACATGGACCAATTAGTTTATTTTATTCTGCCACCTAGTAGAGTCCACGCAGTTGACCATGTTTTTTCACTAATAGCGCCATCTTCTTAAAACCCTGACTACAATGGCTACAACATAACTTCCAGCCCTTTATTGTCAATCTTGGCCAATCCCAGAGAGACATGTGTGATCTAGGCACTATGTCACTATGCGTATCCTCTGGTCACTTTCCCATAGTGAGATAGTGCCAACTATGGATTTGAACTGATTTGATGATTGTGAAGACTCATCACAATACTACGCTATCTCCTTAGAACTTTTGGGCCCATGAAACAACTCAGCACACCTGGCATCTGACTCAGCATGAACTAGTACCATCCATGTAGTTTCATAACCCTCAGCCCCACCCTACTATGTTTCACTGAGGTGCTATGTCACTATGGTTAAAATTCTCGTAGCTTTCCATAGCGAGATAGCGCCCACCATTGATCTCCACAAGATCAATGATGGGGAAGATCTGGGCTTGCCTCCATAAGGTTTCTGATCCATGAATCCACTTGGCAACCACCTGGCACATCTTGGCATATCCATCTTGGTGAGACCTAGCCCCACTAATCCACATAGCAAAAGGGTGCTATGTTGCTATGCATAACCTCCGTGCAACTTCCCATAGTGAGATAGCACCTACCATTGATTTCCTTAGATCTATGGTCACGAGCAAAATTGTACAACCATACACTGAGCTAGCTGAATGGACCATTGAAAAATTGCCATTGTACTATGACCCACCTGACAACTACCACTAAGGACAAGCTATAATATTTCTTTGGAGAAGTGTTGGCCCATTACATTATCTGTGCCACATGTCACCTAGGTGCTATGTCTCTATGGTTAAAATTCTCACAGCTTTCCATAGCAAGATAGCGCCCGCTGTTGATCCTCTGAGATTTGATGGTGGGCAAGATGGGTTTGATCTACCAGCATACTAACCAATGAGAATTGACCACATGCCAAACTATCTAATAAGTCCTCGTAGGGCCTAGATTCTACACAGTCATACCTCAGCCAATGAAACAATTGACCAATATCGATGTGTTTGACAAGTTCATCCCTAGTATCTAACGGAGCATACTTGGGACCCACCATATTTCCAAACTTTTTTGCAGGATCACTTTCTATCTAGGCACTATGTCGCTAACGGCAAGAAGCATGGATTTTTTGATAGCACCATAGCACCCATCGTAGATCTGTCAAAACATGGTACCAATGAATCAAGGAAAGGAGGACCCACTGTAACACATGGCCAAAAGGTGTTATGTCACCATAGCAAAATGATGTGCAACTTCCCATGGCGAGATAGCACCAACCGTAGATCTCGAGAAGATTTGACAACATGGGAAGTTGTAGGCTAGCAGAAGGAAATAGGTGAAATACACTAAGGTTTTAATCATTTAATTTTTTGGTATTTCTTAGGTATTAAAATAGTATTAAACCTAGCCATTGGGTAGGGTTTGTATTTGAATTCAAATGTTGGTGGGGCACAAAAATAAGCAACATTTTTGGCAATTCACAAGGAATGCTAGCTTTCTATGCATAAGACTAGTGACCTACAATATCCATTGGGCTACAGAGTCATAAAAAATATGTAGATTCTGAGCACTATGAACTCTAACCCCACCTCTGAGAGGAAAACCCTGAAACCCTTGTCTCTACAACTGGAACTAGAGACAAAACCTTCATCTACAACCTTCAAAATTTCAAAACTTGTCATCTACCGAAGACAAAACCTATGTGTGTGCACTTCTTGGAAAACTAGGGAACAAACAGAAAAATAAAACTAAGCTAACTATATACATGGAATATCAAACCCTCAGAAACATGGCTTGAGATAGATCCCATTGACTGGGATGGGCAAAATCTCACCATCAAGCTTGCTTAACTAGAAAGCATTTTCCTATTTACAACTTTCAATCAGATAGGGGCCACTCTACAGTGCATCAAATTTTGAGTTCAAAACTCTTTTTTACCTGTTGTTGGTGTGCCTCTAGAGTCTATATGGCTTTACTTCTCTTTTCTTCCAACTCCATCTACTCTGACATTCTTACTGTCATAGCACCATCTTCAATCAATTCCAACTGATGAACTAGCTCTAGGGATGGGAACTCCAAATAAATTGGAAGCCTTGCTTCTTTGCCATAGACTAACACAAATGGTGAATTCTCTATTGACCTTTTAGGCGTTATTCTGTCAACCCATTGTGCAGTTTTTAATTTTTTATGCTAGCACCTCTAGTTATCTTCTATTGTCCTTTTAATAATTCTGATCAAGTTCTTGTTAGATGATTTAGCCAGGCCATTACCTTGAGGATAGTAATTTGAAGATGTGCTCAAATAGATATTATGATCCACCACCCATGCACAAATCTAAGCTCCAACAAAAGACTCTGCATTATCTAAAATAATGGTTGAAGGGGCACCAAACCTATCACAATTCCATCAAGGAATTCCACAATTGAAGATTTTGTGGCATCCTTCAATGCAACTACCTCTGTCCACATAGTGAAGTAATCTATAGCAGCTAAAATCCACTTGTGACTAGAATTAGAAGAAGGATTGATAGGGCCTATGAAATCCAATCCCCATTGAGAAAAAGGTTGATCCACCTAGATAGGATGAAGGGGAAGAGCTACAACCTTTTTTTGCCAAAGAAAAAGGCACATTTTTCACACTTCCTTACATACCTATGATAGTCATGAAATAGAGATGGCCAGTAATAACCAACCCTCATGATTTTCATTATAGTTGTCCTTGCCGAGAAATGACCACCATCAAGACCATCATGAAGTTCTTTGATCCTTCTTTCAGCCTAGTTTGTATCAATACATCTTAGTAAGGTTCCATTAAAATCTCTCCTAAAAAGGATACCATCAATTATGACATAAGGAATTGACTGTAGCCTATACTATCTCCTTTTAGCTTTGTCTAATCCCCGAGGGTATCCATTGCCTAATAAGAAACTCTTCATATCATCCATCCAACTCCTTGGGTCACCATTTCTCACCTTTTGTTGCTCTGACAGTATCATAGAAACTTCCTCATCAGGTTCCCGAGATGATAACATCTGTTTACATAGCCCCCTCCCTCTTACTAGGTAATCTCAATGTGAATATCATATTCCATTACCCTTGTAATCCAACCAGCTCTTTTCTCACTAACATTTTTGATCAAAAGGAAATCCATCACACTGGCATGGGGTAATAACAAATGGATCTCATTATGAGATAGGAGGTGTCTGAATTTATTTAAAACTCTAATGACTACAAGGGCTTTCTTCTCTACATAGATGGATTTATCTTCGTATTCTTTAAGCCCTTCACTAAAGAAGGCTATGGGCTGCTCTTCATCTTTATCATTTATTTGAGTCAAGACAACAGAAATGCTTGACTCACCACCTAGGGTATAAAGGATGAAATCTTTCTCAAAATTTGGATTCAGGAGAGTATGGGCTGAAGCTATGGCTATCTTTATTTCTTCAAAACTTTCCTTCCCTTCCTTGGTCCATGCAAAGACCATACCTTTCTTGAGCATAGCTATAAGAGGTTTCACCATAGTAGCAAGATTATGGATAAATCTTCTCACAAAATTTATCCTACCTAAGAAACTTTGCAGCCCTTTCTTGTGTTTAGGAAGAGGGAGGGGAAGTATTGCTTTTGTTCTCTCTGGATCAATAGTCAAGCCATTCTCAAATACAATATGTCCTAATAATTTTCCTTGGTTAGTAGTAAAGAAACACTTTCTTGGGTTAAGGAAAACCCCAAACTCTCTACATCTTAAGAATACCTATCTTAGATGATCAAAATGATCCTCTACATTCTTAGAATACACTATAATATCATCAAGGTAAACTAAGAAAAAATTATCAATCAATCCTTTGAAGGCCATCTCCATTGCCTTCTGAAATGTAGCCCCTGCATTGGTTAGCCCAAATGGCATCTTACAATAAGCATAGGTACCCCATTTAGTGGTAAATGCAGTCTTGTATCTATCATACTCTTTAACTAGTACTTGATTGTAACCAGAGAATCCATCAAGAAATGAAAATCTCTTTGAATCACTGACCTTGGACAGAATCTTCTCCATAGAAGGGAGAGAATGGTGATCTTTAAGGGAAGCTTGGTTAAGGTTGCGAAAGTCCACACACAATATAATTTTTCCATTCTTCTTCCTAACAGGGACAAGGTTTGCTACCCATGATGAGTGTTTGATGGGAAAAATTATATTGGCCTTAATCAATTTGGATAGCTCCTTTCTCATTAAGGGTTCAATTTTAGGATTCACTGGCCTTTGTTTCTGTCTTACTAGTTTTACATTATTAATTAAATCTATGGTATGCTGAAACAACCTTGGGTTGAAACCCTTTAAATCATCATATGTCCAAGAAAATACATCATTAAATTCTTGACATAGATGAATAAAATTTTCTTGTTCAATTTCAGATTATACCTTCCCCATGTTTAAGGATTTTCCATCAACAACCATGACTAGAGTGTAGTCACTTTCATCAGCAACTAGGTTCATGGCCCTGCCTCTTGCTTGATCATCAGGATTAAAAACACTCTCTAGAGTAATGAGACCTTTAGGTAGCTTGTTGGAGCTGAGGTTAATGATTTGGTCACCATACTAATCCTCCAGTCTCAACTAGTTTCTCTTTGAAAATTCTGCCTCATTCTACAAGAAGCTCACAATTTGTTCATCAAACTCAAAAACTAGCCAATGGATATTGTTATCAGGGATAGCAAGCCTTACTACCACTCTAATTTGTTGCTTCTTCTCCCCCTCAAGATTCCCTAGAACATCATAAGATGCTCCTATTGCTACAAGTCTATCAGTGTGTCTGTTTTCTTTTCTAGGGATGCTTTGAATATTAAATGCATTAAAACCCTCAAGAAAATCCCATACCCTATTTTTATAAGACTTGAGAAAATCATTTTTGGTGATATTCTGATTTCTCACTTGGTCGACCACAAACTCACTCTCTCCATACACCCTTAAGGCTTGGATTCCTCTTTTTTGAGCAAGTAGGAGTTCTTGAATCAAGGATTCATACTCAGCTACATTATTAGTGCAACTGAATTAGAGCCTAAAGGAGAAGTAGTACCTTACTTGGGCAGGAGAAATCAACATCACACCAGTCCCTAACCCAACCTTATTCCTTGATCCACCAAAGTACATACTCCATATCCCACTCATATCTTCTGTAGCACCCACAAGATTGGGAACTAGAGTATCCTTTTCCAATATACAATATGTATTAAGACTTGTTTCAAGGATTTCTAATATAGAATCAAATTGATGTGCATCAGCCCATTCATCCAAGAAAAAATCAAGTATCTCTACTAGGTAAGTGGTGGGCTCACTCACTATGTCGTTCCCATCCATCTCTAGGATAGGGCAATTCATGTTGATGGAATTAGGGATGTAGGTTTCAATATGATGGAGGGCTTGAGGCTCAGCTCTAATTGAAGCATTGGCTCCATATCTTGTTCTAAAAAACATATATGACCAGTCAGAAGATATGTAACCACCTCTTTGGGCAGTGAAGTCTCTTGACAAATAGATGGCAAAATATGGCTTCACCTCAGCAACAGAGATATCTTGGGTTACAGTACAACTAGGGCATGCATGTAAGGCCATCTTCAAATTCCTAAGGATCACTTCAGTCTTGACAGTACTACCATCCAACTATAACACATCCCTAACAATGGGCTCATATTTCATTCCTAAAGCATCAGCAACACACCTAGGTATCACTGAACTGCTAGCCCCTAAATCAATCATGCAATTATGGACTAGTTTGCCCCCTATAATTAGAGAAATATAGAATGGAGGAGGTCTAACCTTTTTACTTGTTTCTACCTCCCTTGATGGTTGAACTAGGCTTGTGAAACTTTCCATGCTGACTGGCTGATCCTTTGGTTCAATTCTTTCCAATTCATGTTGCAGCAACCTTTTTTGCATAGGTATAGTAGCAACAACATCCCACATGGAGATATTCATGTTTGTCTTCTTCATTTTCTCTACCACACTGAATGGCATAGCAAGTTTCTTGGTAGAAGCTTTGGGAGTTGCAGTTGTATGAGGTTGAGATGGAGTAACCTGAGGATCACTTGCATCCTTTTTGCCATGATTTTGCCTTTGCTGTTGAAAGGTACTTGATTGATTATGTGTTTCTTGCTCATGAGATATTGCATTTGAAGTTGAGGCTTGACTGGGAGGAGGGATAGCATTTTCCATAGCTCTTCTTTTGTTTCTAGTGTTATGAGCAATGGAATCCTGGTTTACATTACAATGCTCCTCCATCTAATGATTCATAAAAGAGAAATCACCCTGTCTTTGCATATCTGAGGCATCTTTAGATTGGTCCTCTTTGTATGATTGTTTTGTTGTAGGTTCTTGGACCATCAAAGCCATAAAATATTTAGCCTTTTGACACATACAATAGGTATAGGAGTAGTTACAGGAGGGACAAAAATCTTGATCTTGAGCCATATGGTTTTGAGGGACTATGGCCCTACTTTGGTTTACATTTGAGGTTGAAGCACGGCCACCCTACCTACTCTGATCAAAAGAATTGTTCCAATGATTAGGATTTGGAGGCCTACCACCACTTGGAGTTTGATATTGCAATTGATGAGGTTTACTACCTTAAGCTTGTTGTCTTTCTAAAGTAACCACCTTGTTGCTCATTTTCTACATCATAGAGAAATTATCCTCCAACCTCTTTCCTTGATCTTCTAACTTCTTCCCTTGATCTTCTAACCTCTTTCCTTGATCTTGCAATCTTTTATCAAGGTTCTTCGCCCTTTTGTCCATGTTCTGCGTTAGAGATTGCATCATCTCTTTGATTTCATTTATTCCATTTGGAGATGTGGAAGCTTGAGGGATTGGGACAAGGGATTGTGATGAAGAAGTTGTGGGAAGGGGAGCCATTGCTGGTTGATGATTTGGAACATCAGGGAAGAAGGGCATAGGAGGCCTTGGAGCTAACTTACCTCCTTGTATCAATATATTTTTTGCCCTTATTGCTATACCATAAGCATTAGGCAAGGTATCTCCTACCATAGTTTGGATTTTAGTGGCAATATTGCTATTAAAAGCTCTAAGGTAATGCAAGAAGACATTACTAGGGGTAGGCTTCACTGAAGTAGGTATTCTATCCCATGTCTTTTGAAATCTATAATTAAAATCAGTCATACATTCATGGGGGGTTCCTTTTATAGTAGTTAACTATTCTAAAAGTGACAAATAGTCACTCTTATCCTCAAAATGTTTGCACAATCCTACTCCTAATCCATCCCAATCTATTATAGAACCATGAGCTAAACCTCTATACCATTTTAGTGCTTTTCCTTTAAAGGATGAGGCTAGGAGTCTAACTGCAACATCATCCTCTATAATACCATGGATATTACAGACATTTGCAACCTCTTGAATGTGTTCTAAAGGGGAAGATAGAAGTTTCACTAGTAAACTCTGGTAGACTTTCGAGGGCATCTACTGGTATGTCATGTCTTTGGGCTAATAAGAGAGGGCTCCCACCATTAAAGGGGGTAACAGTATGAGCACTAGGCAAAGCCATATAGACAAGTGATCTATTAATATGTATTGATGGTAGTCTAGGCTGAGATCCAACAACAAGAGAAGTAGAGATAGATCTTGTAGGTATATCTGTTACTATTGCATTCCTAACCGGTGATAAAGATATTCTAGCCCTTCTTCTAGGGTTTGAAAATGAAAGCTCTTGATACTGAAACTTACCTCTAGAAGATGCCCTTGTTTCAGCTCTGGGCATGAATCACTGCAACTTTGGTCTAGAACCAGATATATATTTGAACTCAGAGTTGCCAAGTACTTTGAAGAATGAGCCTCTTAAGGCTAAAACATTGAAGCCGGTACTATCTCCTTGATATTGATCTTGAAATATCCTTTTTTGACACTAGTAGGCTTGAAATTTTCTAAAATGTTGTCCCACTGGGCATGCCAAAAACTATTGTCACTTAGGTTTGCACCCTTGTCCAAAGCTTATGCATGAGGACAACCTAGTGAAACATGGAAACAACCTCCAAGCTATGGGACTTGAACTGCGAGGTTGAGTGTCTGGAGAAGGTTGGCTTCCTCTTACTATTAGGATGCACCTAACTACTCTTGGAGAGGAAAATGGAGAAGAAGAGCATAAAAGAAAATCTACCTAGTCTAATCTAAAGAGGTGATGCACCAAAATAGAGTGTTTAGACCAATCTCTGCCCATATATACACTATTGAACCAGAATGAAACTAAGGATATACACATTCAGACTAGCTTTAATAAAATAACCACATGCAGATCAGAAGAGCAAGATGAATGACACAAGGAAGAGAGATTCACTTATATTACCATTCATAGGCTAGGGAGATATAGTCATGCAGATTACTAATTTCCACAAAACACTAGTGGAGGCAAAGAGTTCTTGCACTTCACACCAATGGCTAAAGGAGATAAGGTAGAAATCATATAGTTCAGAGGCAAAGGGAATTTTACACTAGAATTACAGAGCAATAGTAGAGAACAATAGAGAATGATTGACCTTCACAAAATTTACAAAATTACCTTTATCGTTTAGGCATAACTAAGATGTTGTCTAATTGTAATTTATTCTACAACCATTGCATTGAAGTCCTGTAGAGAACAATCATGGGGATCTAAAGAAAATCTAATCTTTTGGTAGATCTAGATGTAATGATTCAGAACAGGGCCTCGAGAAGATAGAAACAATGCCATTAAATCACTCTAATCAAGTAGATAGATTGGATCAGGGGGGGTGGAGTGTTCCTCTCTATTTCGTACTTACTCTAGGCTGGTTGGAATTGATCATAAGATCGAATTCACAAAAAGCACTAGCCTTCCCCTATTCTAGTTCATGAATTAGCATGATCAATAGGTCAATCAAACCCTATAAGTAAAATAGGTCATGTGGACCAATCAATTTATTTCATTCTGCCACCTAGCAGAATCCACATGGTTGACCATGTTTCTTCACTAACCATGCCATCTTCTTAAAACCTTGACTGTGATGGCTAGAACATAATCGCCAGTCCTTTACTATTAATCTTGGTTGGGCTCACAGAGACCTGTGTCATCTAGGTACTATGTCGCTATGTGTATCCTGTGAGAACTTTTCCATAGCAAGATAGTGCCCATCGTGGATTTGAACTGATCTAATGATCGTAAAGACTCACCACAATATTGTGCTATCTCCTTAGAACCTCTGGGCCCATGAAACAACTGAGCACACCTGGCATCTGACTTGGGCTAAACTGGTACCATCCCTAAAAGTTCATAACCCTTGGCCCCACCCTACTATGTGTCACTGAGGCACTATGTTGCTATGGTTAAAATTCTTGCAGCTTTCCATAGTGAGATAGCACCCACCATTGATCTCCATTAGATCAATGATGGGGAAGATCTGTGCTTGCCTCCATAAGGTTTCTGATCCATGAATCCACTTGGCAACAACCTGGCACATCCTGGCATATCCATCTTGGTGAGATCTGGCCCCACTAATCCATGTGGCAAAAGGGTGCTATGTTGCTATGCATAACCTCTGTGCAACTTCCCATAGCAAGATAGTGCCTACCATCAATTTCCTTAGATCTACGGTCATGAGTAGAATTGTATAGCCGCACACTGAGCTGGCTGAATGGACCAATGAAAAATTGCCATTGTACTGTGACCCACCTAACAACTACCACTAAGGATGAGCCATAATATTTCTTTGGAGAAGGGTGGGCCCATTACATCATCCATACCACATGTCACCTAGGTGCTATGTTTCTATGGTTAAAATTCTCATAGCTTTCCATAGGGAGATAGCACCCACTGTTGATCCTCTGAGATTTGATGGTGGGCAAGATGGGTCTGATCTACCAGCATACTAACCAATTAGAACTAGCCATGTGCCAAACTATATAACAAGTCCTTGTAGGACCCACATTCTACATAGTCATACCTCAGCCAATGAAACAATTTACCACTACTGACGTGTCTAATAAGTTCATCCCTGGTATCCAATGGAGCATACTTGGGACCCACCATATTTCCAAACTTCACCGCAGGATCACTTTTTGTTTGGGCACTATGTCGCTAATGGTGAGAAGCATGGATTTTATGATAGTGCCATAGCGCCCACCGTAGATCTGTCAAAACTTGGCATCAGAGAATCAAGGAAAGGAGGACCCACTATAATACGCGGCCAAAAGGCGCTATGTCGCCATAGCAAAATGATGCACAACTTCCCATGGAAAGATAGCACCAACAGTAGATCTGGGGAAGATCTGACGACGTGGGAAGTTGTAGGCTAGTAGAAGGAAAAAGGTGAAATACACTAAGGTTTTAATCATTTAATTTTTTGGTATTTCTCAGGTATTAAAATAACATTAAACCTGGGAACTAGCTGTTGGGTGGGGTTTGTATTTGAATTCAAATTTTGGTGGGGTGTAAAAATAAGCAACAATTATCTTGATTGATGAACACTTGAAATCCAAACCAAAACTTCATAAATAAGCAGGGCTATCAAATCAGTACAAAATTTTTCACTTCCCAATCACTACAGGCTATACTATACAAAAAAACCAGTCAAAATAGTCTAGAAACAATAGATTTTATTGATTCCAAAGAGCAAGTACATATGTTTCTTCATGTTCTCTCTCCCCTTGGGTGTCTAGAGCCTTTATAGGCCATTGCAAATGGGTATAACCACCCCATGGTAGTTTTAGCCATTGGGAGTGGTTTTTTGAAAAAGTTGTCAAATTATTGCAAAAATTGCTAATGCAACTTTTGTAATTTTTGCTATTTTGATAAAACTTCTTCCTAATTCAATTCTAACAATTCTTAAATGTTGTTATAAGATTAAAAACACCTAAACTATCCTAGCAAACATAAAATAAACCAAAATTCCACCTTTTGGACCAAATGATGCCCAAGTTCATATTAACACCTTGGGGTCTTGTATCCATTACATTGGTGGATGGCCTTAAGGAGATTTCTTAATCAATCCTAAGGCCTTATTACATTGAACAAAAATGAACATTTTGATTAGGTGCTCTGCACCATGTAGGCTTTTTTTTTTTCTGCCATTGTAGAATTTGAGCAATATAAATTCATGAAACCCTAAAGGACACATGTATGCAAGAACTTGTCATAGATAGGTAAAGAGAAAAAAGGAGAAGGGTTTAACTTTAACAATATGAAAGATCACATTATTAGAATAAAATAATGAGTAAAATATACAATGGATATATATTTACAACAATACTTTGAGTTTATACAAATAGATTAGATAAATGTGGCAAAGCACACAAGTGTTTCAATAATTTTATGTGGTTGTTATCACAAAATTAGAGCTTATATAATATATAGAACCCCAAATTTGACTTGAACTATAACAACCAACTTTAATAAAGTGTAACAGAACCACCCTAGCATTCCCAAGATATAGGAAAACATTGTCCAAATCAACTATTTCTTCCACCCATCGCTCTTCTTGCACCACGAGTCTTTGTTTATAATAACCTAGAGATATGGAAACCTCACACCATAACAAAAAATTGAAATGCATTGATAAGACTTGTAGTAAAAGTCTTACACAATATTAGCATAATAAAATCACTTCTTGTTTAAATGCTCTTAAAATTGACCTTATAGCCTTGTATCACATGCAAATATGATTTGCAAGAACTTTTTCAATATCTTCCTCTTATAATTCCTTACAAAGAACCTACCAAAATAAAAATTAGAATGTGTAACTAATTTAACCTGTCTTTTTCATTATTAAAAAAATCATATACAAAAAAACTTCATATTTTACATTATAAATCTTAGGAATTCTCCCCAACACCCCCTACTCTTCATGATGTACCTACATTCCAATATCATAAAAAATATTAGTAACTTATTCTATTAAACAAGATAATCATCGGTTCACTAAATCATTATGAAGAAAATAACATAAGAAGTAAATATACCTAGTTGAGTGTTCTAGTAGGGTCCTCTCTCTATTTTAGAGTCTCCAATAAGGCTTCATGATCAACATTAGTAATAGTTAAAAGTTCTTTTACTTTTGATCTTCCTTGATGCTTCAACAACTTTGCATTTGTTGCTATAATAAGATGTGAATATATGAGAATTATTTTATGCTTCTGATAGTCTTTGAATGTAGGAATTCCATTCCTTATAAGCATGTATGTTCGCAGCCATGTTCTAGTGACAACCATTGAACTAGTAGAATATGTGAATCCATCATCATCTTTGATTGGTTGTGCAAGCTTTTGTTTACCCCTTACACAACATGCTAACCAATAATCAGATTTCTCATCATTCCCCTGTGGTGCAACCAATGCAAATACATGTCTTGGCTAAAGAAGATCTGATAGATGGTTATGCTCAAGTGAACTTTCCATGTCATCATTTCTGATAAAGGGTATGATAGACAATGGAGTAAGATAATGTGGAGCCCATGTGTCCATGCACTCACTCGACTCATAGTGATCCAAATAACATTGAAAACAACTAGGACAAAGAAAGCTAGTTGTCATGTCCAAATGGTCCATGTCCTAGAATCAAAGCTCCAGAATGAATGCATTTTTGATGAGTCTCTCACTATAGCACAATTTGATCTATCACCTATGGACCCTTCCTCAACCAACCAAAAGAACCTATGTACCACTGAATCAAGAGTGCCCCCTTGTGATAATGCTAAACTACACCAATCAACAATGCTACAAGCATCAAAAAGCTCTACTACTAAAATCTTCAATTGCTCCTTAACTAAATCTCTCTTCACACATGCCCCTACTCCATCATGTTCCCCTTTCCCATGGCCAGACTAAAAGAAACTCCAAATATGAAGCAGCCCCCTCTCTATGTGTATCCTACACAACCAATAAAACATGTGAGCATTCTTGAATTAAACTATACAGTTATATGACAAAATTATATATCTATCCATAGCAATTGAATGCTCATGTAAGAAATAAAAATAATTCTTGAAAAAATATTGCACAAACTTTTGAGAGTGAGATCTATCATCACTAATATAAAAATGATACTCTCTAATAATCTTTCGATTATCTTCCGCACTATTAGGGGCATGTCTATATGTTCTGTGCACGAAAATAGCAATCTAAATGGAGTTGTAATACTAAGATTGTGTCTCATTTTGAGGTTGCAATGTATAGTTTTTATCAAAATCAACAACTAATATACTAGTGCCAATGGAAAAAGTCTCCTTACACATTTTAAATTGTTGATCGAACCACTAAGACCTATGACTATGTTTTGCATACTTGTAGAAAAGATTTGGCTTGAAATCTAAAATAAAACTAGCCACACTAATTTCTTTTCCAACAAATTCACATCTAGAGCCCTCACCCCCACTCTTCAATGTGTATTTCACCATTTTATATACCTTTTCTTTTACTATTCTCTTTGCAAGATCTTGTTCCCACCTCTCATAGAAACATGTGTCAAACTTGGATAAGCCACGACATTCTAAACACTCCTCATTTAAGAAAATATTTCTATAAAAAAAACAACCATCAACTCTATGACATAAAAATTGATCTAGCAAGTCTCTTGATGATTTTGGAAGCCAAATAGAACCACAATTCTCCAACATTTCTTTACTATGCAAAGTAGAATAGATGGAGCATAATAGTTCACGGTGCATAGAAAAATCGACATGATATTTGAAACAACATGTATATAGAATTTTAAGTGGCACACGATAAAATGGCTTCAAAGATTAAAAAGCCCTTTGTGATATATGAAGTCTTGGATGACTCTCTCTAAATTGTTTGAACAACATAGTTTGACTTACCTCCAAATAGTGTTTAGGATGTGGCATGCGGTCTCTGATGCCAATTCTCAACTTTAACACGTCCTTAGCGTTGGGTGATAATTATGAGCTAGAGTGCAAAAATTATGTAATTTCTTCCTTCACATCATTGGATAGCTTCTTAGAAAAATGTGAAAGTCTCCCACCAAATTCCCATGTTTCATTTTGAAGAGGATCATCAATTCTCTCTTGTTGATTAAGTTCTTTTCTCAAAGTAGTATGATTTAGGTTCAAATCAATACAAGTTTGTCTCATATATCTACCCTTTCTCAAATGATGACTTACCAAAGAGGTTGTAATAACCCTTCGAGCAACTATGTTATCCTTCTCCTTACTATTTTTTCCAATGCTATTGAGAGAACCAAAAAGATTCTTCACAATAATGGCATTTCTTTTCAACTTTTTATTGACATGAATCTTCAATTTGGAAAGCATAGGTCTCATCTTTTGCATTTTTAATAAATGCATAAAAAGTTGACATTGCTCCACCATTGTCTTATTGCCAAAAACATCTTATATAGTCTTGAAGCCCATAACCGAATGGTTCTTTCTAATTTTTTCCCTTCCAAATTGGTAATAGTCATTTCATCAATTTCAATTATCCATTTTGGTGTTCTAGAACCTTCATGTCAATTATAATTAGGAGATATGTAAGGTTCTTGTACATTGTCATGTTTGGCATGGTCAATTATGCAATTTACATTATGACCTAGTAGCATTTCCTCCTTGAGATTTTCAATTCTGGCATTATCATTTTCAATTGGTACATTTTCATTCCCCAACTACACATATTCATTATCAGACTCTATGATTTCACCTTCAGCTAATTCATTATCAACTTGACTGACATTTAACATACCTTGTCTTTTCCTTCGGTGTTCTATTTTGTCCCTTTCCCTATATGCCACAATGTCTTCATTGGATACCTTCCTTTTGGGTTTTTCCTTTCGACTACTGTTGCTCCCCATTCAGATGACAATATCAAACACCTAGGGATATATTATCGAACTTTTTTCGATTGTTTGGGCCCCAAAACATGACTTTTCCAAAAACACGTGAAAAAGGCCCACAAAAAGTGATGTTGTTGGGTCTATAGTGATAAGGAATATTTTGAGAAAATAATGCTAGTAAATATCAGGTATCCGATTTTAGATCAGATATCCGATTTCAAATTGGATATCCGATATTGGCCGACACAAAATATTGGAGGGAAAAATGAATTTATGAGTTATGACTAATCTATATATATATATGTATATGTATATATATATATATATATGTATATATATATAAATAAATATATATATATATATATATATATATGTGTATATATATATATATACATATATATATATACATATATATATATATATATATGTATATATATATACATATATATATATATATAAAAGAAATTAAATTAAATTAAATTATTATTATTATTATTACTACATTATTACATTATTATTAAATATAATAATGTAATATGTTCTATATATGTTAGTAATATATTATTATCATTATTATGACCTATGTTATTAATATATAATAATATATTATGTTATTATTATTATCTACAAGTATAATATATGTATTAATATATATATATATATATATATGATTATTATGCTATAATATTATTATTTTTACTATATTACTATATTTTTACTATATTATTTGTATTTGTTACTATAACAAGATATAATAATTGTTTATATGAGTCGAAAGGGGCCATAGGATGACCTATGACCCCTTTCGAGACATTCCATGATGACATATGTCTCTAGGGGTCCTAAGACCACTAGAGACATATTATAATTATTTATATGGGTTGAAAGGAGCCATAGGATGACCTGTGACCCCTTTCAACACATTCCATGACAACATGTCTCTAGGGGTCTTAAGACCCCTAGGAACATATTATAATCATTCATATGGGTTGAAAGGGGCCATAGGATGACCAATGACCCCTTTCAACACATTCCATGACCACATGTCTCTAGGGGTCCTAGGACACCTAGGGACATATTAGAATCATTTATATGGGTCGAAAGGGGCCATAGGATTACCTATGACCCCTTTAAACACTTTTTATTGCAACATATGTCATTAGGGATCTTAGGACCCTTAGGGACATATTACAATCATTTATATGGGTCAAAAAGGGCCATAGGATGACCTACAACCCCTTTTGATACATTTTATTACAACATATGTCGCTAAGAGTCCTAGGACCCCTAGGGAGATATTAGAATCATTTATATGGGTCGAAAGAGGCCATATGATGACCTATGACCACTTTCGACATATTCCATGATGACATATGTCGCTAGGGGTCCTAGGAACCCTAAGGACATATTATAATTGTTTAAATAGGTCAAAAGGGGCCATATGATGACCTATGACCCCTTTCGATACATTCCTTGATGACATATGTCTCTAGGGGTCCTAGGCCCCCTAGGGACATATTAGAATAGTTTATATGGGTCAAAATGGGCCATAGGATGACCTATGACCCCTTTCGACACATTCCTTGATGACATATGTCTCTAAGGATCCTAAGACCCCTAGGGACATATTGTAATCATTCATATGGGTTTGAAGGGGCCATGGGATGACCTATGACCCCTTTTGACACATTCCATGATGACATATGTCTTTAAGGGTCCTAAGACCCCTAGGGACATATTAGAATCATTTATGTGGGTCAAAAGCGGCCATAGGATTACCTATGACCCCTTTTGACACAATATATTACAACATATGTTTGTAGGGGTCCTAGGACCCCTAGGGACATATTACAATCATTTGTATGGGTCCAAAGGGGCCATAGGATGACCTATGACCCCTTTCGACAAATTTTATTACAACATATGTCTCTAAGGGTCCTAAGACCCCTAACGACATATTACAATCATTTATATGGGTCAAAAGGGGCCATAGGATGACCTAAGAGCACTTTTGACACATTTCATTACAACATATGTTGCAAGAGCTCCTAGGACCCCTAGGAACATATTAAAATCTTATATATGGGTTGAAAGGGGCCATAGGATGACCTATGACCCCTTTAAACACATTCCATGATGACATATGTCTCTAGGGGTCCTAAGATGCCTAGGCACGTATTATAATCATTTATATGGATTTAAAAGGGCCATACAATGACCTATGACCCCTTTCGATACATTCCATGATGACATATGTCTTTAGGGTTCCTAGGACCCCTAGGGACATATTAGAATCATTTATATTAGAATCCAAACTTTTGAAAAATCAATTTTTTTTTCTCCAGATAAGGTCAAGTAGTTTGGAAACTACATTCAATTTTCTACAAATTATTTTCTAACAAATTTTTGATATAAAGTCTAGAACCACTTTAAAATTGTGTCAAGTTGACATAACCCTAATTTTCTGATTTTTCACTACCACTTAAGGTCATAGTTTGGTTGACCATGATCCTGCACATACTCGTATGTTGTAATGGGGGGGTCTTGATTACTCCATCCATCCATGCATCTAGTTTTTCATCTCACTTTTTGTGGGAGGGTTTTTCCCACGAGGCTTTTCCTCTTTCTCCACTTTATGAAAAATTTCATTTCATTATTTACATGGGTACCTAACATGGCCTAGTAGTTGGGAGCCCTCATGCATTTCATCCTAGCTTTTGTAAGCTTAACTGCATTGCCCTAAGTTGCACTTAAGGGGGGGTGTTGGTGTAAATAAGTATTTAATTATTAAACTTTACTTAATTTTACTTAGGTTAATGCATTTTATTATTATTATGCATTATTTTATTATTTCTTAGGTGAGACACTTAGGAGTTTGCATACTCCTATGAGTTGTCATGTTGACAACACAGGAGTAAGAAAATCTAATTAAGCACATGGTGTCTACAACACTAGAGTTTGCATAATTAACTAAGTTTTCATGTAGATAACACAATTATTCACACTCCTAATTTAGCACATGGTGTCTACAATATTATTTTCTGTGCTACACCTTTGTAGGCTTATCCTCTCATCATTACACTTACTCTTGTGCTTAATGGAGGATAACCCATATCTGGTGGACATGTGCCTGGTTGTATGACTTATCATGTTCTTGATTCCTATGTATTCTAGAAGCATTCTAGAGGCCTTTATATATAGGCACCCCTACTATACTTTCACATAGAATGAATATTATATCATCATTCTGATCATACTCTTTTTGGTCTACTATTGTGCTTGTGCTTGAGTTGCTTGGTCTTTGGTGAATTTTTCTCAAAGGAAAATTCTTACACAAGGTCCAAAATTATGCAACTTTTATCTTGTATCTACTACCCTTAAGGTAATGGACATGAGGAAGTATCTAGAAATCCTAAATAGAATAGTTAGAAAATATGGAAGGAACTAACACCTTCAAATCAATCTGGCTCTATGGGCTTATAGAAAAAGTATCACCATTCCTATAGGAACAACACCCTTTTCTTTAGTATATGGAGTGAATATTGTGTTTCCAATTTTGGTTGATATTCCTACTCTGCAAGTCTCTCTGAAGGGCCCTATTACTGCTGATGACTATAGAATATCTTGGCTACCAGAGCTAAAACTACTAAATGAATGTTGACAAGTGTTGTTTGATAATCTATGAGCATAGCAAAAGAAGATTTCCAAAAGATACAATAATAAATTTAAACCACAAAATTTCCATATGGGTGACCTCGTTATGAGAGAATAACTCAAGGAGATGATCAACACCCATCATCTAAAAAGGTTCTACAATTGATATTCTTTGAATCTCTTTGTACATATCTAAATGTCTTGAAAAAAGCCTAAAATTTGCAAAAAGTCTTGAAAAAGTATATTATCTTGGTGAAAACCTAGCAATAGGCACCTTGGTAATACCAAAAAAAACAAAAATATAGAAAAAATATTGAAAACAAGGAAAGAACAAAAAAATTGAAAAACAAGAAAAGTGTCAGTAATGAAAACTTGGCAAATAGGCATCATGGTAGCAAAAATAGAATCTCTACCAAGAAGGTAAAAACTTGGTAAATAGAAACCTCTTGTTTAAAATACTACATCTTATAGTGCATATTTTGGCTACTGTACAATTACTTTCATGCATTGAGTACTTCACATTCCTTGTTTTGTTTGCTTCTTTTCTCATGCATAAACTCCTAGTCATCTTTGAGACTTTTCCCGAACCTACATAGATTGAAACTAGTCATAGTCTAGGGAGAAACATCATATGGTTTTAGAGGATATCCTTTTCATCAGTCACCAATTTTCCTAAATGTGTTTGTCTATTGTCACTTAGTCTACTATTGAGATTCCTCTCAAAGAAGATGTATTTTGTTTCAATCACTGGTTTTCCTAGTCGTGTTTGTCTATTGTCACTTTGTATATTGATGAGAGTCCCCTTGAAGAAGATCACTCTAGCATCAGTCACCAATTATCCTATCCACATCTATCTACTTTCATGCATCTACAAAAGATATTTTTTACAATACGTTTTAAACATTAACATTTGAATAAATCCTCTTACACTAAAATTGAATTGGAAACATTGAAATTATTTATGGTATGATTAGATTTTCTTTGTGTATTTTTCTTTTACTTTTTCATTCCCCTTTGAGGAACTTGAGGATGTCCAATTTGACTAGAGAAGCAAGGATTGGGGCCATGATCTTTCCTTTATTTTTTGTTTGATGGTTTAGTTCCAATGATCTAAAAGATTCATATAAAAGGGGTGTTTACTATAAGAGCCTATATCTCATATTGGATGGCCATGTGTACCTCTACTCATTTTATATGGACACTTCAATGAGGTTGGTTCTTTTACTTTATTATTTGAGTGAATTCTCTATGCTAAAAAAAGTATTGATACTCATCCTATGGAGTGAATATACGGGTCACTATGAGTATACTTAGAAAAATTCTATCTCAAGTTACAAAAAAAGGGGTCATTGCCGATAGAATACTTGCTGATTAATTATCATGAGAAGGATATTTCACATGTCTAGTGTGCTTATACTCAAGACACATTATTGTCATCATACCATTTATGCTCTGATGCTTATGTTCACTTGGTACATTAACAAGAACAAATGTTTTGGTCATTTTGGCTTCTTGTTCCTTAATGCTTTCATCTAATTTTGACAAAACTATAACTCATGTCATATTCATATTCTCATGATTTTAATATCATTGATGATTGCATGACATTTGGAGGCCTAAATACAAAGATTTGTGATGAAAACTACATTTTATGAGTTTAGTAACTAGTCCTAGAGATTGCATCCACCATAGTATTGTAATTCATACTAAATTTTCATTAGGACATGACCTTAGTTACTTCTTTAATTTCATTCCTCCACTTGAAAGATCAAAAATTAGTTACATGTATCACAATTCATCTTGATTGCACAAGTGTCTAATCCCCTAGACAATATTTACAAATGATTTGGAGCACCTCTCATGACAAACAAATGTGAAACCTGCATGGGATGTTAGTACATATCCATTTTGCATTATTAGACAATTCATTTACATGTTCACATACTCAAATCATGTCATTAGCATACATCACATATGTATATCTCATCATACATATTTGCATCATAAACCACATCTCATCTAGATGCTATGTATTCATACATCATAACCATATGCATAAATTAAAATCATCTAGGAAAAAATCTCATGTATGAAATTCATAAAGAAACAAAATGTGGACACATACAAATAATATTTAAAGAGAGATAACATATATATATATATATATCAAATGAGCCAAAATGTACGTTGATACAAAAATGAGTGCTACTCGAGCACTATAGATCTTAAAATAATACAAAAATAATGATTATATGTATCATATATAGGATCTACATTCAAAAATGGATAGAAGAGAGTAAGATAATTGCATGCTTCCCCCTCATCCCCTAATGGAGGAGAAGGAGGAGCATCATTTCTAGTTTTTGGATGAGCACCCTCTGATGCCTTAGCATACTCTAAAAACTGGGGCACCTGCTTCATAGCCTCTCATATAACCACTACATATATAGTGTAATAGTATGTAGCTCAAGCTATCTATGTATACACCTCATTGTGCTACCTCTCTAACTTCTTAGATCTCTCAATCTTGCTCTACTAATTGGGCATCTCACACTGTGACCTAAATTTATAGCTCTTCAAGCTATCACTATGATTTCTTGACTCTACCGTATGACCATCATAGAGAATCCTATGTCTATGCTAAAAGGTCCCCACCCTATGACCCAAGAGTAGGTTGATCTTGCATCTTCTTGTCACCTCTGCCCTACTCACCCTTCTCTTCATGTTGTGGAGGATGGTCCTCCACTCTCTATTTGTGAGCATCACCACCAATGAAACCCAAGGTTCCCATCTCTCCCCATGGTCTCCTCTAAGAAAATCCACTCCCACTAACACTCATATCTACCCTAATCTAACAAGGTAGAAAAAAATGGTGTATTCCTCTATCGAGGTCCCTAATACTATGGTTGATGTGGTTTTTGTGGTGCCTCTTATGGATCATGTATTCGATGCACCAGTAATGCCATACCTACTAGGTCTATAAATCAAGGAAAAGTATGACTAAAAAAAGGTCCCTAAACTCAAAATTCATCCTTCCATTGATTATTGTTGTAATGTAATCCTAGCAGGTGAGTATGAGGCCCTGGATATCTATCATCAATCAGCTAAGATCTAACCTCACTAAAGCCCCCTTCTTAACCTCCTTGGTGAAGTGGGCATATGCATAATACTCCTATAAAATATCCTATGAACAACCATACTCCCTCCATAGCTATGTGAATGGGAATTTATTAATAACCTAAATAGATCAACCAATTAATAGCTGCAAGATAAAAATGTAACCCATTCGGGCTTTGGCATCATCCCAAGTCTCTATCTCTCTCCATAGACACCACAAACTGAAACTAGATAATCAACTTGAGCCCTCCACTACTCAATCTTACCCAATGTAGGTTGGCTCATCTATTCTCTATATTTATAAATGTAAGGCTGATGAGTTTGTCTCATTCCTCACCAATAAGCTTCATAATAGGAAAGTGATCCCATGCCCACACCTATAAAATGTATACACCATACACCACATTCTTTGCCTCTCTATAGGTGATCTTGTGGAACATATTAGATAGCATAGACTGGCCCCAGTTGAAATAAGTGGACTGGTCTAATATCTATAGTAGCATGCAACCCCTTCCACACTAAAATCTATGCTAACCTCTATTGGGAATCAAGTAACAACCCAAAAATACACCAAGTACTAGTAATAGTCTATGAGTCAGCCCATACTACTAAACTAGCTCTTCCCACAGGATGGCCCTACCCATGATGATATCATCTTATCATACTCAATTTGTGCAACATAAAATGAGATCCATAGAATATTGTAAATATCCTATGGATTGATAGTCATCTCCCTGAGTGGTAGGTGGAATGTGTTTGTCTTCAAATGGAAATGCTCTACCAATGCACTCAATAAATTGTGATTCACCTAAATGTCAAGGATATCACATAAATATGTGAGAACCAAATAATCGATATGCCTTAGCTTAGCCACATCCAACTATTTGACCAAGGCCCTGATGGCAAGATAATTTGACCAAAAGCTAATATTTGGAATATAAACTTGTAACCACATAAACAACATGATGATATAAATGCTCTATACTATCAAAATCTATGAAAAATAACATACAATTGTCTATAAAAATGCTACATAGACTCATAACAACAATCAAATGATGAAAAAACATGTAACTATAGTTACAAATTGACTCAAAACTATCCACACTCTTGTGAGAGATTTCACAATCTCACTCCAAGCAGGTATTTTCTCATACAAGGAAACACTTGGGGTCATGTGAAACACTTGTATCACATGAGTTTACCCTAATATTGTAAAAGTTTTGACCCTATTGAAGGGTTTCCCACATGATACATGGGTATATCTCTTATGCAAATTCCCCACTAATGGTGCGAGCTTGTGCTACTAGATCACTTTTTTGCATGAGGACTCTAGTATGCTTGTGTGAGAAAACCAGTTCTTGCATGAAAACCTGATGCAAAATTATTTCAAACATACCAAAAAACCTTTCAAAAGATCAAAATGCAAGAAATTTGAATTCACAAGGAGGATTATTGACTACTTATAGGTGGCTCGTAGTTAGTCGATTGGATACGTCACTTGGATCACTCAAATTGATGAAAATGCATGGGGACCACCATTTTTCCCTTAGAGATTCTTCTCCACAAAAGAAAAATGACCAAATGATTTGAAAATGGCCCTTTGGGTCCTTATATAGGTGTAAGAATTTGTATAAGGGAAAAGTTCACCCAAGAACTAAGAACTCAAACACAAGCACACAGTAGACCAAGGAGAGAGAGAGTATGAATACAATAACAATGTATTCAATAACTAGTTCATTAGAGAGACACTAGGAGTGCCTGAATATACAGGCCTCAGGAGAGCTTCTAGAATTCATAGAAGTTAGCATCATGATGTGTCATACAACCAAGCACATGTCCACCAGATATGGGTTATCCTCCATTAAGCACGAAAGTAAGTGCGGTGATGAGAGGATAAGCCTAAAAGGGTGAGACATACAAAATAGTGTTGTAGACACCATGTGCTCAAATAGAGTTGCGTACTCTTGTGTTGTCTACATGACAACTCACGAAGGTGCGCAAACTCCTAAGTGTCTCACAAATAAAAATAATAAAATAATGCATTAACCTAAGTAAACTTAAGTAAGTGTAAATAGTAAAGTACGTATTTACACCAAAACCCCCTCTTAAGTGCAACTTTGGGGAATGCCCTTAAGCTTACAAACTAGGATGAAGATGCATAATGGGTCTTGACTACTAGGCCATGTGAGGTACCCATGTACATAATGATATGCAATCTCCCATAAAGTGGGGAAAGAGGGAAAACCTCATGGGAAAAACCCTCCCCCAAAAAGAGAGATAAGTAAGGATGCATCGATGGATGGAGTAATCAAGACCCCCCCATTACGACATACATCCAGTATATACATAAGAGAATGAAAGAAGGAAGAGAGATAGAATAGGCTCCCCCCCAAAAAGAAGAATGCCAAAAAGAGAAAGTCGCTCCGATGAAGAAATTGGTCCATGAGTGGAGAATTTTGTTCATCCCCTTAGGAAGAAACAATGTCCAAGGTACACTCTTGAAGATGTGTGCTAGCCCTAAAACCTGCTCAAGTATCCCTGTACTAATGTTGAAGTTCAGCCCTCCAACTATGCTGAAAATAATGAATGTAGATCTAGCAAGGATGTCTGTTGAACCTATTCCACTAAACCATCTATCTCCTCAACTGACAAAGAGACCTCCACTAATTTCTGTTCATAAGGATCCAAAATCACACCAAACTATGTAGATTGATCATGTAGAGAATAGACATGAGTGTCAAAGTGAGCCCTCACAACAACTATAGAAGTATTATCATTAATGAGAAGATGTAAGTCCTCAAGTTTGTCTCCCAAGTCAACCAAAGCTGTAGGTGGAAGATAAGATGTACCATGTTGAGTTGGACCTTTCACTATGGCAATGTAAGCATGTGGACTTGACTAATGTGACCTCTCACTATAACTATCAATAGAACCCCATGTGTCTAAACTTGTTGAAGCACTATCGCTAGTGTCACTATAAGTTTCCATTGTGTATGATGTGCAAAGAGGAGTAGAGGACAAGCTAGGAGAACTTTCCTCAAAGTGAACATCCTTCTCCACAAAAATATCATGTGTCTCTGGATCCATAAGTCTGTAAGCCTTCACATTGTCTTCATAACTGATGAAAGTACAAGGCCTAGGTGATGATGCCTTGCAACTCCTAGAAGAAAGGTTTGCCCATGCTAGACAACTGAAGACTTTAAGCTAACTCACAACTAGTTTTCTACCACACCATGCCTCAAAAGGAGTCTTTCCATCTAAGGCTAGATGAGGAGCCTATTAAGTATGTGAGTAGCATTGCTAATGGATTCAACTTCAAATGTAGGATCAAGATACTTGGCCTTAATCATGCAACTTGCCATGCTCTTGAGAGTCCTAATCCTCATAGTTCCAACATCTATCTTGTGCAGACTAAATGCTGGTGAGTTCTAAAGATCAATCCCCTCAATTCTACAAAATTTCTTAAGTCTTCTCTCAACATATCTATTCTCATTGTCCACCCTTAGTACCTTGATGGATTTCCTTGACTTGTGTTCAACATGAGCCTTGAAGTCTTGAAGCTTATGAATGACTTCATTCTTATGATGAAGGAAGAAGACCCAACTAAATCTAGAAAAGTCATCAACAAATATGAGTATGTAGCGGTCTTGGCTGACTGAAGTAATTGCAAAGGGTTCTACTAACACCATGTGAACTAGCTAAAGAAAAAATGGAGCTCGAGAAGACTTCCCTTAATCATACTTCTCCTTGAGATTCATATCCACTAAACAAGATGAACATTCTCCCTTAGAAAAGTTGATATTAGGTAGACCTTTAACCATGTGTTTTGAGCAAAGTTGCTAAAGAGAGTGGAAGTCAAGGTGACCAAACCACTCATGCCATAAGTTTATGTTTGAAGTAGAGTGAGTTAACAAGGCTTGGGAAGGACTCTTAGGCACAAAGTGGGAGAAGGAGTATAACCTCTTGTCATCATTGACTTTCCCCATTGCTACCAATGAATCATATTTTAGACTTCACACCATTACTGAATCTGGAAGGAACTCAACCTTTTGACCATCTCCTAGGTGAGTGATTTGGTAAATTGATAGGAGATTGGAGCTTAGATTTGGAACATAGAGAATGTCTTTGAATTCCCCATCTTCCATTTCAACATGTCCTTTCCCTTAAACTTCCATTTTAGTATCATCTCCCACAAAGATGTGTGGTACCGTTGACTGCTTCAATGAAGAAAAATCTTCCCTTGAAGAACCCATGTGGTAAGAGGCACCTGAGTCAAGTATCCATTATGAAGAAGAATTTGTGTTTGCCATAAGTACTTGACCTTTATGTTTTGAAGAGGTAGGAGTAGAATCCGTGGAAGTACCTAGCACTTGAATCTTATTCTTCTTGAGTAGATTTTCTAACTCATCGATTCTTTTTGTCTTGCAATGATACTCTTCATGATTTGTCTTTTTGCAATATGCAAAAAAGAGTTTTTCCTTCTTTTCATTACTTCCTTTCTTGTTTGAAGAAGAACCAACTTGTTTAGAGGAGTCATGTTATGTCTCAGATTATGTTTTCTGATTCCACTGCTTCTTCGTGTTGTTGCTTTTTCCCCCTTGACCCGATTTGGAATCATCACTGGCCACTAAGGCTTTGGTCTTAGATGACTTGAGAAGTCCAAAATCCACCAAGTGAGATTTTTCAACAATCAACATATCTACAAATCCATCAAAGGAAGGCTTCTAGTAAGAAAATCCCATGGTCAACCTATGAGTATTAAAACTCAACACAAAGTTGGTGTACTCGAAAGGTAGCTTCTTTAGGATGTGATGAATCAACCTATCATCCTTCATGGGATTTCCACAATCTTTAAGAAGTGCCCTATACTCATTGACTTTGATGATATAATCCTAAATTATGTTATAATTCTTAGGATCTAAGAGAAGTGAATCATCCTCAATCTAAAATCCCTTTTCTTAATCTACTTTACCATACAATTGTTCAAGTTTATCCCAAGCTTCTTTAGATTCTAAACAAGTTTTAATGTGAAAGAGAAGATCCCCATGTACACAACTCCTAATTACACCTAAAGCCTATCGGTCTTGAATTGTCCAATCAATGAGTTCTTTAGCATCAGTAGGTTTGGTAATTGTACCATCAACACATAAATTATGTCCTTTTTCCATTAATCTACTTCATGCAATATCTTTCCATGTAGAATAGTTGTGTGAATTTAAAGGAGGAAATTTAAAACCCATGATGCATAAATGAAAGAGCACAATCGAGAGACACAAGAAACATAGTGCACACCCCCCTTTTTCACTCAGTCAAAATAGCCCCCCAAAAAAGATGCTTTGGCACTTTATATGTAGTGTGTTTACAATGGGCCACTTGTCAAAATGAACTAAGTGGACTTTCTAATTTTGCTTTTACAACTGCCTCATGAGGCTTAAATCTATCACTTAAGCATTGTAGCTTAGATTTACAACAATTTTAAAAAAGAATCAAAGCTATACAATGCCAAATAAGGCCAAATTTTAAAAGTGAGAAATTGGTCCACACAACCCTAGAATCTAACTTCATATCTAGAAAGTAGACAAAAAAATGCACTTTCAAAAAAAAAGGAACATGAAAAAGTGATCAAATGTGCCCGTACGGAGCTTCTGAAGTTGAAAAATGCAAGATTATGCAAGTATAGTTGCCAAAAAATACATTTTTTTGCAAAATGTATGCACAAAAACCAAAAAAATAACACCACCACTAGAAAATTCAAGAAATTTTACCTGATTTCAAAAAACATTGCACCTGAATCAAAGTTCAGATGTCCAAGTTATAGGCTTGCAAAGTCAGGCTATGAAATTGAAAAGCAATCTAGAGAGGGGTCTGGAGGGAAAATTGCAAGTCTAAATTTGACGGTCAAATAGTCATCAAAGTAGTTTTAAAATGCCTAGGGATGACGATCAAATGACCATCAAATTTAACCTAGGAAAATTGTGATGTCAACAAAAAAGACAGACCAACTGGTGATGTGGCAGTTGACGTGTCTGCTAACTATTACTTTCATACTTTACTGAATGTATGGATTAATAACATGGTGTCATCTATACTGATGACATGTTAAGAGGTTAGATTCCACAAGGATAATGTGGTAGTTTTGACTGAGATGTGGTAAGTACACCTGTCACTGGGTGGGATAAAAAATAGTGGTCAGAAATTGGCAATCTGCACTGAAAACTAGGTTACCGCATGCCAAAAAACCTATATTGTTGGTCAGAATGCCTATTTCCCATGCCAAAAAAAACTCATCGGATTGTTTGACAACATGCCAGAAAATGAGTCATTACTAGGAAAGCCTAAATCATGTAGTAGAGGGTTTTGAACCTATATTGGAGTTTACAGTCATCGTCGGGTTTCTGCAAACATAATGGAATCTTCACAATGTAGGTGGGAGTTTAATGCTATTGCACGCCTAGAAAATGGGATCCAAAACAATTGCTAGAAAAATGCTTTGCTGTCAGGAAATGCAGATGGTGTCGCAAAGGCTGCAGATGGCCGAAGAAGAATAGATCATGGGTAGGAGGGGAGACAAGCATCCAAAAAGACTGTGCACCGTTGTTGCTAACTCTGTGACTGCCAAAACTAGGTAGGGTGTTAGTCCCACATTGATGCCATTGTGGAGTCTAAGGACTTTATTAAAAAAGGGCTGCCAATGACAAAGGAAAGAGGATTTTTGGATGTTGGAGGGCTTGGCTGGCTAGGGTGTGCAGCGTCAGATTTTTTTGGCATTAATTGAGTGTGGCCGCCGATTCTCTGGCTTGCTCATGAAAATATATACCTGCACCCAAATACAATATGGTACAGTTCACAAAGATAATATTCCCCACAGTATAAAAAATAGCCTATGACCAAATAAAAACCTCCAAATTGGCAGATCCGAGGTGTCACTTGCTGGGTCTGCTAAAATTTTTTTTTGCTAATTTCCACAAATATTCTGACAGAAATTAATAGCAAAAAAATGAAAAAATTGCAGATCTGAATAATTAATCAAAGAGATCTACAAGAGATCACACCCATACCGCAAATTGGAGCCTTTGGGTTCTGATTTGCAAAAAAATTTGTCTCATAGTTGACTTTGGGCCAAGGTAGCCGAGTTTATAGTCAATTTTCACCGATTTAGTATTCTGAATACAATGGCGAGGTCAGATCTAGTGCTAGATGCTCCTAATTTCTGTAGCACACCAGATTCAGGCTGAGGTGATGAAGCAAGTGAGAGGTCTCAAATGGTTTGTGATAAGAAAATCTCCAAGTTGCTTTGATACCATGTAAGAATTTTCCTAAGGGAAAAATTCACCCAAGAACTAAGAACTCAAACACAAGCACACATTAGACCAAGGAGAGAGAGAGTATGATCAGAATAACAATGTATTCAATAACTGGTTCATTAGAGAGTACACTAGGAGTGCCTAAATATAAAGGCCTCAGGAGAGCTTCTAGAATGCATAGAAGTTAGCATCATGATGTGTCATACAACCAAGCACATGTCCACCAGATATGGGTTACCCTCCATTAAGCACGGAAGTAAGTGCAGTAATGAGAGGATAAGCCTACAAGTGTGAGACACACAAAACAGTGTTATAGACACCATGTGCTCAAATAGAGTTGTGTACTCCTATGTTGTCTAAATGACAACTCACAAAGGTGCACAAACTCCTAAGTGTCTCACAAATAAAAATAATAAAATAATACAAATTAATTAAATAACGCATTAACCTAAGTAAAATTAAGTAAGTGTAAATAGTAAAGTACATATTTACACCAACAATAGGTTTTGACCTAATTTTTCAATGTGCTCCAATTAGCATGAAATTCACCACTTGGCTAATTGCACCACTCTCAACTTATTTTTAGGATCAAAATTAAAACCTGACACACTTGAAGAACTCAAAATTGTTTTGTTAAAACTTTGGGACCAACACAATCGAGAGCTCATGTAGTCTATCTTTCTGATACAATCTGAATCTCAAAAAAAAATGAACTCAACTTTTCTTCAAGATTTTCATAAAAAATTAATTTTGGTCAACCATGGTCAAAATTTGTCAATTGTACCTTTGAATCACTCTTAATCAACTCAAAATTTTCTCCAAGATCTTCTTCTCCATTCTACATTCTTCTGAATATCTGATAATACCACTACCTTCAAATTTATTTCTTTGCATCAATATTCTCATGTGTCATTTTTTAATTTTGCTCATGAGGGCAAAAGATTATTACATCATTGAATCAATCAAATCTAGCTTCAACCTAATCTAAATATAATGTCCTCATCACTAGGGGCATCTTTGTTTCCTCTATCTTGCATAATATACTATCTATCTTATTTATTGATTTGTTTATCAAACTCATAGCAGTCCTTGTCATAACTTGATGGAAATGTCTCTAGATGATCTATTTGGACACATGAGGGTTAAACCTCATTCTAGGTATAATCCTATGACTCATGATAGGTCTTGTTATCTCTTTTATAAATTAGTATTCAGGTGTTCTATCTGGACTCTGGATGATTAAGCTTTAAACTAGAGAAAATTTGAAGCTTTCTTTCAATCATTGTTTAATGGACAGGTATCGGGGAATTCTAACCCCAACTTCTAAGGATTAAGCCTCATTCTAGGGACAATCCTATGAATCATGATCAATATTGTCATCTTTCAATGGACAAGAATTGGGGCATTCTAAAACTGACTCTCGAGGATTGAGTATTTCTCTGGGAATCAACCAACGATTCATGACAATATTTATTTTCTTGGAATGGTATTTAGTTGTTCTATCTAGACTCTAATCTATTAAGCTTTATTTTAGTGCCTCCTATGTTTGTATTCAATACCTTGTTATATTTTGGATTTGAGAGATATCATTTTACTCATGTCGAATGATACTTGAGATGACTCAAGGGTTGGATACTATATTTTGATTACCAGTATCATAGATGATAGATGCTATGTTGTTCAATTTGATCATATCTGCATGATGATTCTTATTATGTGACATGATGCTTTATGATAATATCTACTATTTTTGTATTAGGGCATATACTCTATTTATGATTATATGATGGACTTATTAGATTATGGATACTTTGATTTGTGTTGGAAGCATGAATGTTGATGATACTCCTATGGGGGAGTATTGTGGAAACATGATTAGATCATCTTTTTGATGATATGTTACATTCATGACTATGTTTGTGATTGATGTCAACATATCAATTTTATGTGGTATTTGATAGGAGAATAGCGGTAAAGATCAAGTTGATACAAATAAATGATTGAGTATTTTTACTAGTAAGGTTAATGGGAGATACCAATATGTGTCTAACATATGCAACTTACCTTGGATGGAAATGGTATTAAGTCTAGAAGAAGTTATGCAAGTTTTGGTGAAGACTATTTTGAGATAGAGTTTACAGAAGCATGATATGGTAAACTTATTATATCTCCTAGCAGATTTGTTATTCTAACAAGCAAGGTTAAAGGCATATAGAAGACATGTTGGAGATGGCATGGCTAAGATCACTTGTCATGATTATACATGTAAAAAAAATTATTCAAGTTATAAGGTGATAGATTGATTTTGTCTCTAAGTATAATGTGTTCTTAATGAGGTCCTATGATAATTAATTGAGAAGGTGTAATAGCCAACTCAGGGAATTTTTTTATAGATTTGGTATGAAGGAAGGAAATTGTCCTTTTTAATGTATGGAAGAATGTAGTAAGAAAGAAGAGAAAAATGGAGAAGAAAATATATAATTGCAAAGATAAGTAGAGAAGAGCAAAGTTGGAGAATACTTCATTACCAAGGTTTTATTTTGAGATATGAGGTTATTTGGATTTGAGGTTTGTGACCTAGTAAGGTCTGACTATGATTGGTTTGATTGATAGGATAGAGGAAATATGTTAAAGAATAGTACAAACAATAGTTCTACAAGGAATAGTTGAGAGATCAGTTTGATAGTGAAGTTTAGTGGTCTTGCCCCAGAAGTTTGGACAATGGATCATTCTTCCTTCTACAACTCCTAACAAGGTTGGAATCTCCTAATAGGGATTCAAAGTCTCCTAAAAAGGACTCTTATGTACTAAACATGTTCATAGAATCCTAACAAGGTCCATCCTTTAACAAGAAATATATATATATATATATATATATATATATCTTTGTGGGCATTATTTCCACTAGGGTTTTTCCTCTAATCAAGGGTTTCCCTAGCTAACAAATCTAGTGTAATTATGTATGTGCATCTTGTTATGGTTGTTGTTTACTTTGATTGAATAGTTAAGATTAATTAAGGTTGATAAATGTTTTAATTAGATAACTAATTCACCCCCCCTCTCAGTTATCTTGGTGGATTATTATTTGTAACAATTGGTATCAAAGCATCAAGTCCTTCAACATAAAGCTTAACAGCTTTGGGAGATTCATGCCTAACACATTCAGAAAGGATAGTCTAAAGTTTGATGGAACAAATTATGATAGATGGAAGGAAAAAATGAAGATTCATCTATTGTGTATGGGTCTAGTGTATTGGATCTTGAAAAAATTAGAAAAGACAATTATTGCACTAAAAGTGTGCTGGAAACTTGTACTAAGGATGAAAAGAAATTTTCATGTTCAACATGAGAGCTAGAGAAGCACTATAGTCTGCAATTCCTAAACTAGAGTAGAACTAGGTAAAAACACTTGATACTTCTCATAAGATTTGGAAAGTTTAGGAAAATACTTTTCAAGCTAATGAACACTCTAAGAAAATGAGGCTATAAAGCTCTATTTTTGCATTTCAAGATGATAAAATAATGGAAGATTAATCTATAAGAACATATGTAGGTAGAATATCAGAAATTACTAGAGTTATCAAATCTCAAGGAGGAACCAAGAAATATTATGAGGTGATCTAGAAGATATTGAAGAGTTTAATGCTACCATTTAATAAAGAAGTTCAAATGATACAATTTTTGATCTCTTGTACCAAAGATTTCACCAAATCAACATTACTTGGGAGACTTGAAGTAGTTGAGAATGAGCTTAGATAGTTTGGAGAATTGTCTAGATTAGAGACATCTTTCAGTGCCTTAAACATTCAACTTGATCTATCAAGGAGCACAAGTGCTAGAGGAGATATTTCTAGTAGTAGCAGATTTGATGAGATAGAAAGATAGAAGGAATAGCCCTTCTAGTAAGAAGAGAAAAATATGGTAAGAAAATATTTAAATGTTGAACTTGTAATGAGTTTGGTCATTATGCATCTAAGTGTCCTAAAAGAGAGAAAAATTATAAAGAAATGTTCAAACCTAGAGATAGAGATTGTTTATATGCTAATGAAGAAGATGATTTTGATTAATAAGGAGTAAGTGCTAGTGATGATTAAATAGGATTTGTGGCTATTAAAGAAGAAAGTGTAGAGAAAATGGCTCTGGTATCAAAAGTTGAAAAGAAATCTAATTGGAAGATTGCAATGGATTTTCACATCATATGACTGGTGATATGAACAAGTTTGTTGACTTCAAAAGTTATGATGGAGGCATTGTTAGAGTTGAAAACAATGTAGCTTGCCATGTTAGAGGTATTAGATCTATAACTCTTGATGGTAAGACTAACACTAAGGATGTATATTTTGTTGATGGTTTGAAACACAATCTTTTGAGTGTTGAACAACTAGTGGATAAAGGTCATCAATTTTAGTTCATACAAAAGACATACATGATGAAAGACATAGATAGAAAGGTAATTGGAATAGGAACTACATCTAGAGATAATGCATTTCAGTTGAATCCTATTGAAATGACATGTTTGGTTGCAATGGTAGATGCAGTTGGTTATGGCATAAGATATTTTGTCATATAAACTTTGACAACATTGTGAAAACTAGTAATATGTTTTTCGTTAGAGATTTTCCAAAGATTTTAAAGCCTACTAACACAATTTGCAACGAGTGTGTATCGATAAAGCATAACAAAGATTTGTTTCCTGGGAAGAACTTTACTACTATAGAAAAGTTAGAGATTGTACACACAAATCTTAATGGTCCTATAAAGACTAAAATATTCTATGGTGAAAGGTACTTCATGATTATTGTCAATGACTTTTCTAGAATGATGTGCGTTGCATTTCTTAAAAAAAAAATTGAGGCATTTGACAAGTTCAAGATATTCAAGAATAGAGCTAACAATGAATCTGGTATGAAGATTAAATGTTCAAGATTAGATAGAGGAGGAGAATTTACTTCAAATGAGTTTAACATCTTTTGTGAAGCTAATGGAATCAAAAGATAGTTGTCAACTCCTAGAACCCCTGAACAAAATGGCATTGTAGAAAGAAGAAATAGGTTAGTAATAGAAACGGAAAGAGCTATGTTAGCTAATAATGATGTATCCAATACATTTTGGAGAGAGTTTGTGAATACAATAGTATACACTATGAATAGAGTTCAAGCTAGGAAAGACACAAATAAGACCCCTTATGAACTCTAGTTTTGTCACTCACCTATAGTTAAGTGTTTCAAAATTTTTGGTAGCAAATGTTATATCAAAAGAGATGATGATGTTGGTAAATTTGATTATAAAAATGATGAAGGTATGTTTCTTGGTTATTCATTGAAAAATAGAGCTTATAAATGTTATAAGCTTATAAGTAAGACTATTTTTGAAATTGAAAGTGTAAGAGTCAATGAGAAATTTAGGATACAAGAAAGAATAGTTTACTACAATTTTGATGATGAGGATATTGTTGTTACTAAACCAAGGAATGATGAAATATTATTTGAGACTAACAATGATTTGTAGAATAAAGGAGAGAAAAGGTAGGAACAAAGTTTAGAACCTATAATAGAGCTAAGAGTTCAAATAATAATTCCTACTTCTAGTAAGACTATGCCAAAGAATCATCCACCAGAGCAGATCATCGACAACAGAGATAAAGGTGTGATAACAAGAAGTAGAATCAACAAAGAACTATGTCTAATATCTCAAGTAGAACCAAAGAATGTAGATGAGCCATGCAAAGCTGACAATTGGAAGCAAGTGATGAAAGAAGAATTGGATCATATAGTGAATAATGAGATATTAGAATTGGTCCCAAGACTAGCAAGAATGTGATAGGAACAAAATGGGTATTTAGGAGCAAGATGAATGAACAAGGTGAAGTTGTAAGGAACAAAGCAAGATTGGTATGTAAAGGTTACTCACAAAAAGGAATAGATTATGAATAAACCTATGCTCATTGGCAAGAATTGAATTAGTAAGGTTATTCTTAACCTATGCAACACATAAGAAATTCAAAGTGTACCAGATGGATGTCAAGTCAGCATTTCTAAATAGAGAACTTGAATAAGATGTATACATAGAACTACATGAAGGTTTTCCTTTAACATATGACAAGGACATGGTATGCAAATTAAAGAAAGCATTGAATGGCTTAAAACAAGCACCCAAAACCTAATATGCAAGGTTGGAAGGCATTTGATAAAACCTAGATTTAGCAAAGGTATGGCATACAATAATCTACACTGAAAAGAAATAAATGATGGATTGATACTTTCGGTAATAATTGTTGATGATATCATATTTGGAGGAAATGATAATGAAAGTAACAAGTTTTTAGAAGAAATGAAGAAGGAATTTGAAATGAATATGATAGGGGAAATGAAATACTTCCTAGGATTACATATTGTGCAGGATAAAGAAGGAATCTTTATTTCTCAAACTAAGTATTTGAAGGATCTACTGAAAAGGTTTTGTTTGGAAACATGCAAAGTAGTTGGAACACCTATGATAATTGGACACAAGTTATCTACAAAGGATGAGACACCTACTATTGAATAGAAAAAATATAGATCTATGATTGGAGGATTGCAATATTTGACTCACACAAGGCCAGATATAGGGAATGCAATTCGAGTTTTTGTAAGATTCTAGGATGATCCTAGAGAAGCACATTATGCAACAAGTAAAAGGATATTTATATATCTAAATGGAGCATTATAGTTCAGATTGTGGTAAGATAGATCTAATAATTTCACTTTATATGCCTATACTGATGTTGATTGGGGAAGCATCATGGATGAAAAAAAGAGCACCAATGGTGGGGCATTTTTTCTTGGTTAAGAAAGAAGTGAGATTGTATCTGATAAAGTACAATAGAGGTAGAATATGTTGCACCAACAAACAATTATAATCAAGTTGTTTGGATGAAGCAGACACTAAAGGATATAAGGATAGAATTCAGTGAACTTGTTGTTATACATTGTGATAACACAAGCATAGTGAATGTGTAAGAATCTAGTGTTGCATTCTAATGCTAAGCATGTTGAGAGAGAAAGTTGTAGAAAAGAAAATTAGATTAGAGTATGTAAGCACCAAAGAGAAAATTGGAAATATTTTCACCAAGCCTATTCCAAAAGAGACTTTTGAGTATTTTTGAGGTATGCTAGGGGTTATACCACTACCTACATCAGAGTAGATGATGCAAGAGTGTATCAATCTAGTGATACAAAGAATTATTCTTTGTCTGGACTAAATTTTGATGCTTCTTGTATGGGCAACTATCTGTGATGGACAAGCCATCTAGGAATCTTGATAGATGTTGTTTTGAACAATGTCTTTGGACACTTGAGTAGATCAAAAATAATTGTTGCAATTATATATGGTTGTTGAAACATTTGACATTTATGTCAATGGGGGAGAGATTACAGATTGAAAAACATTTTTATATAGAGCACATTGAGGTATATCAATGGGGGAAAATGATTGATGAAGAGGATTTGAGAAGATAGGATAACAATCTTTCACAGTTGGTATTCTTGGAACTAGACGTTTTTCATATATGTTACCATCAATGCTAAAGGGGGAGATTGTTGGAAGCATAAATGCTGATGATACTCATATGGGGGAGTATTGTAGAAATATGATTAGATCATTATTTTGATGATATGTTACATTCATGACTATATTTGTCATTGATGTCAATTGATGTCAATATAGCACTTTTCTGTGGTATTTGATAGAATAACAATAGTAAAGATGAATTTGGAATAAATATATCATTGAGTATTTTCAATAGAAAGGTTGATGGGAAATACTACTAAGTGCCTAGCATATGTAGCTAACCTTGGGAGAAAAAGCTATTAAGTCTAGAAGAAGTTATCCAAGTTTTGGTGAAGACTATTTTGAGATAGAGTTTACAGAAGCATGTTCTAGAAAACTTGTTATATCTCTTAGTAGAGTTGTTATTCTGAGAAGCAAGGTTAAAGCCATGTAGAAGACATGTTAGAGATGGAATGGCTAAGTTTTCTCACCATAATATTACATGTATGGAATTTTATTCAAGTTACAATGAAATAGATTGATGTCATTGTTAAGTATAACATGTTATTAATGAGGTCCTACAATAATTAATTGAGAATGTGTAATAGTTGACTCAAGGAATTGTTTTATGGATTTGATATAAATGAAGGACATTTTCCTTTGTTATGTATGGAAGAATGTAGTAATAAAGAAGACAAAAAAGGAGAAGAAAATATATAGTTGCAAAGATAAGCAAAGGAAAAAAAGGTTGGAGAATACTTCTTGGCCGAGGCTTTATTTTGAGATCCAAGGTTTGATATTTGGATCTAAGGTTTGTGACCTAGTCTAGAAGGTATGATAGTGATTGGGTAGGTTGAAAAGATAGAGGAAAGAGGTTAAAGCATAGTACAAACAATTATTCTACAAGTAATAGTTGAGAGATCAGTTGGACAATTAAGTTCAATGGTCTTGCCTCAAAAGCTATTTGGACAGCGGGTCCTTCTACCTTCTACAACTCCTAATAGGGTTGGAATCTCCTCATAGGGATTCAAACTCTCCTAACAGGGACTCTTATGTATTGAATATGTTCATAGATTCCTAACAAGGTCCATCCTCTAACAAGGAATATATATATCAGTATATCTTTATGGGCATTATTTCGATCGGGGTTTTCCCTCTTATCAAGGGTTTCTGCAATTAACAAATCTAGTGTAATTATGTATGTGCATCTTGTTATGGTCGATGTTTACTTTTATTGAATGGTTAAGATTAATTAATGTTGATAAATTTTTTAATAGGATAGCTAATTCACCCTCCCCTCTCAATTATCTTGGTGGACTATTATTTCTAACAATTTGATCCTACAATTATTTACTTCATTCTTACTCTAGGATTTTTTATGATGTAGTGACTGATTTAAATAGATTATTTTAATGTGACTTGGTTGTCCTTACCTAGCCAATGTCAGCCCTAAATTGTTGATGGATCCTATTTAATTGATTAATTAAATTCTCTAGTGATTTAATAAAGCTAGACTCATTTTCATTATGTGATTAGACACTTGAGAGTGCCTGTCCATTTAGAGGTTTGCAATTGTCACAAAGTTATTAAGGAATGTAGTGATTTAATAGCTTTTGGGATATATATATATATATATATATATATATATGATTTAATTTATTAAATTCATGGGAGCTTTGTCATAGTTGAATTCCATTTAATTGGAATTACTTGATTTTGTCTTGATTGAAAAAGTGTTATTTTTGTGGGTCATTTAATTTTATAATCTTATATTCCACTTTTAAAAGTGAATATATATCCCAAAAGGGAATTATTTCTTCACTTCTCACTTGTGCAATAGGAATCTAGAGAGAAACTTCCAAAACCCTCTCTGAAGGATTTTTTGTTTTATTTAATGTAGGAGCTACAAGCATGGGATCATTGTGAGGTTGAGCTTGTGGGATCTAGCTTTGGGAGACCTTCATTTGTTGAGAGTTTTGACAATGACTATGGAGCAATTATTTTATCACCTATGTTCCTCTTTTAGCCCTTTTGGCTGCAAGGTAGGGCTCTCCCATTTTATTGTTTCTGCTCCATTTTGGAGTTTGTTTCTAGTAGTAAATTATTTGGAGGCAAAGAACTAGTGTTACCCTCCATTTCTCCAAGCTAGCTCTACCCGATTGGATGACTATGAGTGTTTGTAGCTTTTTGGATTTGGGGATTTCACATTTCATGCCATTATGATTTCCATTTTTGCATACAAACTCTGAACCAAAATTTTATTTGATATTTGTTATATTTTTACCCAATGACACAATGGATTTTAATTTCGAGGTTTTTGGGTTTTTTTGGTTTTTTGCCGCGATTTGCATGTTGCTCATCTTTCTTGGGTTTTCTTGGCACTATAGTTGGTCACAGATCTAGATTATTTATAGGGATATCTATTTGACTCTAGATGTATTTTATTGCATTGGGATTTGTGCTAAATTTTTACTCCTAGATATAGGTTGGTTGAGTGTCTTGTTATACTTGTGTTTTAGATATTTCTCATCTAGCCTTTGTTGTTTATGAGCATTGTGTAGTTGGTGTGCCCACACATGAGCATGCAAGCATGCACTTATTGAGGTCTTGCAAGTCTCAAGCTTACAATTTCTTGTCGGGTGAGTTATATTCATTAGGGTTGGGTTGGGAAATTTCATTGCCTATGGGTATTCATCATGTGATGAGCATGGGTATGTAGGGTAGACTAGTGGTGGGGTTCCTCTCATAATCTCAAGTTGCATTCTTAAAGAGGTATATGTGAATAAGTTTCTAATAAGTGATAACTAAATAAATTCATTAGTAATTAACTAAGATAAGAAAATACTATGTACCTGTACAACTCACCCAAAGGTATGTAATTGTCAGTTTATATGAAGGCCTAACGTTGGCGTGGTTCATCTAATGATATAACATTATGGCCTCCTAAGGGAGTGCTTCCATTGGGTGTTCAGCTTGGGCTCCACAATGCCAAGTGATATACTCTCCACTAGAGTCCCTACATAGTAGACCCATAGAGTGTCTGTCAAGTACCTGTTGTATTGCATTGTCTCATGATCTTGGTTTTAGTTCTATGTAATGTTTGGCATGAGTGTTAGCCATAGATAAATGTCTAGTGGGTGTTTGAGGTTAGATCACTATCTCCTTCACTATGATAGGAATGGGCTAATGGGTCACACATGGTTGGGGGGCATAGCTACCTTTACCAGTAGTGGTGACCGATGTATAGAGTTGACCTTTCTCCATGTTTAGTTCCATAGTTGTATGCCAACATGATTCTCTATATCTTCTAGAGTATGTTCCCATTAATGTTATTTCACTTTATAGAGATAATTGAATTATGATCATGTATGTTCATAGTGATTTTACTTTTCTGCATTATTACTAGATGTTATGGATTAGATCACTAGATGGTTGATTCATCCTTGATAGCATGCTTAGTTGTTTTACATTAATTTTAGTTGTTGAGCCTCAATATTTGTGGATTTGGTACTCCCCAATGTGGAGATATTATTCTATTTTACACTTCTTGTTTTTCTTTTTCCTTCTGCTATCAGTGTGTCATGACCTGATTTATAGGGCAAAACTCAACCTACAATATCTTTTATATTTTTTGAAAGGTGAACTAAAGGTTAGAGCATAAACATATTCTTATATTTTGTTATTAATATTCTATTGAACTATGGGATTCTTGGAGTATGACAACTCATATCCCTTAAGAATATAAAAATGTTACTTTAATCGATCATTAATTTTAGTTGATGTGGAAGAATTTTGTTTAGTCCAAATATTGTATTCCAAGTTTTCAAGGGAGACCAATTAGATTTCTAATATTCATTGAAACCATAAGAGGTAGATGATGTTATCATTTCAAATTTCACATCTTATCCTAAAATTAAGACATTATGTATGTAAATGTGGGTCACTAATCCTATTGTCAATATAGTTACAAAACTTAATAACCATGCAAATGTGTAAGGTATGTATATTTTCCTTGTATAATACAATTCAATTGTCTTAACTTAATTCATTTTATTCCATGCAAATTTCATTCCATTTTATTTTATTTTGTGTAGGTAACTTCCATCTAAATAGATTCTTACATTTTCTTAATTTATGCCTTAGTCTCGTCTAGATCCTATCAAACCAATTGTAAACTAATAACTTTACACACACACACACACACACACACACACACACACACACACACACACACACACACACACACACACACACACACACACACACACACACAAACTTATTTATTAAATTTTATTTATTTATTTATTTATTATTACTATAATTATTATTTATAACAATCCCCTTTTTTATACTTAAAATTTAAATTAAATGTACTAGATAAAGTACCTTCAAGAGCAATACAAATCTCTATGTAGCTATTTTATGTCCTAAGTAATCCATACTATGAAAGAATAAACATATAAAAAAATAGATCTATTAAAGAGCTTATTTAATAATAAATTTCCTAAATTTTATCATTAATTAATATTTAATTTAGTAATTCTACTCCTAAGCTCACATATAACTTATTTCCTTTACTTTTCCACTAATTAATTACTTCTCCCCCTACAAGATAATCGCTATACTTTATTTGTGACACAATTATTTACTCCTAACTTTTCAACCCTAATCCTAACCACACTTACCTACATTCCAACTTTAGTATCTTTTTTATACCTAGCACACATATTCTACATCTAAATTTTTTTGCTAAATTTATTACCAACTTGCATTTTAACTTTAATTATTTCCTACAATCCCATGACTACTCACTAACCACACCTTCTACCATATTTTCTAGCCTACTCTCCTTAACCCATCTTTCTACTTATCCTAAGGCATGGTCCTTCCTCTAAGAATCATGTGGGCCTACTCTAGGTACCTTATCTCATATGGCCTACTCTAGACACCAAATTCCATGTTCAAAGTGTGGCCTTATTAAGTTTGTTTGGATTTATGTTTCCTCCCCCCAAAAAGCATGTTATAGTACTTACCTATGTCCTAAGCCATGTGGCTAGGAGGGATGATCAAATCCCAAGGTCAAAATGCCTTTTCACGTGTGGGGAAAGAGGATGGTAGGTGAAGTGTTTAGGGTGGTCTGCTTAGGTACAGGTGCAGGTATTAGAATATGTATATGCTCCTAGGTTAATGGTATTTATAACATAGTTTATCATTGTGTTATTGTATTAGTTTATTTTTATTTGTTTTATATTTATTATTTGTTGAATTTTTTGATGTGACTTACTTGCCAAGCCACATCATAGGCTCCTTAGTAGTTTCTCCTAGGGCTTATAGTTTGTTTATTATATGTACTTTTTTTTTTCTTTCAACTTTTCTTTTCACAAGACTAGGAAATATTCCCTTGTATATTTTAATGATCTATAGTAGGAGATGAGAATTATTTTCTGCTCTACATGTAAATTCTAGAGAGCAAAAGTAAATCAATAGCACACTCTCTATTATGGATTTTTAACTATGCCAAATGAGAAGTTAATCCTCTCTCATTACAACCATGATGTTAGAATGATTTATGGTGATAAATTGATGTTATACTTTGTTTATATAGTCTTAGAGATTTAATGGTGCAAGACAACTCAAAGTTTGACACTCCAATGCACAAGATCCATTTTAAATGTTTCTAAGGAAAAATAGAATCACCTATGAAAAATAACTTTGTATTGAAAGAAAATTGATTCTTTCCATGCATGTGCTTATGAGCAAGTATAATACTGAAACTCCTTTATACTTATTTCATTTTTCTCAAAATCTAAACTTTACAATGGTCTCACTCATCCTACTTTAACAAATATTTCATTAAATCTCTCTCACACATGAAATTTCCACAACTTTATTATGCATTAAATTTCATGAACCTACTCATGTATAAGAGCTAATACAACATGAATTTCCAAAAAAAAGATTTTGTATTTTCCTTACATGGACCATTTCCTTCTTCTTATACAAAAACAAAGATACTATATTCCTTCTTTCACAATGTCATTTACATGCATAACATAGTCAAAATTTTACATCTCCACATTTCCCTTTACATTTTAGAAAAATAATAATGAGGATTTGACCATCATAACCCATAACAAATGACATGAAAATGATGAACTCATCACAATTCTCTATTCTTCAACTATGTCAAGGGAAAATCCTAACTTCTTCATGATGTTCATTTCCACAACTTGCACAAAACAACACAAATTAGGAACCATGGAGGCTTAGCTCCCATCCTAGGCTTCTATTAAGCCACCCATCGAGTAGGGGAAACAAAGCCCAAACATGATACACACATACAACATTTCTTAATGCATGAAAATATAAATACAACACATAACAAACCCTTCCATGGCTTCCACATTGATTCACCATTGGAATCATAATTATATTGGGTGAAGGTGGACTCTTCAAATAGGAGAACACCATATCTATAACACAAAATCAAATTGCAATTTCATTTTTTCCTCTCAAGGCTATCATAAAAATATCCTCCTTCTTACACATACAATTGTATCTCTAGAACAACAAAAGACATATGGCTTCAATGGAGCCCATACTCCTTGAAAGAAAGAACAACTCCTCATCATGAGGTAGATTTTCTCAACTACAATTTTGAGCCCAAGTAAACCCTTCACCCAAGGCTTCTCTTCCTTCCCAAGGGTGAGTGAAACCTTCACACCGATTAACAATTTCATCATTCAAAGAAAACAAGGAAATCAACGAAAAAAATCAAGAAAATGCATGAAACGCAATGCACAACCACACAAAAACACAAGGATTACAATACAATACATGATCTCATAGCAACACTCCATACTTCTAGATTCACTATGCAGATCTATAAAAAATGGTCATGGTTTGAGCACCAACCTTGGTCCGTGCAAATGACAATGATAGTTGATGAAGAGCTCCTTTAGCCTCCCTCCAAAACCCTAACTATCTCTAAACTTAGAGAGTGGGTGAACACCCAACTAGTTTGTCCAAGGATCTCTTAAAAGGCTTCCCCACTAACTATTTTGGCAAAAACACCCAACCACTTCCTCTTAAAAACTTGTCTCCCCCTAAGTTTTCTATTTTTGACTTAGTGGAAACATGGGAAAGAACTCATACAACAACTCCATTTTCAAATTGGTGGAAGAAGGCATTGGTAAACCCCCCCTAGGCTATCTAGGCATTAATATGGTCAAAATTAGGTCCCTAACATGTTATAGTATCATATGGGTAGCTTATTTTCACACAAAAATAAGTTTGCAACCACCTAATGACCCTTCAAAACCCTAGTAAAGTCTAAATTCTAATTTCCTTTTGATAATGGCCCATCCTAGCCCTTGTCAAGTGGGTTTACTTAATCATTAACAAGGTAATTAGTTTTAGGGTAAAGTGCTACCATGACCAAAACCCTAGATGACATGTCATTAACACAAAAAAATCTACAAGTGTCAAGTGACACATAAAAGTACATTCCACATCATCATGACATATCCCTAATGCATCTTTGAGATTAACAATTTCACATGCAAGAAAGCTCACATTTATGAAATAAAATACATCACAACAAGGCTTTTGAATCTTACAAAGATTCGACTTGGCTAAATTGTGTTCACATAGGTTTGAACCTTGTTTTCCCCAAAAATTTCCATGGTTCCACTTCCTGCAAACTAAACTCAAGCATGAGTAGTTCAAGAAGGTCATATAAATACATATCGTAAATGCATATAAATTCAAATGTTGCATAATCCATATTAATATAATTCAATGGATTTCCTTCACTTAATCATTCAAAATGTTAAAATATCAAATTTTGCACATCACATTTAATCATAATTCATCATAATTAATTTAAAATTTCACATCACATGATAAACCATTTCATATCATCATGACAAAATGTTGCATCTATATTGCTAAATCAGCCAACATGAAAATTAGCTTTGATTACATTGCTTAGATCAAAACCACCAAAATGTAATCAACACTACTAGTATACTTGATTCAATTAAATATAGTTTGATTACTAACACTATCTCATTATCATTATGAGATATTACATGATAAGGCATATGTTTCTAAATTCACTAATGTAAGAAAATCAGGATGTTTTCATAATCATGTCTACATAGGTTAAAATCAGTCATTAGGTAAACCCATTATATCTATTAGTAAATATATTATATTTTCATCTTAATCATCATTCACTATATCCTATCCACCTAATCCTACTTATAGGACAATTGCTTTATTATATTTACATCATGTCGAGCTCTACTGAGTAGGCCTTTATATAAATGGATACTAATCTATGTCTATAATTATTATTAGTACTCATAAGGGTGGGTGTTAATTCATCTTTTCACAATGACCACCTAAAACAAATGTTCTAATAGATCATAACATACTATGAACCCATTGGCACAATTTTCTAAGTTACAACATCCTGAGTCTTTATTCCATAGAGTCTTAGCTTACCAGCCTAATAAAATTTTGAATACGATACTTATGAAAATAATCACTACAATGTATATCAGTCTTAATAAGATCTCCAGTTGAATATTAATAAGAAAGATGATAATCATGACATACCTAAATCTCATAACCTACTTATCATCATTCTATCATACGATGTATGATAACAATCTATAATTCACATACCATGCATGAGAGACAAAGACATGACATCTCACCTCCTTATGCTTCCTAGTTCTAACCATATTCATGTTATTTAGGGTTTATAATATGGTACTAGGGAAGAGGCCTTACACGGTGAACCTTGCATCTTAGATGAGATTCCTCACATGAGAATGCATTATCTTATGCAAGAAATGCATTCTCTCATGCAAGAAATCCTTCTCTCACATAGAGCATGGTGAGTGCTCATGCGAGATTGTGTACTCTTGTGCATGGCCAAGCAGTTTCTTGCATGAGATTTTATCTTACTACTAGAGATTTTACTAGCCCTAAAATGTGTTCTCTTGTATGAGAAGGGATTCTTTCCCACATAGTGAGGTAATTCCTTATGCGAAGAGGTATTTTCTTGTGTGAGCCTGTAGGGTTGTATTTCCAAACACAACACTAAGGGAGTATTTTTGCTCACCTTCAGGGAATGTGTTTTTCTATTTTGGTTACCCTTTAGGGTCTTGCACCTTTGTAGACTTCAATAGACCTAAGTTTCTAGGTTTCGTAATTGTTCAACTCTCATAGTCAGATGAACACATCGGTAACTAATGACACTTGGAGATCATTGGATGTATGGATCATTTGGTTGTGTCTTTCATTGCAATCTTTTGATTAATTTCATGTTGATATGTTTTATTCCATGTTTTTTCTTTAAAAAATAAAATGTATTGGCTTTTATCTATCCTTGTTCCAAAGATCTTCGAGTGGGGCATTACATTTGGAATCAAAGCCCATGTTGCAACATTGGGATCTATGTGTTATGCTCCCACTATGGCATTTTTTTGATTATGTGTTATGGTATCTTATTTTAGCTTATGGTTGTGATACTTATGGTTGTTTCACATGACTCTAAGCCTCATCTTGTTTCTTCTTTAGTGATGCCTCTTACACATAGACTGGATGGTAAGAGGAACAACCAATAGAATAATGATGAAGAAGAATACCATGGGGAAGAACATCAAGAAGATGGGGGAGGACAAGGTGATAAAAATCAAGGTGATGTTAGGGAGCTATTGCCTTTTTCATAGGAGATTATATCTTGGTTTAGACCTTGAGTTAAGGACAATGACAGAACCATAGTCAAGAAGAGGAATCTCACCATGGGGACTCTCACATGTTAGATCATGGAGGTAGAGAAGAGTGTGGAAATGAACATGAGAATTCTTGTACACCACCTAGTGGTGGAGGTAACTATAGGAGAGCTCATGGTCAAGATGATGGAGATTCCATCTAAATGGACATGATGAGAGACCTTTGGAGGTCTAAACCACCATTATTTGATGGCCTAGGATAAGATCTCAAGTTTGAGACATGGTTATTAGATATGGGGCATTTATTTTGCATACATTTGCATAAAAGAAATGTGAAGGCATGTTGTGCTATTACACAATTGAGAGAACATGGATCTGTGTGGTGAGATATGAAGAGCGAGAAGCTCTAGAGTAGCATAATGGATCTCACCTAAGAGATATTTGAGGAGAGGTTCAAGGAGAAATTTTTATCTCCACAATACTAAGAGTCTCATGTTGATGAGTTCCATGAACTCAAATAGGGGAACATTATAGTTGATTAGTATGAGAAGTGGTTCTTTGGGCTAAAATAGTACTCTAGCTACTGTGGCGATGAGGTAGTCCTTAGACAACATTTTGTCAGGGGTCTTAAAGACTCTATTATTGGGGATGTCCATCTTTATTAGCCTAGGACACTTGCACTCACCACTTTAGAAGAAATGCATTACTGAGAACAATGTGGCTATGTGACTCAACATTAGATCAGACTCATAGAGCCATAGTACATGATTTTTAGCATAGGGTGTACCACCCCCTCAGACACAGATCATAGGGTAGGGTCAAGCCTAGTCAACAGCCTCACAAGGTGGTCGTAGTCATTAGGATCAATGATGTTGGCATTATCTATAGAAAGGTGGATAGAGTTCAGGTACCATGGGAGGAAAGGGGTGTGTCTAGAAATGAGGTTAGTAGTCCCAATAGATGCATTCATCTCAAGGTAATCAGAATAACTCTAGCAGAGGGAGTGTACCATATTCTAGTGCTTCCTAGGGTGGGTGTGGATCTAGTTCCAATTTTTGAGGAGAATTTTTTTCTTGTGGTGAACTCAGCCATAAATCAATGAAGTGTCCTATAAAGAAATATTTAGGACTTAGTAGAGGTGCAGCCATGCCTAAATCTATCATGGGTGATGTAGGAAAATGCCACAAAATTTTTGAGGTGGTTTAAAACTATCAAGCTAAGAACCAGGGTACCATAGTCAAGGCTACATGTATGTTGCATGGTAACTCCTTTATCATATTAATTGATTTAGGTACATCATATTATTTTATTTGACTATCCCTTGTTCAATGACTACTAGTGGCTACAAGATAGGTTTATAGGTGGCAAGTTGAGTTAGCTACATGTTTCAAGGTGATTATGGATTCCATAGTTAGTGGTTGTGTGTTCGACTTAGGCACCTTCACCACCATAATTTATCTTCGTATCCTATCATTGGGGTCTTATGACATCATATTGGGTATGAATTAGTTAGCCACTCATCAAGAAAATATAGAGTACCAACATAAGTTGGTAGAGTGTGTGGATGGCACATGGGGATAGATGGAACTTGTAGGGGTCCAAAGGCTAGTTTCACTTTGGATAATCTTATCTAAGAAGCTTAAGTGGAATATGCAACATGAATGTTAGATGTTTGTGGCCTCTGTCAATGACCTTGAGGAGGTTGAGAGCGATGAGGTCATGTTGGATGATCACTCACTTCATTATGAGTATGTGTACGTATTCCCTAATGAGATACCAGGAATATTGCCACAATATGACATTGATCTACATATTAATCTTATTCTAGGAGTGGATCCTATTTCATGACATCCTTATCATATGACTACTTAGGAGTTGGGTGAGCTAAGATTGTAGTTGGAGGAATTATTGGCCAAGGGCCATATTCATCCTAGTGTACCCTTGTGGGGTGCACTAGTCATCTTTCTAAAGAAGAAAGATGTATCATTACATCTATGCATTGATGAACAACAATTGAATAAGGTGATAATGAAGAACCCATACCCCTTGCCAAGGATTGATGACTTGTTTGATTAGATGAAGAGTGCCAGAGTGCTCTTGAAGATTGATCTTAAATTGGGATAGCATCAACTTTAGATTCATGAGGCTGAAATTCATTAGACAAAATTTTTATACATGCTATGGGCAATAAGAGTTTATGGTTGTACCCTTTGGGTTAACCAATGTTCTATCAATGTTTATGAATTTTATGAATGGATTATTTCACACATAGATTGATCAATGTGTCCTTTTTCTCTTGGATAACATATTTATCTATTCTAAAGACTATTGAGGAGCATGAGGTCTATTTACATGAGGTCTTGTAGTGCTTACAAGACTATCAATTATATGGAAACCTAGGTAAATGTGGATTCTTCTAGTCTAAGGTGAAGTATTTAAGGCATATCATCATAGGTGATGGTATCATAGTGGACCTAGAGAAAATCTAAGCTATCATGGATTGGTTGGTGCCCACTAATATTTTTGAGGTTCACAGTATCATGGGATTAGCAGGTTACTACTATCAATTTGTGAAGGACTTCTCACAAGTGGCTCATCCTATAACTTCTCTTCATAGGAAAGGGAAGAAGTATGCTTGGTTAGACCAATGTGAGTCAGTGTTTGATTCTCTGAAGGAGTGATTGACCAATGCACCAGTCCTTGCAGTGCATAATCCTATGACCAATTTTGTGGTTTGTACAGATGCTTTGCTGGAGGGTGTGGGATAGTGTTGATGCATGATGGTCATGTGATTACATATGAGTCTAGAAAAATCAAGGACCATGAGCTTAACTACCTCACTCATGATTTGGAACTTGTAGTAGTTGTGCATGCCCTTGTGCACTAGAGACATTTCACTTTGGGATACAAGTTTGAGTTTCATAGTGACCATTGTAGCTTGCAGTATGTCTTTACTCAACCAAACCTAAATGCATGAAAACATCACTAGATGGAGTTCTTGTGTGAATATGATTTTCATGTTAACTACATCAAAGGGAAAGATAATTTCATCATGGATGCCTTGAGTAAGAGATTACATGAGATATCAATTTTGTCATTGGGAGTGGATTTATGTGGCTGTATCTTGGAGGATTTTCCTAGTGACACATGGTATAAGGAGGTAAGGGTGGAGATGAAGTTTGGACGTACAATGGAGAGGAGGTTTTCAGGTTATTTTTTGGAGTTTGATGGATTATTTTGATGCTTGGAGCACATTTATATGCCAATGCTGGGTGGGCTCCATACCTTAATTTTGTTAGAAGCACATCATGCACCTTATCTAGCACATCTCGACATCATGAAGATGCATGCCAACCTTAGATAGTTTTACTTTTGGGTAGGGATGAGGCACAATGTTGCTGATTTTTTTGTTTGATGTCTTGAGTTCCAGAGAGTGAAGGTAGAGCATCAACATCCAGCAGGCATTTGTAGCTACATACAATTTTAGAGTGGAAGTGAGATACTATATCTATTGATTTCATCATAGGGTTGTCTATGTCATCATGATGACATGATTGTATCATGGTGATAGTGGAAAAGTTGTCCAAGGTAGCACATTTTTCACCCATGAGAGCATTCTACATATATTCTACTATAGTGTATGTATTCTTCGATGACATTGTTTATTTGCATGGAATCCCTAGATGGATTATATTGGATATAGAGCCAATTTTTACTTCATCATTGTAGACATCTCTCCAACATGATTTGAGGGTGTAACTAAATTTTAATTGAGCTTACCACCTAGAGACTGATGCTCAGATAGAGAGATTGAACCAAGTTCTGGAAGACATGCTTCACATGTATGTAATGGATAGGCATGTGAAGTGCAAGGACTATTTGTACCTATTCACGCCTTATACGCTAGACCATGTCATACCTGTTTGAGTTGGTATCATTTGAAGGACCAAGTAATTTTATGTCCAAAGATGCTTTAGGATATAAAGCAGTAGGTTGTTCATATTAGAGAGCATTTGGTTACTATTTAGGATAGGCAAAAGAAATATGTAGATGGCCATAGGTTGGATCATCAATTTTTAGTTGGTGATAGGGTGAATTTGAGAGTGCATTCGAGAAAGAGCCCCATTTGTTATGGGAAAGGCTCTAAATTGGTGCCACATTTTTTGGAACATTTGAGATCCTTGAGAGGATTGGTCATATTGTTTATTGACTAGCATTTCTACCTAGACTATCACACATCCATAATGTTTTCCATGTTTCTATTTTGAGGCATTATATTATTGATATGACCAATGTACTTGATTGGGATGATTTGTAGGTGGATGATGGGCAGATTTCTTTGGAGCCCATATGTATCCTTCTTCATTAGAGGATGACCCTCAGAGGTTGGGACATAGAGCATGTAATTGTCTAGTGGGACTTGAACGATGAGATTTCTGATACTTGGGAAGATGCTACATAGTTTAGAGATTGTTACCCTTATCTTTTTGCAAGCTTCCAAGAGTAAGCCTATGCCTAGTGGGGGAGAATGTAGTTCCTCACATGTTTGCATTATGTACGTTCATATATTTTGGATTTGATAGATACTTTGTTACTCATGTTGGATGATACTCAAATTGGCCCAATGGTCAGATACTATATGTTGATTGTTGTAATACTCCAAAATTGGCTCATTGCCATGATACCAATTCTAGTCTATTTCTAATCAATCCTAAGTCCTATTTCATTAGACAAATTCTTATTCTACTACTTGCTACTTGACTTAATTGTCAGATGCAGAAAACCCTAATCTGCATTCATCATGCTTATTATTTAATTCCTATAGTATTTACTCATATTAGTCACATTAAACCTATTGATTAATATTTAATTTAATTACTAAGTATTTATACTTTAATTAAATTGAATTATATCTTAAGGCTAATGTACTATGGAATTAAATTTATTTAATTTAATAAATACGCCTATCTTGATTAGTTAAATATAATTATTTAATTAAATGGGAAAGGTATTTCTAACCAATTAAAGAAAATTATTTAATTAAATGGAGTACGTACTTCTAATTAATTAAACACAGTTATTTAATTAAATTGGAAGCCATTCCTAATTAATTAAATGAGGTTATTTAATTAAATAAGAAAAGTGTCTCTAATTAATTAAAGGATTATTTAATTAAATAGAAAAGGTAATTATGAGAGCATATCTCATTTTATTAAATTAAATATCTCACCAAAATCTCTCTTTAGTTCAGAAAAGGAAATTTCTAGTTCACTATTGATAAAAAATGAGTTAAATCAATTAACTCCTTTTTCTACTCAAATTAAATCAGTTAACTCCTTTTTTTACTCAAATTAAATCAGTTAACTCCCTTTAATTTGAGAATATTCCTTTATGATTGAACTTCACCTTTAATCCTGACCATTGATTGAAATCGATCTCAATCATTGATGGATTCTAGGAAAGTCTATTTAAGAGACCCTCATCTCTTCATTTTGAAGGAGGTTGAATGAGAATTTGCATTGAATTGTTGCTAGATTGTGCATTCATTTGAGCTCCTTACTTTCATAAGATATTCATTTTCTAGTTTAAATTCATTTAGCTTAATAATGCATACATTTTTAGCTTAATGTCTTTTATTTCTTAGATTAATTGCTTGCACTTCATCTAGATTACTTGCACATTCATATAGCTTAAATTGCATTCAAATCCTTCATTCTTACAGGGTCTAGTTGCTTAAACACCTCGAATATGAGGATATCTGACAAGCAATTCCCTTTAGATAGAAGGTAACAGGTCACTTTGCCAGCTGATTTTCGGATGAACAATCCAATGTTCATTTTGGGAAGAATCCGCATACAATGACTGTGTTGAAGTGTGTGTGTAAGTAGAGGCTGCATATTCACGCATACAATTGCTAGTATCATAGATGTTAGATGCTATGTTGTTCAATTTGATCATATCTACATAATGATGCTTATTATATGACATGAAGCTTTATGATGATATCTGTAGTTTTTTATTTGGATATGTACTATGTTTATGATTATATGATGGACTTATTAGATTCTGGATACTTTGATTTGATGCTACAATTATTTACTTCATTCTTTCTTTGGAATGGTTTATGATGTAGTAAGAAATTTAAGTAGATTATTTTAGTGAGATTAAATAAATGGTTATTAATGTGATTTAATGTGTATATTGCTTCAGGTAAAATTATTTTATGTAATTGCACTTGATCGTAACCATGTAGTGTGCAAGATTTATATGGACTCAGTAGTGGCAAATTGAGTTAGTGATTCATTTATTCTTACCTAGCCAATGTTTTTCTTTTACGGTTGACATGTCCTAATTAATTAATTAAACCCTCCAATGATTTAATCAATGCATTTTCATTTTCTTTATGTGATTAGACCCATGAGCGTGTCAGTACATTTAAGGTTCACAATTATCGTGAAAGTTATTACCGAGTATTGTGATTAATAATTTTTGGGAATTTTATATCTGATTTAATTATTTTAATTCTTGACAGCTTTGTCATAGTTGAACTCCATTTGATTAGAATTGATCGATTTTGTCTGGGTCAAGAAAAGGTTTATTTTGTGGCCTAGTTAATTTCCTAATATTATATTCCACTTTTAAAAGTCAATATATATCCCAGAAGGGAATTATTCCCTCACTTCTCACTTGCGAAATAGGAATTTGGAGAGGAAATTCCAAAACCATCTTTGAAGGATTTTCCATTTTATTTATTGAAGGAGCTACAGGTGTGGAAATGTTGTGAGGTTGAGCTCATTGGATCCATCTCAGGGAGACCTTCATTTCCCAAGACTTTCAACAATGACAGCGGAGTAATTGTTTTATTGCATGTGTTCCTATTTTAGCCCTTTGGCTATGAGGTAGAGCTCTCCCATTTTATTGTTTCCAGTTTTTTTTGGAGTCTATTTTTTAGTAGTAAATTGTTTGGAGGTAGAGAACTAGTCTTCCCCTCTATTTCTGCATGCTAGCTCTACCCAACTATGTAGGTATGAGCATTTGTAACTATTTGAATTTGGGGGTTTAGGGTTTCATGTTGTTATGATGGCCATTTTTGCATATGGACTTTGAGCCCAATTTTAGTTGATATTTGTGACTTTTATACCCAATGACATAATGAGTTTTCATTTTGAGGTTTTTAGGAATTTTTCTTTTCACCTCGATTTGTGTATCACTCGACTTTCTTAGGTTTTGTTGGCACTATAGTTGGCTATGGATCTAGATTATCCATAGGGATGTCTATCTAACCCTAGATGTATTTTATTACATTGGGATTCCTATTGAATTCATACTCCTAGATATAGATTGGTTGAGTGACTTGTTATACTTGTATTTTATATGTTTCTCATCAAACCCTTATTATTTATGATCGTCATTTAATTGGCTTGACCACACATGAGCATGTGAGCATGCACTTATCAAGGTCTTGTGAGTCCCAAGCTCTTGGTTGCTTGTCAGTTGAGTTGTGTTCATTGGGGTTGGGTTGGGAAATTGTATTGGTTATGGGTAGTCATCGTGTGATGACTATAGATATGTAGGGTAGACTAGTGGAGGGGCTTCTCTCATATCCCCAAGTCATGTTCCTGATGAGGTATATGTGAAGAAGTTCCTAATAAGTGATAAGTAAATAAATTCATGGGTAATTAAATAAGATAAGAAAATACTACATACCTATATGACTCATTTAAAGGTATGTGCTCATCAGTTTATTTGAGGGCCTATTATCTACATGGTTCATCCTCTAACATAGCAATATGGATTCTTAAGGGAATTTTTCCTTTGGGTGTTTAACTTGGGCTCCATGATGCCAAGTGATCTTCTCTCCACTAGGCTCCGTACATAGTAGAGCCATAAAGTGTCTAGCCAAGACCTATTGTATTGCATTGTCTCATTATCTCAGTTTTAGTCCTATGTATTGTTTGGCATGAGTGTTATCCATGGATAATTGTCTTGTGTTTATTTGAGGTTGGATTACTATCTCTAGTAGCAGAGTGGGAGTGGGCCTATGGGTCCCGCATGGTTGGGAGGCATATCTATTATTACCACTCCTGAGGATTGGCATACAAAGTTGGTCTTCTTCTATGTTCAGTTCTAGAGTTGGATGCTCACAGGGTCCTTTGTATCTTCTAGTGTATGTTCCCATGTGATTTATGTTATTTTAGTTTATAGAGATAGTTGATTTCTACTCATTTATGTTCCCTATGATGTTAATTTTTTGTATTGTTAGTAGATGTTATACATTATATGACTAGATGGTTGTTTCATCCTTTCAAGCATGCTTAGATGTTTTATATTCATTCAAGTAGGTGAGCCTCGATATTTGTGGATCTAGTACTACTCGGTGTGGAGAAATTATTCTATTTTACACTTCTTGTTTTACTTTTTCCTTGTGATGTTAGTTAACCTCATGTTAGAGAGGGGATTCCTCATGTTAGAATGCATTCTCTCACAAGAAAAATGTGTTCTCTCATGTAAGAAAGCCTTCTCTCATACGAAGCTCGGTGAATGTTGATGTGAGATTGTACACTCTTGCGCACGGCCAAGTAGTTGCTCATGCAAGATTCTATCTTATTTCCAAAGATTTTAATGGCCCTAAAATACATTCTCTAACACGAGAAGGGATTCTCTAGTACACAATGAAGTACTTCCTTGCATGAGGAGGTATTCTCTCGTGTGAACCTATAAGGTTGTGTTTTGTTGCAAGAAAAATAGGGAGCATTTTTCTTCATCTTCAAGGAATGTGTTTTGGTGTTTTTGCTCCTCTTTAGGGTTGCACACCTTTCTAGGTTTTGAAAGACCTAAGTTTCTAGGTTTCCTAACTATTGAACTTTTATAGTTGGATGAATGCATTGGGAAGTAGTGACACATGGAGATCATTAGATGTATGGATCATTTGGTTAAGTCTTCCATTGTGATCTTTTGATCAATTTCATGTTGATGTGTTTGATTCCATGTTTGCTCTTTAAAAAAATTGTAGTGACTTTTATATATCCTTGTTCCAAGGATCTCTAGGAAAGACATTACATTTTTTTGAAGATAACCCTAAAAATGCAATCAATTATTTTTTGTATCATCAATGTTGGAACCAATCTCAATTTTCATTCAATGCTGCAAACTTTCAATTTTTTTGAATCAATACACTACTCACACATTTATTCAAAGAGGGGTGAGTGTCATACCCCAAAATGGCACATTGGTATTCTGAACCAATTTTGGTGGATCAATCTTACACCATCAAGTTCTCGATCAATTAAGTCCTATTGTGCTAGGAATTTATGATTCTAATTGTCTTTACTAAACCTAAGTGTCAAATGTAGAAGACCCTAATCTTTATTAATGACATACTTTATTTAATTCCTAAATATCAATCTAAATTGTCTAAATTAACTTTCTAATTGAATTAATTTAATTACATGTCCCAACACTTTAGTTATATTTAAAATCCACCCCCTTTAGTTAATACACATAAAAATGGGATTAAATATATTGATTTAATTAAATATCCTCATCATAATTTTTAAAACTAATTATTTAATTAATTAGAATATTAAATTATGAGGTCATATTTAAATGGATCAATATTCCTCCCTAATTCATCTCATTCAACTCCATAAAAAATGGAATACTCAATGTTTCCTCTAATCTGAACTATACATCTAGTTTAATCTTGATTGTTGATTGGGCCCAAGATTCTATAATAGAGATCCTCAGCCTCTCATTTGAAGGTGGATTCAATTGAAGAGTTTCTAACCACTATTGGTTTGAACGCTCAAGAATTTTTCATTCACAACTCCATATCTTTCACATGCTTTATCATATAGATTAAAATGCATTCATTTAGATTAGTTTTCATATATTGTTCTTAAATTAATTCAAATATCATCTAGATTAATTCATATCTTTGCATAGAAAGTATCAAAACATAGATTAATCTTGCATTTTCATTTATTTAAATCCTTGGGTATGTGCAGGATCCTGGTGAACCAAACTATGCTTTTAAGTGGCAATAAAAATTTAGAAAATTAGGGTTATGCCAACTTGACATGCAATTTTTTACTTGTTATTAACTTTATATCAAAAAGTTGAGAGAAAAAAATCTCTAGAAAAGTGAATCTAGTTTCTAAACTATTAGGACTTATTCCCAAAATAAAAAATTGATTGGTCAAAATTTTGAATTTTAATGCAATATTACAAAAATTTCAGAACAAAAATAAGAAGTAGATGTATGTCTGACCACCTTAATCAAAATCAAATGATAATATTTTTTAATAATATTCTAGATATAAGTAGTAGAATCATGCCTAGATGTGACACATATTTTTGGGTATTTTTATTCTAAATGAATAATTAATAATTAATTTTTGACTTTAGTATTTTTGGAAATAAAAAACTATCATGTCTGACCACCTTAACTAATTGAAAACTTTGCAAAATTTAATTTTTAATTTTTTTCCTTAGAGTAGAAGAAACATAGAATGTGATGCATCTTTTGGATTTAAAAAATGTTGTACCATTTGAAAGTTATAGTTGTTTTTCAAGTAGTGTGTCAGTCAACATTTTATACATAAATCCATTAGAAAATAAGTAATAATTACTTACTAAACTCATAATTTGACAAACCTTACATTTATGAAAAGATAAGAACATTCTTAAGAAACTCTTTTCATTTCATCAAATTTTGGTGAAAAAAAATCGTTTGCTACATATTTGAAGTAAAAATCACATAAAAATAGGCCAAAAACACATTTTTATGATGTTTTTAAAGTTCAGCATATAGGGTTGGTATCAAAAGAGGTAGTAGACCTTATAAAGATATTAATTATTTTTATTTAGTATTAAGGTGGATGGGGAAAAATTTGGAATAGATTTTGAAATGGTTTGAGATATTTTAGAACTACATATTTTTCGAGTTACCACTTTTTGGCACACCATGATCCTACACATAGCTCCTTCATACTAGTTTGGTCTGGTTACGAAACTCTTGATTCTAGGAATGCATAGTAAAACTCTATCTAGTTAGAAGGCAATGGATCACCTTGTGCAGACATGCTGGATGAATAATCTCATGTTCATTTTGAGATATATTTAACAAAAAATGATTTTTTTTAAATGTGTAGTTGAAGTAGAGGCCCATATTTAACACTCACAAGTATTGTATTTAAAATTATTTAAATGAATACAATGCTAGCTTTTAACAATTTTATGTTAGCCTTTGTATCACATTTGAGTACATTGGCACAAATTATTTTAATATTCATATTTTTTTAATGAACATCATTAAATTTTTAGGAAGATGAATCAAAATTTCTATTGTTGTATGTTTAAAATAATTTACTTGCTGAAGGACAATCTTTAATTAAAAGGTCATCCAAAAGGATTATCCCCACTATTTTTAATGACTTGTTAAGATATTTAATTCCATGCACACAATTCTACTACAAAGAAGAGGTAAATATAAATTCATTGACATATGTTTATTATATTGGTTTCTTTCTTTCTAAAATTGTAGTACAACAAAAGATGAAAGCGAGACTTAACTTCGATGATAAAGGGTATGCATTCAAGAATAATGACTACAAAGATTTTAATTTCCGCAATGTTCAATCAAACACAGTGCTGAGGACTCTCCAATTCTTCCCACTAAATCTAATGAATAGTTAAGCATTTGTTTCAGATTAAAATGAATGGATATATTGTATACATATACCTCCATGATTGGTGAGATAAATTGCAAAGAGAAATTCAAGATATAGGACATAAGTAATGGCTTGAATTCTATTACTAATACCTCTAATTTTTCAGATTTTATTAAGGCCAATTCATAATTGAAGCAATGAGAATATATTAATGAATGAGACTATTAGAATTATTAGCACTTTCTTAGTTCCTACCAAGGCATACAACTATTGCCAAGGCTAAAAGATAAACGGTGATCAAACATTCCTTCCATATCAAAAAAATTTGATTAATTTTTCCATTATTACATTTATCTTAATTCTTGCTAGCAAGAGGTGATTGAGCTTTAACAACTATCTATCAAATATGAATGCTTGCAAATTTCTATTGGCCAAATATGAGGTCTCACAAATCTATGTGCAAAAGAACACTCAAATTCAAAGGGAGGTGGGGAGAATCAATCTCTTGGGTTTCACCTTTTCAAGGAATATAGTCACAAGTGGCTTGCATTAATAGGCTATTCAAAAGACTGAGGAGAACATCATAGTTGGGACATTTTTTAATTTTACCACTTTCAAGTGCTTTACTAATTTCATATGGAATGTTTAAATAAGATTTAAAAGGACCAAAATGGTTTGTCTGTACGTAAAATAATAATAGATTTGGAAGTTTTTCATACATATGATTGAAATGTGTCAATAAATGTGTGTTCTACAGTCCCCACATTCGTAGGCATTGAATTGTCTCTTTTTCTTTTTTGGGTTGGTAACCAATTGTATTTTTTAGGGTTTGGCATTGAAAGATGTCCAACAACATATAATTTGTAGAGGGCTTGAAGGTTGCCATATTTTCCATTCATTTATAGTTGGGTATGTGCAAGATCATGGTGTACCAAACTATGGCCTTAAGTGGCAGTGAAAAACTAGTAAATCAGGGTTATGTCAACCTGACACATAATTTTAAAGTGGTTCTGGACTTTGTATCAAAAAGTTGTAAGAAAATAATCTGTAGGAAATTGAATCTAGTTTCTAAACTACAAGGCCTTATCTAGAGAAAAAATTATTTGATCAGTCAAAAGTTTGGATTTTAATGCAATACTACAAAAATTTCAGGGAAAAAATAAAAAGTAGGTGTATGTCTGACCACCTTAATCATAATCAAATGATAATATTTTAAAATATAATTTTAGATATAAAAAGTAGACTCATGCCTAGATGTGACACATATTTTTAGAAATTTTTATTCCAAATAAATAATTAATTATGAATTTTTTACTATACTATTTTTAGAATTAAAAAACTCTCGTGTCTGACCACCTTAACTAGTTCAAAAAAAATCAAAATTAAGTTTTTTTTTTTAAATTCTTATACTAGTCAAAAGATAGAATGTGATGCATCTTTTGGATTTCACAAACCTTATACAGTTTGAAAGTTATAGCTATTTTTCAATGAGTATGTCAATTAGCACTTTGTAGCCAACTCCATTAGAAAATAAGTAATAATTACTTAATGAACTCATAATTTGAAAAACCTTACATTTATGAAAAGCTAAGAACATTCTTAAGAAACCCTTTTCATTACATCAAATTTTGGTTTAAAAAAAGTCATCAGCTACATGCTTGAAGTAAAAACAAATAAAAACATGCCAAAAACACATTTTCAGGATGTTTTAAAGATGACCATATAAGGTTGGTATCGAAAGATACAGTAGGAATTATAAAGGTATTAATTGTTTTCATTTAGTATGAGGATGGGCGGGAAAAAAGTTGGAATAAATTTTGAAATTCTTTGAGGCATTTCAGAACTACATATTTTTTAGATCACCACTTTTTGGCACACCATGATCCTGCACATACCCAGTTTTTAATGGCTTTTCTTACAGATGGAGTTGTAATCAAATTGTGTCTTTTTTTTGGCAGTGACTCTCTTTGTAAGATATTCCATAGGTACCATTGATCCCAGTAAGTGTTCTTTTCTAACACAAAAAGTGTATTAGGTTCTTCGAGAATTATATTTATAAGGTACTTTCTTCTGATATTGATTCTATTGTAGGGATATATACATGATATTTTTTATTTGGTCAAGTATTCTAGCTTGAAATACTCTATAATTTTAATGCTTGGAAGGTTTCATGGTTTTCCTATTTAACAAAACTAATATTTGACCCTCTATGCATATGAGTGACAAAATAAAGAAGATGTGTAGTTCATTTCTAGATGAGACTGGCTTCTTTTATAGGACAATTTATTGGTAAACCCAAAGGGAATTCTATTTGTAATCTAAGAACATAAAGAACTTCATCTATTTGTTGCATTATTCCTTTTCATTAAACAACACTAATATCCCATTTCATAAAATCATCGACTTATCTATGCATTTTATTAAGTCTTTTAAGTTTCTTTATTGGTTTTCAATAATTGATTTGACCATTTCCTTTCTAGTAGGACCCCTTAAGGAAACTACTAGCATTTCAAGTCTCTCTCTGTGGACAAACACATTGAGCCAATATCTATGAAAATTAAATTGTAGAATGGCTAGAAAGAAGTAGCCATGAAAGAAAATTTTCTTTTATATTTCATTTGAAACAATTTTACCTGATGAAATTTCTCAAAGCCTCAATAATTTAAAAAAAAAAATTTTAGAAGTAGCCATGAACCAAGTTTTTATTTTATATCTTATTAGGAACAATCTCACCTAATGGCATTATTGAAAGCCTCAATTCTTAAAAAAATATTTCAACAAACAAACTCACATGCCTTGTTGCATGTTTAGGATTTTTGTGGGCAAATCATTATTTCCTTATGTCCAACATCACCTAGTATTGGTTTCTTCCAATCACCCAAATGTGTTGTGGCTACTTTATATTACAATAATGATGAGATGATCAGTGAATGGTCATGAAATTTCTAAATATGGTGTTGCCAATGGCCTTGTAATAGCCAATTTTATTAGAGAGAGGAATTATTAATTCCTTTTGATGATTCCATGTCTTGCCTCTTCTTTAAGCTTCTTATTCCTTGAGATTATGTTTCTATAAAGGATTTCCTCCAACTTTGACCTATATTCTCCCTTTCCTCTTCTTCTCTTTCTTATGTATTATTTTTCTATTTGAACCCCCCACTTCTACTCTTCCTTATGGCATTCCTACCATTTTCTTCCTTAATTCTTTCATTTTGGAGGATTCTCTTCCTTTGGACTACCTTAGGCCTAGTCATCTCTATTGCTTGATTATTGTATCGTTGGTTCTTAAACAATATTGAAAAACATGTTTTAAATAGGTCACAACTGTCTTTTTTTCTTCTTGTGCATTGTTTATTTTGCTCCTGGCCTATGACATCATTCTCTAAGGGATGGTTACCATGCCTTAGTAATGGTACAACTCTCTCCTAATGGTTCAATAAATAATTTACAACTATTATTTTAATTCTTTGTTTCATTTTTATCCTTTTTAGAATTGCAAATTATCTATTTAAAATGAAATTAACCATTATTATTTCTCCTTTCAAAGAGAAAATATTTCATTATTCTTGTGAAACCAGTTCTTATAATCAATAATTTTGTTTCATATTCATCATTTTGTAGGAAGGATAATGAAGTATCCAATTGATAATAAGTGAAAAGGCAAAAACTGCCCATTGATGGGTCAATGTTGAAAACTCTTCAATAATGCTATTAGATGCAACAAGCAAAATATTCTCTAAATTTGGTGATTAAACTAATGCTAGTATTTAATGGATGAAAACTTCTTTAAGATAACATGGGTGGTTTCATAATAGCTAGTTCTATTATTATATCAGTCCCCCCCTCCCCTAGTAGTCATAATTAGTCTTGTTATTTTCTAAAGCTTAGTGAGTAGGCATTAATCTGAGGTATAAATGGTTAAAGTTAAAAAAAAGATTAATATCATTATTTGCATTTGACTAAACAAGAAGGAATAGAGGACAAAAAGGAATCTATACTATGGACAAGTCATTTACTAGAAAGGTGTGAATTGTTTCATGGAAGTAGGTTACATTCTTCCACTACCTACTAATGAGTACATTTAAGTAAGAGTTTATGAATTTTAATATTATAGAGCTCTCTAAAATGCTTTCCCTCCTTTACTTTATCTAACTCTTCATACTTAAATGTATATTCTTAGGGTTTTGTCCTATGAGCTAACCTAATCCCTAATCCTAGAATGCTATTGTGGAGTAATTTTCTTCACTATATTTTCCGTGTTTTTTTGATTTAAATCTTTCACAACTATTATTTTAATTCTTTGTTTCAATTTTTTCAAATTACACATTATCAATTTTATCCTTCCTAGAGTTGCAAATTATCTATTTAAAATGAAATTATCCATTATTATTTCTCCTTTAAAACATAAAATATTCCATTATTCTTATGAAATTAGTTCTTACACTCAATAATTTTTCTTCATATTCATCATTTTTCAGGAAGGATAATGAAGTGTCCAGTTGATATTAAGGGAAAAGGTAGCACATGGCCATTGTTGGATGAATGTTGAAAACACTTCAATAATGTTGGTGGATGTAGCAAGAAAAATATTCTTTAAATTTGGTAATCAAAATAATTCTAGTATTTAATGGATGAAAACTTCTTTAAGACAACATGGGTAGTTTCATAATAGTTTGTTATATTAATGTGTCATTCCCCCCCGTCTAGTAGTGATAAGTAGTCTTTTTATTTTCTAAAGCTTAGTGGGTAGATATTAATCTAATATATAAATGATTAAAGTTCATTTAAAAAAATTAATATCATTATTTGCATTTGACTAAACAAGAAAGAATAGAGGACATAAAGGAATCTATACTATGGACAAGTCAATTGTTAGAAAGGTGTGAATTTTTTCTCGAATGTGAGTTAATTTTTCTAGTAACTACTATCAAATACATTTTTGTAAGATTCTATGAATTTTAATATTATAGAGCTCTGTGTTGAAATTTTTCTAATATATATGTAATTATGCATTAGTTATGCTACAGATTGTTTAGATTTAAGTTTTGTATTAATTATCCTATCGATTAGAAAATAGAGATAAGCTTTGTTAATAAAATATTTTGGAGATTTTTGTTGCTTTAAAATTGAATACTCTTCATAAATTTTATAAAAGACAACTATTTTTGTTCCATATCATATTTGAATTATTAAATTTGCAGACAAAATTGTAGTAATGCAAGGTGGTTGTGTTATTAGTTCATGAAGATACTTGTAGTTGATACAAAATCCAAATGGAAAATAAAAAATCCTCAACCAATATAACAACAAATGATCAAAATATAAAAAAATTAATACAATACACTTAAACCAATTTAAAGTTTAAGGGCTTGAGAGAAATGAGAGCTCTTTTCTACATATGAAAATAAGGAAAGGTCATATTTTTAGATAAAATGAATGCCATCCTTTAGCCTAATGTTTCTAATGAATTGAATAGAATCTAAGAATGTTACATGAAGGTGCCAAGAAAATAAGCATCCTATGTCCCTTCTTTAGGATGAAGAAAATTCCTAAATGATGTAATTAATTGTGGTTCGTCTCTTCTAGCTTTTGCATCTACACATAATGATGCATACCTCCAATGCATAGGACTAGAGAAAATGTGGTAGTAAGGCATCATAAAAAGTTTTGGACTTCTTCCCAAACTTTCATTAAGGATTCAACCAATTAAATAAGGTGAGCAATATAAAAGAGTTACCTAAATGCCTAACTAACATAATCTTGTTTATATAGAGAAGACTGCATAGAAATTCAACAACAAAGTTTTAAATGTAGTAACCTTGCTAGTCAAATATCAACTTCTTTCTGTAGAAGATGTGGATCTTAAGAGTTTTGTAGATTTAGCACACAAAACATGCACAAGATGAGCATTAGCGCACTCTACTTTCACTTTCTTAGATTGAAATGCTTTAAAATCTCCACTTGATTTGGTGGATCTTTTTATTTGTTCCTCCTCTAAACCTTAAACAAAAGAACTATTCAATGCTTCTCCTAGGTCATTTATTATCTTAGTTTGGGGCACCCAAAGGGATCTATCCCTATAAGTTTTACTTTCTGTTGTTGCTTCATCTCATTCATGCTTACCTAATGCTTTTAACTTTGAATTAGTATTAGGTAACTTCCCCCATTATTGTCCCCACATTAAACTAGAAGATGCATGACGATTTCTAGCATGCACTAGGTTTGTGGGATCCCAAGACACGCCATTAGTCTTGACTTGAATGCTCCCTAATGTACTTATGATAGAAGGAATGTTTCCAATATAACTCTTGTAATACACTAGCCAATAATTCCCAAAACAACTCATACAAGGATGGAAGTTATGATGATGACAAATCATTAGAGTATTGAAACCATTACATTCAATAATTAATCATATAGCCCATCATCTAAAGTCTAAACCACCTCAGATAATGATTCTCCATCAGTAGCATTTAGGTTCTATCCAAGTGTGAACAATTGAATTTTTTCATATAACTACCCCCAAGTTGATGCATTATTCTTTCTAAATCAATCTATCTTACTTACACTTGGCACTTGGGAGGAATGATGCTGCCTTACAACCCTTATTTGTATTGTCTCTCTTTCAATACTACATAATCAAATTATAGTTTTCCTAAAAAATATGATTAACTTGTCCTAATAAATAAATTTAATATATTCATTTTAAATTATTGATTACTTTGCTTATTAAGAATCTCTTTTCTATTTTTCTTGGTTAATGACTTAAATAAATTAGTCCAAAAAATATTATATTTGAATTAATCTAAATCAAATTACTCAATAATATTTATTTTAATTTAGATTATTATCCCTTTCAGCACTTAATCTATTATAATGATTTAAAAAGTGTCAATTTTATACATGTATCAATTTTTTTTATCATACTCAATGATCAATCTTCAATGAATGAGAGTTGCATAAAAGAGTTGCTGATGGATCATTGAGTATGATTGAAAACATTGATGCAAATAAAATTGACACGATAAAATCTACAATTTGAAAAGTTAAAATTTATAAGAACATAAAATAATATCCATGGACAATGGAAACTTAATATCTATGATATGAAAATATATAGATACTTTAGCAACGACAATGACTTTAATTATCTTGATTAATTGAAGTGACAAAGGGCCAAAACCAATTAACAAAAACATAACATCAAGTCTGTCAAAAAAAAGTTATAGCTACAAAAGAATTTTATAGTGACTTCAATTTTTTTAATTAAAGGAGGCATGATAAAGGTCCTGAACTTGAGTGACAACAAAGAATAACAAACACTTGTATTGTCAAGTCCATTACAAACAAATAATAGAAAAGA